>OX336390.1:22271340-22988215 GCA_946902985.2 Meconema thalassinum
CTTAACAATAGCGTCCCCCTCTTTTCAATTCTCATAAACGAAGATCTCAGTAAGACGCGGTGGGATCCGCCACTTCTCTGGTGGAATAGAGCCATTGTGCGCAAGCAAAAAATATTACATTTTTCTTTAATAATTTAAAAATATCCTACCCTAACATTTATTTTCCTCATAAAGACCAGTGGCGGCCGGTAATAAGGTTGCAGTGACGCCCAACGACCACATTAATTCATGAAAAACAGAGAAGCGAAGCGCGCCAGCCGTCTAGGAGCGCTCGTCCGTTTGGTCACTGCCAGCCCCAAGCACCGACCAGATCTCAATAGTGAAGGGTGTGGCAGAGTAAGCCCTATCCCAACAGTTAACACGGCTGGTCGTTGCTCGCTGACTGCAACCAGGATCTGAGGCGCAGGCGCAGCCGGAGACATCCAAGATGCTTCGCCAATGTTGCCCGTGAACTTGTGACACTCGCAGTTCTCGCCCTCATACATAACTTACGTTGTTTTGTTCTCGTGAAGGTTTTCATGTAGACTAACTTATATTCCAATTTTAATCCGATGATATTGTGATGTCTCTCAACTGCGGCATTCGTTATGAATGAGGTACATCCGTTTTACCGTGCAATTGAATACAGTTTTCTCCGATATCAAGCAGTCTTTCACCCTATCACCTCATGGGAGCCCGCAGGAGGTGTGGGGAGGGGGGGGGGGGGAGGGGGGCAAGGAGGGGCCATGTCCCCACCCCCTGAAATCCCGAGAATATTTCGATTGTTCATTGTCTCACCAGTTTATTTCATAAAGTGAAGTTACTGATGGTTAACTGATTTAGATGTAGGGATAATTCCACAGTTTTATTTAACTTAGTAATTTGGGATTATTTGAGAATGGGGGACCAGTGTTGCTCACGTCCGTAGGATTAACCCTAAGATACCCTACACGTGTCCCCTGGGTGGTGCTAAGCGAGCAACAGACTTCTGGCGGCCAAACAATCCTAGTGATCTCCTGGCCAATTTACATATCAATATCAATACCATGACGAAATCTAACTCAAATAGTCCTTATAAGGACTCGCACTTCAGAAGAATAGGACCTGCTATCCGCATGTTACAGATCAACGTAGAAGGCATAAGCAGAGCAAAGGGAGAGTACTTGTCCAAAATCGCTCTAGAAAACAACATTGACGTTATTGCTATTCAAGAAACACATACAGAAGATATAGGCCAACTAAACTCTCGCGGCAAAGTTCCAGGATATGATCTCATAGGGGCAACATATCATAAGGTGTATGGTATAGCTACATATGTTGACAATACTATAGAAAATGCCTCTCTGATTTCTACTAACACCAGCAATGACATCCACACCGCTGTCATAGAAGTAAGTGGGACAAAAGTCATAAACGTCTACAAGCCACCTGCCGTTCAGTGGCCTCCTTCTGTGGTTCCAAATTACCCACATCCATCTGTCTATCTTGGTGATTTCAACAGTCATCATACTGAATGGAAATATAGTGTTAATGACGACAATGGTGAGGCTCTGGCCACCTGGGCCGACGCACATCACATGCACCTTATTTTTGACGCGAAAGATTTGGCTACTTTCAGATCAGCTTCTTGGAAACGTGACTACAACCCTGATTTATGCTTTGTATCTACGGATGATAATTGTCGGCCTCTACCAACATCACGCAAAGTCCTACGTGCCTTCCCTCGCAGTCAACACAGACCAGTCATCATTGAAACAAGTTTGAAAGTGCCTATCATCACTTCTATTCCACGACCACGATGGAATTTCCAAAAGGCAAACTGGCCTGCAGTTTCTGAGAACCTTGACAAATGTCTGGGTTGGATTCCACCTGTAAGTGAAAGTTACGAGAGATTTGCGGGCGCAGTGATCAGTATAGCAAAGAAGTTTATTCCTAGAGGGTGCAGGAAGGAGTATATTCCCGGATGGAATGAAGTTAGCGAAAAGTTGTATGAAGAGTTCCTCACAACTGGTGACCATGAAATATCAAATGAACTACTGCACAGCCTTGATGCCTCAAGAAGACAGAAATGGACTGAAACCGTCGAGAACATCGACTTCAAACACTCAAGCAGGGAAGCTTGGTCCCTTCTTCGAAAACTGGCAGGAGGAAACAAAATAGTACTTGATAACAGCACCATCAGTCCAGATACTATAGCCTCACACATGGTGTCAACATCAAAAGCACCCAAGCAAAGAGATCACACCAACAAGATTAAACGAGAGCTTAAAGTCTTAAAAGCAAAGGGTTTAGAAGATAATGAATTATCTTGTCCATTCACATCAGAGGACATTTCAAAGGCACTAAAAGATGTCAAACCAGGTAAAGCTCCAGGCTTTGATGGTATCCACCCAGAATTCCTGCTCCATTGTGGAAAATATGCAAAAGTATGGCTTGCACGCTTCTTCTCTGATATCCTGCAAACTGGGAACATACCTCCTGCACTTAAAAGAACAAAGGTTATCGCCATATTGAAACCAGGCAAACCAAATGATTTACCTCAAAGCTACAGGCCAATTGCACTACTCAGCGCAGTGTACAAGCTACTAGAAAGACTTCTTTACAACAGGATAAGCTCTTTAATCCTTGAACAAGTGCCTATAGAACAAGCTGGATTTCGACCAAATCGCAGTTGTGTCGATCAAGTACTATCACTGACCACCCACATAGAAGCCGGATTCCAGAAAGGGCTTAAGACATCAGTTGCATTCATTGATCTGACATCTGCTTATGACACTGTGTGGAGACATGGCATGATCTACAAACTCCTACGCACAATACCTTGCGGAAGAATAGCTAGAATTGTGGATAACATGTTAATGAATCGCAGATTTCAAGTAATTTTGGGAAACACCATCAGTAAGGAGAAGAAACTTGACAATGGATTGCCTCAAGGCTCCGTCTTGGCCCCACTTCTCTTCAGCCTCTACATCTCCGATATGCCTGCAACCAGTTCAAGAAAGTTTGGATACGCCGATGATTGGGCAATTGCTACCCAGGAGAGACAAATCGAAAATACAGAACATACCCTAACTATTGATCTACGCATTCTTGATGAGTACTTCCGAAAATGGAGGCTGAAGCCGAACCCAAGCAAAACTACAGTGACATGTTTCCACTTATGCAATAAGCTAGCTAATCGTGAACTAGAAGTGTACTTAGGTAAAAATCGCTTGACCCACACCAATGAATCCAATTACCTGGGGGTCATCTTAGACAGAACTCTCTCCTTCAAGAAACACCTGAAGAAAACGGCAGAAAAACTGAAGTCTAGAAACAACATACTTCAAAAACTATGTTGCACTACATGGGGTTCGTCAGCCGACACTTTACGCACCACCGCCCTCAGTCTGGTCTTCTCAACAGCTGAGTATTGTTCTCCAGTGTGGCTAAATAGCAGTTATACCAAACTTGTCGATGCCCAATTGAATCAGGCAATGAGAATGATATCTGGCACAGTAAAATCAACACCAACATTTTGGTTACCAGCACTGAGTCATATTCCACCAGCGGAACTCAGACGCAAACATGCCTTACTCCGGGAGTATAAGAAAATAAATGCCAACTACCAGCTACCAATACACCAGGACATCACTGCTGCTGAAGTGAGACGTCTACGCTCGCGAAACCCCTCCATCCGGACAGCGAGACACCTGGTGAACCAAAACTTCAACCTGCTGCAAAACTGGAAAGAAGAATTGGTGGAAAACATTCCAAGTCAGCTGCAAGATATCACAAACTCCACAACTCCACTAAGTGGCTTCCATCTACCCCGGAAAACATGGTCAACGCTAAACAGGATAAGAACAAACCATGGTAGATGTGCAGATCTTCTCTACAAATGGGGATATATATCTTCACCAGAATGCAGTTGTGGTGATCCCAGGCAGACCATACGGCATATAGTGAATGACTGCCCGACGCATTCCTACAGTGGCAACTTCAGTGACTTTGTGGAAGCAGGCCCAGCTGTGATAGACTTTATTAACAACTTGAAAGTGAAACTGTAAATAATGTAAATACACATCTATTTTTGACTAATGTTGATATGTACAGCCAAACGCTAAATAAATAAATAAATTTGAGAATATCTTCAGTTATTTAAAAAATCGCCAAACTGGATTAACATTACTATTTTAATGAACTGCTTGGTTTTTATTTTTGTCGATATTTGTGATACAACTATTTTTTCCTGTTTTTAAAGAATGAATATTATGACGATGATTCACAAAGAAAAGCGAACTCCTATGAACAAAAACTCTGAACTAAAAAAAATCCCCCCATTTATGCCATAAAGACTATGTAGGCCTACTGAACGATTTAAGTGCAGCCAAATAATGAATGTCACGAAGCAAGTAAGAAATTAAACGAAAATTGCGGGGGGTGTAAGTCTCAATATCACCTAGTGACATGTAGGCAACAAAATAAAAAATAATACATGCCCCCCCCCCCTCTCCTAGAAAAAATCCTGCGGGTCCCCATGAACCACCTTAATGAAAATAGTGCAACACCCAGAACAATTATCCGCCATCCGCTACTGATAAAGACACTCTGCAAATCTACATGCCAAGAGCTCTCGTTAGAATGCATTACGAAGTCAATCAATTAAGATGTTATCTGAATCTCGCAGTAACAAAAAACAGCTTAGTGTTTTAAAGATAGATTGCTGAGTACGACTTGAAAATGAGATTCAAGCCCAAATCTCGTGCTTTCCGGGCAAATGCCATGACCAGGACTCATCTCAAAATCAGAGATTATCATGATGTCAATGACGACGCTATAGTCTTGACCACCTTATGGTGTAGTGGCTAGCATTCTTGGCTGTCGCCCTTCGATTTCCGGCTCTACGAAGAAATTTTAATTATGGTGCGAAGGCTGGACCGGGGGGACACTCAGCCTCGTGAGGCAAATCTAAGAAGAGGAGGATTTGATTCCCACCTCAGCCATCCTAGAAGTGTATTTCCCCCACTGCTATTCCAGGAAAACGCTGGGATGGTTCCTAACTTAGGAATACCCATTTAACAAACACACACACTAGTACAGGTTATAACTAGCGCTCGGATTTTCAGGTGCTAAAAATCGGAAAAATATTTATTTTTTATATATGAAAAATACCTGAAATATGTGACAAAAAAGTAAAAATATTTAATTATAATTTACCGTAGTGAATATAAAAAAATATGCAGTACTCACGAATGCTATGCCTCACTGACTGCTGGAGCATTACAATACACAACGAGATACATCTTCAGGTTGTCCATCACAAATGGCCGATGAAACACTTCTTCTGAAGGCGCGAAACTGCGGCAATATGTTTCTTGCCCTTGAGGTGTTGTGTAACTTGAGATCGCTTTTCAGCCTTGATTGCTTTCCCACATGGTTGGCAGAACAGAACGCCCCCATCAGAAGTAAAATTATATTTTAATTCTGCAACAGACGATAACTTGTAGTTGTTTTTACTTTAGGCATCGTAGAACTGCCTTACACTTCACAGTGCCAGAAATTAACTGCATGTGAGTGACACTGGTTGCAGGTAGTTGGGGGGAGGTCTAGCACTTGATGCAATATGGCTACGGACAAGGAAATCTTCCACAGTGAGTGGCACGGGGCGACAAGTTAAGAATAACACAGCTGCAAGCTGACATACGCTCTGCATGAAGATGAGATAGCTCACAGGTTCTTCCCCGTTGAAGTAACACAGAAGAAAAATGCAATGAACTGAAAGATCTAGCATACTGATTTAAAAATGTAAATATTATGTATTTTTATGTGCTAATAAGAGAAATGCAGGAATTTATGTATTTATAGACAAAATGTTTAAAATACGTATTTGCATAAACATATATTTATTTACCTAAAAATCCGAGCCGTAGTTATCACACACATACAAAATGCATATGACCACGATGTCGCAGCCCCTAAAATAAGCAACATAACTTGAGCAGCTTGGTTTCATAACTGTGTGTTAATGTTAACAGGAGGATCATGGGCAGATGACTTCGCTGTTCTGCCCATTAAAGCAACAATAACAAACAAACAAACAAACAAACAAACAAGGGACTTTAACATGAATGCCATAGAAACCTGGTTAAAACTACAGGGTGTATCAAAATGAATATCGGGGCTTTACGGCTTTGTAGTATTCATTACAGTTAACTTACACTTATAATACATCACATGAAAGAGCAGCTCAAACAGTTTGTGCATGCTGGCCATTCAAATCGGTCAACGTTTTTCCAGGAATTTTCCAGGAGTAACTCTCATTTTTCCAGATTTAAAAATAAGCGCGAGTCCCCGGGGGAGGGGGGCTTTATCGGTTGCCTACTTCAAGACCAAAATAAAGCAGTTGTGTTTGGTTTACTTATACAGATGTGGACAAAAATTAGTGGTGATTGCGTTATTGATACGCAAGCCTACACACAAATGATTTAATTGTTGTTTTAAAAAAGCCTTTGTGACTCAAATATCTGCTTAAAAAAAGAGAAAAGAATGCCGCCTGCAAGTTTATTGCGGTGAAGTTGTCTATACTCAATATGTTTTACAAAAATACTATCGCGTGTTCTCCCACACAGAAACAGGTAGCCTGAAGAAATTTCTTTCGTTAACGATAGAGTGCTCACCCAAAACCGCAGCGGGAGTATGATTTAAGATAAAACACGGTGCGTAAATTTCCGGTTAAAAATAAGCAGGGTTTGCAGAGTGACGGCTAGATGGCCCTTGCTACCCCATCCGCGATATCATGACGTCAAAGACTAAGAGCGGACTGGGAATTTTAGTAGTGGATGGAAAGATTATTATAATTAATTAGCAGTGGTCATTTTCCAGGAGTTTTCCAGGATTTCCAGGAGTAGTAGCCACCATGTTTGCGCTACAAGTGTTCGTACCTGTGCGCGTGCGCATGCACTGGTTTCTCTGTCTTCCATTAGAAGCGCTAGTAGCCAAGATGGCCACTAGGGAGCAGAAAGTTCTTTGTATTTTACAGTTTGCAAGGACTGAATCTGCAGTTACAGTACAACGTGCCTTCCGTATTATGATCCTCATGAGAGAGCTTGTTTCGCATGGCCTCCACATTCACCCGATCTAACGCCATGCGATTTTTGCCTCTGGGGGTTCATGAAGGATCATGTGTATGAGCCTCTGCTACCAGCTGACCTAACCGACTTAAGGAACAGGATTGAAGCAGTTGTTGCAACAATTACTCCAGAGACACTGAGCAAGGTTTGGGACGAACCCGGCTATCGACTCGATGTGTGCCGTGTGACGAATGGTGCTCACATTGAACACTTGAAGGACAAACTGTTCGAGTAGCTCTTTAATTTGATATATTATTTATAATTGTAAGCTAACTGTAATAAATACTAAAAAGCCTTAAAACCCCGATATTCATTTTCATACACCCTGTGCTATATAACAGAATCACAGTCACTTTATCTTGTTTCAGGTTTAGTAACATTCAATGATGACAGCCATGGTTTCCCAAGGAACGAGGGCTTCTTCCAGGACTGCCGCTTGGTCCGCAAGAAGCGCTGCCCGCAGGTGGTCCAGCAGGCCCAGAAGGTGGCGCTCATGGCTCGAGCACAGTGCGATCAACAATAACTGTACTTGTTTCTATTTCAAAAATATAACCTTCAGTCTTCTGTTGTCTTGATCCTGACACACCAGGCTCCTCTCTTTCATTCCTCCTGTCTTATCTTTTTTCTTGCAATAACACTATGTGTGGAAGCCTAAGGTGTCTTTCTTTTTCTTCCAACCTTCCCATTTCTTTTCCTGATTTTTCTTCCTTTTTCAATAGTAGTAAAGAGGTGCTCTTAAAACAACGACCACCACATGACAAACTTTCACCTCCCCATATGAATGAGGCGTCTGGTATCAAAACAAGACATCACTTCCAAAAAAAATTCAGGAGACAAAAAAAACAAACCTGAATTAGTCCTTTGTTTACTGACAAATAAATATGGTGCTGATGATGATAATTGTTGTTTTAAGGGGCCTAACATCTAGGTTATCGGCCCCTAATGGTCTGGGTGATAGCGAAAATGACAATGAAATGAAAACCAGAATGAAAATCAAGCTGGACTGAAAATACTTACAAAATGCAATGTAGATTATAAATACTCAACAAAATGCAATAGAAATTCAAAATACTTACAAAATGCAATGTAGATTATAAATACTCAACAAAATGCAATAGAAATTCAAAATACTTACAAAATGCAATAGAAATTCAAAATACTTACAAAATGCAATAGAAATTCAAAATACTTACAAAATGCAATAGAAATTCAAAATACTTACAAAATGCAATGTAGATTATAAATACTCAACAAAATGCAATAGAAATTCAAAATACTTACAAAATGCAATAGAAATTCAAAATACTTACAAAATGCAATTGGAATTGAAAATGCTTACAAAATGTGGTTGAGCTGAAAAAAAAAAAAAAAAAACTCACAAAATGTAATTTAGAGAAACCGGGAGCCAATTCATAAAAACAGGGCGGGAATCTTAAAGAGAAAAGGAACTATAATGAAAAGTAGGCTGATCCCACGAAGAATGAGGGATCAGGAAAGATGAGAGAAGGGCCAATAAAGGCGGGAAAGGAAGAGACTCCCTAGGCCTCGTATACCCTAATACCGTCGGGGTCGGAAGAGACCAAGAGTTGACCAGGAGAGGTCGACAGGAAAGAAGACAGAGTGAAGCCCAGCACAAGTAAGTGGAAGCAATGCCGGACTCAGCTGGGGTCCAGTAGTCGCCAACCCACGTCCCACTAGATGTGAGCCCCTGGGGGAAAATAGACATGCCTCTTTTTTGAAAGTTGTAAGTGATATAGACAAATATTTCTTAAAAGTTTCAAAACTCATGCTGTTTTATTTTCTGTATTATAAGTGTTTTAATATTTGATGTATCTTATTTTGTTTTAAAACTCGCAGATGTATCTTGTTTAGCAACTCAGTAATCGGCTGTATCTTATTTTGAAAATAAAAGGATCACTCTTCACAAGTATAAAGTAAATACAAATGTAAACACACCGGCACTAACAGATAATCAGCACACAGAGAGCGCCCTTTCAGTCGATGCGCAATAGACCCTGCCAAGATGTGTCTTGTTTTGATACTCATCTAATTGTCTTATTTTGAAACCAACCAACTACTTCAGCATTTAAAAACAGCATGAAGTGTCCTGTTTTGAAGATGTTTCTCTTCCCACATGTAAAGAGGGCATTTAGGACTTGTTAAATCAGCTGTAATCGCAAAAATAGTGATGTATCTTGTTCCGATAGCAGACCACTCATATATCCTATACTTTTCACGTTAATTTTCTTTGGGAATCTCTTTATTTCAATATCATCCCTAGAGAGCTTCAATATTATAAGAAACAACCGGCTGCGGTGGCGGAGAGCGCTAAAGTGCAACGTCGTGTCTCGAGCATGGATTCAAATCCCATCTCAGCCGTTCTGAAAATGATTTCCCATTTTCACCATCAGGAAAATGCAGGTCCACAGGCGACTTCCTTCCCTGACCCTCCCCTAATTAGACCCAAGTTAGCGGTCGCCTGTCACCATCCCCAGTTGTATCTGCTGACAAAGTGTGTTCAGCTCCCAGATACCGTCCTTGTGATGGTAGAGGAATGATCGTGTTACACTGCAGGGAGATAAGATAAACTAAGCATTAGATGAAATGATTTCTTGAAATACCACCTTTTTTTAAAATTGTTTGTTTCCAGCCTCTGGTTGGTTCCTTAGTTTAGGGGCTGCGACAACGCGGTCATGTAGCCCCGTGTACTTTGGGTGCGTGTAGAATCTGTCTGATAACTGGTGTTAATTGTGATGGCTGTATTAGTGTGTGTTATCTGTTTTTAATTCAAGCAAGGACTGCCGACATTCAATTTTCAAGTAGTTCCTACTTTTGCTACCAAACGCCACCGCTACCGTCAACTAGTTATGAACATTGTTACTGGATGCCACTGCAGTCTGCTCCTGGCGACGAACATTCCAACCTACGAGCATTAGTCAAATCTAACCTATAATTTAGCTTCACACAAGTGTCATTAGTGGAAGGTTCTTTTTCATACCATAAATCTACGACATGTGACCGCCAGCTTTACTTCCCCTCCGAAGGAAGGCATACTGAGGGATTTTTAACGCTCTTAAACAATCTGACGACTTCGGCCGGCGATTTTGGGCATAGAAGCATTGAGTTTTCCCAGTGGTAATGAAATAAAGTGAACTTACTGAAAGTCTGAAACCGACTGAATACAGCAGAGCTATGAGAAGACACTGGAAATTCCAAAGGTAAATTAACGTTTGTTCTATGCCCAAGATCGCAGGTTCAAATCCGGCCAAAGTCGTCGGATTTTTTAAGAGCGTTAAAACTCCCTGAGTATGCCTTCCTTCGGAGGGGAAGTAAAGCTGGCAGTCCCATGTCGTACATTTATGGCATGTTAAAGAACCTTCCACAATTTACACCTGTGTAAAGCTAAATCATAGGTTAAACATTTGACCGACGCTCTTAGGTCCCAAGGTTCGTCGCGATGAGCCGACTGCGGTGGCATCTGGTAACCAAGTTCTGAACTAGTGGTCGTTGACGGTGGCGATTGGCGGCAAAAGTAGGAACTACTTGAAAAAATGCAATGTCTGCAGTCGTTACTTGAATTTTATTTAATTATTTATCAGAGTCCAAAACACATACAAATATACATATACATTGCACTAAATTTCATTTCTCCACTGATCAACTGTTAGAATGGCACAGTCATTAGCTTCTATCGAGTCCTGCATACAGGGTAGGCATGTTTAAAACAGTGTGTTTAAAACTGTTTAAAACAATGCACATTGTTTAAAACTCAATGCTTCAAACAACTGTATAAAATATGTTTCTTTAGAAGATTTTTGTTTTGTTTTCACATTATTAATTAATCATTTTGCAATACAGTCGAGTACAGTGGTCTTCTCTGCCTTCTACTGAAGATTTTATGTAATAATATAAAGTTTATAGAGTGAGTTTGTAATGGTTTTGATGTCCTTGTTAAAATCTTTTGCAAGCGAACATCCATCAGAAAATATAGGGATGTATTTAAAATATTATAAATCCAAATGTCACTGCCACTTTGTCTTTATTCAACAAGTTTCTTGTCGAGTTCATGAAAAACACCAACTAGTTTGGCAGCCTTATCAGTCCCTAACCTATTCCTGACTTTGCTATGCACAAACCCAAAAGTGGAGAAAAGAAGTTCTATCCAAGCTGATGAAGCAACTGCACTATGCAGCTGATTTGCTAGGCCTGAAGTTGTGTGATGAATGTTATTCTGCAGCGCCACCCACCATGTCAGGGATTTAATTCCTTTTAGTATTGCAGGAACAAACAGATATTCCTTGAAGGGTGAACATTTTGCTTTGTACTTAATTAGGTCAGGCATTGCATCTGGGTGGTAAGCTTCAACATACTCCACAGCAGAATGATATTGTTCTTCACTCAGTCTCTGTCCTTGATAGCGTGGATCCAGGAGATGGGTATCAGTTACAGCGGTGTTAAATCGTTTCATGAATTTCTTTAAGTCATTGGGATTGTTTTCATTTTTGAAAAAATTGAGCAGGTCAGACAAAGCTCTACTGCTTCCCCAATGGTACAGTCATCACGCTGCATCTTATCCAATGACACTGATGCAGTCTTAAGTTTTTTGAGATAGTCTTGAACATTTTGTTTCATATTGATATAATTTACCTTTGCATTTGGTTCAATGGCACTTCGATTTTTAGTGCAGACTTTGACAATAATATGCCAGTTACCCAAATAGGACTCTATAGAGTCAGCTAAAGAATTGCAGCGTACATCCGTAGGAAGAGCAAGAGCTGTTCCGCCAGCCTGTTTGTACTTGGCTGCTGCAAAGTGAGTGTTCCAGAAGTACCAGTATTTAATAATTTGTTTAACATGTTCTGTAATGCCAACCACCTCCAAGTCATGTGCCAACAGATTTAGCAGGTGAGCTGAACAACCATAAGTTATCACTTCTTTGATATCTTTTTTGATAATTCATCCCTCATTTTCCCCATATTGGCAGCATTGTCAGTGACAAAACTTCGAACATGGCAGCCAAAATTCCTAGCTGGTAACTAAATTTCCCTGCTGGCTGAGTTTCAGTTGTAAAGATTGGTTTATTACTTACCATACAACTCTGGTCAAGATGATCTCTAAAGTATTTATATTTACGTATTAAAAGTACAGCATTTTATTACACTGTTTAAAACAAACAAAAAACTGTTTTAATGGTTTTTTTTTAACTGCTATTTAGCCAACCCTGCCTGCATAACACATGGTCTTGGTATCATGCTGCAATTCAGAAGGTGCTCAGGGTCCTGTTTTTCACCACATTTACAAAGTACTGTATCCCCACTTCATTAAATAGCTTTTGCACCGACTCACGCCAGTTCTCAGTCTGTTTAGCGTCTTCCAAGATTCGTACTGAAGGTGGTAGCCTGCTGCCGGCTTCTCCTTCATTTCCCAAGATCCAACGGTGATTTTGTTTTCCAAAGTTTAATTCGGCACACTTCAGCTGAGGAAGGAATGGATATGTTGTTTGGAGGAAGCTCTTTCTTGATTTTAGCCCAGGTGGATGGACATCAAGTCCATACACTGAGTGTCTTGAATTAAAAACAGATAACACATGCTAATACAGCCATCGCAATTAACACCGGTTATCAGACAGATTCTACACACACCCAAAGTACACGGGTCTACATGACTGCATTGTCGCAGCCCCTATACTGAGGAACCACCCAGATTAACGTTTGTAATTTGAAAGCAGATTGTGTAACAAGGGAAAGTGCTGGTGTACATGTTTTAGCTTGACATGGAAATCAGAGGGATCCATTCTCCTGAAGAATTTGTAAACACAACACTTATTAAAACATATTTATTGACATGCATCTACAATCATTTACATTCATCACTTGTATAATACATAGAAAATAACCATTTCCTCCCACACAAAACACAATGCTGTTGTTCACACCACTTATAAAAGCACAGACAAATTATGATTTGAGTTAGGCCATACATGTATGAAACTACAGTAACAACTATGCCAGCTTCTCTGCCTTAAACACATTGATGACGAGGCAGATGGCTTGGTCAACCCTCCTGTGGGCCGGATGATTTCACTGCAGTACTAAAATGGCCATAAATTCTATTCTAGTGATCATAAGAAGTTCAAGTTCATGAGATGTCCAAGTAGTGCTGTAATGTGTGGTATTTCTATGTTTGGTTGACATCACTATCACTAGTATTATCACCGTTCTAGTTCTCTACATAACAAGGTACATCAGATAATGAATCATGAGAAATTACATCGTTGTGCAAAGCAAGTTGCCACAGGCACTCCATCTTGTCCATTGACTCTTGGCGCATAATATCACCTTTGTATATATGAAGATTTCACTGCTATAATGATCGTACAAGAGGAAAAATATATTGACACTAACATCTACAATCATCCTACTCCATGCCTTACCAGCAATTTAGTTCAAACTTTATCCAAGTGACAGCGCAACAAGCAGGAAACTAAGACCATGCAGAAAAACAAGATTTCCAGGGCCAGTCATCAATGTGTTAAACATACTATGAGGCAAAAACATCAACCATATTGGATAATGCTTGGTTCTACGTATTTACTTTGTTATCTTATTAAATTGTTGACACCTGCTAATACTCAATATTAGCTAACCCAGCTATGGTAATCCACTAAGTGAGCCTTCCAGCAGTCTGGGAAACTTGGCGGCCACTCAATAGACTTCGGAGTGATGTTAGAAGATGCAGAGTTAATCTATAGAGTCATTATCTATGTGCGCCCCGATAAAAATGGCAAGCTAGGCCGGCTGCGACTGGCGCAAATTGTGGGCGCGCTTACCCGGTTTAGCCGGTGGTTGGCACGCTCCGTCGACTCATATCGTTAGTTCACACGTGCTTTGTCATTCATATGGACGTGTATCTGCAAAGCTTAGACATTAGTGTTGCACGTTTAGTGAGTATTGTGATTACTGTGATTGTTGGTCATCCCTAGACACCAATTCACATTGTGCGAACGTGTGTATATCCATAATTCGTATATGAAAAGCAGAAAATCTTGTTCTGAAACAAGATGAAAATTTCGAATCAAGTTTCCATGAAGACCTGTGCCCAATGCCAGTACAATTAGGAGGCTCGCTAAACGATTCAAGGAAACAAGAGAGGGAGGACATTTTCAGCATCGGCTATGAGCACTGTACGTACACATTATTGAACATGTTTGTTAAAAGTGTAAAAGTGCGCACAACCACCGACTGCACCAGTCAAAGCCGGCTTAGCTTGCCATGTTTATCGGGGTGCACATATATAATGACCCTGTTCATAAATGGGGATATCTACAGGGATCGGAACTCTGCGATCGTGGCGAGAGGCAGACAATGTTACACATGTGTTCTTGCACAACACAAGAGTTAATAGAAGGTTGTGATAGCACTATGGGAGTGGCCCATTTCTAGGCAAAGATCATCTAACCTGAGACATTACTGTAGTTAATTAGTTATTGTTGTTTTAAGGGGCGGAACAATGAGGTCATCTGCCCCCTCTCAACACAGATTAAAGAATACAAATTTGGAATTGAATTTAATATTTTGAGGTGGACACCTAAATTTAAAAAGACCAAAAACTAATAAACTAAAAATTAAATAAAAATAATTATAAAAATAAACAAAAAAATATCATTCAGAAACGAACAAATTGTTGAGTCAATTTATACTGGAACATTTAGATTGCTGGCCCTAACCCACTATCACTCATAAAGCGGATAACGCGATCAGCAGCCACCGCGTCATCGGCTAATATAAGTTTGAGTGTCGTCTGCAAACCAAGGTAATTCAGCAAGATCCACACACATTACTGTATCCAATTGCTTTCAACTCCAATAAATAATACTCAATACGCTCTCTTCATATGTACTTTTTGTGAACTTCAATGAACATTACGAAATCGAAATGGGCGTACTTACATTATTAAAGTCAGAAAGCAAAAGTCTAAAGTTATAATTCAATATATGCATAAAAATTTATTGTCTCAATTCAAAGAACTCTCAAAATGAAATGGGTCTTGTGGAGGTCTTACTCGCCCATCCATATCAATATCGTCCCTACAATCCTGGATTATATGTAAACTAGCGGACCTGTGCGAGAAATCTCACATGTTCCTAAACATCACACTTTCCCCAATAGGTTCATAATGAGAGACTTAACAGCGTCGTCCTCGGTGTTGGCTCGATGTTGGAGCACTGCAACGGGGGAGGGGGGATGGACATGTCTGCGTCGACTGTGCGGCGCCGTCTTTTGAGGGCTGAACTGGTAGCACGCATGCCACTGCACTGCGTCGGCTTCCATTGACTGGGAACCACCGATGCCTCTGACTACAATGGGCACGTGCACGCCGACACTAGCAGGCCGAGTGGCGAAATGTAGTGTTTTCAGAAGAGTCCCGCTTCAACCTGACCTACAGTGATGGCCGCATACGCGTTCAACGCTGCCGTGGAGAACGCAATCAGGCAGACTGTATTGTTGAGCGGCATAGCGTACAAACACCAGGTGTAACGGTTTGGGGCTCAATTGCCTATAACAGGCGATCGCGCCTCGTACGGCTTGCGGGCAATCTGAACAGTGACCGCTACATCAGGCAAGTTTTACAGCGCACGGCACTGCCCCTCTTGCAGGCCGTTCCAGAGGCCATATTTCAGCAGGACAATGCCCGTCCGCATGTGGCGAGGAATATGCAAACCTTCGCAGAACGACGGACACCTATGCTTCCCTGGCCTGCCCGTTCGCCTGACATGTCGCCCATCGAACATGTCTGGGATAGGGTCGGTTGGCAACTTGTTCGTTCAGGTCCACCTGCTGCCACTGTTGGTGCGACTACAAACCACGTGGGACGGTATTCCTCAGCAGCGTATTCAAGCGCTGTATGATTCCAAGGCACGACGTCTAGCGGCTCTGAGTGCAGCACGTGGTGTCGCGACGCTGTACTGAAGATCGACCATCAACGTGCATGTACCGGACTGTCTTTCTAATCAGTAATGTATTGTCATGTCCCTAATCTGAGGTATAAAGTGCGATGTGGTCACATCTCTTGTTCTTGGTGTTTCATTTTCTACAAACAGTAGTGTAATTGCAGCATGTTAGAGCATCAGTGTGTGCGATAAAAATTGATATTTATGAAATGCAATTCGTGTGCAGAGTCCATTGATTGACAGCTTAGCTGTAACACTCACCGGTGATTCGATATTTATGAAATTATACGATTTGAGTACTCATTTCTTTGATGTACCGTTTGTGAAATCCATGCAAAATGATAAATGAAAGACCACAGAATGTTAAAATTACATGGAACAGGCGTCAAGGCGGCCAAAATGTGAAGAGAACAGAAATTATGGAGCGTATTTTCCTACAGCAACAGTATCTGCAAATCGCAAATTTTTTTAAAGTCATTTTTTAAAGAAATGATAGATATTCATGAAATTAGAGGGCAATTTGTCCCTGCTAATGTCTATTCTCCCTCATTTGTCACGATCGGTCGCTTATGAGCGTCTCATGAGGGATCTATACTACTGAAATAATATATATGTATGTCTACCCCTTATTATTCCCGTTTTTCCAACGGGGTCGGGGATGAGATGCGATGGAAGTCTTTGTGGCGATGGTTTTTACGGCCGGATGCCCTTCCTGACGCCAACCTCATGAGAGGAGTTAATGAGAGATGAAATGAATGATGGTGAATGAGATTGGGCAAGGATGTGGAAGGAAGCAACCGTGGCCTGTCAGTAGGTACCGTCCCAGCATTTTCCCGGTGTTGAAAATGGGAAACCACGGAAAACCATTTCAAGGACGGCCGACGGTGGGGCTCGAAGCCACGCGTCTACCGAGTCAGCAGAGAGCTTGGTCCCATGACCTAATGCTGTGCTTTAGCCAGCTTAGCCACTACTGTCGGTACTGAAATAATAATATATATATATACACAGAATTTGGCCAATTACAGGCCGCTTAGAATCTAAGACAATGGTACATTAATTTTCATTTTCATTTTTTTCCCAGAACTTTTTCATTCAGCGGCTAATCGTTTGCCGTTGTTCCACTGACATCACCCTCCTAGGCCGTTGTTGGAACGTGTAACATCTGCTGAATGGACCCGTCCTCCCTGTCCGAGATGATAGCACCCGTGATCTTCAGTTGTTGCAGTTCCCATCGTATCTCCTCCAGCCAGAGCATTTTAATTTAGAGAGGTAATCAAACATTTTCTTCGAGAGCCGATTACTGTTCATCCTGTAAACATGTCCATAAAATGTTAGTCTTCTCTTTTGAATTGAAACTGTCATTTCTTCTATATGAGGGTAAAGGTCTTCATTTCTCCTCTTCATCCACTAATTTTCTTTATTCTTTCGGGGACCCAATATTTTTCGAAGTATTTTTCTCTAGTTCAACTTGGTTTCCTTTTTTAATCAATGTTAAGCATTCAGAACCATATAATTAATACCTCTGGCTTAAATAATATATAACGATGATTGACGATGTTGATATGGATGGGCGAGTAAGACCTCCACAAGACCCATTTCATTTTGAGAGTTCTTTGAAACAAGACAATACATTTTTATGCATATCTTTAGACTTTTGCTTTCTGACTTTAATATGACTAATATTTTCATAATTAATAATGTAAGGACGTCCCTTTTGTTGTGTTTATTTATATTGTTACTAGCAACCCGCCCCGGCTTCGCCCGAGAACAGTTATGAATGCATTACGTGATAAGCGCTTTTTTTTTCCGATCTACTGTATATCTGTTAAAATCACTGACTGGACTATTAATTATATTATTATGGAGATGCATGTGCAACGAATTCTTGTCAGGCGTAATTTAAGAATGGTGAGGTGCATGAAACACAAATCCCCCTTCCGTCCAATCTTAACTTGACTGTGTATTTTGCGGAACGAAAAGTTCACAGGCGAAATGAAGAAAAGCTCAGTTACACTTCCAGGCGAACTCCAAACACAACCACTCTTCTCTTAAGTCTTAACTCAACACGACTCGACAGTTTGCTGCTGGCTGTATATGGGATAATAGGCTCGCCCACTAGCTAGGCTGCAACTGGGGTGATAGGCTCGCCCCTAACTAGCTCGTAGTAGAACTTTTCATGCTGAACAATTCTTACACTCATAGTATATTGATATTTTTAACGGTTTGCCCAGCGTAAGCATAAAAAGCACACGGACGCCAGGTTCTTGTCCAACTTCTTCACTGAAATCGTTACTGCTTGGCTTCCTTCGATAATAAATTATTTATTTTCTACAAAAACCTTCCTCAAGATATCCTTTACAGAATGATGAATACCACATCAAAATCCATCGAGTGGTTCTCAAGATTACGCGTGACATCCATGAATCGGGGCTTTATTTTACACTAAATAGAGATTAATGTTATTGTTTCATAAAAAGAATAGATGAAGTTGTTGGGCTAAGAAAACAGGCTGAAGAAGGACCGAAAACACAATCCAATAAAAAAGAGAGCATACCGAGTGTTAGCAGGGGTCAACAATTTAATAAGATTTAAAAATGCTCTCGACTAATTGTGCGAGATCTCGTGAGTGAGTGACTAAGAAGTTCCATGGAAATGTTCTGTAACTAGCTCTCGATTAGAGAACATTTCCACCATGTGAGACCCTTAGCCATGAACTGTAATGAGGATTAAATGCAAATGATGAAACATACAGAGAGCCAGAGGAATCAAACCCAGGCCATTATGGTTGAAAGGCTGGAGTGATGAAACATTTATCCCGAGAACTGGACGCTGACTACACCCCGAGTTGTTCAGCTGCTTCCATCACTGGCCTAACTGAAGAGCAATATCACAAACCACAAGAAACGTGACTGTCACCCCGGAGGTCTGGGTTCGATTCCTGGCGCCGACAAGAAATTGTATTCTGGTTTGAGGGTTGGAACGGGGTGCACTCAGCCTCGTGATGCCTCGCCTTGGTCATCCTAGAAGTGGTTTTCAGTAAATTTCCCACTCCTACACCCCGCGATGTCCAACCCTCAAATGAAAGAACAAGCGCCATAACTGGGGAGTGTTATGCCATAGTGAACTAAGCGACTCAATACCAGTTTTGAGATAAATGGCAATGAAGTTTACAACTTCACTACTTTATAGAGCGCAGCAACTCCAACTGAAACCCCGGAAAAAATGCGAACTACAAGCCCGCTGTACTCTCTGTCACTCTGGCTGACGGAGCTAGCGCTCACGCAGGGTCACACTTCAAGTTGCTGAGCTCTAGTAGCCAACCTGCAACCAGTAATGCCACGGTAGCCAAAACAAATATTGATTCGACTTAGTTCGTTATTTTGAAAGAATAATAGATTTTCCGCCTTCAATACTGTTTATTTCTATTACTTACAGGGACTAGTTTCGGGGGGTAAATCCTCCCCCTTCCTCAGCCTGTCCAACGAAACTTCACTATGGAAAAACTTTCCATGTACAAGCTCATACAAAACACATGAAGAACACATTATGTGGGTCACATAGCGTGCTTAACTTGTTTTTTTTTTAATGTTGCTTAGTTCACTATGGAATAACACTCTCCATAATGTTTTACACCATCATCATAGCTTGTTCAAGTAATACCAACATGAACATTTGTAAAACATACTCAAAATATCAAAAACAAGAAATTCATTATCAAAACATTATCAATGTTCAACTGACAAATTTAACAGCCAAGTCAATGCATAGAGGCTGAGTGGAAGCTGTATTCTAAACAGTTTTATGCGTCTACCAATAAAGCAAGAGATCTGAAACAAAATATTACGGCAGTAGGAAAAATAAAAATATGTCCCGTTTGTTCATCTTACCGCATCAGCACTACAAAAATAACCTAGTTAAACAATAACTCAACTGCAGGAATCAATTACTTTATAGACAGATAATAGTTCACAGACTAGGGGCAAATGACCTTGTAGTTTTGCCACATAAAACCTCAATATTTAACTAACTAGTTCACAGACTGCTGTATTTCCTCAACAAATATCTACTGGAAAAAATGTGCTGTAAAAAAAGATAAAATACTGTCTTAGGTCGCATTTAGCCCACCATCGCGTATATTGCCCATCCTATTTTTTAAATTGAAATTGCAGGAAAAAACCTCGCCAATATCTTGCGTTCATTTCTGAGGCCGCCATAAAGATGAACGTAGTATTTTCAAGATAGAACCCTGCCTGCGATGATATTGTTCGATTTAGCAGCAGTGCTCTCTATTCATTTACGGTATTTGTAGCCCACCTGTTGCATTGTAGACAAGTACCAGTTCCATTGGTGTTTTCTAGTGAAGCTCGATCACTAAGTTAAGTAAACACCCAGAATTTACATGGCTGGATTTAGACTCAAAGCAATAAAATACGCAAAAAACTATGGTAAAAGAACAGCCGGTTGAGAATTCAATGTAGCCGAATTTAATAATATTGGAACTGGCATCAACAGAAAGAAGAGTGGGTATGGTGAGCCCAATGGTACACTGAGGTGTCTAGGTGAGGGTGCCTTACCACTGACGAGCCCAATGGTACACTGGGGTGCCTAGGTGAGGTGTGCCTTACCACTGACGAGCCCAATGGTACACTGAGGTGTCTAGGTGAGGTGTGTCTTACCACTGACTAGCCCAACGGTACACTGAGGTGTCTAGGTGAGGTGTGCCTTACCACTGACAAGCCCAATGGTACACTGAGGTGTCTAGGTGAGGTGAGCCTTACCACTGACGAGCCCAATGGTACACTGAGGTGTCTAGGTGAGGTGTGTCTTACCACTGACTAGCCCAACGGTACACTGAGGTGTCTAGGTGAGGTGAGCCTTACCACTGACGAGCCCAATGGTACACTGAGGTGTCTAGGTGAGGTGTGTCTTACCACTGACTAGCCCAACGGTACACTGAGGTGTCTAGGTGAGGTGTGCCTTACCACTGATGAGCCCAATGGTACACTGAGGTGTCTAGGTGAGGTGTGCCTTACCACTGACGAGCCCAATGGTACACTGAGGTGTCTAGGTGAGGTGTGCCTTACCACTGATGAGCCCAATGGTACACTGAGGTGTCTAGGTGAGGTGAGCCTTACCACTGACGAGCCCAATGGTACACTGAGGTGTCTAGGTGAGGTGTGCCTTACCACTGACGAGCCCAATGGTACACTGAGGTGTCTAGGTGAGGTGAGCCTTACCACTGACGAGCCCAATGGTACACTGAGGTGTCTAGGTGAGGTGTGCCTTACCACTGACGAGCCCAATGGTACACTGAGGTGCCTAGGTGAGGTGTGCCTTACCACTGACGAGCCCAATGGTACACTGAGGTGTCTAGGTGAGGTGAGCCTTACCACTGATGAGCCCAATGGTACACTGAGGTGACTAGGTGAGGTGTGCCTTACCACTGACGAGCCCAATGGTACACTGAGGTGTCTAGGTGAGGTGAGCCTTACCACTGACGAGCCCAATGGTACACTGAGGTGCCTAGGTGAGGTGTGCCTTACCACTGACGAGCCCAATGGTACACTGAGGTGACTAGGTGAGGTGTGCCTTACCACTGACGAGCCCAATGGTACACTGAGGTGTCTAGGTGAGGTGTGCCTTACCACTGACGAGCCCAATGGTACACTGAGGTGACTAGGTGAGGTGTGCCTTACCACTGACGAACCCAATGGTACACTGAGGTGACTAGGTGAGGTGTGCCTTACCACTGACGAGCCCAATGGTACACTGAGGTGACTAGGTGAGGTGTGCCTTACCACTGACGAGCCCAATGGTACACTGAGGTGTCTAGGTGAGGTGAGCCTTACTACTGATGAGCCCAACGGTACACTGAGGTGACTAGGTGAGGTGTGCCTTACCACTGACGAGCCCAATGGTACACTGAGGTGACTAGGTGAGGTGTGCCTTACCACTGACGAGCCCAATGGTACACTGAGGTGCCTAGGTGAGGTGTGCCTTACCACTGACGAGCCCAATGGTACACTGAGGTGACTAGGTGAGGTGTGCCTTACCACTGACGAGCCCAATGGTACACTGAGGTGACTAGGTGAGGTGTGCCTTACCACTGACGAGCCCAATGGTACACTGAGGTGCCTAGGTGAGGTGAGCCTTACCACTGACGAGCCCAATGGTACACTGAGGTGTCTAGGTGAGGTGAGCCTTACCACTGACGAGCCCAATGGTACACTGAGGTGTCTAGGTGAGGTGTGCCTTACCACTGACGAGCCCAATGGTACACTGACGTGTCTAGGTGAGGTGTGCCTTACCACTGACGAGCTCAATGGTACACTGAGGTGTCTAGGTGAGGTGTGCCTTACCACTGACAAGCCCAATGGTACACTGAGGTGACTAGGTGAGGTGTGCCTTACCACTGACGAGCTCAATGGTACACTGGGGTGTCTAGGTGAGGTGAGCCTTACCACTGACGAGCCCAATAGTACACTGAGGTGTCTAGGTGAGGTGTGCCTTACCACTGACGAGCTCAATGGTACACTGAGGTGTCTAGGTGAGGTGTGCCTTACCACTGACGAGCCCAATGGTACACTGAGGTGTCTAGGTGAGGTGAGCCTTACCACTGACGAGCCCAATGGTACACTGAGGTGTCTAGGTGAGGTGTGCCTTACCAATGATGAGCCCAATGGTACACTGGGGTGACTAGGTGAGGTGTGCCTTACCACTGACGAACCCAATGGTACACTGGGGTGTCTAGGTGAGGTGTGCCTTACCACTGACGAGCCCAATGGTACACTGGGGTGTCTAGGTGAGGTGTGCCTTACCACTGACGAGCCCAATGGTACACTGAGGTGTCTAGGTGAGGTGTGCCTTACCACTGACGAGCCCAATGGTACACTGGGGTGTCTAGGTGAGGTGTGCCTTACCACTGACGAGCCCAATGGTACACTGAGGTGCCTAGGTGAGGTGTGCCTTACCACTGATGAGCCCAATGGTACACTGAGGTGTCTAGGTGAGGTGTGCCTTACCACTGACAAGCCCAATGGTACACTGAGGTGTCTAGGTGAGGTATGCCTTACCACTGACGAGCCCAATGGTACACTGAGGTGTCTAGGTGAGGTGTGCCTTACCACTGATGAGCCCAATGGTACACTGGGGTGTCTAGGTGAGGTGTGCCTTACCACTGACGAGCCCAATGGTACACTGGGGTGTCTAGGTGAGGTGTGCCTTACCACTGACGAGCCCAATGGTACACTGAGGTGTCTAGGTGAGGTGTGCCTTACCACTGACGAGCCCAATGGTACACTGGGGTGTCTAGGTGAGGTGTGCCTTACCACTGACGAGCCCAATGGTACACTGAGGTGTCTAGGTGAGGTGTGCCTCACCACTGACGAGCCCAATGGTACACTGGGGTGTCTAGGTGAGGTGAGCCTTACTACTGACAAGCCCAATGGTACACTGAGGTGTCTAGGTGAGGTGTGCCTTACCACTGACGAGCCCAATGGTACACTGGGGTGTCTAGGTGAGGTGTGCCTTACCACTGACGAGCCCAATGGTACACTGAGGTGTCTAGGTGAGGTGTGCCTTACCACTGACGAGCCCAATGGTACACTGAGGTGTCTAGGTGAGGTGTGCCTTACCACCGACGAACCCAATGGTACACTGAGGTGTCTAGGTGAGGTGTGCCTTACCACTGACGAGCCCAATGGTACACTGAGGTGTCTAGGTGAGGTGTGCCTTACCACTGACGAGCCCAATGGTACACTGAGGTGTCTAGGTGAGGTGTGCCTTACCACTGAGAACCCAATGGTACACTGAGGTGTCTAGGTGAGGTGAGCCTTACCACTGAGAACCCAATGGTACACTGAGGTGTCTAGGTGAGGTGTGCCTTACCACTGACGAGCCCAATGGTACACTGAGGTGTCTAGGTGGGTTGTGCCTTACCACTGACGAGCCCAATGGTACACTGAGGTGTCTAGGTGAGGTGAGCCTTACCACTGACGAGCCCAATGGTACACTGAGGTGTCTAGGTGAGGTGTGCCTTACCACTGATGAGCCCAATGGTACACTGAGGTGTCTAGGTGAGGTGAGCCTTACCACTGATGAGCCCAATGGTACACTGAGGTGTCTAGGTGAGGTGTGCCTTACCACTGACGAGCCCAATGGTACACTGAGGTGTCTAGGTGAGGTGAGCCTTACCACTGACGAGCCCAATGGTACACTGAGGTGTCTAGGTGAGGTGTGCCTTACCACTGACGAGCCCAATGGTACACTGAGGTGTCTAGGTGAGGTGTGCCTTACCACTGACGAACCCAATGGTACACTGAGGTGTCTAGGTGAGGTGTGCCTTACCACTGACGAGCCCAATGGTACACTGAGGTGTCTAGGTGAGGTGTGCCTTACCACTGACGAGCCCAATGGTACACTGAGGTGTGCCTTACCACTGACAAGCCCAATGGTACACTGAGGCGTCTAGGTGAGGTGTGCCTTACCACTGACGAGCCCAATGGTACACTGAGGTGTCTAGGTGAGGTGAGCCTTACCACTGACAAGCCCAATGGTACACTGAGGCGTCTAGGTGAGGTGTGCCTTACCACTGACGAGCCCAATGGTACACTGAGGTGTCTAGGTGAGGTGTGCCTTACCACTGACGAGCCCAATGGTACACTGAGGTGTCTAGGTGAGGTGTGCCTTACCACTGACAAGCCCAATGGTACACTGAGGTGTCTAGGTGGGTTGTGTCTTACCACTGACGAGCCCAATGGTACACTGAGGTGTCTAGGTGAGGTGAGCCTTACCACTGACGAGCCCAATGGTACACTGAGGTGTCTAGGTGAGATGTGCCTTACCAACTGACGAGCCCAATGGTACACTGAGGTGTCTAGGTGGGTTGTGTCTTACCACTGACGAGCCCAATGGTACACTGAGGTGACTAGGTGAGGTGAGCCTTACCACTGACGAGCCCAATGGTACACTGAGGTGTCTAGGTGAGGTGTGCCTTACCAACTGACGAGCCCAATGGTACACTGTGGTGTCTAGGTGAGGTGTGCCTTACCACTGACGAGCCCAATGGTACACTGAGGTGTCTAGGTGAGGTGTGCCTTACCACTGACAAGCCCAATGGTACACTGAGTTGTCTAGGTGAGGTGTGCCTTACCACTGACGAGCCCAATGGTACACTGAGGTGTCTAGGTGAGGTGTGCCTTACCACTGACAAGCCCAATGGTACACTGAGGTGTCTAGGTGAGGTGAGCCTTACCACTGACGAGCCCAATGGTACACTGAGGTGTCTAGGTGAGATGTGCCTTACCAACTGATGAGCCCAATGGTACACTGAGGTGTCTAGGTGGGTTGTGTCTTACCACTGACGAGCCCAATGGTACACTGAGGTGACTAGGTGAGGTGAGCCTTACCACTGACGAGCCCAATGGTACACTGAGGTGTCTAGGTGAGGTGAGCCTTACCACTGACGAGCCCAATGGTACACTGAGGTGTCTAGGTGGGTTGTGTCTTACCACTGACGAGCCCAATGGTACACTGAGGTGTCTAGGTGAGGTGTGTCTTACCACTGACGAGCCCAATGGTACACTGAGGTGTCTAGGTGAGGTGAGCCTTACCACTGACGAGCCCAATGGTACACTGAGGTGTCTAGGTGAGGCGTGTCTTACAACTGAGAACCCAATGGTACACTGAGGTGTCTAGGTGAGGCGTGTCTTACAACAGAGAACCCAATGGTACACTGAGGTGTCTAGGTGAGGTGTGCCTTACCACTGACGAGCCCAATGGTACACTGGGGTGTCTAGGTGAGGTGAGCCTTACCACTGACGAGCCCAATGGTACACTGAGGTGTCTAGGTGAGGTGTGCCTTACCACTGACGAGCCCAATGGTACACTGAGGTGTCTAGGTGAGGTGTGCCTTACCACTGACGAGCCCAATGGTACACTGAGGTGTCTAGGTGAGGTGTGCCTTACCACTGACAAGCCCAATGGTACACTGAGGTGTCTAGGTGAGGTGTGCCTTACCACTGATGAGCCCAATGGTACACTGGGGTGCCTAGGTGAGGTGAGCCTTACCACTGACGAGCCCTATGGTACACTGAGGTGTCTAGGTGAGGTGTGCCTTACCACTGACGAGCCCAATGGTACACTGAGGTGACTAGGTGAGGTGTGCCTTACCACTGACGAGCCCAATGGTACACTGAGGTGTCTAGGTGGGTTGTGTCTTACAACTGACGAGCCCAATGGTACACTGAGGTGTCTAGGTGAGGTGTGCCTTACCACTGACGAGCCCAATGGTACACTGAGGTGAGCCTTACCACTGACGAGCCCAATGGTACACTGAGGTGTCTAGGTGAGGTGTGCCTTACCACTGACAAGCCCAATGGTACACTGAGGTGTCTAGGTGGGTTGTGTCTTACCACTGACGAGCCCAATGGTACACTGAGGTGTCTAGGTGAGGTGAGCCTTACCACTGACGAGCCCAATGGTACACTGAGGTGTCTAGGTGAGGCGTGTCTTACAACTGAGAACCCAATGGTACACTGAGGTGTCTAGGTGAGGCATGTCTTACAACTGAGAACCCAATGGTACACTGAGGTGTCTAGGTGAGGTGTGCCTTACCACTGACGAGCCCAATGGTACACTGGGGTGTCTAGGTGAGGTGAGCCTTACCACTGACGAGCCCAATGGTACACTGAGGTGTCTAGGTGAGGTGTGCCTTACCACTGACGAGCCCAATGGTACACTGAGGTGCCTAGGTGAGATGTGCCTTACCACTGACGAGCCCAATGGTACACTGGGGTGCCTAGGTGAGGTGTGCCTTACCACTGACGAGCCCAATGGTACACTGAGGTGTCTAGGTGAGGTGTGCCTTACCACTGACGAGCCCAATGGTACACTGAGGTGTCTAGGTGAGGTGAGCCTTACCAACTGACGAGCCCAATGGTACACTGAGGTGTCTAGGTGAGGTGAGCCTTACCACTGACAAGCCCAATGGTACACTGAGGTGTCTAGGTGAGGTGTGCCTTACCAACTGATGAGCCCAATGGTACACAGGGGTGTCTAGGTGAGGTGTGCCTTACCAACTGACGAGCCCAATGGTACACAGGGGTGTCTAGGTGAGGTGAGCCTTACCACTGACAAGCCCAATGGTACACTGAGGTGTCTAGGTGAGGTGAGCCTTACCACCGACAAGCCCAATGGTACACTGAGGTGTCTAGGTGAGGTGTGCCTTACCACCGACGAGCCCAATGGTACACTGGGGTGTCTAGGTGAGGTGAGCCTTACCACTGACGAGCCCAATGGTACACTGAGGTGTCTAGGTGAGGTGAGCCTTACCACTGATGAGCCCAATGGTACACTGAGGTGTCTAGGTGAGGTGTGCCTTACCACCGACGAGCCCAATGGTACACTGAGGTGTCTAGGTGAGGTGAGCCTTACCACTGACGAGCCCAATGGTACACTGAGGTGTCTAGGTGAGGTGAGCCTTACCACTGACAAGCCCAATGGTACACTGAGGTGTCTAGGTGAGGTGAGCCTTACCACTGACGAGCCCAATGGTACACTGAGGTGTCTAGGTGAGGTGTGCCTTACCACCGACGAGCCCAATGGTACACTGAGGTGTCTAGGTGAGGTGAGCCTTACCACTGACGAGCCCAATGGTACACTGAGGTGTCTAGGTGAGGTGAGCCTTACCACTGACGAGCCCAATGGTACACTGAGGTGTCTAGGTGAGATGTGCCTTACCAACTGACGAGCCCAATGGTACACTGAGGTGTCTAGGTGGGTTGTGTCTTACCACTGACGAGCCCAATGGTACACTGAGGTGACTAGGTGAGGTGAGCCTTACCACTGACGAGCCCAATGGTACACTGAGGTGTCTAGGTGAGGTGAGCCTTACCACTGACGAGCCCAATGGTACACTGAGGTGTCTAGGTGGGTTGTGTCTTACCACTGACGAGCCCAATGGTACACTGAGGTGTCTAGGTGAGGTGTGCCTTACCACTGACGAGCCCAATGGTACACTGAGGTGTCTAGGTGAGGTGTGCCTTACCACTGACGAGCCCAATGGTACACTGAGGTGTCTAGGTGAGGTGAGCCTTACCAACTGACGAGCCCAATGGTACACTGAGGTGTGCCTTACCAACTGATGAGCCCAATGGTACACTGTGGTGTCTAAGTGAGGTGTGCCTTACCACTGACGAGCCCAATGGTACACTGAGGTGTCTAGGTGAGGTGTGCCTTACCAACTGACGAGCTCAATGGTACACTGAGGTGACTAGGTGAGGTATGCCTTACCACTGACGAGCCCAATGGTACACTGAGGTGTCTAGGTGAGGTGAGCCTTACCACTGACGAGCCCAATGGTACACTGAGGTGACTAGGTGAGGTGAGCCTCACCAACTGACGAGCCCAATGGTACACTGAGGTGCCTAGGTGAGGTGTGCCTTACCACTGAGAACCCAATGGTACACTGAGGTGACTAGGTGAGGTGAGCCTTACCACTGACGAGCCCAATGGTACACTGAGGTGTGCCTTACCACTTACAAGTCCAATGGTACACTGAGGTGTCTAGGTGAGGTGTGCCTTACCACTGACAAGCCCAATGGTACACTGAGGTGTCTAGGTGAGGTGTGCCTTACCACTGACGAGCCCAATGGTACACTGAGGTGTGCCTTACCAACTGACGAGCCCAATGGTACACTGAGGTGTGCCTTACCAACTGACGAGCCCAATGGTACACTGAGGTGTCTAGGTGAGGTGTGCCTTACCAACTGACGAGCCCAATGGTACACTGAGGTGTGCCTTACCACTGACGAGCCCAATGGTACACTGAGGTGTGCCTTACCAACTGACGAGCCCAATGGTACACTGAGGTGTCTAGGTGAGGTGTGCCTTACCAACTGACGAGCCCAATGGTACACTGAGGTGTGCCTTACCACTCACAAGTCCAATGGTACACTGAGGTGTGCCTTACCAACTGACGAGCCCAATGGTACACTGAGGTGTGCCTTACCAACTGACGAGCCCAATGGTACACTGAGGTGTGCCTTACCACTCACAAGTCCAATGGTACACTGAGGTGTGCCTTACCACTGACGAGCCCAATGGTACACTGAGGTGTCTAGGTGAGGTGAGCCTTACCACTGACGAGCCCAATGGTACACTGAGGTGTCTAGGTGAGGTGTGCCTTACCACTGACGAGCCCAATGGTACACTGAGGTGTCTAGGTGAGGTGTGCCTTACCACTGATGAGCCCAATGGTACACTGAGGTGTCTAGGTGAGGTGTGCCTTACCACTGACGAGCTCAATGGTACACTGAGGTGTCTAGGTGAGGTGTGCCTTACCACTGACGAGCCCAATGGTACACTGAGGTGTCTAGGTGAGGTGAGCCTTACCACTGACGAGCCCAATGGTACACTGACGTGTCTAGGTGAGGTGTGCCTTACCAACTGACGAGCCCAATGGTACACTGGGGTGTCTAGGTGAGGTGAGCCTTACCACTGACGAGCCCAATGGTACACTGACGTGTCTAGGTGAGGTGAGCCTTACCACTGACGAGCCCAATGGTACACTGAGGTGTGCCTTACCACTGACGAGCCCAACGGTACACTGAGGTGACTAGGTGAGGTGTGCCTTACCACTGACGAGCCCAATGGTACACTGAGGTGTCTAGGTGAGGTGTGCCTTACCACTGACGAGCCCAATGGTACACTGAGGTGTCTAGGTGAGGTGTGCCTTACCACTGACAAGCCCAATGGTACACTGAGGTGTCTAGGTGAGGTGTGCCTTACCACTGACGAGCCCAATGGTACACTGAGGTGTCTAGGTGAGGTGTGCCTTACCACTGACGAGCCCAATGGTACACTGAGGTGTCTAGGTGAGGTGTGCCTTACCACTGACGAGCCCAATGGTACACTGAGGTGTCTAGGTGAGGTGTGCCTTACCACTGACGAGCCCAATGGTACACTGAGGTGTCTAGGTGAGGTGTGCCTTACCACTGACAAGCCCAATGGTACACTGAGGTGTCTAGGTGAGGTGAGCCTTACCACTGACGAGCCCAATGGTACACTGAGGTGTCTAGGTGAGGTGTGCCTTACCACTGACGAGCCCAATGGTACACTGAGGTGTCTAGGTGAGGTGTGCCTTACAACTGACGAGCCCAATGGTACACTGAGGTGTCTAGGTGAGGTGTGCCTTACCACTGACGAGCCCAATGCACAGTGGGTCAAAATCGAAATCTAGGAGGACAAAATTATTTATTTTCATAATTAAAAAATCAAAATGTATTACTTTTACAGCATTCTCATATGATTGCCGCTCACTATTCCGGGATATAAACGCATCTTAGTGTAAATCTGACACCACTGTTCGATCTGGAATCTAATCTTCTCTCCTGCGCTGAGCTTGCGTTATCTCGCAGTCTGAATTGGAGGGTGAATGTAAGTGGCTGTAGTTTGGTTGTCTATGAGGTTAGAGTAATGCTTTAAGATGGAACATGCAGCTGAAGGTATGATCTTTACATTTGTAACGTGTTTCAGTTATTAATAGGCGTAATTGTTCCGTAATTTTAGCCCTATTTTTATTATATAATATTTAACTATTATTTTTAAAATTATATTTTCACTTAGATTTTTAGTATGCCGCGTCACTCTGCGTCACGTTCTGCTTAATGTTAAAATGTAGATAAAGTCTTGTAGTTTACGCCTGTTATAAGTTTTTTTGCATCTTCTTGCAACTTACTTAGTTATTTTACGTTTTAGGAGATGCCGCGCAACCAGTTCTCACACGTTTACAACTGTTTGAAGCACTGGGTTCGAAGACTGTGTCAAAAGTGGAACTTTGTGAGTTTGTTAAAAGTAAATTAGGGGTAGAAAATTGTTCTGAAGAAATAACTGAATGCCTACAAGGAGATTTAAAGGATTTTGTTGATAATTTTACCAGGCGGTGGAAGCAGGTTCATAGAAATAAATCAAAATTAGTTTCAAAATATTCTTATTGGTTAAAAGAGGAGATAACATTTTCGAAAATTGTGTATGATTCTAAATTAACAGAAAATTTAAATCATCCTACTCCATCCAAATCGAAAGTCGGAAGGCCTAGGAAGCTTTTTCATGAATGTAGTGAAAAATCAAAGAGACGAAAAATTCAACCGCTACTCTCTGCACATTCAGAACAAGATATTATTCATGCCACACAAATATCACTGCACATGTCTGGAAAACGAGATGCTGTAAAAATGGTTCAAGAAACTCTTAAGTCCCCACATAGAGCTACTAAAATTAAAAAAATCCTATATATCACCAGCTGTAAAACCTGTACCACTTACCGGTGAAGAGGCTCTATCATACCTTGTAGATAACTATTACAGCAAAAGCCAATATATGAATATGCGACTTGAATGCAAAAATAGGAACCGTAATATTTTCCCACCTTACCACATCATTAGAGAAACAAAACAGAAAAGCTATCCACCAAGTGAATCAATAACAATAACGGAAACATCAGCCACAATAACATTGCAATCACTGGTCGACCATACAATTCAGCGCCTTGCAGTAGTTCAAGAAGATGTTTTGAAGCAGTCTATCTCTAGCAATGATACAGTTCATATTATATTAAAATGGGGGTGTGATGGTTGAAGCGGACATAGCCAGTATAAGCAGAAATTTACAGATGATGACGGCAGGGACTCTGATATTTTTGTAGTTTCAGTTGTTCCATTACAAATGTATTCTCTAAATGTAGAAAGCAACAATGAAGAGAAAATTCTATGAAAATTCTTCTTCGACACGATTTTGCAGACCTCTTAAATTATTGTTTGAAAAGGAGACTGTCGAATTGATTAGGCGAGTGGTTCAATTAGTTGAAACTGAAATAATGTCCCTCCAACCAAGTAAAATAGAACTTGGTGATCAATCAAACTCTATTGCTGACCATGGTGGATGGAAAAGTCTGCAATTCTATTACAGGTTCATCAGCACAGAGGTGTTATGTGTGTGGTGCTGGTCCCAGAGATATGAATAACACACTCCCAAAAACAGTTTGTCCTGAGGAGAGCTATACATTTGGATTATCTACCCTCCATTGTTGGATCCGATTTTTTGAACGCCTGCTACATATATCTTACAAAATAGAAATTAAGAAATGGCAAGCAAGAGGGGATGAAGATCAGAGAAAAAAGAGAGAAAGTAATACAAAATGAATTTCGATCAGAAATGGGTCTGCATGTTGACAAACCAAGATCTGGAGGCGTCGGAAATTCGAATGATGGCAACACTGCTCGCGTTTTTTTTTTTGAGGATCCAGTCTTGTCATCCAAAATTACGGGTATAAATGAAGAGCTAATCAGAATTTTTTCTACAATTTTGTGTGCTCTTTCTTGTCAGTTCCCTATAAATACACTCGCTTTCAAAACCTACACCCAGGATACAGCAAAATTCTATCTAAATCTATATCCATGGTATTATATGCCAGTCACTGTGCATAAAGTATTAATGCATGGTGCAGATATAATAGATTTTTGTATTATACCTATCGGGCAATTGTCAGAAGAAGCCCAAGAATCATGTAACAAAGATTTGAGAAAATACAGATTTGGACATTCTAGGAAATTCTCACGAAAACATACAAATGAGGACAAATTACATATGCTTCTGATATCTTCGGACCCCGTAATATCTCATAAAACCAAAATTCAACATAAAAAGAGAAGATCATTATCCAGTGAAAGAACCAGATGTACCGGCTCATCATTAACAGCATGAGGCAGTGAATGACGATGATGCTTCAGATGACACATGTGATGAGTCATCAAGGTCAGGGTCATCGAGTGATTAATGATAGTGACTGAAGTGCTGTCTGCAATTATCCACAACTGCAGTCTTCCAAATTAAAGGTAAACTGAATACAATCTATTGTAGTGTAGTCTCTATCCAACTCCTAGTCATAGACAATTTCTTGCATGTACACGTAGATGTAGCTTAAAAAAGGGCTTAACTGATGATTATTATGAAGTAAACGAATTATATACGCTGCTTTAACTCTAATTTCATGATTAAAACGTAAAAATAATTTTGTCCCCCTAGATTTTGATTTTGACCCACTGTGCAATGGTACACTGAGGTGTCTAGGTGAGGTGAGCCTTACCACTGACGAGCCCAATGGTACACTGAGGTGTCTAGGTGAGGTGTGCCTTACCAACTGACGAGCTCAATGGTACACTGAGGTGTCTAGGTGAGGTGTGCCTTACCACTGACGAGCCCAATGGTACACTGAGGTGTCTAGGTGAGGTGTGCCTTACCACTGACGAGCCCAATGGTACACTGAGGTGTCTAGGTGAGGTGTGCCTTACCACTGACGAGCCCAATGGTACACTGAGGTGTCTAGGTGAGGTGTGCCTTACCACTGACGAGCCCAATGGTACACTGAGGTGTCTAGGTGAGGTGTGCCTTACCACTGACGAGCCCAATGGTACACTGAGGTGTCTAGGTGAGGTGTGCCTTACCACTGACGAGCCCAATGGTACACTGAGGTGTCTAGGTGAGGTGTGCCTTACCACTGACGAGCCCAATGGTACACTGAGGTGTCTAGGTAAGGTGTGCCTTACCACTGACGAGCCCAATGGTACACTGAGGTGTCTAGGTGAGGTGTGCCATACCACTGACGAGCCCAATGGTACACTGGGGTGCCTAGGTGAGGTGAGCCTTACCACTGACGAGCCCAATGGTACACTGAGGTGTGTAGGTGAGGTGTGCCTTACCACTGATGAGCCCAATGGTACACTGAGGTGTCTAGGTGAGGTGTGCCTTACCACTGACGAGCCCAATGGTACACTGAGGTGTCTAGGTGAGGTGTGCCTTACCAACTGACGAGCTCAATGGTACACTGAGGTGCCTAGGTGAGGTGTGCCTTACCACCGACGAGCCCAATGGTACACTGAGGTGTCTAGGTGAGGTGTGCCTTACCACCGACGAGCCCAATGGTACACTGAGGTGTCTAGGTGAGGTGTGCCTTACCACTGACGAGCCCAATGGTACACTGAGGTGTCTAGGTGAGGTGTGCCTTACCACTGACGAGCCCAATGGTACACTGAGGTGACTAGGTGAGGTGTGCCTTACCACTGACGAGCCCAATGGTACACTGAGGTGTCTAGGTGAGGTGTGCCTTACCACTGACGAGCCCAATGGTACACTGAGGTGTCTAGGTGGGTTGTGTCTTACCACTGACGAGCCCAATGGTACACTGAGGTGTCTAGGTGGGTTGTGTCTTACCACTGAGAACCCAATGGTACACTGAGGTGTCTAGGTGGGTTGTGCCTTACCAACTGACGAGCCCAATGGTACACTGAGGTGTCTAGGTGAGGTGTGCCTTACCACTGACGAGCCCAATGGTACACTGAGGTGTCTAGGTGAGGTGAGCCTTACCACTGACGAGCTCAATGGTACACTGAGGTGTCTAGGTGGGTTGTGTCTTACCACTGACGAGCCCAATGGTACACTGAGGTGTCTAGGTGAGGAGTGCCTTACCACTGACGAGCCCAATGGTACACTGAGGTGTCTAGGTGAGGTGAGCCTTACCACTGACGAGCTCAATGGTACACTGAGGTGTCTAGGTGGGTTGTGTCTTACCACTGAGAACCCAATGGTACACTGAGGTGTCTAGGTGAGGTGAGCCTTACCACTGACGAGCCCAATGGTACACTGAGGTGTCTAGGTGGGTTGTGTCTTACCACTGAGAACCCAATGGTACACTGAGGTGTCTAGGTGAGGTGTGCCTTACCACTGACGAGCCCAATGGTACACTGAGGTGTCTAGGTGAGGTGAGCCTTACCACTGACGAGCCCAATGGTACACTGAGGTGTCTAGGTGAGGTGTGCCTTACCACTGACGAGCCCAATGGTACACTGAGGTGTCTAGGTGAGGTGAGCCTTACCACTGACGAGCCCAATGGTACACTGAGGTGTCTAGGTGAGGTGTGCCTTACCACTGACAAGCCCAATGGTACACTGAGGTGTCTAGGTGAGGAGTGCCTTACCACTGACGAGCCCAATGGTACACTGAGGTGTCTAGGTGGGTTGTGTCTTACCACTGAGAACCCAATGGTACACTGAGGTGTCTAGGTGAGGTGTGCCTTACCACTGACGAGCCCAATGGTACACTGAGGTGTCTAGGTGAGGTGAGCCTTACTACTGACGAGCCCAATGGTACACTGAGGTGTCTAGGTGAGGTGTGCCTTACCACTGACGAGCCCAATGGTACACTGAGGTGTCTAGGTGAGGCGTGTCTTACAACTGAGAACCCAATGGTACACTGAGGTGTCTAGGTGAGGTGTGCCTTACCACTGACGAGCCCAATGGTACACTGAGGTGTCTAGGTGAGGTGAGCCTTACCACTGACGAGCCCAATGGTACACTGGGATGTCTGGGTGAGGCGTGTCTTACCACTGACGAGCCCAATGGTACACTGGGATGTCTAGGTGAGGTGTGCCTTACCACCGACGAGCCCAATGGTACACTGTGGTGTCTAGGTGAGGCGTGTCTTACAACTGAGAACCCAATGTACACTGGGGTGTCTAGGTGAGGCGTGTCTTACCACTGACGAGCCCAATGGTACACTGAGGTGTCTAGGTGAGGTGTGCCTTACCACCGACGAGCCCAATGGTACACTGAGGTGTCTAGGTGAGGTGAGCCTTACCACTGACGAGCCCAATGGTACACTGTGGTGTCTAGGTGAGGAGTGCCTTACCACTGACGAGCCCAATGGTACACTGGGGTGTCTAGGTGAGGTGTGCCTTACCACTGATGAGCCCAATGGTACACTGAGGTGTCTAGGTGAGGTGTGCCTTACCACTGACGAGCCCAATGGTACACTGAGGTGTCTAGGTGAGGTGTGCCTTACCACTGACGAGCCCAATGGTACACTGGGGTGCCTAGGTGAGGTGTGCCTTACCACTGACAAGCCCAATGGTACACTGAGGTGTCTAGGTGAGGTGAGCCTTACCACTGACGAGCCCAATGGTACACTGAGGTGTCTAGGTGAGGTGTGCCTTACCAACTGACGAGCTCAATGGTACACTGAGGTGTCTAGGTGAGGTGTGCCTTACCACTGACGAGCCCAATGGTACACTGAGGTGTCTAGGTGAGGTGTGCCTTACCACTGACGAGCCCAATGGTACACTGAGGTGTCTAGGTGAGGTGTGCCTTACCACTGACGAGCCCAATGGTACACTGAGGTGTCTAGGTGAGGTGTGCCTTACCACTGACGAGCCCAATGGTACACTGAGGTGTCTAGGTGAGGTGTGCCTTACCACTGACGAGCCCAATGGTACACTGAGGTGTCTAGGTGAGGTGTGCCTTACCACTGACGAGCCCAATGGTACACTGAGGTGTCTAGGTGAGGTGTGCCTTACCACTGACGAGCCCAATGGTACACTGAGGTGTCTAGGTAAGGTGTGCCTTACCACTGACGAGCCCAATGGTACACTGAGGTGTCTAGGTGAGGTGTGCCATACCACTGACGAGCCCAATGGTACACTGGGGTGCCTAGGTGAGGTGAGCCTTACCACTGACGAGCCCAATGGTACACTGAGGTGTGTAGGTGAGGTGTGCCTTACCACTGATGAGCCCAATGGTACACTGAGGTGTCTAGGTGAGGTGTGCCTTACCACTGACGAGCCCAATGGTACACTGAGGTGTCTAGGTGAGGTGTGCCTTACCAACTGACGAGCTCAATGGTACACTGAGGTGCCTAGGTGAGGTGTGCCTTACCACCGACGAGCCCAATGGTACACTGAGGTGTCTAAGTGAGGTGTGCCTTACCACCGACGAGCCCAATGGTACACTGAGGTGTCTAGGTGAGGTGTGCCTTACCACTGACGAGCCCAATGGTACACTGAGGTGTCTAGGTGAGGTGTGCCTTACCACTGACGAGCCCAATGGTACACTGAGGTGACTAGGTGAGGTGTGCCTTACCACTGACGAGCCCAATGGTACACTGAGGTGTCTAGGTGAGGTGTGCCTTACCACTGACGAGCCCAATGGTACACTGAGGTGTCTAGGTGGGTTGTGTCTTACCACTGACGAGCCCAATGGTACACTGAGGTGTCTAGGTGGGTTGTGTCTTACCACTGAGAACCCAATGGTACACTGAGGTGTCTAGGTGGGTTGTGCCTTACCAACTGACGAGCCCAATGGTACACTGAGGTGTCTAGGTGAGGTGTGCCTTACCACTGACGAGCCCAATGGTACACTGAGGTGTCTAGGTGAGGTGAGCCTTACCACTGACGAGCTCAATGGTACACTGAGGTGTCTAGGTGGGTTGTGTCTTACCACTGACGAGCCCAATGGTACACTGAGGTGTCTAGGTGAGGAGTGCCTTACCACTGACGAGCCCAATGGTACACTGAGGTGTCTAGGTGAGGTGAGCCTTACCACTGACGAGCTCAATGGTACACTGAGGTGTCTAGGTGGGTTGTGTCTTACCACTGAGAACCCAATGGTACACTGAGGTGTCTAGGTGAGGTGAGCCTTACCACTGACGAGCCCAATGGTACACTGAGGTGTCTAGGTGGGTTGTGTCTTACCACTGAGAACCCAATGATACACTGAGGTGTCTAGGTGAGGTGTGCCTTACCACTGACGAGCCCAATGGTACACTGAGGTGTCTAGGTGAGGTGAGCCTTACCACTGACGAGCCCAATGGTACACTGAGGTGTCTAGGTGAGGTGTGCCTTACCACTGACGAGCCCAATGGTACACTGAGGTGTCTAGGTGAGGTGAGCCTTACCACTGACGAGCCCAATGGTACACTGAGGTGTCTAGGTGAGGTGTGCCTTACCACTGACAAGCCCAATGGTACACTGAGGTGTCTAGGTGAGGAGTGCCTTACCACTGACGAGCCCAATGGTACACTGAGGTGTCTAGGTGGGTTGTGTCTTACCACTGAGAACCCAATGGTACACTGAGGTGTCTAGGTGAGGTGTGCCTTACCACTGACGAGCCCAATGGTACACTGAGGTGTCTAGGTGAGGTGAGCCTTACTACTGACGAGCCCAATGGTACACTGAGGTGTCTAGGTGAGGTGTGCCTTACCACTGACGAGCCCAATGGTACACTGAGGTGTCTAGGTGAGGCGTGTCTTACAACTGAGAACCCAATGGTACACTGAGGTGTCTAGGTGAGGTGTGCCTTACCACTGACGAGCCCAATGGTACACTGAGGTGTCTAGGTGAGGTGAGCCTTACCACTGACGAGCCCAATGGTACACTGGGATGTCTGGGTGAGGCGTGTCTTACCACTGACGAGCCCAATGGTACACTGGGATGTCTAGGTGAGGTGTGCCTTACCACCGACGAGCCCAATGGTACACTGTGGTGTCTAGGTGAGGCGTGTCTTACAACTGAGAACCCAATGTACACTGGGGTGTCTAGGTGAGGCGTGTCTTACCACTGACGAGCCCAATGGTACACTGAGGTGTCTAGGTGAGGTGTGCCTTACCACCGACGAGCCCAATGGTACACTGAGGTGTCTAGGTGAGGTGAGCCTTACCACTGACGAGCCCAATGGTACACTGTGGTGTCTAGGTGAGGAGTGCCTTACCACTGACGAGCCCAATGGTACACTGGGGTGTCTAGGTGAGGTGTGCCTTACCACTGATGAGCCCAATGGTACACTGAGGTGTCTAGGTGAGGTGTGCCTTACCACTGACGAGCCCAATGGTACACTGAGGTGTCTAGGTGAGGTGTGCCTTACCACTGACGAGCCCAATGGTACACTGGGGTGCCTAGGTGAGGTGTGCCTTACCACTGACAAGCCCAATGGTACACTGAGGTGTCTAGGTGAGGTGAGCCTTACCACTGACGAGCCCAATGGTACACTGAGGTGTCTAGGTGAGGTGTGCCTTACCAACTGACGAGCTCAATGGTACACTGAGGTGTCTAGGTGAGGTGTGCCTTACCACTGACGAGCCCAATGGTACACTGAGGTGTCTAGGTGAGGTGTGCCTTACCACTGACGAGCCCAATGGTACACTGAGGTGTCTAGGTGAGGTGTGCCTTACCACTGACGAGCCCAATGGTACACTGAGGTGTCTAGGTGAGGTGTGCCTTACCACTGACGAGCCCAATGGTACACTGAGGTGTCTAGGTGAGGTGTGCCTTACCACTGACGAGCCCAATGGTACACTGAGGTGTCTAGGTGAGGTGTGCCTTACCACTGACGAGCCCAATGGTACACTGAGGTGTCTAGGTGAGGTGTGCCTTACCACTGACGAGCCCAATGGTACACTGAGGTGTCTAGGTAAGGTGTGCCTTACCACTGACGAGCCCAATGGTACACTGAGGTGTCTAGGTGAGGTGTGCCATACCACTGACGAGCCCAATGGTACACTGGGGTGCCTAGGTGAGGTGAGCCTTACCACTGACGAGCCCAATGGTACACTGAGGTGTGTAGGTGAGGTGTGCCTTACCACTGATGAGCCCAATGGTACACTGAGGTGTCTAGGTGAGGTGTGCCTTACCACTGACGAGCCCAATGGTACACTGAGGTGTCTAGGTGAGGTGTGCCTTACCAACTGACGAGCTCAATGGTACACTGAGGTGCCTAGGTGAGGTGTGCCTTACCACCGACGAGCCCAATGGTACACTGAGGTGTCTAGGTGAGGTGTGCCTTACCACCGACGAGCCCAATGGTACACTGAGGTGTCTAGGTGAGGTGTGCCTTACCACTGACGAGCCCAATGGTACACTGAGGTGTCTAGGTGAGGTGTGCCTTACCACTGACGAGCCCAATGGTACACTGAGGTGACTAGGTGAGGTGTGCCTTACCACTGACGAGCCCAATGGTACACTGAGGTGTCTAGGTGAGGTGTGCCTTACCACTGACGAGCCCAATGGTACACTGAGGTGTCTAGGTGGGTTGTGTCTTACCACTGACGAGCCCAATGGTACACTGAGGTGTCTAGGTGGGTTGTGTCTTACCACTGAGAACCCAATGGTACACTGAGGTGTCTAGGTGGGTTGTGCCTTACCAACTGACGAGCCCAATGGTACACTGAGGTGTCTAGGTGAGGTGTGCCTTACCACTGACGAGCCCAATGGTACACTGAGGTGTCTAGGTGAGGTGAGCCTTACCACTGACGAGCTCAATGGTACACTGAGGTGTCTAGGTGGGTTGTGTCTTACCACTGACGAGCCCAATGGTACACTGAGGTGTCTAGGTGAGGAGTGCCTTACCACTGACGAGCCCAATGGTACACTGAGGTGTCTAGGTGAGGTGAGCCTTACCACTGACGAGCTCAATGGTACACTGAGGTGTCTAGGTGGGTTGTGTCTTACCACTGAGAACCCAATGGTACACTGAGGTGTCTAGGTGAGGTGAGCCTTACCACTGACGAGCCCAATGGTACACTGAGGTGTCTAGGTGGGTTGTGTCTTACCACTGAGAACCCAATGGTACACTGAGGTGTCTAGGTGAGGTGTGCCTTACCACTGACGAGCCCAATGGTACACTGAGGTGTCTAGGTGAGGTGAGCCTTACCACTGACGAGCCCAATGGTACACTGAGGTGTCTAGGTGAGGTGTGCCTTACCACTGACGAGCCCAATGGTACACTGAGGTGTCTAGGTGAGGTGAGCCTTACCACTGACGAGCCCAATGGTACACTGAGGTGTCTAGGTGAGGTGTGCCTTACCACTGACAAGCCCAATGGTACACTGAGGTGTCTAGGTGAGGAGTGCCTTACCACTAACGAGCCCAATGGTACACTGAGGTGTCTAGGTGGGTTGTGTCTTACCACTGAGAACCCAATGGTACACTGAGGTGTCTAGGTGAGGTGTGCCTTACCACTGACGAGCCCAATGGTACACTGAGGTGTCTAGGTGAGGTGAGCCTTACTACTGACGAGCCCAATGGTACACTGAGGTGTCTAGGTGAGGTGTGCCTTACCACTGACGAGCCCAATGGTACACTGAGGTGTCTAGGTGAGGCGTGTCTTACAACTGAGAACCCAATGGTACACTGAGGTGTCTAGGTGAGGTGTGCCTTACCACTGACGAGCCCAATGGTACACTGAGGTGTCTAGGTGAGGTGAGCCTTACCACTGACGAGCCCAATGGTACACTGGGATGTCTGGGTGAGGCGTGTCTTACCACTGACGAGCCCAATGGTACACTGGGATGTCTAGGTGAGGTGTGCCTTACCACCGACGAGCCCAATGGTACACTGTGGTGTCTAGGTGAGGCGTGTCTTACAACTGAGAACCCAATGTACACTGGGGTGTCTAGGTGAGGCGTGTCTTACCACTGACGAGCCCAATGGTACACTGAGGTGTCTAGGTGAGGTGTGCCTTACCACTGACGAGCCCAATGGTACACTGAGGTGTCTAGGTGAGGTGTGCCTTACCACTGACAAGCCCAATGGTACACTGAGGTGTCTAGGTGAGGTGTGCCATACCACTGACGAGCCCAATGGTACACTGAGGTGTCTAGGTGAGGTGTGCCTTACCACTGACGAGCCCAATGGTACACTGAGGTGTCTAGGTGAGGTGAGCCTTACCACCGACGAGCCCAATGGTACACTGAGGTGTCTAGGTGAGGTGTGCCTTACCACTGACAAGCCCAATGGTACACTGAGGTGTCTAGGTGAGGTGTGCCTTACCACTGACGAGCCCAATGGTACACTGAGGTGCCTAGGTGAGGTGTGCCTTACCACTGACGAGCCCAATGGTACACTGAGGTGTCTAGGTGAGGTGTGCCTTACCACCGACGAGCCCAATGGTACACTGAGGTGTCTAGGTGAGGTGAGCCTTACCACTGACGAGCCCAATGGTACACTGTGGTGTCTAGGTGAGGAGTGCCTTACCACTGACGAGCCCAATGGTACACTGGGGTGTCTAGGTGAGGTGTGCCTTACCACTGATGAGCCCAATGGTACACTGAGGTGTCTAGGTGAGGTGTGCCTTACCACTGACGAGCCCAATGGTACACTGAGGTGTCTAGGTGAGGAGTGCCTTACCACTGACGAGCCCAATGGTACACTGGGGTGCCTAGGTGAGGTGTGCCTTACCACTGACAAGCCCAATGGTACACTGAGGTGTCTAGGTGAGGTGTGCCTTACCACTGACGAGCCCAATGGTACACTGGGGTGTCTAGGTGAGGTGTGCCTTACCACTGACGAGCCCAATGGTACACTGAGGTGTCTAGGTGAGGTGTGCCTTACCACTGACGAGCCCAATGGTACACTGAGGTGTCTAGGTGAGGTGTGCCTTACCACTGACGAGCCCAATGGTACACTGAGGTGTCTAGGTGAGGTGTGCCTTACCACTGACGAGCCCAATGGTACACTGAGGTGTCTAGGTGAGGTGTGCCTTACCACCGACGAGCCCAATGGTACACTGAGGTGTCTAGGTGAGGTGTGCCTTACCACCGACGAGCCCAATGGTACACTGAGGTGTCTAGGTGAGGTGTGCCTTACCACTGACGAGCCCAATGGTACACTGAGGTGTCTAGGTGAGGTGTGCCTTACCACTGACGAGCCCAATGGTACACTGAGGTGACTAGGTGAGGTGTGCCTTACCACTGACGAGCCCAATGGTACACTGAGGTGTCTAGGTGAGGTGTGCCTTACCACTGACGAGCCCAATGGTACACTGAGGTGTCTAGGTGGGTTGTGTCTTACCACTGACGAGCCCAATGGTACACTGAGGTGTCTAGGTGGGTTGTGTCTTACCACTGAGAACCCAATGGTACACTGAGGTGTCTAGGTGGGTTGTGCCTTACCAACTGACGAGCCCAATGGTACACTGAGGTGTCTAGGTGAGGTGTGCCTTACCACTGACGAGCCCAATGGTACACTGAGGTGTCTAGGTGAGGTGAGCCTTACCACTGACGAGCTCAATGGTACACTGAGGTGTCTAGGTGGGTTGTGTCTTACCACTGACGAGCCCAATGGTACACTGAGGTGTCTAGGTGAGGAGTGCCTTACCACTGACGAGCCCAATGGTACACTGAGGTGTCTAGGTGAGGTGAGCCTTACCACTGACGAGCTCAATGGTACACTGAGGTGTCTAGGTGGGTTGTGTCTTACCACTGAGAACCCAATGGTACACTGAGGTGTCTAGGTGAGGTGAGCCTTACCACTGACGAGCCCAATGGTACACTGAGGTGTCTAGGTGGGTTGTGTCTTACCACTGAGAACCCAATGGTACACTGAGGTGTCTAGGTGAGGTGTGCCTTACCACTGACGAGCCCAATGGTACACTGAGGTGTCTAGGTGAGGTGAGCCTTACCACTGACGAGCCCAATGGTACACTGAGGTGTCTAGGTGAGGTGTGCCTTACCACTGACGAGCCCAATGGTACACTGAGGTGTCTAGGTGAGGTGAGCCTTACCACTGACGAGCCCAATGGTACACTGAGGTGTCTAGGTGAGGTGTGCCTTACCACTGACAAGCCCAATGGTACACTGAGGTGTCTAGGTGAGGAGTGCCTTACCACTGACGAGCCCAATGGTACACTGAGGTGTCTAGGTGGGTTGTGTCTTACCACTGAGAACCCAATGGTACACTGAGGTGTCTAGGTGAGGTGTGCCTTACCACTGACGAGCCCAATGGTACACTGAGGTGTCTAGGTGAGGTGAGCCTTACTACTGACGAGCCCAATGGTACACTGAGGTGTCTAGGTGAGGTGTGCCTTACCACTGACGAGCCCAATGGTACACTGAGGTGTCTAGGTGAGGCGTGTCTTACAACTGAGAACCCAATGGTACACTGAGGTGTCTAGGTGAGGTGTGCCTTACCACTGACGAGCCCAATGGTACACTGAGGTGTCTAGGTGAGGTGAGCCTTACCACTGACGAGCCCAATGGTACACTGGGATGTCTGGGTGAGGCGTGTCTTACCACTGACGAGCCCAATGGTACACTGGGATGTCTAGGTGAGGTGTGCCTTACCACCGACGAGCCCAATGGTACACTGTGGTGTCTAGGTGAGGCGTGTCTTACAACTGAGAACCCAATGTACACTGGGGTGTCTAGGTGAGGCGTGTCTTACCACTGACGAGCCCAATGGTACACTGAGGTGTCTAGGTGAGGTGTGCCTTACCACTGACGAGCCCAATGGTACACTGAGGTGTCTAGGTGAGGTGTGCCTTACCACTGACAAGCCCAATGGTACACTGAGGTGTCTAGGTGAGGTGTGCCATACCACTGACGAGCCCAATGGTACACTGAGGTGTCTAGGTGAGGTGTGCCTTACCACTGACGAGCCCAATGGTACACTGAGGTGTCTAGGTGAGGTGAGCCTTACCACCGACGAGCCCAATGGTACACTGAGGTGTCTAGGTGAGGTGTGCCTTACCACTGACAAGCCCAATGGTACACTGAGGTGTCTAGGTGAGGTGTGCCTTACCACTGACGAGCCCAATGGTACACTGAGGTGCCTAGGTGAGGTGTGCCTTACCACTGACGAGCCCAATGGTACACTGAGGTGTCTAGGTGAGGTGTGCCTTACCACCGACGAGCCCAATGGTACACTGAGGTGTCTAGGTGAGGTGAGCCTTACCACTGACGAGCCCAATGGTACACTGTGGTGTCTAGGTGAGGAGTGCCTTACCACTGACGAGCCCAATGGTACACTGGGGTGTCTAGGTGAGGTGTGCCTTACCACTGATGAGCCCAATGGTACACTGAGGTGTCTAGGTGAGGTGTGCCTTACCACTGACGAGCCCAATGGTACACTGAGGTGTCTAGGTGAGGAGTGCCTTACCACTGACGAGCCCAATGGTACACTGGGGTGCCTAGGTGAGGTGTGCCTTACCACTGACAAGCCCAATGGTACACTGAGGTGTCTAGGTGAGGTGTGCCTTACCACTGACGAGCCCAATGGTACACTGGGGTGTCTAGGTGAGGTGTGCCTTACCACTGACGAGCCCAATGGTACACTGAGGTGTCTAGGTGAGGTGTGCCTTACCACTGACGAGCCCAATGGTACACTGAGGTGTCTAGGTGAGGTGTGCCTTACCACTGACGAGCCCAATGGTACACTGAGGTGTCTAGGTGAGGTGTGCCTTACCACTGACGAGCCCAATGGTACACTGAGGTGTCTAGGTGAGGTGTGCCTTACCACTGACGAGCCCAATGGTACACTGAGGTGTCTAGGTGAGGTGTGCCTTACCACTGACGAGCCCAATGGTACACTGAGGTGACTAGGTGAGGTGTGCCATACCACTGACGAGCCCAATGGTACACTGAGGTGTCTAGGTGAGGTGTGCCTTACCACTGACGAGCCCAATGGTACACTGAGGTGTCTAGGTGAGGTGTGCCTTACCACTGACGAGCCCAATGGTACACTGAGGTGTCTAGGTGAGGTGTGCCTTACCACTGACGAGCCCAATGGTACACTGAGGTGTCTAGGTGAGGTGTGCCTTACCAACTGATGAGCCCAATGGTACACTGAGGTGCCTAGGTGAGGTGTGCCTTACCACTGACGAGCCCAATGGTACACTGAGGTGTCTAGGTGAGGTGTGCCTTACCACTGACGAGCCCAATGGTACACTGGGGTGTCTAGGTGAGGTGTGCCTTACCACTGACGAGCCCAATGGTACACTGAGGTGTCTAGGTGAGGTGTGCCTTACCACCGACGAGCCCAACGGTACACTGAGGTGTCTAGGTGAGGTGAGCCTTACCACTGACGAGCCCAATGGTACACTGAGGTGTCTAGGTGAGGTGTGCCTTACCACTGACGAGCCCAATGGTACACTGAGGTGTCTAGGTGAGGTGAGCCTTACCACTGACGAGCCCAATGGTACACTGAGGTGTCTAGGTGAGGTGAGCCTTACCACTGACGAGCCCAATGGTACACTGAGGTGTCTAGGTGAGGTGTGCCTTACCACTGACGAGCCCAATGGTACACTGAGGTGTCTAGGTGAGGTGTGCCTTACCACTGACGAGCCCAATGGTACACTGAGGAGTCTAGGTGAGGTGAGCCTTACCACTGACGAGCCCAATGGTACACTGAGGTGCCTAGGTGAGGTGTGCCTTACCACTGACGAGCCCAATGGTACACTGAGGTGTCTAGGTGAGGTGAGCCTTACCACTGACGAGCCCAATGGTACACTGAGGTGTCTAGGTGAGGTGTGCCTTACCACTGACGAGCCCAATGGTACACTGAGGTGTCTAGGTGAGGTGAGCCTTACCACTGACGAGCCCAATGGTACACTGAGGTGACTAGGTGAGGTGTGCCTTACCACTGACGAGCCCAATGGTACACTGAGGTGTCTAGGTGAGGTGAGCCTTACCACTGACGAGCCCAATGGTACACTGAGGTGTCTAGGTGAGGTGTGCCTTACCACTGACGAGCCCAATGGTACACTGAGGTGTCTAGGTGAGGTGAGCCTTACCACTGACGAGCCCAATGGTACACTGAGGTGTCTAGGTGAGGTGAGCCTTACCACTGACGAGCCCAATGGTACACTGGGGTGCCTAGGTGAGGTGAGCCTTACCACTGACGAGCCCAATGGTACACTGAGGTGTGTAGGTGAGGTGTGCCTTACCACTGATGAGCCCAATGGTACACTGAGGTGTCTAGGTGAGGTGTGCCTTACCACTGACGAGCCCAATGGTACACTGAGGTGTCTAGGTGAGGTGTGCCTTACCACTGACGAGCCCAATGGTACACTGGGGTGCCTAGGTGAGGTGTGCCTTACCACTGACGAGCCCAATGGTACACTGAGGTGTCTAGGTGAGATGTGCCTTACCACTGACGAGCCCAATGGTACACTGAGGTGTCTAGGTGAGGTGTGCCTTACCACTGACGAGCCCAATGGTACACTGACGTGTCTAGGTGAGGTGTGCCTTACCACTGACGAGCCCAATGGTACACTGAGGTGTCTAGGTGAGGTGTGCCTTACCACTGACGAGCCCAATGGTACACTGGGGTGCCTAGGTGAGGTGTGCCTTACCACTGACGAGCCCAATGGTACACTGAGGTGTCTAGGTGAGGTGTGCCTTACCACTGACGAGCCCAATGGTACACTGAGGTGTCTAGGTGAGGTGTGCCTTACCACTGACGAGCCCAATGGTACACTGAGGTGTCTAGGTGAGATGTGCCTTACCACTGACGAGCCCAATGGTACACTGAGGTGTCTAGGTGAGGTGTGCCTTACCACCGACGAACCCAATGGTACACTGAGGTGTCTAGGTGAGGTGTGCCTTACCACTGACAAGCCCAATGGTACACTGAGGTGTCTAGGTGAGGTGTGCCTTACCACCGACGAACCCAATGGTACACTGAGGTGTCTAGGTGAGGTGTGCCTTACCACTGACGAGCCCAATGGTACACTGAGGTGCCTAGGTGAGGTGTGCCTTACCACTGACGAGCCCAATGGTACACTGAGGTGTCTAGGTGAGGTGTGCCTTACCACTGACGAGCTCAATGGTACACTGAGGTGTCTAGGTGAGGTGTGCCTTACCACCGACGAACCCAATGGTACACTGAGGTGTCTAGGTGAGGTGTGCCTTACCACTGACGAGCTCAATGGTACACTGAGGTGTCTAGGTGAGGTGTGCCTTACCACTGACAAGCCCAATGGTACACTGAGGTGCCTAGGTAAGGTGTGCCTTACCACTGACGAGCCCAATGGTACACTGAGGTGTCTAGGTGAGGTGTGCCTTACCACTGACGAGCTCAATGGTACACTGAGGTGTCTAGGTGAGGTGAGCCTTACCACTGACGAGCCCAATGGTACACTGAGGTGTCTAGGTGAGGTGAGCCTTACCACTGACGAGCCCAATGGTACACTGAGGTGTCTAGGTGAGGTGTGCCTTACCACTGACAAGCCCAATGGTACACTGAGGTGCCTAGGTGAGGTGTGCCTTACCACTGACGAGCCCAATGGTACACTGAGGTGTCTAGGTGAGGTGTGCCTTACCACTGACGAGCTCAATGGTACACTGAGGTGTCTAGGTGAGGTGTGCCTTACCACTGACGAGCCCAATGGTACACTGAGGTGTCTAGGTAAGGTGAGCCTTACCACTGACGAGCCCAATGGTACACTGAGGTGACTAGGTGAGGTGTGCCTTACCACTGACGAGCCCAATGGTACACTGAGGTGTCTAGGTAAGGTGAGCCTTACCACTGACGAGCTCAATGGTACACTGAGGTGTCTAGGTGAGGTGTGCCTTACCACTGACGAGCCCAATGGTACACTGGGGTGCCTAGGTGAGGTGTGCCTTACCACTGACGAGCCCAATGGTACACTGAGGTGTCTAGGTGAGGTGTGTCTTACCACTGACGAGCCCAATGGTACACTGAGGTGTCTAGGTGAGGTGTGCCTTACCACTGACGAGCTCAATGGTACACTGAGGTGTCTAGGTGAGGTGTGCCTTACCAACTGACGAGCCCAATGGTACACTGAGGTGTCTAGGTGAGGTGTGCCTTACCACTGATGAGCTCAATGGTACACTGAGGTGTCTAGGTGAGGTGTGCCTTACCAACCGACGAGCCCAATGGTACACTGAGGTGTCTAGGTGAGGTGAGCCTTACCACTGACGAGCCCAATGGTACACTGAGGTGTGTAGGTGAGGTGTGCCTTACCACTGACGAGCCCAATGGTACACTGGGGTGCCTAGGTGAGGTGAGCCTTACCACTGACGAGCCCAATGGTACACTGAGGTGTGTAGGTGAGGTGTGCCTTACCACTGACGAGCCCAATGGTACACTGGGGTGCCTAGGTGAGGTGAGCCTTACCACTGACGAGCCCAATGGTACACTGAGGTGTCTAGGTGGGTTGTGCCTTACCACTGACGAGCCCAATGGTACACTGAGGTGTGTAGGTGGGTTGTGCCTTACCACTGACAAGCCCAATGGTACACTGGGGTGCCTAGGTGAGGTGAGCCTTACCACTGACGAGCCCAATGGTACACTGAGGTGTCTAGGTGAGGTGTGCCTTACCACTGACGAGCCCAATGGTACACTGGGGTGCCTAGGTGAGGTGAGCCTTACCACTGACGAGCCCAATGGTACACTGAGGTGTCTAGGTGAGGTGTGCCTTACCACTGACGAGCCCAATGGTACACTGCGTTGTCTAGCTGAGGTGAGCCTTACCACTGATGAGCCCAATGGTACACTGCGTTGTCTAGCTGAGGTGAGCCTTACCACTGACGAGCCCAATGGTACACTGCGTTGTCTAGCTGAGGTGAGCCTTACCACTGACGAGCCCAATGGTACACTGTGTCTTGGTGAGGTATGCCTTAGTGTTTTTAGTATTGATTTGGCGAATATATAACATCAATATTGTACGGATCTAAACAATTTGCTATTATGGCAAATATTTTTCTTATTATCAAGTTTCTAAACAAAAAAATATTCAACCCTAATCGGGTCTTCCCCAGAAGAGAATTATGTAGATCACTGCTGATGGGTCAATTCTGTTTAACCTGTATAGTTGTAATGGCCGGTGGGGTAGTCAGCCTACCTCTCGCCCAGAAGCCCCGGGTTCTATTCCCCGCTCCGTCAGGTATTTTAGAAACTAACGTGAGCGATGGAACGGGATGCACTCAACCTCGTGAGGACAAACGAGTAGCTGCCTGAGAGTGAAGTCACGGAGACCCAACCCCATAATCTGTAGGCTGAACGGCTGAGCAGTGGTCGCTTGGCAAGCCAGGGCCCCTGTGGTATAGTTGTAATGATCATCTGCCACCAAGTCTCTTCCTTGTAGCAAACAAAGCTGTGGACGTTTGGCTTTGGTTATGGCTTTACAAAAAGGTGGAGCAGTTTGACCTTATTTATTTATTTATTTATCGTATGGCTTTTAGTGCCGGGGGTGTCCGAGAACATGTTCGGCTTGCCAGAGGCTGTAGCTGCTTCAAGCGGACGTCCCTAGGGTGAGCTACAAATTCCATTCGATTTCAAGTAGTCCCAACTTTCGCTACCAGATATCAATCATATCTGGTGGTGAATGTTGGAACTTTGATAGAGCGTTCCAACGAAATCTAACCTACAATTTATGCTGTCCAATAATCCCTGCACCCTAACTTTAGGAAAGAAATTGAGAATAGAAAAAAAATATGTCTTTAGCTTTGTAGTTTTTAGCAGCTGTGAGACCTGTGATGCCACTTTCACGTAACTTGAAATTCTTTACCTTACTATCGAGGAAATCAGTCATCTATACAATATATTAATTAACGGATTTCCTCGATATTATTTTATCATATTAATTTTACTGTCAATACGGACCTAACACGATTCCAATATGGAGTCTAACAATATTGAGAGTTCTTTACCTTTCCAAGCCATAAAAGTGATATCGAGCATCATCAACTGGTTCAGTAGCAGTGGGAGACAGTGTTGTGATATTCTGGTGTGCGCACGCCTGGAATTATGCCTAATTAAATACCGATGCTTATACCATTCATTCTAGTATTTTAGATGTGAACTCATAAAAAAAAGACAACAGAATAAACAAACTTACAAAAATTAAACTAATGGTACACTTCCAGGGAGACGGGGAAAATGCAAATACAGTAAACTCTCGATTACCCTTGGGCGGTTTATCCTCGGTGCTTGTAGGGGAACAGTTTCATAAAAAAGGAAGGTTTTGAAACCGAAAATTATATCTCAATAATTGGAATAAAGTTACTAAATACTTAAACGTACTGAAAATCGTAAATCGCAAATACAGAACAGTACAGTACAAATTCAGACTTTCACGACCGCCGTTGAAATAGGAATCTCTGTTTCGCAGGCTTATAGTCCGTGTTCTAAGGATATTTTGTCGTCCTGACGTTTCGCTGAAGACTGCGTTCAGCATGTTCACAGGTTACATCCTCATACCGCGGCAGGGGTTTATAAAATTCCGTGTGATTGTGGCCAAGTATATATTGGAACAACGAAAAGAAGTATTGCCACTCGCCTCAAGGAACACGAACGACACAGCCGGCTGGGACAAACAGATAAATCCACTGTTGCACTCCCTACTCGCAGGTCACGACATAAGATATGAAGACACCGAAGTTCTGTCCGCCACGGTGTCTTATCATGCCAGGCTACAAAGGGAGGCCATTGAAATCCTGAAGCATACTAACAGCTTCAATCTTAAGGAGGAAGCAGAGCGTGTGAACAGAGCTTGGCTTCCAGTCCTTAATCCCCTCAAGCCTGCCCTCATTAACCATCGTAGACGAGAAGATGCAACAGAAGAGCAGCCCTGTCCTTGATGCATTACTTTTATGTGGGACGCCGTTGCTATGGTAGCCTCTATGTGTGGGTTGTTGACTATTTAGATGCTGCAGGATTACCAAAAATGGTTTTGTTACCAAAAGCGAGATTTCTCGGTGTCCATTACCAACTGCTCGCAAGCGTACTGGTAGATTTCTTGGGGCCCATCACTCACTGGATATGAGTGTCAGAAGTGGACATTCTTTAGTATTTGAAACCTGTCTGTTTTGACACTTGGCAACAATCTATGTGATATACAAGCCTGATACTGTCTACGCTGAAGTTTTCTTTTTGGCAGGGTGTGTTTGATATTGGCATTACATAGCATTGATGTTTCATAGAGTCTTAAGAACCTTAAGTTACTAAGAGTTCTTTGTTTGGGGGATTGCATATACTAGCTCGGATATTGTCGTTTGCTGTGCTGCTTCTCCATGTACTGTTTCAGTCTGCAAACTCAATCTCTGCTGGTAAAACTAATTTAATAATGTGATTGTGAAATGTCAGGGTTTGGTGAAAATACTACCACCCAAACATTGGGGACCCCCATAAGTTCATTCCTGCAACTGGGACAGATCATCATCATCGGCTTTAACTCGAATCCGAGTATAAATCTTCTTCCTTCAGTCCAGTTTGTGAATGTGTTTACGGTGACTAAAGAGTCCAATCCTGGCATGGAACAAGCGACCACACAAGTCACATAGTATTGCTGGAGGAGGACGTGGTTTGGCTGCTCGAAGTTTCCTAGCTTGACGCTTGGCCTCTTCATGTGTGCGTCGATCCCTTTCAAACGTCTTGACAGTATCCGAGATGGTACGGCGCCAAGTTGAGCGGTCTTCAGCCAGCATGTCCCAGGTTTGTGAATCAAGACCTGTCAATTTCAGGGTCTGCTTAAATTGGTCCTTGTAGTGCCTCTTAGGACCACCATGAGGTCTGGTGCCATAGCATAACTCACCATATAGCATTTGACGAGGTAATCTCACATCATCCATCCGATGGACATGACCACTCCATCTAAATTGGTGACCTATTATGGACGATTCTATGCTGTTGATTTGACCCTTTTCCAGAACAGCAATATTGGTAATGCGGTCTTCCCATTTAATCCTCAGGATTGATCGAAGTTTTTGTAGGTGGAAACGCTCAAGCTTCCTAAAATCAGGTCGGTAAAGGGTCCACGTTTCACAGCCATACAACAATGTAGAAATGACTACTGCTTTGTACTCATGGACAGATCTTTATTCATGAAGACCCGGTGCGCTAATCGTCCATATGCTGCATGGGTAGCGCCAATTCTCTTATCCACATCCTGCTCACGGGTACAGCTCACAGAAATGGTACTGCCAAGGTACGAGAAGTGGTCTACCTGTTCTAATGGCAAATTTGAGATGGAGATATTGAACTGAGGAAGAGGTGTGCCTGGTGAAGGTTGTGCCAAGACTTTACTCTTATTGATATTTATGGTAAGACCAAAGCGATCACATGCACTTTTGTAACAATTAACTGACTCTTGCAGCTCTTCTGGTGTGAGAGTTGGTGACGCAGCATCATCTGCATGCAACATGTTAGTAACCTTAGTAACCTGAGTATTCCTCAAGGAGCAGAGACGAGTTAGGTAAACTCAGGTTACTAAGGTTACTGGGACAGATACAATGGTGAAGAGTGGAGTTACTCAAACAATTAACACAAGACGTCATAGAAAGAAAGAGTATGAAAGAGTACGAAACAAAGTCACTGGAAGACTACATGTTGAACCGCAAGGGACCCCAGCAATGGGGGCTGTTTGGTACTGCAGCCAGTACCAGTGCACGTGGTGGCAGTCTATTCCAGGAGGAGGCACAACAATGGGTACGTATGGAGATCATATTAGTGAGCAATTTAAGTGGAGGAGTGTCATGTTATATACACATTTAATTTTCAAATGCTGTTACATAATTATTGTGCTGGTAAAGGACTACAGCAATATCATAACCTCCTATCGATCAACCAATCGACCCACCCAAACACAACCGACAAAGGAGACGATACAACCTCCATACTCCCCTCCAGAGAACCCTTGCACAAGTCGGCAGGATACGTTGGTCGAAGGATGAACTTGTCTGAGGATTGTGTTGACCCAAAGAGAAGGTAACCCCGTACCGCCAGATCTGAACTAAACTCCATCGGATGTACGCACATTGTGATCGGAACCACGACCTCGGATCGCAAGAGCCGATCAGCCAGTCCATTTATGCAGTCGGATTCACAATCAGATATTGGGACAGGACGGTCAGGTTGCGATCATTCTAGGTCAAGTGGTATGCCATCGCTAGAGCCCCGATAGGCACAATCAGAGGGCCGAGGATCGAAATACATTTAACTAGTTGCCTGCTTTAGAAATGGACACAATGGAAACTAACTACAGAATGACAACACATTTCATTTTAAAAACGTTGATGTTAAACAAGACACAAGACATTAAATTATATTACAACAAAATCTTTAAAATAGTTTTCACATTAAATTCTTCTAAAAACGAATATCAAAACTTCGTTACTCAATGCTCCATAAATTACTTGTAATGAGGGAGAAAGTGAATGGCAAATGAAATGGATAATGTAAATGAATTAAATGAAAGGGGTAACGACTTTGTCAGTCATGATCTTTTAAGACAAATGGAACTCATTCCACCCTATACCAGTTGGGAAGTAGTAGGAATTTACATTTTCAACTCAACAAAACAAATAACTGCAATTTTGTTTTGACCCTAATAAGAGGGAAAGTGCCCTATCTTTTTCCCATTATGTTTGGAACGATCGCAACACAACTTGACTCAACAGTGTACCTGCCCGTACAATGCAATTAAGCATATCATCATCATACTAAATTTCCCCCGACCAATTGGCTACAGTGATAACCGCAGATAGAAAACATGCCTTATGCAACCCTTGAAATTTAAACTTGAACTGTCACCTAACCATAACCCACCCTTATACAATACGTACGGTATGTCACTTCACAAACTCAGCAAATGGACAACACACATGAAAATTGCCAATCAAATCCTACCATATGTTACTCCATCGCAGAACAACACACGACTTATTATTCCTTTGTTTCAAATTACCTCGCTGTTCTGCCCCTTAAAACTCCAATAACAAACTTACATACTATTCCGTTAAACAAATGCTTTACTAGTGACTGGTTCAACAGAATTACGACACACTAAAGGTAATCATAAATTACATCAATTTCAAACTAACCGGAGAAAACTGAACTTAAATTATTCTTAAAGGCAAACATTCTTTACTGAAGAAAGTAAAATGTTTGAACCACTATCAATGGGGCATAAGCACAGAGATCAGTTTCAAAAAATTTACCATCCTGCAAAAATATAAACATTAGCTTTAAGTGTGTATGTAGGGCAGGACACCCACTCCTTAAATTACCCTTAAATACATAGGTAATCCCAAAAATAAGGTCTCCTATTTTCTTTTATAAATACAGAACTCTGTTGATGTTGGTCACCATATTGTGTAGAGTTTCCCGCGCTCGCTGTGCTGTGGCACTCGTTCTTGGCTTCGCAGCCGTTGAGGATGGAGCTCCCGTTGGATGTTACTGCGAAGTGCGCACAGTTATTCGGTTTTTGAACGCAAAGGGTACAGAAACGATTGAAATCCATCGCTAATTGATGGAAGTGTATGGAGTCGTGCATGGATATAAAAAATGTTCGTAAGAGGTGTAGAGAGTTTGCAGCCGGTCGGAGTGAAATTCACGGTGAACAAAGGAGCGGGAGACCGTCAATTTCTGACGAGACAGTCGTGAAGGCTCAGCAAATCTGTGCGAATATCGGCGGTTCACCCTGGATGATCTCTGCACTTTGGTTCCTGAAGTTTCCCAAAGCACCGCTCACAGAATTTTAACGGAAAAGTTGAAATACCGGAATGGGTGCCACGCATGCTGACTGAAGACCACCCGTTCATTTCTTTAACGCTTTGCAGCCGAACAGAACAACTTTCTGGACTCAATTGTCACGGGTGACGAAATCTGAGGCCAAGCAACAAAAAAAGGAAGGAAGCTTGTAGTTTAACGTGACCGTTAATCTCGCGATCATAAGCCACGGGACCTCCGTTTTACGTGGAATCCGAACCACAGGACATGGCATTTCACATCGAAAATCCCACATGCATCGAACCCGGTCCGCCTTGGTGAGAGGCATACAGCTTGACCGCTGCGCCACCACGCCCCCGACTGAGGCCAAGCAACAATCACGTCAGTGGCGGCATACCTCTTCGCCAAATCCGCGGAAATTCATGCAAACACAGTCTGCCTTTTTGATAATCAGTTTTTCAGTGTGATTTCTCTTATTATTCATTAAAAATATACAATTTGATATAAAATGTTGAATTCAATCATTAGGCTACAGCTGCTCTTTACAGAGTCACAGCTGAACTGGAGTTAGTTGTCAGAGTAGTTAACTTTTATAACAGGTCATGTCCACGACTTGGTTTCAAAACTGGACAAGTCCAAGGCTGGGTTTTAAAACTGGACAAGTCCAAGGCTGGGTTTCAAAACTGGACAAGTCCAGATTTATTCACTAGAAAATCATCATCTTCTGTATCAAGAGGTAGACTACAACCCTGAAATAACTACCAAACATGTTAATAAATCCCAGTACAGCAGTGTGACGTACTTCTTTCTTGTTATGTATCTCTCACAATTTTTTTGCGATTTCTTCAAATCTGTTTAGATGGGCTTGTCCTGTTTTGAAATTAGACGCCTCTTATATATCTTCTGTTTACTTGTTTTACCTCCCTTAATGTAACCTGTGAACATGCTGAACGCAGTCTTCAGGGAAACGTCAGGACGACAAAATGTCCTTTGAACACGGCCTATAAGCCCGCGAAACAGAGATTCCTATTACAGTACACTTAATAATGTACAGTACAAAACGTGTACAGTAGTTCAGTGTTACAGATTTTTTTGTTAAACAGTAAACAAGATTTTTTAATAACACACATAACATCGACTGAGTTTTGTTATCATGTACGTCCTTTTATTGTATAATAAACTTATTTAAAGCACTTGTGTGTTGTTTTTTAGTGCCTTCAACCTTTGTTTAACCATTACCAGCAATTTTGCGGCTTATCAGCGAAATTCGATTATCCGCAGTATCCACGCCAGTCAATTCCGCGGATAATCGGGAGTTTACTGTAAGCGAAAAAAAGAAAAAACGCACAACTTTTCAGTAGAGATGAATAGCTGTTTGTTAACTTGTACAGTATATTTTGTTCATAACACAGCTTGAGAAAAAGCCTACACGGGCAATTTTTTTAATTTAATGTTCGTACCCGAATACGTGGGTAGTATCCGCATGTCTAATGTAGCAATGTTAAGGAAACACATAATTACTCGTCTCTACTGAAATGTTGTCTCTTGTGACTTATTCACCCTAAATTTGATCATTATCCATGATAAATACGAAGTACTGTACAGCAGTGTTCTTGACTGTGCTAACTCACGCTTCACTTCCATTTAAATGATGGAGCTATCAAATAAATGAGTATCACAAGAGAAGAGTAGCAGGAACAAAAGCCTTAATCATGTGTTGCCGTCCCCTCCGGGAGCCCCGACGACGAACCAGCGAGACCGTGCCCTCACGGCCTCTCCGCGAACCAGGCGCTTAGGATCGTCCAGACATCCGCCCAACTGCTGCACCACCTGCAACACGCCGCATACACTACTGAACAAGGGATTGTGGCGACAACATACGAGGGCTGTTGTTCCAATGGACTGTATAAAAATAACAGATTGACATTCCAAACTGATTTTACTACTAAATGTTTGCTTGTTTTATTCTTATGTCTCAACATAATCGATTGAAACATTTGTCACATCCTTACACCAGCTTTCCAATGCCCTCGGCAAAAAAAGTGACAGTCAGTCTGAAAGACTAGACTTTGGAACATTATAAATGCTACAAATGCGGAAAAATGCTAGAAATGCTGGAGGCTTGAAGCCAAAGACTGTTGACATGTTAAACAAGAAGTTCCGTGACGAACTAAAGAGCCTACTTTTCTTAAAATTCCAGATTCATGCCAATGATTGATCTATTTGGATCTATCAAGAATAATGACGAAATTAAGTTGGTAATATCGAAATTCCTAATTAGTTCAAAATACTGTATACCTGGCATAATGTAGCCTAATAGAGAACTACAGTTGGCAGCCCTGGTGACTGAATATATTCTTAGTTCCATCTCTTAAGGTACAGAATACAAAAATTGGGTAATTCCAATGGATAGTGTGGACGTTACATGCAGTTAAACATTGGATCTAACAGCGCGCGTAAAATCATGTTGGCAAAAATGTCATCCATGAATTGGTCAGAAATAATCTGAAATAATACGATCTATTGTTGTGCCAAATTTGAATGAAATCCATTAGTTAGTATAGAAGTTACATGCATTTCAATATTGGACCTATCAGCAGGCTTAGAATCATGTTGGCAGCACTGACGTTTATTAGTTACTCCAAATTAATCTAGAATACCAGGTACTATACATGTGCAAAGTTTAGAGCTATTGGCTAGCATACATTCTGATATATTGATATTAGGGTAACAAAAATAGAGACAGCATTTATTAACAGTTGGCAGCCCTGGTTGCTCTTAAGAATACGCTTAGTCATACCTCTTATGGTACACATAGCACACACGAAATTTGCTTGAAATCCAAATGATAGTATAGAAGTTACATGTATTTAAAGTTGGACCTCTCAGCAGGCTTAGAATCATGTTGGTAGCACTGACGTATATAAGTAACTCCAAATTAATACAGAATGTCAGGTACTATACGTGTGCATAGTTTAAAGCTGTCGGCTTGCATACTTTCTGATATATGAGTATTTGGAAAAAAAGAAATGAGAGCATTTGTTAACAGTTGGCAGCCCTGGTGGCTCTTATAAATACGCTCAGTTATATCTGTTTATGTACACATAGCACATACCAAATTTGGTTGAAATCCAATTGATAGAGTAGAAGTTATATGCATTTAAAATTTGGACCTATCAGCAGGCTTATAATCATTTTGGCAACACTGCCATGTGTGGCCTCCTGGAAATTAAACTGCAATATTATTATCTATACGTGTGCCAATTTTGAAATAGCTCCCTTTCATACCTTCTAAGATATCCAACATGGAGCTCAAATTTCAATTGCGATTTTTCAGCAGTTGGTAGCACTGACATCATTGTCAAATATGGCCGTGAGATATTCAGGTATAGATCTTTACTCCTACCAAATTTTGTTTTGATTGCTGCAGCCGTTTAGGAGTTGATACGGGGGGGGGGGGGGGGGGGGCACACACACAGCCAGCCAGCCAGACAGAAGGACAGACACACATTTGCCCGATCTCATAAGTCTACTTTTTCCTCATTTTTGCAAAATGTGAAAAGTAGGCTAAAAATTATCTGCATAATACTTATCTTGCTTACTTTGTTTCAAATTACTCGCGAACGGCAAGTGCAAACCAAGGGCATAAGGTCACGCGCGGGGGATGCCGTCAAGCTCACCAGAGAGCGCGGGGACTTGCCCCTTCCATCCAGTCTAAAAACACTTATAGTGGGCGATGTATTGAAGATAGAGATATGCTCTCCCGGACTTTTTTGTAGAACTTCTCATGCTGACCAATTCTTACCCTCATAGTATATTGATATTTTTAACGGTTTGCCCAGCGTAAGCTTAAGAAGCACACGGACGCCAATTTTGTTTTCGACTTTTTCACTGAAATCGTTACTTTGATCATAAAGATACGAGAAAATAGCATTTTGAAATTGATTTTGTAGCACTTTCATTTTGAAAAATAGCATTTTGGAGCATTTTGAAATTTAAAAATAAGCATTTTGTAGCATTTAAAACTTCGTCACCAGGTTCATAAGTCTCCTGTTGTGTGTGTGGTTTTTATTTTTACTAAGGGAGTGTTAGAAGTATTAAAATCCTAATATCAGTATTACAGAAATGTAGAAACTTGACATCATACATTTTTCAGAAATGTGAGATCTCTGAAAATAAAGGCATCAGCCTGGCTGATTGGCAAGATTGGGTTCAAGTGCTGTCGGTTGGTTGTATGACGTGAGACGAGGGTACCTAAGCTATGCTCAAAAGATCCAAAGGTCATGTTCTCATTATGCAATCAACAAAATCAGGTGTAGTGCAGCAACTCAAATATTGAGGGCCGGCAGAGAGTTGTCTTAGTTCACTGGTACCAAGGTGCCAATTGTTAGAATAAAGCGAGCTGTGGTCAGGCAACAATGCTTGTCTTACGAAGTTTACTGTGTGGCAGGTGGAATGACGACAATACCAGGCTGTCCTGGACTCGATGGACGAATTGGTTCAAATTCTGAGGATGTCTATGAAATCCTTTTGTGTGGTTTTCCTACTAACTCCTTGCCAAGTTCCATTCAATTCTTTTAATAACTTATCTTATGAGGTAGGATTCAAGAAGTGCCATTTGACCATTAAACCACCGGCAAAGAGAAATTCAATGCCCCTCATCCATGCCCCTCATTGAAAAGGAAGTAATAATGTTAATCATACATTTACTTCCCGTGGGGGTTTGCCTGTTCCTCTATCGGGCGCGTCCCAGGTGGTGGATAGGGGGGCTCGCCGGACTTGTCCGGAGGGTTTGAGGGAAATAAAATACCTCTCGAGGACCAAAAACAGGCCCCTTGCCAGGGTTATGGTGAAGCTACGTTAGGCCTAGCAAGCCAGTAGTGGATATGAAACTGCTTTTAAAACGGGAACGGGCCTCGGAAAGGACAGATCTAAAGGAAGCAGACCTGGCTATGGAAATGGACTACGAATTGGAACTTTGAATATAACTACATTGACGGGAAGAGTGGAGGAGATTGTGGATATGATGGAGAGGAGAAAACTGGACGTACTCGGACTGGCAGAGACCAGATGGAGAGGGGAAGGAAGAAAAGAACTGAGAAATGGCTTGCAGCTATACTGGATAGGAAATGAGGAGGGGAAGAGAAATGGAGTGGGAATGGTGGTGAGAGAAGGGCTGAGGGAGGAAGTAAAGAGGGTAAGTGATAGAATAATTAGAGCCAGAATCACTGTGAAAGGTAGAAACCTGGACATTCTGCAAGTCTATGCACCACAGGTGGGATGCACAGAAGGCGAGAAGGACGAGTTTGAAGAGGAATTGCAGAAGCAGTTAGTGGGGAGACCTAAATGCCCATGTCGGAACTGATAGAGGAGGTTTTGAAGAAGTGATTGGTGGTGAAGGATGGGGAAACGGAATAAGGAAGGAGAGAGATTGTTGGAACTGTGCAAGATAAATGGGCTAATGGTTGGAAACACATGGTACAAGAAGAGAGAGAGCCATAAAATTACTTGGTACAGCAGGGATTTGACTAGGAAATCAGTGGTGGACTACATTCTATGCGGGAAGGAGACAAAGAAGAGTATCACGGATATAAGGGTAATACCGTATATACTCGAATACCACCCGCACATTTTTAAACAAAATCGGACGTGAAAAATTGGGGTGCGGGTCTTACTTGAGTCATCCTGATTTTAAAGATTTAAATTGCCCACCACGCGCGATATCGGTGTTGCGAGTATCCGCTAGATGGTGTTAGCCTTCTTCCGGCTATAACTTTGTTTTACCGTAAGCAGGCGGCGTCATACGGTCTCGCGCATGTGTCGCGCACGTTTTCCGAGTGTAAACATGAGTTGTACGAAGCGTTTGCGGTCGTTCAATGTGAGTGAGAAGCTGGAAGCTGAAGTTATTGGAAATCGTGCCCGGTAGGAAATATGATATTGACGAGTCATGTATTCGTGATTGAGCGGGATGACGTCTATGCTACAACCACTGGATGTCTGCGTGAACCGCCCGTTCAAAGCAGCCTTGAAACAGCTGTATACGGAGCGGATGGCGGCTGATAAGCACACACTGACTCCAACTGGTCGTATTCAGCGCCCGGAAGTTCAGCTGCTATGTTCGTGCATTTTGACGGCATGGAATCGTATCTCGGGAGATCTCATACGGAAGAGCTTCAAGAAATGTAGTATTTCGAATGCTATGGATGTCATTGATGACGACATTTAGTGGGATGGTGATAAAAGTTCCGAAGTTGGTACTTCTGATGACGATGAATGAAGTGTTTGAGTACTTTTATTTGTATTTTTAATCGTTTGATGTGTGTTATTTTAGGACGACTTCAATACTGTTGGAAACTATTTTGGATAAATGCTATTCTGTTTATTTAGTTAAGATTGTACATAATTTTGAGTATTTTTTTTTTTTTTTTTAATTTTGTTCTTCAAAATCAGGTTGCGGGTCTTATTCGGGGGCGGGTCGTATTCGAGTAAATACGGTACCTTCAGAAGCCCTGGACAGTGACCACCGTCTGCTGGTCGCCAAGGTGAGAGGACTGAAGGAAAAGAGGAGAACTGAGAACCAAGAAAGAAGAATAAGGACATGGAAGCTGAAGGAGGATGGAAATAAGGAGAAGTTCCAGATATTAGTGAGGAACAAATTACCGAAGGATGATCCGAAAACAGGTGAAGAAGAATGGAATAGGTTCAAGGACGTGTTGGTAGAAGCAGCGGAAGTCGTGTGTGGCAGAACTAGTGGAAAGAAAAGGTGGAAGGAAACACCATGGTGGAACCCCAGAACTAAGGAAGCAGTGAAAAAGAAAAATGAAGCATTCAGGAAATGGATCCAACAGAGGACAGACAGAACAAGAGAAGAATACCAAGAGCGGAAGAAAGAAGCAGGAGAAGTAGTGAAGGAAGAGAAAAAGAAATGTCTGGAGAAATGGACAGAAATGATGGAGGAGGACTGTGATGGCAGTAAGAAAGTGTTGTATGGAATGATAAAGGCAAAGAGAAGAGATACAGGGGAAAATGTCAGAATGGTGGACAGGAATGGAAAGGAGGTTGAAAATATGGAAGAAGTAAAGGTTATCTGGAGAGAATACTTCAAGGAACTACTAAATCCAACTAAAACCAGCATAGTGGACATTGTGGAGGAAGAAACAGACAGTGACCAAGACATTTCAGAGAAGGAATTGACATGGAAAGAAGTGGAGGAAGCATTAAAGAAGATGAAAGGGGGAAAGGCACCGGGAATAGACGAAGTGAGTGTGGAGATAGTGAGAGCAGCAGGGGTGATAGGAACACAGTGGCTTTTTCGAGTAATGAAAGTGATATGGAGGGAGAAGAAAATACCAGAGGACTGGAAAAGAGGGATAATAATACCCATATTTAAAAAGGGAATTAGGAAGGAATGCAAGAACTACAGGGGAATTACACTCATGTGCCACTGCGCCAAAATATTTGAGAAGGTACTGGAGAGAAGAATTCGGACAGAAGTTGAAGATGGGCTGAGGGAAGAACAGTATGGATTCAGGCCAGGAAGGTCAACAGTTGACCTCATCTTTGCAGTAAGACAGCTACAAGAACACCATTATGAATATGGGAAAGATCTGGTGATGACCTTCTTGGATATTGAGAAAGCATATGATAGTATTAATAGAAACAAGGTATGGGAAGCAATGAGAGCAAAAGCAGTGAACAAGGAGACAGTGGCAAGAGTGAAAGCAATGTACGAGGGAAGCAAAAGCTGTGTAAAGGTGGGAAGAGAGAGAACGGAATGGTTTCAACTGGAGAGTGGTCTGAAACAGGGAAGTGCCCTCTCACCCCTGTTATTTATAGTGGTGATGGATGAAATCATACGAAAAGTGGTAAATAGCATTGGGGAAAGGAAAATGAAGGCAATGTTGTTTGCTGATGACCTTCTGGTATGGGGAGAGGATGAGGAAGAAGTACAAGAGCAATTAGATGAGTGGGAGAAGGTAGTGTTATCATATGGGATGAAGTTCTCAGCACAAAAGAGTGAAGAGGTCATCACAACGAGGAAGAAGAACAGACTGGATATGGGCATAACACTTGGAGGACAGCAGTTGCAGAAAGTAGAATGCTTCAAGTACTTGGGAAGCATAATTGAAGAAAAGGGAGGCAATAGGATGGAAATAAATGAAAGGGGAAGGTGCGCAGATGGATTTTTCAAGAGTGTTAGGGGGATGATATGGAATAAAGATTTACCACAAAAATGTAAAGGAATCATCTACAAGACCTACTTTGTGCCAATCTTGACATATGGTTCAGAAACATGGGTGATGAAGGAAAGGGACAAGAATAAAATACGAGCAGTGGAGATGAAGTTCCAGAGGAGTAGGGTAGGAGTGACAAGAATGGACAGAGTAAGGAATGAGAGAGTCAGGGAGATGGTAAGAGAGGAACCATTGCAAAATAGAATAGAGCGATCTAGGCTACAATGGTATGGACATGTGAGGAGGATGCAAGAGGAGAGGATACCGAAGAAGATGTTTGGAATGGAAATGACGGGAAGGAGGCCAAGGGGAAGACCAAGGGACAGTTGGACAAAAGGAGTTAAGAAGAGTGTGGAGGAAAAAGGAGTGTGCTGGGACACAGTAAATGACGAGAGATGGTGGATGGACAGGAAACGATGGAGAGGCTTATGTTCCAAGCAGACCCGACCAGCGATTGGAAACTGCTCAAGATGATGATGATGATACATTTACTTAACTTTGTGTAAATATCACACAATGGATAATTAACTAAATAATAAAATGTATGTTTACTCCCTCATTATTTCCTGACCACACTGCGACTCTTGACTGACAATCTGTAAAACAGTATCCGAATTCACGGAGAAATCGCCGGACGACATGTAACATAACCTATAACTCACACATGGTAGAGAATACTTTCATCATATTATACAACATTTCCCAAAGCAAAGAGAACGCCTAACAAAAATTGTCTATTCATATCACGATACGTACTTGAGAGTTTTCATTTTCATTTCAAATACAAGAAATGCGGGCCGGCGCGATATAAACCTATATAAGCATAACCTTATTGCTCTAATTTTAAAACGATTCGGCACAAACGATTGGAATATTCCTTTTATTAGCACAACCAACTGAAACTACGACATAATTTCTCCAAAATCATCGTTTTACTGGCGATAAACAGTGGATATTATGAAGCAATAATAACTGCACCATTTTCGAATTAATTTTTACCGTAATCGATTGTTTTCACGACAATAATCGATGTTCGTATATATCGATTATTACTCGTAAATATCGATTATATAGCAGATATTTTCATTGCTGGGAACTCGCAAATTTCAAAGTTGTGGTGCGAAAATGTAATAAAACATAATATTCAACATTAATCGGTAAATTCGTCACTTTTCGCATTTATCGCATTTATGGGAATAATTCGCAAGAACCCTTAGTTATCGCACTTTGTCGCACATTCAGTTTCGCAAATTTTGGGTATACATAGTCATATTAGTTACCAGGTAGTTGAAAAAAGGAGAAAAAAGTAAAATTCGCATTTATCGCAATTGGGATTTTCCCGTATCTCTAATCATATATAAATTATTTTCTACAGAATCTTTCCTCGAGATATCCTTTACAGAATGGTGAAAACCGCATCAAAATCCATCCAGTGGTCTCGAGCTTACCCGTGACATCCAAGAATTGGGGATTTTTGTCTTATACTAACAAAGTAGAGATTGTCAAGGAACACATGCACCAAGCGGTACTATGACGTCACACACCTCAGTGCATCTGGGTACATTTCGTCCCATCACTGTAACGTAACGCCAGACTCCAGCGTAACGACGAAGTCGACAAGATCATTTAAAATGATAAAATTCTGCCGCCACTGAGGTGGGTACGTCAGGAGAGTCTCCTGAAGTGTTTCCTTTTTGGCAAGGCGTTGCCGCCCAACCAAAACTTCAATTCTCGAAAAAGGTGAAATTCATTCACAACCGCACTGTGCCAACGTTTCGATAGACTTTTTCAAAGAATTCAAGTGTGAAGTTTTGGACCATCTACCGTTTAGCGCAAACCAGCACTGAATGATTCTCACCTTTTTCGAGAATTGAAGGTATGGTTGGGCGGCAACACCTCGCCAAAAAGGAAAAACTTCAGGAGACTCTCCAGACGTACCCACCTCAGTGGGGGCAGAATTTTCTGCCGAGAGTATTGGAAAGCTGGTGTAACGATACGACAAATATTTCAATCGTTTTGGCGATTATGTTGAGACATAAGAATAAAACAAGCAAACATTCAGTAGTAAAATCAGTTTGGTATGTCAATCTGTTATTTTTATACAGTCCATTGGAACTTGAAAAAAAAAACAGCCCTTGGTATAAATATACTTAATAACCATCTTAACTTCATGCTACAATAACATACCAGAACTGTAGTCATAACCATGTACCAATCAAATACAATCATGTACGAACATTACGAGTGTGGTGGCAACCTAACACCAGGAAAGTTAATGCAAATAATTCACACACTTTTGAGAGAAGATATGAGTGAAAGTTTTCGGTGCCTGATATATGCGGGGATTTGTGTGCAAAGGACCATATTCCCTAAAAACCGTAACATTTGCATTATTGAAACAAGACAACTGTCATTGTCACTGCCAATCACCAAGCTACTTTCGCGTGCATCATTATGATCATCATCTTGACTTCCGTCCGACGCATTTGCGATACCCGTCTTCAAGAAGCTCCTCACAACAATGTCCATCGACACCGTAACAGTAGCCGTATAACCCAATCATGCACGAGTTCTATTGGCGACCTTCTTTATTTTGTCTTCTGTCGTCAGCTTATCGTAAGTAATAATACAATGGATTATTTACGCTGGTGTAGTCGGTAGCATGCTGAACTGCTGTGCCCAACATAGCGGGTTCAAACCCGGCCAAAGTCGTCTGCTTTTTTAAGAGCGTTAAAATACTTCAGTATGCCTTCCTATGGAGGGGAAGTAAAGCCGGTGGTCCCATGTCATAGATTTATGACATGTAAAAGATCCTTCCAGAGACTAAACTTGTGTGAAGCTAAATTTCTAGGTTAGATTCCATTGGAACGCTCGATCAAAAGTTCCAACGTTCACCACTAGGTATCAGTGACATCTGGTGGTGCAAGTTGGAACACTTGAAATTGAACAGAACTTGTAGCTCACCCTATTGGTGACTGCTTGAAGCAGCTACAGCCTCTGGCGAGCCATAACATATCCTTGGACACTCCCGGCACTAAAAGCCATATGATAAATACGCTAGCTTTGGGTGGTCCATATGTAACATGCACTTCCCACATTTCATATATTGGAACGTAGTCGTCGTCGGCCAATACTCGTAACCGAGTGTATGTTTCTTTCCTGCATTACTAATTTGTATTCACTCGATGGTGATGTCGCTGGTGACTCCACAGGCCAATTCTGGCATCACAATGCAGATGATCGAAGGTGGAGGAAGTGGCAATATCTGGCGCAGCTTTCTCCTCTGACGAGTTTCCATTTCCTGCCTTCGGCGTTCTTCTTCAAAATGTGAAACCGCAGCTGAGGTGGCTGCACGCCAACGTGCAAGTGTATGCGAGTTATCAGGATCAATGGCTACACTCCTCAAGGTTTGTTTAAGCTGGTCTTTGTAACGCTTCCGAGGTGCTCCTAGAGGTCTCTTGCCCAGGTTGAGCTCGCTGTACAGGATTTTCCGTGGGAGTCTGTCGTCATTCATGCGTTGGACATGACCGATCCATCTAAGCCGGTGACTAATGATGATGGCCTCTATGCTCTTCATCTCTGCTCTCTCGAGAACATACAGCACATGTTAAGATATCATAATATTTAGTCATACTCATATTCTGTTAGGTTACCAATGTGTATCCATGTTTGTGATCATGGGATCTAATTATTATAAGCGGTACCGTGCTTTCATCAGAATAATTCTCCACAGAAATGATGCTTTTATCTCTCAGTTGCGAATCTCATGTTGCTCCGGGACATGCAAACCATAGCATTTATGATGGTTTCAGAGAGAAAGATCCTTAGAAACGAGGCCACGTTTATAGCTAGTACTTTCTTATATCAGAAGAAACAAGAGGAGACAATAAAAACAAATACCTTTGTTTTGAAGGGAAGAATCTTTTCCAATGGAAATTTGCAGAAGAGGAAGATGCACTTCAATGCTTTAATTCGCACCCTCTAAAACAGACAAACAGAACAGTTTCACTACAATGTGCCAACAAATCAAGGCATATGCACATCCTATCATCAAACAAAGGCAACAGGATGGCCAACAAATCAAGGCTGCTGACTGCACTGGGATTTGATCCCGTAACCTTGGGCGCAGCACACGAAAACGTTACTGCAGCCTGCCTGGCGTTGACAATAAGCGGCCCATAGACGCTCAATATCATTGTACAATATAGATTGCACAATATTTTGACGGTTACTCCTAGACGTTGGGCAATAATTTTGTGTGCGCAATAACTTGAATCATGTGAAGGCAATATTGAAGGTTGTGCAATATTTTGCACAAATACGAGCACAGACGTACAACCTCAACGGCAGTATATTGTGCAACATCCACAAAACGGCAAAATCAGTCTCCGCCAGAGTTTCGTGTCCTGATATAATAAGTCCATCGTGCTGATGGAAGCAGTAGGTGTTCCTTGACCTGCAAGAAACTTTATTTCCTAGGAATACCATAGCACAGGTTCAACATATTCCGCACCGGCACCACTTCTCTCAGCATCGCGAATGCGTTCCAATTCTTTGCGGAAGTTGGTACGCAAATATATTTTTTTAACCACATGTTGGTTTGTCCGCGTCTGAGTATTGTTCGCTGTATTTTCTAAGAGCTCATCATACTGCTCCCCAGTTTTGGCACGATTACTGTAATCCTTACACTTCACATCCCAAAGAATAAATTGTTTTTCTGCATTCTCGTCACCCATGACAACCCGAACTCGACCACTTATGGATACCAACTGGCGGGACATTGCGCAATACTGCCAACAGACGGCACATTATTTTCCCCGTTTGCACAATATATTTTCAGCTTTTTGAAAATCACGCAATATATTGCACAACCTTTTAATATCGTCTAGACACGGTCAATTATATTGCACAACCCGAAATATTGCGCAATAATATTGATGGTCTATGGGCCGCTTTAGGGTCGACAGCCTCTCATCTTGTACAACAGATCAAAATGTCAAATTCTTAGCAATGAATACTCACCATGGAGCCTGGAAACTGAGCAAGGTTCAGGATGCGTGGGATGAAAGTCTGAAGGTGGTCTTCCAGAGCACTATGTTTCTCTTCCAATATACTCTCCAGAGTCTCGAGGGTCGTCAGCAGGAGAAGGCTTTCCTTCTGATCCAAGGACTCCACTAGCAGCGGAACTATCTGAAATATCCCTCACATTAACATCACAGAACAGCCCCAACAACGCACTAGCAAGGGAAGTATCAGGTCGTACTATAAGAGGACAACGTGTGGAAAATCAGCCACCTGATTGAACTGCAAGGCTCCGAAATCATGTGGCGAATCTCTCATATAAATCAATGGGAGGTAGCGAGTACCGTACATGTTGGAATGGACAGCCCTAACCGCCCAAGCAACCAAGGCCGGTGGGAAGGAGCCGCATGCTCCAGTCAGCGTATACGCCCGCCTTGCTACTACTCCGAGTGCCACAGGGATGTCCAGCTCCTCCAGACGTCATGCCTGCGAACCAAAATGTCACCGGGTGAGTTAGCCGTGGTCGTTACGGCGTTGCTGCTGGCAGTCGCTCACATCCGGGAGGCAAGGAGGTTCGAATCCCCCCACCGGTAACCTTGAAGATGGTCTTTTGTGGTTTCCCATCTTCCTTCCAGGCAAATGCCAGGGTTGGTCCCTAACTATAGGCCACAGCCACTACCTTCCAACTCCTTGTCCTTACATTCAAACTTTCCTCCCCAGACAACACTCGACAAGCGACAGTACGTGTAGCTCACCCATTGGGTGTGTGCCTCGAAGCAGCTACAAAATTGTCGAGCCGAACATGTCCTCGGACACTCCCGGCACTAAAAGCCATACGCTAAAAAAAAAAAAAAAAACAGGATGTCAGGTAGACTACGATTTCGGAGCCTTGCAGTTCAATTTGGCAGCTGATTTTCCGCACGTTGTCCTCTTACAGTACAGCGATTCCGTTCACAACGTTTCAAGATAGGTTTCGACCTATCTCACCTGATACTTCCCTTGTAAGAAACATATTGAAATGTTACAAGCCATTAAGTGTTGCCTGTATAATTGCCCTTCTGTTGGTTAACACAAATAGATTGGGCAATTCTATCACCCTATTTCATGAATTATTATGCATTAACCCCCACCATTTGTTAGAGAAGTGCCCTTCCAGGATGGTTTCCCTGTCCATCTCCCAAGACATGTGCCCAGTTCCAGTTGGTCCCGTCTCGGAGTCTTGTGCTATTCAAACCGTTTCTCCGTAGGTTCACTTAATCCTTTGTTCAATTGGATCGTTTCACTCTTTACTGATCGAGTCGAGTTTTCTGGAGTGTCGTTCTGAGAAACTTCATCTCACAAGCTTGAGGACCTTGATGTTATACTCTGTATTTCAAAAGAATGAACGTGAAGGAAATGGCGGGAGCTTGGAACAGCTGAGCTGTGTTGCCAAGTTTTTTATTGTTGATGTAGAACAGCTGATTCGAATAATACACAGGGCTACACTTCGGACATTATTTCGGTACTATTATGCGCAATATAATGCAAATGTCGATCCTGAGTCAACGCCAAGGACATTCAAATAGAGAAATACGGTATAAAATGAATAAACAACACACCAAAGCTATGCTACCTTTGTCACCGTTATGCAATAAATACGAGAAAGAGGCCAAACACTCGACAGCTATACAAATATAATACAAAATACAAACACAAAGTAATATGATGATGAATATATCAACACTCACCATGCAATGATTATATCCTTCAAGACGAAAAAAGAGTTTGGGTGAAGGTCGTTCACAGTTTACAGCAGTAAACACAGAAATAACATCATGACAACACCAAGCACACTCACTCACTGTATCGCGACTCTGTACAGTTAATAATAGCCTCCACATACGTAATGTTAAGGTAAAGTATTTAGCACCAAGCACACAAACAAGCTGCTCTGTGGCGATATTATTGCAGTGATTTTACATTGTCGATTTTTAGGTTATTGAATGACAAGCGTTAATTTGAACACTACGGTATGCAATGAAACATTACTGGATACGTAAACATTAAGACTAAATGTGCATAGCCTATTTTGTACGTCACACATGTATTCTAAATTAAGTATATTTAAATTTGAATTGAACAAACAAGGCTAACCATGAAAATAGTTTGATGTCGAAATGAACGATAGCTGGCCGTCACAGATTGGCGCGCGCGGTCTCCAGCTGTATTTCCAGCATTTTCCCACGTTCTTCCTGCGGTACTATTTACAACTTATTGACTCGATGCTTAAAGTAAACGAAACGATGGCAATGAAACAAACTCCAACACAGTTAACAGGCGACTGTATGAATGACAATAAGCTGGCAACGTATGGTATTAGTTGTCAAAATCTAGCCAATAGGAGCCCGCGGCGGTCAGCTGTTCCAAGCTCCCGCCATTTCCTTTACGTTCACTCTTTTGAAATACAGAGTATAGTGTACATGTTTTTAAAGAATCATACGTACAATAAAAATAAATGAAAAATGCCAAGGTGTGTGTTTCACAAAGCTCTTAAACCAGCGGGAGTTAGAAGGTGCGGTTTGTGCCAGTATGCGGGCCATGGTCTCGGCAAGGCCCAGACCCCCTGCTGATGAGTTACTCCGTTTCCTCGCTCCAGCAATCCGGGTGCGATTATAAATGAGCCGTCTCCAATTTGTCCTGTCCACCCATGACTGTTGTTCTTGTATTTGATGCCAGTTCTTATCTCTAGCTTCAAGGTCCTTTTCCCACACATCGCAAGGTCTTCCTCTTGGTCTCTTCCCGGGGACACTCTGGACCAAGTACACTTGAGGTATCCTGTAGGGAGCCATCCTCTTCATGTGACCATACCATCTCGAGTGTCTCCAGCAGGCTCCTTTCCAATCCCAGTTGTTGTCGGATATCCTCATTCCTTATTTTATCAATTTTCATCTTTTGAAAGCAAGAACGGAGGAACTTCATTTCTACTGCCTGGAGACGACTGTCTGTTGGTCCAGTAAGGGTTGCTGCTTCCAGTCCATATGTTAGTATAGGTATAGCTCAATGTGGCAACTATCGTGGAATATCCCTGCTTTCTGTAGCTGGAAAAATTCTTGCCAGAATCCTGTCCAATCGTCTTAAACCTTTGGCTGAAGAATCACTGCCTGAAACTCAATGTGGATTTAGACCCAATCGAGGAACAACTGATATGATCTTCTGTGCTAGACAGATGCAAGAAAAATGTAGAGAACAAGATCGCCCTCTATATATGGTCTTCATTGATATCATCAAGGCTTTCGATTCAGTCAATAGAGAAGCTCTTTGGAAAATCCTAGCTCGAATTGGATGTCCTCCAAAATTCATTCAGATGATTAGAATACTCCATGATAATATGAAGGGCTCAGTTCTTAACAGCAATGGGCCTGGAGAACCCTTTAAGATCACAACAGATGTCAAGCAAGGATGTGTGATCGCCCCAACATTATTCTCAATTTTGTTGGCGCTATGCTTCACCTGATCAAAGAAAAAGTTCCGCATGGTGTAGATATTGAATACAGGACTGACGGAGGATTATTCAATCTTAGCAGACTGCGAGCAAAGACAAAGGTATCGACAGGTTCCGTTCTCGAACTCCAATATGCTGACGACAATGTTATATTGGCAAACTCGCTAGACAATCTTGAGGCTGCTCGGAATGCTAATAATGACGCGTATAAGTGCATAGGTCTGGAAATAAACACCAGTAAAACACAAATTACCGTATTTACTCGAATACGACCCACACCCTGATTTTGAAGAACAAAATTTAAAAATAAAAAATTTTTTACTCAAAATTATTTACAATCTTAACTAAATAAACAGAATAGCATTTATCCAAAATAGTTTCCAACAGTTTTGAAGTCATCCTAAAATAACACACATCAAACGATTAAAAATACAAATAAAAGTACACAAGCACTTCATTCATCGTCATCAGAAGTACCAACTTCGGAACTTTTATCACCATCACTTTCCCACTAAATGTCGTCATCACTGCCATCCATAGCATTCGAAATACTACATTTCTTGAAGCTCTTCCATATGAGATCCCAGAGATATGATTCCATGCTGTCGAAATGCACGAACACAGCAGCTGAACTTCCGGGCGCTGAATACGACCAGTTGGAGTCGGTGTGTGCTTATCGGCCGCCATCCACTCCGTATACAGCTGTTACAAGGCTGCTTTGAACGGGCGGTTCACGCAGACATCCTGTGGTTGTAGCATAGACGTCATCCCGCTCAATCACGAATACATGACTCGTCAATATCATATTTCCTACCGGGCACGATTTCCAATAACTTCAGCTTCACTCACAACTTTCAATTTCTCACTCACAGTAAATGACTGCAAACGATTCGTAGCATTCATGTTTACACTCGGAGAACGTGCGCGTGACTGTATGACGCCGCGTGCTTATGGTAAAACAAAGTTATAGCCGGAAGAAGGCTAGCACCATCTAGCGGATACTCGCAACACCCGATATCGCGCGTGGCGGGCAATTTAGATCTTTCAAATTTGGATGACTCAAATAAGACCCGCACCCCAATTTTTCACGTCCGAATTTGTTTAAAAATGTGCGGGTGGTATTCGAGTATATACGGTATCCATCAACCTGCTACGTCCAACTGTAATGCTGCTGGTTTTCCCATTATGATCAATGGGAACAACTTAAAATACATTGAACACTTCCCTTACCTGGGCAGTCATCTCTCAGCAAATGCTAACATTGATGCTGAAATCCAATATCGCCTTAAATGTGCCAGTGCAGCGTTTGGGCATCTACGAAAAAGGATGTTTGACAACCATGACATCAGTACTCCAACCAAATTGCATGTGTACCAAGCTGTTGTAATACCTTCTCTGCACTATGGTTGCGAAACCAGGACTACCTACAGAAGGCACTTAAAGTGTTTGGAAAAGTACCATCGGCGTTGCATCAGGAGAATTCTCGGAGTTAAGTGGCGGGACCGACGCACCAACATCAGTGTCCTGGAGGAAGCGAATACTACCAGCATTGAGGCTATGATATTAAAGCATCAGCTTCGATGGGCAGGACATGTTGTTCGCATGCCTGAACGACGTCTTCCAAAACAAATCATGTACTGCCAGTTGCGGATTGGACAGAGAAAGCAAGGAGGGCAACGGAAACGCTTCAAAGACGTCCTAAAATACAATTTAAACAAATGTCAAATCAACACGGATAAATGGGAGACCTACAGCATCAAATCGTCAGGTATGGCGTCGCTTCGTCCACCAAGGTCCTCTATGTTTCGAACAACATCGACGAAGCCGTGAGACTGAGAAGTACAATGCGAGGAAAGAGCGTGAGGTTTATAGGAGGATCAACCCACAAGAGCCAGTGGCTGCTCCGAACAACGTGTGTCGCTACTGTGGGAGAGTTTGTGTCTCCAGGATTGGGCTATACAGTCATCTAAGAACTCACCTATAGAAGACAATCTTACTCGAGAACAAGTGATAGCCTATTATATTATAGGTATTAAATACCGTATTTGCTCGCGTATATCTCGCACTTTTTTGACCGAAAATATGTGTGAAAATTTTAGGTGCGAGATATACGCGGGGAATTACCTTATTCCCGAAAAAACACAAAATTTGCGATGTAACAGTAGGCCTACTTGAGCAACTGTTGTGGCGCGCTAATCGCTGATTCGAACGTGTCTCAAGGCGGCGAATTTAGCCAACCAAGGCCGAAGATGCGGCGAACGATGTACAGCGTGCTAACACTCACGCTGCGCCGTATGCTTGCACGCGGCCGAGCTCTGATGCGACGCAATGCGTAAAGACGAAATCATTGAGATTCGAGAAGACTGAACTGCGTTTCTCTGCGATGTAACATTAGGCCTACTTGCGCAACTTATGTGGCGCGCTAATCGCTAATTCGAACGTCTCAAGGCGGCGAATTTAGCTAACCGCGGCCGAAGACTAACGATGTACAGCGTGCTAACACTCACGCTGCGCCGTATGCTTGCACGCGGCGCCTCGATCCCTAATCGGCTCGTATCGGAGTTCGGATCAACTCGTTGCTCGCTCTTCCTGTTATTAACGCTTCGGGTAAGTTCCTGGACAATGACGACTGTTGTGGCGCTCTAAATCGAACGTGTTTCTACCTCAAGGTTATTACGGTCATTTATATGATGGCGTCAGTAATGAATGCGAGATATACGCGAGTACATTTTTTTCCCCTGAAATTTCAAATAAAAAATGGGGTGCGAGATATACGCGGGGGCGAGATATACGCGAGCAAATACGGTATACAGTATCTTGAACAAACTAATCTTGGAAGCTTGTGGAAAGGTTTCGTCCCAAAGTAGCACATGCAGTGCCAGTATGTAAATGTTACATTACCCCACAATAAATACACAACAATACAATTAATTCACGAACGATGGTCACTGAACTGGTACCGTATGTCTGTGAGACGGAGCGATACTAAGCATCCACTGAAGATCAGGCGGAGCGATCCGCATGTCGTCTTCACCACAAGCGACAAACATTCCAATTGAAAGCTACACAAGGGACCCGGAAGGAGAAGGTACGGTCTTGAAAAACACTTGCCGCCGCCTCACACACGTAGGATACAAACTGAATCACATTCAAATGCAGAGAAATCAATCACTCTTAGGATAATAGAATCGTTCGATAATTCACAAATTTCAATTGATTGTTAGTGCAAAGACACCAGGGAGCTGTGTGATGAATTTTTTAAGAAGAACCTTGTTGTTTATTTTTTTAAATTAGAATATTTCGAATTAAACAAATTAAATAACATCAGAAGATGTACCTTGGGTTTCAAGGAATGAAAATTTCATCGAATTATCGAGGTTTTGCTGTAGTTGCTGATGAGACCACGAGGGCAAAACAAACTTGGCAGTGGTTTCATTTGAGGGCCTTGCACGTCTTGGTCATTTAGCCCTCTGTGTAAGTGTGTGTCTACATTATAAATTTTTAAGCAATAAAAACCAACATTAAGATAACCTGTGTTATTGTGGTGTCTGTAGTGGTATGCGAGGAATGGAAAGGAGACGGCCATGCCCTCGACTTTGGAACCACCCCCCGACATTTAGCTGGAGTAGAAGGTGGAAACCACAGATAGCCACTTCCAGGATGGCTGAGGTAGGAATCTAAACTGCCCTCTCCTCAGTTTTGCCTCACGAGGCTGAGTGAATGCCTTTCCAACCCTCAGTTCAGAATTGAATTTGTTGGCAGTGCCAGGAATCAAGCCCGAGGCAAGACTGCTAGCTGGTACACCACGAGCTAGTTGGAGATTATCTTTGTCATTTTCATGTATCTCTTTCTCCAGACTTTGTGTCAATCCTTTTTCCACGTTTCCATCCTCCTTTTCCTGTCCAAAGAGTGTATCATGGTGTCGGAGCGATGACCTGTTTTTTTAAGTTCCCGTATATTTTCCGTTCGAAAATCCACCAAATTTCCTTATATTTTAGAACTCTGTAAGACTAGAGTTCGCGTACCGAATGGCTGAAAAATAATTCTTAAAGCGCGAATCAAGATTTTCTAACATACCGTATATACTCGAATACCACCCGCACATTTTTAAACAAAATCGGACGTGAAAAATTGGGGTGCGGGTCTTATTTGAGTCATCCTGATTTTAAAGATTGAAATTGCCCGCCATACGCGATATCGGGTGTTGCGAGTGTCCGCTAGATGGTGCTAGCCTTCTTCCGGCTATCACTTTGTTTTTCCGTAAGCAGGCGGCGTCATACTGTCTAGCGCACGTTTTCCGAGTGTAAACATGAGTTCTACGAAGCGTTTGCGGTCGTTTACTGTGAGTGAGAAGCTGAAAGTTGTGAGGGAAGCTGAAATTATTGGAAATCGTGCCGCCGGTAGGAAATATGATATTGACGAGTCATGTATTCGAGATTGGAGAAAGAAGAAAAACGTGTTGCTAACAAGTAGTGGTGCTCGTAGAGCTTTCCGCGGACCGAGTGTACAGTTTCCGGAAATTGAAAAACAACTTTATAAATACGTAACAGAAAGGCGGGAATTGGGAAATGGGGTGTCGACCGAAATGTGTCAATTAAAGGCATTACAGATCGCGAAGGAACTTTCTACGGTAGGGTTTAAAGCAAGCCGAGGATGGATTCAAAATTTTTATAAAAGAAATGGGTTGAGCATACGAAGGCGTACCTCAATTTCGCAGCGTCTTCCTGGTGCCTATGAAGAAAAGTTACTTTCCTTTCAGCGTCACATAATTAAGTTGCGGAAGGAAAATTCATATTTGCTTTCCCAAATTGGTAATGCAGATCAGACGCCAGTCTACTTTGAAATGCCACTGGACAGTACTGTGAATGTTAAGGGATCTAAAAGTGTGACTATCAGAACAGGTGGTAATGAGAAACAACGGTGCACGGTAATGTTGTGTATACTCGCTGACGGAACCAAACTTCCGCCGTACGTTGTTTTCAAGCGAAAGACTCTTCCAAAAATATACCCGCTGGTGTTATCGTTAGAACTCAGGACTCTGGTTGGATGGACAGTTCACTGGTGGAAGACTGGTTAAAGTGTGTTTGGCAACGTCGCCCTGGTGCTTTATTACGACGAAAGAGCTTGCTTGTTCTGGACAGTTACCGCGGCCATACAACAGACGCTGTGAAGAAATTCGTCAAGGATGGGAAAACCGACCTAGCAATCATCCCGGGTGGGATGACGTCTATGCTACAGCCACTGGATGTCAGCGTGAACCGACCATTCAAAGCAGCCTTGAAACAGCTGTATACGGAGTGGATGGCGGCCGATAAGCACACACTGACCCCAACTGGTCGTATTCAGCGCCCGGAAGTTCAGCTGCTCTGTTCGTGGATTTTGACGGCATGGAATCGTATCTCGGGAGATCTCATACGGAAGAGCTTCAAGAAATGTAGTATTTCCAATGCTATGGATGGCAGTGATGACGACATTTTGTGGAAAAGTGATGGTGAAAAAAGTTCCGAAGTTGGTACTTCTGATGACGATGAATGAAGTGTTTGTGTCTTTTATTTGTATTTTTAATTGTTTCTGTGTTATTTTAGGACGACTTCAGAACTGTTGGAAACTATTTTGTAGAAATGCTATTTTGTTTATTTAGTAAAGATTGTAAATAGTTTTGAGTATTTTTTATTTTGTTCTTCAAAATCAGGGTGCGGGTCTTATTCAAGGGCGGGTCGTATTCTAGTAAATACGGTAAGGTAAGTGTAACTGCATGTTTGGAGATACTTCCACAGCCCAGGGGTGATGGAGAGATTTAGGCCTAGTCCGTAGCGTGAGTGAACTCTTTCACAGATGCAATTGGTCGAAAAATCAAGGTTGAAAAAACAACGGGTCTCCTCTGTGAATAACAATGCGGACTGATTCCTGTGCAATGTCATTGTCAGCAACGAGCGCGGAGAGGGTACAGCCGTCAGTGGGCCAGGCAAAGCATGCATGCGACGTTGGCTGGGTTCTCATCCCACTTAGCTCTCTATCGGTGGCGCAAATTGCGGGTGGCAGCGCGGTCTGCAGGCGAAATAGAAGACTGAGCAGGAGGACTCTATCGAGCGTTCAGAAGCTAAGAAGTCGGGCATTATGAGACTTTTCGACATCGCCCGTATCAAATGCTAATTTACCGTATATTTCCCGCATTTTTCACGGGTCACTAAAATTCTCGAATATTTCCCGCATATCCCGTATCGCTCGACACCCTGTGTATATAAACCAGTGGTATCTACAATCTCACCTGTTGGAAGTCCATCAGCAGAACCTCTTTGGGCACTCCCTGGAGTAGATGAGCCAGGGCCACCAGGAAGTTGGCTTGGACCGACTGAGCTGCGCTGCGGAATCGGGACACGAGCTTCGGTGTCGTTGTGAAGAACCTCTGTTTATACAAGATTCTGGAAAAGAAAAGACTCATTGCTGCATTGCGACAACCAGGGAACAGATACCGATGAAATCTGATAACCTGGATCTTTACCCCTTAAAATGACAATCACCATCATAATAATGGAACCGATTTCTAATGTAAATAATTACTTTCCTTCTTGAAAATAAATCACTGCAACTATGATTAAAATCAAGTGACAATGCAGATGATTTGGGGAAACAAGGAGGAGGAGGTACAGGAACAGTTGGACGTGTGGGAAGGAATAATACAAGGATATGGGATGAAATTTAGCATAAATAAGAGTGAGATGGTGATCACAACAAGGAAGAAGGAAAGAACCACCACTGGAATAACAATTGGTGGGGAACAGCTGAAGAAAGTGGAGAGTTTCAAGTATCTGGGAAGCCTGATATAAGATAAAGGAAGAAAAGATAGAGAAATAAATGAGCGGGGGAGGCAGGCAGAAGCATTCCGGAGGAGTGAGAAGCATGTTATGGAGCAAGGATGTCCCTCGGAACAGCAAAAAGATCATATATCGGGCGTACTATGTCCCTATCCTGACGTATGCCTCGGAGACCTGGGTTATGAAAGGAAGGGAGAAGAGCAAAATACAGGCCAGTGAGATGAGGTTCTTGAGAAGCAGTATTGGAGCTACAAAGATGGACAGAATAAGAAATGAGAGGACCAGAGGAATTAATGAAGGAGGAACCATTACAGGATAGTATAGAGAAATCTAGACTTAGATGGTATGGACATGTAAAACGAATGGAGGAGAAGAGGATACCCAGTAGAGTACACGAGACGAAGTGGGAAGGAAAGAGACCGAGAGACAGGTGGCAGAAGGGGGTGGAAGAAAGCGTGAAGAAGAGAGGAGAAGACTGGACAAGGGTGGAGGCTGAGAGATGGTGGGGAAGACAGAAGACGTTGGAGAGGCTTGTGTTCCAAACAGACCCGGCCAGTGGCTGGAAACTGTGCAAGATGATGATGATGATGATGATGATGACAATGCACTACAGTCCCGAAAACTCGGCCTAGTGTGCACCTAAGGCTGGCCAAGTTAGTGAAAATGCAGAGTTATTGGGAATGGGGTTAAAGGAATAAGTACAAGTGTTTCCTCAGAAAATACAGTGCTGTACTTCAATGTATTGCTTGCTTGAGAATACAACAGTGAATAAACTGCCCAAATACCCTTAAAGTACGTACTTTACGAAGGCATAGAGCCCTTGCAACATAAACATTCATGAACAGGCTACACACACAGTGTACAGTAATTTACCTGATAAGGACTGACCACAGGAAAATACTTTACGAAGCTGTCTATAATGAAAATTAACAAGCCGACTGCAAAAACTGGCTACTTTTTAAAGAAATGCGTAATGTCCTGTTGTCTCCCGCACTGCACCTTGCGCTTTGCTGCTTCATTACGAAGATGACAAAGGAACAGTAAGTCCATTACCGACCTCTTTGTTCAAAATACTGAAGAGCGGTTTCGACAGTGTTTAGTCCTTAACTTGGTGATATTTTAGGAGCTTGTATGGTGGAGATTTCTACCTTCAACGTCTTCATAATTTTTTCATTAAATGTGACAGCAGCAACAATTTCTGCATAGGACATACCGTATATACTCGAATACCACTCGCACATTTTTAAACAAATTCGGGCGTGAAAAATTGGGGTGCGGGTCTTATTTGAGTCATCCAAATTTGAAAGATCTAAATTGCCCGCCGCGCGCGATATCGGGCGTTGCGAGTATCCGCTAGATGGTGCTAGCCTTCTTCCGGGTATATCTTTGCTTTACCGTAAGCACGCGGCGTCATACAGTCACGCGCACGTTCTCCGAGTGTAAACATGAATGCTACAAAGCCTTTGGGGTCATTTACTGTGAGTGAGAAATTGAAAGTTGTGAGGGAAGCTGAAGTTATTGGAAATTGTGCCCGGTAGGAAATATGATATTGATGAGTCATGTATTCGTGATTGAGCGGGATGACGTCTATGCTACAACCACTGGATGTCTGCGTGAACCGCCCGTTCAAAGCAGTCTTGAAAAAGCTGTATACGGAGTGGATGGCGGCCGATAATCACACACGGACTCCAACTGGTCGTATTCAGCGCCCAGAAGTTCAGCTGCTGTGTTCGTGGATTTTGACGGCATGGAATCGTATCTCTGGAGATCTCATACGGAACAGCTTCAAGAAATGTAGTATTTCGAATGCTATGGATGGCAGTGATGATGACATTTAGTGGGAAAGTGATGGTGATAAAAGTTCCGAAGTTGGTACTTCTGATGACGATGAATGAAGTGTTTGTGTACTTTTATTTGTATTTTTAATCGTTTGATGTGTGTTATTTTAGGACGACTTCAAAACTGTTGGAAACTATTTTGGATAAATGCTATTCTGTTTATTTAGTTAAGATAGTAAATAATTTTGAGTAAAAAATTTTGTTCTTCAAAATCAGGGTGCGGGTCTTATTCGGGGGCGGGTCGTATTCGAGTAAATACGGTAATGTCTTGCTCGGTATCATTCTGGAACCACTGTTCGATGTCATATTCATGAGCTTCTGTACATCAAGGAACTCTTTTCAGGGGTAAGTTTTATCGCCCTGCCAGGATGTGGCCTAGTTATCGAGTGCCGAGTTTTCGGGACTCAACTGTATCGGTCAACACAAAATAATTCCTACTGGAATATTCAAGAAAAAATCCTGAAATAAATTACATGTGACTAAGATATGAGTCCTCTAGTTCCAAAACCGGCAATATGCAATGAAATTGAAATAATGTTTTATTGTAAAATGTGGTAGTCCACGAACCTACTATGTTGTCGTAGGAAGGCGGAGAGGTGATACTCCGACGTGGCGCGTCCCAGGTGGCGGATAGGGGGGTCCTCACCAGTTTTGCTGGCGGACTTGAGCGAAATAAAATAGCTCTCGCGGACCAAACACACTCCCATTTCTCATCAATCATCCTATCATATTCCATTCATCACCTTTCCAGATCACATCTGGAATTGTAATCCCTGACTACGGTCAGATCATGGGTCCTAGACCAGACAATCAACTCAAGTATGAACAGTCTTCTAATGAACTCTTCCACCGCAAGGCACCATTCGGATACGGTGGGGTGCCGCGTAGAAGAGTCAGGTGAGTCGGAGCGCCTGGAAACCCGAAAGTCCAAATACAAACTCAAAATTAACAAACATAGGGAATTTTCATTCTTGGCAACATTAAACATAAATTCGTTAATTAAAATTGGAAAACTTACGCATTTAACCGATATATTGGACCAACACAAGATCTTAATAACAGCACTTCAAGAACTTAAACACAGATCAAGACCCCATGGAATCTGGAGGATACCGTCTCTACAAGGGACCTCCAGGACCACGAGTTATGAAAAATGTCCCCCAATTTGGTATGGGATTTTTAGTACATACCAGTATTATTGATTCAGTGGAAGACTTTTCGTCAAACTCATCAAGGTTAGCAACTTTAACAATTAGGACAGGAAACAAAATATACTCTTTGATAAACGTTCATGCCCCAACTAATGACAAGAATGTCAAAACATTTAGAGATGAAACGGACAATTTTTGGGAAGAACTTGCCTTACTAATATCAAACTTTCCAGACACTCATGTTAAAATCTTGCTTGGGGATTTTAATGCAAAAATTGGTCAAGAAAGAAAATTTTGTCCAATAGTAGGTAAGTGGGATTTTTAGTACATACCAGTATTATTGATTCAGTGGAAGACTTTTCGTCAAACTCATCAAGGTTAGCAACTTTAACAATTAGGACAGGAAACAAAATATACTCTTTGATAAACGTTCATGCCCCAACTAATGACAAGAATGTCAAAAAATTTAGAGATGAAACGGACAATTTTTGGGAAGAACTTGCCTTACTAATATCAAACTTTCCAGACACTCATGTTAAAATCTTGCTTGGGGATTTTAATGCAAAAATTGGTCAAGAAAGAAAATTTTGTCCAATAGTAGGTAAGTGGCCAGCTCACAAATTCACTAACAAGAATGGTCAAAGATTAATCACCCTTTGTGAAGAACATGGCCTACGTCTCGAAACTACTAGATTTAAGCGAAGACCACACAAACTTATGACCTGGAAATGCCCTAATAGTGCACTAGGGGAATTCCAGATAGACCATGTTGCAATGGATAAGTTCTACAAAGAAATATATAACATGAAGGTACTACGTGGGGTCGATGTTGACTCTGATCATTATATATCCAAGATAAAGATAAAGTTAACTCCACGACGTAAACAAAAATCGTCAAACTCGACCATGCAAAGGCAATATGACCCTAGTTATTTAATAAATAATGTGTCCTATAAGGAAAAGTCTAAAACTCTCTTAAGTGACAAGCTAGAAACGATGGTTGACACACTGAAAACCGTTGCTGTCGAAATTGCCCCTATTAGGAAAAGGAAAAAGCATGCATGGTGGAATGCGGAATGTGATGCTGCAATTCGGAAAAGACACACAGCATGGCTCAATGATCAGCAAAAGAGGACCACACAATCGCGAGAAGAATTAACCATTGTTCGAAGGGAAACTGCCAAAGAAATTAGGAGAATTAAAAGAGAAAATAAAAAAAAGTCCATACAAATTATTGATGATTCCTTTAAGCAACACAAAACAAGGGACTATTACAGGACATTTCGTCAATATCATTCTAAATACAGCCCTCCTACACTATTAATGAAAGATAAATCAGGTAAACTAGCCCACAATGATACTGATAATGCTAAAATTCTAGCAGATTATTTTAGAGAACTACTAAATGCTGATGAACCTAAGGAATATCTTGATTTTGAGCCTAATCCAAAAAAATAAAAAAAATTTACAGAACATTATTCCTCCTGACTTGACTGAAGTATGTGCAGCGATTAATTGGCTCAAAAATTATAGAGCAGCAGGAGAGAATTCATTGGTAGCAGAACTATGGAAATATGCAAATGCACAAACCATCTCCAACCTCCATAAACGCCTCATCGATGTATGGAATTCGGAACAAATACCAGAGGAATGGAGAATGGCTGTAATCCACCCAATTCATAAAAAGGGTGATAGATCAGACCCGAACAACTACCGTGGGATTTCTTTGCTTGATGTAACATACAAGATTCTATCTAGAATTATCTTGACAAGAATAAATTCAACAACAACTCGATCAAGAACTAGGAGAATATCAAGGAGGGTTCCGACCAGGTCGCAGCTGTCCGGATCAGATCATCAGTCTGAAATGGATAATGAAATATCATAGAATGAGACAAAAGGATTTGGTCATTACTTTTGTGGATTTTAAGAAAGCTTATGACAGTATCCATCGAGGGTCATTACTTAACATCCTTAGGGAATTTGGGTTACATCAAAAGCTTATCAACCTCATCGGCGTTACTTTGAAAGATACTAAATCAAAGGTTAAATTTCGAGGCGCCTTCTCTGAACCATTTGATATCCGGACTGGACTTCGACAGGGAGATGGTCTATCACCGTTATTATTTAATTGTGTTCTTGAAAAGATCATGCGTGAGTGGAACAAAACTTGTCCTCCAAATGTAAAGATTGGTACTAATATAAAACTGAATTGCTTGGCCTTTGCGGATGACCTTGCACTGCTTGCAACCAGTATAGATGAGGCTAAACACCAAATTGAAGAACTTGGGTCTATTGCAGCAAAATTAGGACTTCAAATTTCATTTGAAAAGACTGAAATAATGGCATCCTTTGATGTGGAAACACAAGCTATTACATTGATCAACAATAAAGAAATTAAAGTTGTACATAAATTTAAATATTTAGGGGAGATTATAACATGGAATTTGAATGAGAAAGCGTCAATGGAAAATAGAACAACAAAGTTAAGACAAGCGCAATATATTACTTGGTCTAGTTACAAAAAAAAAAACACTCTCCATAAATGCCAAATTACGACATTACGAATCAGTTTTAAACCGGAAGCAATATATGCTTGTGAAACACTTTTCAAGTTAAACACTCGATCAGTTACTGACACATTACAGAAGATTGATAGAAGAATTCTCAGAACTATAATTAATAAAAAACATCAGGTGGATGGTCAATGGCGTCTATTACCAAATGAAGTGGTTTATAAAGAAACTGAGTCTATAGTCGATACTATGCGAAAAAGGCGAATTGCTTTTTTTTGTCATATCTCACGCCTGCCGGATACCAGACAATTAAAAGTATTATTTAATTATTTTTTCAAAAGTAAAACAAGGAACTCTTGGTTTATGGAAATTCAAAATGATCTGGATGAACTCGGCTTGACAATGTCCCAAATTGCTAACAAAGATGAGAAGAATATCTTGAAAAACAAGAACCCTTAAAAACCTTTACCCGCAAACCTTACACCACAAGTGATGCAGAGAGAGCGGCAAGGTCGACTAGAATGAAAATGTTTTGGGAAAAGAAGAAAAATAAGAAGCTGAATCTTTAATATTGTTTTTGAGATATGTATATACTTGTTTTGGTTTAAGTGCTCCAATGAGGGCGTAACATATGTAAATAAATAAATAAATAAAATGTGGTAGTGCCAAATATTGTCATTTTCTGATTAAATCACTGAGTGTCAAATCAGGCCCGATTCAATAGAAATCGCCAAGTATAATTGAATCAGGCGGACCTGAAAAGTATTGAGTCAGTTTTCACTACCGTACTTTCCAGGAGACAGGTAAAACATCATTGACAGCACAGAACTTAACTAACACACTATAATAGTCATCTATGTTGTGAAGCAACTATTCAGGTTATATTTGTGTTAGCAGAATATCAATTTTAATTTAATAAACATATTTTTCAAATCATTTTTTGAAACGTGACTTAATGCCTTTCAGCTCCGTGGTCAGTTTAGTGCGGCAAAAAGCCATCCAGAATGAATATTTCACATATTTTATTTTAAAACGGATTTGTAACAAAACAAAAAAAAAGAACACTTACACCCTGAACAAATGTAATTTACAATAGCACTGTAACACGCGGGAATCTTGCAGTGCGGCCAACATTAAGTATGCAATACGGTGCTGAAAGGCAGCAAGTCATTGACTTAATGCTTTTCTCCTCTGATCACACTTTGTTTGCTAGGAGCTCCACCGTACTCACCTGATATCGCAGTAGCTGGAGGGGTTCAGGTACTGGTCGTCCTGCTCCATGATGAGTCTGAAGCCAATAGCCGCCTCTGTCCCCACAACCTCGTGAGCAAGGAGGTCCAGAAGATGGTCCACCCACGAGTCCATGAGCTTGTGGCCACGCATCACCAGCGCCTTGGTCACCCAAACGTACAGCTGGGCCGCGTTCAACTTCTCCTGTCGGCACGAGTCACAGCTGCTCAGAGCAGCTTCTACTCTCTCCGATACTTCAGCCAGCAGGTGCTCAAGCTCTTCACCTGCACACAACCAACAACGTTCTAGCAATACAATGCCAAACTGGTAGAAATAGTAAATGTTTACAACATTTTAAATAAAAAATTATGAGATACGCCATCTTGTTCAAGTAGAACAATCTCTTAAGGAGATCTGTGTTGAAGCCAGGCTGAAATGGTTCGGTCATCTCTAAAGAATGGACACACAAAGAACAGCTAGGGTGTGGTTTGAGAAAGAACTGGAAGGCAAGAGACCAAGAGGTTGACCAAAGAAGAGATGGATCGACCAGGTTCATGGTGTCCACAGAATTTTCAATGTCAATTTTCCTGACTTTTCCTGACCATTTTTCAACGAAATTCCTGACTCGCGAAGTCATCGTAACATCGGTAAAATGGTTTATTGAGCATATATACAGTATATATAATTATCTCTCTTATTTGCAGCCTCCACCATCCCCATAGCTGCCCAACGCTCGCCTCTTTATTCATTTAAAATACAAAATAAAGTAAATTGTAATGCAATAATACCTAAATCAAAATACTTAATGAGCTAAACTATAGTGATGGGGTCGCCACATCCCTAAGCCAACACCAAAACAGCGTACAAAAAATAAGTTAAAGATGTTTTTACTATGATTTACTGTAAAAATGGAAACTTACCATACTGTCCAGTGAGTTATTGCCTTTAATCTTCAGAGATTAGTTGAACTAGTAACATCAAAATATGGCTGTAAAACACAAAATACAGTGGAACGTCGTTTATCCGGACTAATTGGGACCGAAATTATTCCGGATAACAATTTTTCCGGATAAGCGAACATGCGTTTATTTCATAGTACAACCATACTACAATAGCGCAGTTTCTAATGCAGTAAAAGCTTCTCCATGACTTGGTCCTTCTTCATCTTTTCCATCTAGGCTTTCATCCTTTTCATGTTCCCTACTTACTTCTTGCACCAGAGAAGCAATTTCATCATCATCATCTAAGATTTGAAAATCTGAGTCACTGTCACATTCCAACCAAGTTTGTGCGCCTTCTCTATCACAGTCGAAAAATCCAGCAACTTGGGGGAATAACTCATTTGTCACTGCATCCAAATCTTCATCAACAGTATCTGTGGTCTTAACAGTCTCTTTTCTCCTACGAATTTATTCAATGCATTTCGAAGATTCTGTGGTGTTAAAGTGTTCCATCCATCAGCTACCAAGTAACAGTAGTCCTTATGAGAAAGCTTTTCTGAAAAAATATCACACTGTCCTCATCTTCTGCCAACAGTAAACGACGTAAAACTTCCCTCTTGTACATCAGCTTAAGCTTTTTTTTTTGCTCGTCCGGATAATTGACATTCCGGTTGTTTGACATCCAGATAAAAGACGTTCTACTGTACTGTATGGTTAATATAAAATTTCCTGACTTTCTAATACTTTTCGCCATTTTTTCCTGACTCAGCCATTTTTTCACACTTTTTCCTGACTTTTCCTGACCAAAAACAAAATTCCTGACTTTCCCTGCCTGTGGACATCATGAGGTTAGAAATGATCTTGAGGGAGAGGTCTCTATTTGCTGCAGCTCGTGGAGGGGGAGACATTCTTGGAGAGAACTAAATGGAGTGCGCTCATCACCGCACCCGGGAAACTGGAGCCTGATCATGATGATGATGATTTTAAACATGATTTTGTTTTTCTGCAAACAACTAAAGAATTGTTGTATTTCCTCTGGATAAAAGGATGATATCAATATATACAGGGTTATTCAAAAAGAAGGAACAGATTTCAAACACTTATTTCTTCCAAGCTACAAAAGATAGAAACACAATTCAACTTTCCTGGACAGAGAAAAGTTCAATTTTCACTTTTTTTTATGCATTCAATTCGAGTACCATGTGTTACATGAAAAATATCACAACTGTGACTCATTTCTTGCCACACACGAACCAGCTGGTCTCTATAGAGCATCCAGCGTTTATAAAAGACTGGGGAGCCTTATGGCGACAGTGTTGCTAACTCTAGACAGAGGTAGCGCTGACTTCGTACGTTATTTTCACCCGCTTCGAGTACTGCGGTTTCATAAGTTAACGAGACAACATAAACCCAACAGCTATCTGAAATAGAACACGCCCAGGAAGGAGCAGGTTTGCAGGTATTAACGGATTGGTCCAGTATTAGGGATACCATACCGGTATGCGAAGAGAACCAATACCGGCATTCATTTCGTTGTGATATGACACATTACCGATTGACAGATGTCGAAAGCACAACCCTTCCTTCCTTCCTTCTCGGATGCATGCTGACGATGTTAACAATTTTTACGTCAGCAATACTGTTGATCATCACCTATTTTCTTATTAGTTAGGCTATAATTTAGTTTCTTTCAATTTTATTCTTGTTTTGTTTAGATTAATATTTGTACTGTTGTAGTGAGTTAGTCGTGCAACTGTGAGCTTGCATTCGGGAGATAGTGGGATCGAGCCCCACTTTCAGCAGCCCTGATTCGATCGAACAGAAAATAAAACACACAACAATAACACCAATGACGGACAGTGCTTCAGAACTTATGTTGCCGGCGGTACTGAGCACGTGCTCCACTCCGGGCGAGCATGCAGCATAGGACAAGGCTCTTCTTTCCAGCGTGCTAACCTCGAAAATTTTTAAATTACTAAGACGTAATATAAACGATACTTGTATGCAATATAAAAGGTAATCAATTGGCAGATAATTGTAGGAAGCTATTATGACGAAAAATATATATGTTCAGGGTTCCTTCATGATAAAAGGTAAGGTAACAAAACCAGTGTAGGGGGGTTTCCGTTAAAAGTAAAAGCCCATAAGAACCACAGTCTTTTCTAAACGCTGGATGCTCTATAGTTATATTCGTATTTGCTCTATAGTTATCGAATTCACAGCTTCAACAATTAGATGTCGCAGACTTTCAACAGTGTCAGGCATAGGGGGGATAAAAACACGGTCTTTTACGTATCCCCACAGATGTGGAATAACCAGTTTCGAAGTATGTCTAGATAGGCTAGTCTTGTCACAATTTTCTCCATGAAGAAGAAAGGTCCATAAACTTTGTTTACAGATATGGCACAGAATACGTTAATCTTCAGTGAATAACGTTCATGTTCAATAATTGCCATAGGATTTTCACTTGCCCGAATTCTAACGTTATGGGATTAACAGTACCAGGAAGGTGAAAAGTGGATTCATCAGAAAAAAATTAATCATTCACATTTTACACTTTTGTCTGTTCAGGAACGTTGGAATTATGGTTCTACTTTTTGTATAATTTGGACGAAATAAATGTTCGAAATCTGTTCCTTCTTTTTGAATAACCCTGTATATTAGCCCTAACAGTCCATGGAATTTTTATACACAACGAATCACTACCAAAATTTTCATTAAAAATACACACATCAAAAAACGTTTTGCATCACCTCGGTTCCAAGAGTTCCGGAACCGTTAAATACAAAGGGAATAGAGATCAACACAAACAACATTTCAGCTCGTTTTATTGCTCATGAGACCCACACATTGCATGTTGTACCATCATACAGCTAGACTTTCAGCATTTGTGGTCCAGATTGCAGTACACACCACTACCTCTAATACCCAGTAGCACGTCCTCTTGCATTGATGCATGCCTGTATTCGCCGTGGCATACTATCCACAAGTTCATCAAGACACTGTTGGTCCAAATTGTCCCACTCCTCAACGACAATTCGGCGTAAATCTCTCAGAGTGGTTGGTGGGTCAAGACGTCCATAAACAGCCCTTTTCAACATATCCCAGGCATGTTCGATAGGGTTCATGTCTGGCGAACATGCTGGCCACTGTAGTCGAGCGATGTCGTTATCTTGAAGGAACGCATTCACAAGATGTGCACGATGAGGTCGAGAATTGTCGTCCATGAAGACAAATGCCTCTCCAATATTCTGCCGATATGGTTGCACTATGGGTCGGAGGATGTCATTCAGGTATCGTAAAGCCGTTTCGGAGCCTTCCATGACCACCAGTGGCGTACGTCGGCCCCACATAATGCCACCCCAAAACATCAGGGAACCACCACCTTGCTGCACTCGCTGGACAGTGTGTCTAAGACGTTCAGCCTGACCAGGGTGCCTCCAAACACGTCTCCGACGATTGTCTGGTTGAAGGCATATGCGACACTCATCGGTGAAGAGAACGTGATGCCAATTCCGTGGGGTCCATTCAGCATGTTGTTGGGCCCATCTGTACCGCGCTGCATGGTGTCGGGGTTGCAAAGCTGGACCTCGCCATGGACGTCGGGAGTGAAGTTGCGCATCATGCAGCCTATTGCGCACAGTTTCAGTTGAAACACGACGTCCTGTGGCTGAACGAAACGCATTATTCAACATGGTGGCATTGCTGTCAGGGTTCCTCCGAGCGGCAATCCGTAAGTAGCGGTCATCCACTACAGTAGTAGCCCTTGGGCGGCCTGAGCGAGGCCTGTCATCGACAGTTCCTGTATCTCTGTACCTCCTCCATGTCCGAACAACATCGCTTTGGTTCACTCTGAGACGCCTGGAAACTTCCCTTGTTGAGAGCCCTTCTTGACACAAAGTAACAATGCGGACGCGATCGAACTGCGGTATTGACCTTCTAGGCATGGTAGAACTACAGACAACATGAGCAGCGTACCTTCGTCCTGGTGGAATGACTGGAACTGATCGGCTGTCGTACCCCCTCCGTCTAATAGGCCCTGCTCATGCATGGTTGTTTACATCTTTGAGCAGTTTTAGTGACATCTATGAACAGTCAAAGGGACTGTATCTTGGATACAATATACACAGTCAACGTCTATATGCCGGAGATCTGGGAACCGAGGTGATGCAAAACTTTTTTTGATGTGTGTATATATACACGAAGGTAGTTCTGAAAGCAAATCCTTGTCATTTTATTGCACGAGCAGATGGTACACCAGGTGATGCAAACAATCACCATAAGAATCCTCACCAATGGCAGGTTCAACGATGGAAGGAGCCAGCAGGGCAGGGCTCAAAACTTTCCTAGCCCAAGTTTCAAAATCTCGGAATATGTGTAAGAAACACACTTCTAATTTAGTATACTGGAAGTACAAGATGTGTTAGACATACCGTATTTCCTCGCATAATCGTCGCACTTTTTGAGCCTAAAATTCGTGGAAAAAAGCATGGTGCGACGATTATGCGAAGAATATTTAAGTTCAAAGAATATACTGTATCATTATTTTCTGCACGGGCCAGTCATTCGCGTAGCGTCTGAGTCTGGCGTGAGTTATAGCCTGCAGTCAGAGACAGGCTTCTTTCTTCTGACAAGGTTAAAGCTCGCGGAATGTGCTGACGAAGCGGGCCGTTCGCGTTGGTTCATAGCCCGCAGGCATCAAGAGGAGATTAGGCCTACTTTTTGCTGACAAGATCACGCTAGATTAGGCCTATAAGACCGCGGAATGTTCGCTGGCCATTCGCGTCGCGGTTCATAGCCCGCAGGCATCAAGACGAGATTAGGCCTACTTTCTGCTGACAAGATCACGCCTGATTAGGCCCATAAGATCGCGGAATGTGCGCTGGCCGTTCGCATCGCGGTTCATAGCCCGCAGGCATCAAGACGAGATTACTTTCTCATGACACAAGATCACGCCAGATTATACGCTTGCGGAATGTGCTAAGTGACGAAGCTTGCCGCTCAGGTCACAGTTCATAACCTGCAAGAATAAAGACGAGATATTTTTCTTCTGACAAAGTCGCGCCAGGTTATCAAGTCGCGGTAGCATGTGCAACTGACTGGCGCACAAATACAAATATGCTATGCGACGATTATGCGAGGAAATTTTATAAACCTATTTTAGTGTTTGAAAAGTGGGGTGCGACGATATCGCGGTGGCGACGATTATGCGAGAAAATACGGTATGTAGAGTGAATTGTCAAAGTTAGTGCTACCAACATCATTCTGTGCAAACATATTATGCTCAATGTTCAACTGCATGTAACTTCCGTACTAACAAAGGGATTTCAACCAGAGGATTTGAATGAGTTTTTGAATGGTATGGACTCCGTCTTGAGGAAAGAATTAATCAAAAAAATTAATAAATGTAAAACAAAAATATTGGAATGCAGCCCAAATAAATCAGAAACCTCTATGGACATCAAATTGGCAGGTGAAAAGCTGAAGGAAGTAGGATACTTCTGTTACTTAGGAAGCAAAATAACCAGTGATGGACGAAGCAAAGAGGATATAAAAAGTAGGTTGGCTCAGGCAAGGAAAGCATTTCTACAGAAAAGGAATCTGTTGACATCGAATATAGATTTAGGTATTAGGAAGTCATTTTATAAGGCCTTGTCTGGATCGTGGCGCTCTATGGAAGTGAAATTTGGACTGTTGGAGTAGCAGAAAAGAGGAGAATTGAAGCGTTTGAAATGTGGTGTTACAGGAGAATGATGAAGATCAGATGGGTAGATAGGGTTACAAACGAAGAGGTATTAAGACAAGTGGGAGAGGAGAGATGTTTCTGGTGACTGCTAATGAGGAGAAGAAATAGGTTGGTAGGACACATACTAAGACACCCAGGAACAGCAAGCTTAGTTATGAAAGGAAGGATCGAGGACAAGAACTGTAGGGGTAGACCAAGGTTAGAACATGTTAAACAGATTGCCTCGGATGTAGGGTGTGGTAGCTATGTAGAGATGAAACTATTAGCTCAGGACAGGAAGGCATGGAGGGCTGCATCAAACCAGTCAAAATACTGAAGACTCAAACAACAACAACATAATTTTTAACCCTAGTCTCAATATATCAGGATGTATGTACAAAAAACGGTTCAAAACTTGGCTTGCGTATAGACCAAATGTTAAGAGACCTGGATAAAAAATGTAAAATACAGTGGAACCTCGTTAGTACGTTTTTCATGGGACTGAAATGTTTGAATGTAAAAAGCGGGAAAACGTACTAATGAAAAATGATAATTAAACCTCATTAACTTGTTTCTGTCAGGGAAAAGTAAAAAACCTGTTAATCGGAAGTAGATGCCATCGCATATACAATTTTAAACAACCTACAGAATTATTGTATTACAGAACTAGTTTCATACCTGCCAACCTTCGGAAGTCAAAATAGTAAGATTTTTTAAAATTATAGATTTCATCATGCGCAGTATACAGTGGCGTAGGCGAAAGCGGGTACACAAAAGACCTGTGTGTCTTTATTGGCAAAGTATGAATTCAGCATAAAATTCACAAAAGTATAAACAATCATCAATCATCGAGTAGTATGCATGGCCAATATTTTAACGTAAGAGAACATAATTGTGTGTTTAAAGAAAATGCATACAATCATTCTAATGGATTACACTTCGCATTCGCTACCACATATTCACGTTTCGTCAGACTAGAGTTAATTACTGACACACTGGTAGTACTGAGAGCTAACAAATTTACAAATAATAAGAAAGACCCCCAAAATTACCAGAGACGAAAGTAGAAGGTGTTGAACAGAACCATTTACCCAGGCAGTTAAATAGTATGAACATAAGAGAATAACAAACTATGATACAAGAACACAGAGGTCACTTTTGATATATATATATATATATTGACAATCAATAATATTACATGCATTACAAGGGAATAATATTTAAAAAGAAATTAGTTCTTAGTATAAACCGCAAATGAAATACAAGCAAGGAATCCCATCGATTGAGGAGGAAAAGGGTTGAGTTAATCATATTAAATGAGCAAATGAAAAAAAAAAGTCGAAGACCAACGAAAAAATATCCAACATTAAATAAAACAGATAAATTACCTTTAAACGATACTCAAGATATGAACCGAAACAAGTTTAAGTTCAAATACGGTCTCAACTCAATGCAATCAATTAAGTTAATCTAATTAACGGGAGCAAATTCTAGGTACGTCTGATCGCAATCAAATCCTCAAAACATGTCAACTGTTTTATCGACACGAAACAAAAAACTATTGTTTTTACTGCAAGGAAGAAACGATAACAATAGCCTAGGTTATTACCAGGCAACCCATTACACAGAATAAAATAAGTGCCATAATCTTCGACACAAGTTACAGGGCCTATAAGAGGCATTCTAAGAAGATGCAAGGAGAAAAAAAAAAAAATTACATAAAGGTATTTAGGTTAAGAAAGTCCTTGCTCTAGACCAAGATGAAGACTGAAATCTACATGGCTTGTAGCTCAGAAATAAAATAAATAACCACATTCCCCCAAAAGGTACATAGAATATATTAGATAATTGGAAACTATTTTAAATATATCGACAAATACCTTACCGTTACTCCGACCACAAGGCTAGGCCAAAACACGAGTGAACAACAGACCGCCAACATAAAATAACACAAAGTTAAGAAATTACAATACGTCCAAGATAATAAAACATATCGATAGAAATAAAACAGCTTCCAAAATATCTCACAATATTTACAAACCTTTCCTAAAGCATACTGGTTGGGATACCAGAAAATATTATTACACCAGGTAAGTCAAAATATCTTCAGGGAGATGTCAGAAGTACTTCGTAATCAAGTTGGATATGAACATATTCCAGGATAGAGGCTATGTTAGCCTTCAGGGCTAAACAGCCCGGTTTAATATCGGAGTTATAAATTTAGCATCTTGCTTGTAAGGATTCCAATAGAGAATCAGACTTCTTATTATAGCTGTATCCAAGGTAACAGACACTGTTGACTTCGGAAGCCATCGGACAAAATCGTAGATAGAGAGTATAGCGCTCCAAGCGGCAAATCCAATAGTAGTAGTACTAATATTCTCCGTCAGATGGCAGCATCCCGCAGCGACAAACGAGTTTCTACTCGTGCTCAACAGGTAGCGTGGCAAGTCTGTTTATCTCAATCACATGCACGACAGCTAGAGCAACTCGGTTACATTTTAGAAAGGATAAAGGTCACATCAGGGAAATTAAAACGCGTCAATTACCATGGACAACTTAACCTAATTATGATTAGGTGATGTATATACATGTGGATGGTAATCTTGAGACTGCTTACTGATTTAATGCAGACCTTGTAGCCGACTTTGCTCGCTTCAAAAATGCCCCGTCATACTGCTGCTCGTAGCAGTTTCCACTTAGGCTTGATTTAACCACTAACAGTTTGTTGAGGTTTTCGTCATTCAGAGATGATCGGAATTGTGCCCTTGTCTTCTTCACCTGGCTAAACAATCTCTCACATTCAACGTTGCTGTGTGGGATTGTTAATATTGACAGCATTTCATATTTCAGACACCCATCTCCACCTCGGATATCCCCTATTGCAGACCAAGAACAATCTGCTCTTTTTCCTTCCACAATAGAAGATGGCAAATCCTCCATTTGGAGAGCACAAAACTGGCATTGTAATGCATCCATTGCTTGGTGCTCATCTTCACCGTCTTTCTATGGCAACATAATTGGAAACTTAGAGATATAATACTTCACAGCACTAAAGGAAGCAATAGACAAAGACTTTATCTGTGCCACTTGAGCATTAACAGAAAATTCACTGTCCAAATTAAATTTATGAATAATATAATCAGAGGCTGCAGTGAAGTAGTTCCTGACATGCAAATAAAAGACCTTCTTCTCCTCAGGAGCCAGATTTTCTACACAACTAGATGTTGTTGAACCAATTACCAAATCATCATCAGCTTTCTGATTCTCTCTTGTGTGATAGACCACTTCTAAAATTGTGCAATATTTCTTTATGGCCACTGGCTTAACAAACCTACAGAGAATTTCCATCAGCAAATAAATCAGTATGGATCTTAGGACATGATTGAAGAACTTTGTTATATTTTTCAAATGTAGGGATGGTAAATGTCAGAAACAAGCAAAATACCTCATTTAACTTAGGTGACAGAAAAAGAAATAGTCACTCCTGTCTAGAAATACCAACAGTTTGACTTGGTTCTGTCACTTTTTTCCTTACAGACGGAGAAGAAGAACTGCTCTCCAACTTACTTTTTCAATGATAACACGTGCTTGATCTTTTACTCTGTTGTTCACACTGACACCAAATTACACTTCTGCAGGCTAATCTCCATGTGCCTTTACTTTGGGAATTTGGAAATACTTAAGAGATGCGTTCGTGCCAGTGGACTGGTTCACCTCATCCTTAAAAAAACTCAGCAGTGGCTTCCCAAGTGAAATCAGTCTATCTACGCATTTACCCAAGGACAACCAACGCGTGCACACATGCTTAACTATTTTCCTAACATCAGTTTGGTAAAGAGCTTGATATAACTTCAGATGATCTTTCCTCTTGCAGCTTTTGTTTAAATAATAATAAATATCAATCATTATCTCATCAATTTTCACAGGAAGGGAATCAGCCCCTTTCTCAGCATGCGCATCCTACAACAATGATGTTTTTACACTCCTCTTTTAATTTCGCAGCAACACCATTTTTCCTCGCTATCATAACAGGGGCATTGTCTGCACTGAAAGCTATACAGTTTGCCATTGGAATGGCATGTCTTTCCAGAAGACGCAGAAGCAAATTACCAATGTTAGCACCAGTCGAGTCACCTTCCAAATTTTCCATGGATAGCAAACGATTTTCAATCATCTTCGATTCTTTTTTTTAAAGAGTGTTGCTGTGAGTTACAATGTCAGTGTTTCCACCATGAGAAATATTTATATCGCAACAACACATGGAACAAAGAGCAAAATGGTTTCCTCTACCAGATTGTAAAATGAATGGAAATTCAGTTTTATAGCTTTCTTTGAACACTTGTTTTGTCGCCATAACGTGACGAGAGAAACTTAAAACACACGACACGAAACAATCACCGACACAACTCGCTGAAATAATTATCTACCGACCCACACATTAATACCTCAATTAAATGCACTAAACGTGACACTAGCAGAGTATAAACACGTGGCGTCAAACAGAACAAGTCACAATCGCCGCACGTAGCATACAAGGTCTAATCCCATACTGCACAGTCACATGGCCGGCCTCGACTAATCAGCGCAGGCTTGACACCTGTTTGTCCGTAAAATAACACCAATCAGTATGCGGTAGGCCGATCAGCTGACTCACCATTCCGAGATCGCAGCTATGGAGCTCACTGCCAAGCGAGAAACTTACACAAACTTACACAAAAAACCAAGGTTACGCAAATCACAAAAGCAATTACGACTTACGAGAGAATCTCCTTGAGAATGGAAATTATTTGCAGTTCCTTTTTCTTTTACAACATATCACTGGGGCCCGAAATTCGGAAGAAATAATAGTAATTAAGAAGATCGGAAGAAGAGGTGAAAATTCGTAAAGTTTCCGAATAAATCGGAAGGGTTGGCAGGTATGTAGTTTACACAGCACAGAGAAACAAGAGCAATGAAAACAACAGAAAAATGTAGCCTACTATACCGGTACCGTACTCCTAATTCAAGTACTGTAGTACGAGTTGAAATATTTAGTTTTCTATAATTGATTTCGGCTTAAATACATGTTTTTCTCGACATTCTATGGAAAAGAAGTGTCGTATTCATTGGCGTGAACGATTGGATATAACCGAAGTGTTTTTGAGGTTAGACATGCTCGCGCGTGTACAGAAAAAAAAAACTTCCACGCGCTTAAGGTGAGGATTCCTGTCTACTTCTTCAAGAATTTCTATTTTCTCATCACTAGTTAATGATTTAACGACTTTCTTAGGCCTATCCATTATTTCAATACGACGCAACAAAATTATCACTAGGTTTCACAACTTCTTCGGTAGTGTAATACGTATTTGCGTGAATCAGATCGTATCGAGTTTCAAGGTCGATATGGTAAAATTGTGGGATAGGATCGTATCCAAACGGTTGTTCAGGAACATGATTGTACCTAGGTAAACGCGTATCGTATTGAAAGCGATTCTGCGCTCTCTTGAGTTACATTTTTAAACTAATTTAAGCCTACTCTCGTCTGTCGCCCAACTCTCTAATCGCATATTTTACTTTCTGCCCATATTTTTCGTTACCGTTTGTGTTCCTGTCATGGTTGATAAGCGTAGTTTGTTGCACGTGTTTTTAGCGTTAAGGTATTTTTGTCCGTTTTATCTTTTATGTCTGGTGCAAATTGTGGCATGTTACAGATCGCAATCGGGGCAACAGTCTGGCGTCTCTGAAAGCTTTAAGCTTCAGTAGTTAAAAGGGACGTAAAACCCATACCAATTTATCATTATTAAACTGAACAGAAACTTGATAAAAAAAACAACATCGAAATCGTCCGTGCATCCTTTTTTCATGTTTACAAACCACCCGTAAAAAGTAACATCGGATGATAATTAGGGGTCCTTTATGTTTTACTGTTTAATACGAGTTAGCCAACATAACTGCAGGTTGGCCACCATAAATTATATACCGTATTGAAATCACAAACTGAAAAGAGGATCGTATTCAAAGATTTGAGTTCGCCATGTAAACGCAGTAACTAACTGCCGTAGCCACTGAGAGCTAGCAGGGAGACCGGACAGAACAGATGTGCAACATTGTCGGCAGGAAAGTGAGAAGACTATACCCGTTATGTCGCAACCCTCGCGCTTGTTGACTCACATTCCACTAGGAGTGGACAAAGAATGCTTTCAGGACTGACGGAAATGAGATCGTACTAAGCGGCAAAACATGCAACGTGACCTTGTTTAAAGAAACAAGACTCTGTCTTGTGTTCTGTGCGTACGGGCTATATAACTGACGCTACGCGACAGATGACGGGGCGGCCGGTCGTCAAACGCACGCTGCTGCATTCACGGAAGGACGAGACGCTAGTGGTCGGCCGGCATACGCACGCCAATCTGTGGAGTATTTCGAAACAAAGAACGTGTTATAGGTAGCAATTTTGTATCCAGCCTACTGGCGGGAGAGAGACACATCAGCTATCTACCTCAAGCCACTTTCACACCATCAAAACACACTAAAATAGTCTACACTGTCAATAGCTATCAGAGAATAGGAAGCAATCCCATCGTGTTTTCAAGATGCCGAATTTTATAATGAAATAAGAATAAAATCAGGTTCCCTAACAAATAGTACAACGAAAATTTGATCGTCGTAAGCGGGAATAGAAAACGTATAGAAGGGATATATCGACATGTATTTAGTAGGAATGGGACAGGGACTTGAGAAAATCATCGCGTTAAATGGGAAAACATTGTAGCCAAGAACGTGCTAACGAGATTCCACTGTATTATCTTCATCATCTGTAACCGTCTCCAGCTATAGTCCGGGACAGCTTAAATAAGTTACTAGATCAAAACAGGGTAGGCAACATTAACAGCCGTCCCCTATGCCTACATAAATGTTGGTTTATGGTTGCATTTCTTGAAGGCAAGTTGTTTTCAGGTGCGAGCACATTGTCGCCAACCCTGCTTAAAATTTCGCCATCTCCAAAGACCATAATACCAGTAAAATTCCGTACCACAAAGTTGCCGACATGTTTCTGGCAATAACTCCCAGAATGCATTTTTCAGAAAGTCAGCCTACATTATAATTACGACTGTAACTAATGACTTATTATTCAAATAATTTCACAGTTTTCTTTGGAAATTCAAGTCTAATGAAGTTGTAACAAGTTGTACAAGGTAAGTACTAGTAATATACATCGATTAAAACAGTTTTTACAGTTATTATAGACTCTTGATATGTGTGTGTCAAATCCACTTGCATGAGATGTTTCGAAGCTTTTATTTAATTAATTTTTGGATAAATTCTTATTTAGATTTCATCATGACGCCTAAAAAATACGAGAACAAGATTGGAGATGGATTGGAGTAACTCTACAAAGATCACTACAGTTTAAGTAAGGAGGCCTAGCCTAGACCTACAAAATTTAAAGTACAGAGTTATTTAATCGTTGTTTTATTTATTTTTATATTCAGTCAGAGCACAAATAACGTAATAAAAAACCTTAATGGTCTTTGGAAATTTTGAAATAGTCTTCCGACTGCATTTTCCGTATAGGCCTAATTCAAACATAACCCCAAAATATAGCCTATGTAAGTTCTCTCTCGGGAATATATTCTTAGGTTCAATTCGCCTTCTAATATAGTAATGTATATTATTCTCGACTTCCAAATGCCGTCAGCCATAATATTATAATACATTGCACATGTAACTCTTAAGCTTGGAAGTAGGCCTAGTCTATGATTCACACTCGGTTGGTGGTAGTGAATGTATTGGTGATTATTTATGAAGCTTATAACTTATGTACTTGGCTGCTGACCTATAGCCTACTTAGTAGTAGGCAGATAAAATATTTATATTAGGCCTATTTTTATTTGTTTCAGTCATGGTTGCGACAGAGTAGTGTGATGCCCTTCAACGAACTTCAAGGGTTGTGCAACATGAATCAATCATCATTCTGAAGAGCCATATACTCACATGTGCATGGTATATGCACTGCGCGGGAGTCACATATGCAAATTTTCAGAGAATACCAACAATATCTCATAGCTCTCTTTTAGTTCTCGACATAAGTTATTGCACCACTGAATGTCTGGTGAAAATTACTGATGTACTAATGTTGGGTGAGACAAAGTCATAGTTCGCTACTTGGTTAGATGACACGGTTTGGGCGAAGCCACTGGTTGCAATTCGTTATAAATATTGGTCGCAGCTATAGCCTACTTGTATTATTTCTGAATGAAAGTAGAAAGTGGCTTATACACCTGCATCGGACATGATTGTGACTGTATGCTGTGATGGCTGCGCTAGAATTATTAGCACACAGGTAACGATATTTGTAGGCTATACATTATACGGTAATAGAAAATTAAAAATTTCATAAATCTCGTAGGCCTATACTACACAGCTTGGACATTCTTAAAATTCACGACACGTGAATAATGAAATAAAAGGCAAAACCATTGGCCTGGATAAAGATTGACTACCACCACTGTGCATGACAAAAACCGGGGGTGTTATATATTAGCTAACGCGGCCCGCGTTACCTCAATTTTTCATATTAAAGCATTGTTGTTGTTTCTTATGGCTAGCCCAGATTCCAATCCATCAGCTTTCTTGCATTCCAATAGAGTTGTGTGAGGTTTCCTGAAGTTCTAGCAGTCACATCAAGTTTGTTGCAATGTGGCAGGTGCCCCTTATCCATTTTACTTCCAGGTTCGTGACAAAGTGTGCATTTTTCAGATCTCAGGATGTCCCAAATAGGATCACGACTTATATAGATGGAATTCCAGCTGAGTCTACCATTTTCACTGTTAATTATACACAAGTACAGTATTGCCAATCCCACACTTACGGGACTACTTTGTATAAGCGCGGTACCATGAAACAAAATAGCGCCAAGTTCGAACCAGTTCGCAATGGATTGTGCAAGCTGTTTTTGTCTAGACCAATAATTGTTAATTCATTAGGCCATACAAACACCCCTGGATTTTGTCACGCACAGTGGGGGTAGACACGCATCAATAATTTTCATCCAAACCCATGGTTTGTGCCTAGACCAATAACTTTTAGGCAGTGAGGCGCTGGTTTTCCCGATTAGTTCGAAACATGAAATTCTTGCGATCAGCGTTCATTACAGTGGTAAATACTGTTCTACATACAAAACAAACCTAACCTGGGGCTTACGCCCAGACCTCCTTGCTTGTAGTGCAATCGGTAATTTTCGTCCAGACAGTCGTCTAACCAAGTAGCGACCAATGGTTTCGTCCAGTCAGTCGTCTAACCAAGAAGAGCTCGTTTATTTATTTTTCTCACATAATTACAACATTACACGTGTCGTCTAAAGCCTCCGTGGCTTAGGCGGCAGCACGCCGGCCTCTCACCGCTGGGTCCATGGTTCAAATCCCAGTCACTACATGTGAGATCTGTGCTGGACAAAACGGAGGCAGACAGGTTTTTCTCCGGGTACTCCGGTTTTCCCTGTCACAATTTCATTCCAGCAACACTCTCCACTATCATTTCATTTGTCATTCATTTAATCATTGCCCCAGAGGAGTGCGTCAGGCCTCGGCAGCCGGCACAGTTCATATCCTCGCCGCTAGATGGGGGCTTCATTCATTCCATTCCTGACCCGGTCGGAGACTGGAAGCAGGCTGTGGATTTTCATTTTTCACATGTGTCGTCTAATGTAGGCCTATTTAGTATCGGATATGTTGGTAACTAATGACGTCAATGTGATCGCTCACTGCGGCAGTTTCACATACCAAATATGCTGTCGAACATGGCTGCGGTTGTTAAATATACAATAAATAAAAACATATGTTTAAGTGATTTAGCACATATATCCGGTGCAGAAGTGATCAAGGTTAGTAGTTACAATTGATAATGTCCCCCCCTCCCGCCAAAAGATGAAATGAGGTATGAAAATGATATATTATCAAAGTGAAAGCGAAAAGAAAAAAGAGTGATACATGGTACAGAATTAATCTGAAATTTCACTACAGTATATGTCGTTTTATAAAAGGGCATAGCGGGTGGGTTACAGACAGCGAAGGAGAAAACATCTATTAGGACATCACTTCCATAATTATTATTCATCATTACACAAGGTATTTAGGCTAATTTAAGTATTCTACTTGGTTCATCACTCCTGAAGTGTTACCTCTATTACGTATGTCGTTTTGCCTTGAACATTTTTGGTTGAAGGCGGGCTATTATTTTATTTTAGAATATGCACTGAAAATTTGATGTAATCAGCGTAATCGCAGCCTTCGTAAAGAGGTTTACGCAGGCCAGCGCGTATCCCATTTTTGAACAGCTGACTGCGGTTGACTGTAGCGTTGGGGGTCTGCACCACTAGCGCTGGCCAACAGCGGAGCGCGCTTGAACTCGGTCAGTGATAACACTATGTATTCTATTCGTCATGATAATGCTATTATTATGATCATGTAGAAATGAGAGGAAGTGTAGAGGACGTACCCATTCGCGACAACGCTGCCTCAGTTCAATTCCCTCTCATATATTCCGCTCTCGCAATTGAAATATCTCAGCTCTCCACAGAAAATTGTTTTGTGTTGGTATCTTATAATTATAATTTTCGAGATATTACTCCGTCGATAAAGCTTGCCTTTCAACGCCTGTACTTAACTCGTGAATTTCACAGTGAATTCATTGAATTTTCTACAAGTGGCTTTTAATGTGCCGGTTGATGAGAGGTCAGGAGACTATTCCACCAACCATCTCGCGTTGTGCGGCTAGCATTTTATGGCAGTTGGTCCAGGTTCAATTTCCAGCTCTGCCAAGAAATTATAATTTTGGTCTGAGTGATGGAACAAGGCACACTCAGCCTCATGAGGCAAAACTGAGAAAAGGAGGGTTCGATTCCTATCTTAGCCATCTTGGAAGTGGTTTCCACGCTTCTACTCCTGGCAAATGCCGGGATGGTTCCTAAATTAAGTCCATGGCCACCTCGTTCCCAATCCTCATCTGAATAATAAATGCACACACTAATCCAGCCATCACAATAACACAGGTTATCAGACAAATTCCACATGCCCAAGTACACAGATCTACATGGCCATGATGTCAACCAACTGCTGCTTTCTATCATTCCAAGACGAAATCTTCGAGTTGCCATTAGTCTTATGCCCCTAAAATCCACGACTAGTTCGAATGGTTTTAGGCCTAAGCATTGGATCAACCATCTTCTTGCATCTCAATAGGGATTTGCCAACAGGCTTTCAACAGCTTGTCTCAATTCTGCCTTCATATATGTAGGCCTATACATGCAAGAAATGAGTACAGTACTTATCAAAAGTAAAGAAATAATAAGCTAATATGTACCCTACTATTATATTTCTCTCCTACTCCTAAATCCTTCTCTGAACACTCGTCTTAAAACAGAATGGTCTGCATTTTTGGACTAATTATAAAAATATAGCCTATAAGAAGAAATGAACATGCTCATCTTTAGCTCCCTGGCGAAAAGAATTGAGTAAGTATTAATGTTTCTGTTCTTATGCATTTTATATGATGCTTTAAAAATCAATCTAGAAGAGATAATTTAAGTTAACTTCACTACCATAATACTGCTTAAGAGTTACTGGCGAGGACTGATGACCAAGATGTCCCTAACTTGAGCAAGGACTGCTTCACAACTTCATGTAAAACGTATTTTCGTAAAAGGGCCTTTACTTAGTTTGGATCATTTGCGATACGTGTTACATGGATGTGTGTGCTGACTTTTTGGTGTTAAATGATGTAAGTTGGCAACACCAAATGTGGCGGCCATGTTGGTTTTCTAGTAACTTATTTAAGGTGTCCTGGACTATAGCCGGGTGTGGTATATGAGCGCTCGCCATTATTGTCTATGGCGGTAGATTTCTTCATTGCCAGTCCAATCCTTGGCCTTCCAAATCTTGCAAAATATATGAGAAAGAAAAAAGTGGAAAAGGTGAAGAACTTAAAATAAAATTAGAAGGAGAAATTGAACAAGTTCATCATCATCATCATCTTGCACAGTTTCCAGCCACTGGCCAGGTCTGTTTGGAACACAAGCCTCTCCAACGTCTTCTGTCTTCCCACCATCTCTCAGCCTCCACCCTTGTCCAGTCTTCTCCTCTCTTCTTCACGCTTTCTTCCACCCCCTTCAGCCACCTGTCTCTCGGTCTTCCTCTCGGTCTCTTTCCTTCCCACTTCGTCTCGTGTACTCTCCTGGGTATCCTCTTCTCCTCCATTTGTTTTACATGTCCATACCATCTAAGTCTAGATTTCTCTATACCATCCTGTAATGGTTCCTCCTTCATTAATTCTCTGGTCCTCTCATTTCTTATTCTGTCCATCTTTGTAGCTCCAATACTGCTTCTCAAGAACCTCATCTCACTGGCCTGTATTTTGCTCTTCTCCCTTCCTTTCATAACCCAGGTCTCCGAGGCATACGTCAGGATAGGGACACAGTACGTCCAATATATGATCTTTTTGCTGTTCTGAGGGACATCCTTGCTCCATAACATGCTTCTCACACTCCTCCGAAATGCTTCTGCCTGTCTCCCCCGCTCATTTATTTCTCTATCGTTTCTTCCATTTTCTTGTATCAGGCTTCCCAGATACTTGAAACTCTCCACTTTCTTCAGCTGTTCCCCACCAATTGTTATTCCCGTTGTGGTTCTTTCCTTCTTCCTTGTTGTGATTATAGGTAGCAATTTTGTATCCAGCCTACTGGCGCGAGAGAGACACGTCAGCTATCTTCCGTGTTGCGTCATACCTCAAGCCACTTTCACACCATCAAAACACACTAAAATAGTCTACACTGTCAATAGCTATCAGAGAATAGGGAGCAATATCCCATCGTGTTTTCAAGATGCCGAATTTTATAATGAAATAAGAATAAAATCAGGTTCCCTAACAAATAGTACAACGAAAATTTGATCGTCGTAAGCGGGAATAGAAAACGTATTAAAGGGATATGTCGACATGTATTTAGTAGGAATGGGACTGGGACTTGAGAAAATCATCGCGTTAAATGGGAAAACATTGTAGACAAGAATGTGCTAACGAGATTCCACTGTATTATCATCATCATCATCCGTAACCGTCTCCAGCTAGCAGGGTGTGGTATATGAGCGCTCGCCATCATTGTCTATGGCGGTAGATTTCTTCATTGCCAGTCCAATCCTTGGCCTTCCAGATCTTGCAAAATATATGAGAGAAAGAAAAAAGTGGAAAAGGTGAAACACTTAAAATAAAATTAGAAGGAGAAATTGAACAAGTTGTACGTTTTAAATTCCTATGAAGTTGGGTTGTACAAGGGCAGTGGTTAATAAGAAACTACAATTACTTTGAGGAGCAATCAATATAGATTGGAGAGTGAATGGAACCGACACTTAGAAAGGAAGATGAGAGCAGAATAGAGGCCCTAGAAATGTGGATTTCGAGGTGGATGGAGAGAATAAATTGGAAAGAAAAAATAAGAAATTACCGTATTTACTCGAATACGACCCGCCCCCGAATAAGACCCGCACCCTGATTTTGAAGAACAAAATTTTAAAAAAATAATTTTTTACTCAAAATTATTTACTATCTTAACTAAATAAACAGAATAGCATTTATCCAAAATAGTTTCCAACAGTTTTGAAGTCGTCGTAAAATAACACACATCAAACGATTAAAAATACAAATAAAAGTACACAAACACTTCATTCATCGTCATCAGAAGTACCAACTTCGGAACTTTTATCACTTTCCCACTAAATGTCGTCATCACTGCCTCCATAGCATTCGAAATACTACATTTCTTGAAGCTCTTCCGTATGAGATCTCCAGAGATACGATTCCATGCAGTCAAAATCCACGAACACAGCAGCTGAACTTTCGGGCGCTGAATACGACCAGTTGGAGTCGGTGTGTGCTTATCGGCCGCCATCCGCTCCGTACACAGCTGTTTCAAGGCTGCTTTGAACGGGCGGTTCACGCAGACATCCCGTGGTTGTAGCATAGACATCATCCCGCTCAATCACGAATACATGACTCGTCAATATCATATTTCCTACCGAGCACGATTTCCAATAACTTCAGCTTCCCTCACAACTTTCAATTTCTCACTCACAGTAAATGACCGCAAACGTTTCGTAGCATTCATGTTTACACTCGGAGAAAGTGCGCGTGACTGTATGACGCCGCGTGCTTACGGTAAAACAAAGTTATAGCCGGAAGAAGGCTAGCACCATGTAGCGGATACTCGCAACACCCGATATCGCGCGCGGCGGGCAATTTAGATCTTTCAAATTTGGATGACACAAATAAGACCCTCACCTCAATTTTTCACATCCGAATTTGTTTAAAAATGTGCGGGTGGTATTCGAGTATATACGGTAAGCAACTGAAAGCAACTTTGCAAAATCAGAGTGTGCAGTTTACACGACAGCATGGCGTCCACGTGTAAATATGGTATTATGCAGTCCACATGAAGTGAAAGTTGATCAGTATTCTGCAGTTAGGTGTTGCATTACATGTTATTTGGCTAATGGTGACTATGATAACGCTAATGCTGCCAGTGCCTATGAAACATCAAACAGAAAACTAGGATTATACCGTTCTCAGCCTTGTTGACGAGGTTGGAAACCAGGCGCCCCGCACTCAACCTGGTCACATCATGGGACGTGAGGATAGCAAGCTGTGTCAACAACAGGACAAGCTGATGAAAGGACGGGATCTTCACTTCTCGTCTGAGTGAGCCAAGGAGAGCCTCTAGCAGCACAACCTGGAAACAAACAAGGATCATGAGCCAATATCACCGATAAGCCAATCAGTAGGCTAGGGACAAATATGCAAGGAGGGTAACTACTGTTTGGAAAGACACTACACTGAAACTATATTAATTCGACGTTTTTAGGACAGATTAAGACAACTTCGAATTACCGTACTTACTCGGCTATGGGACCCCCTTCTTTTCTAAATTTTTACTTCCGAAATTCAGGGGGATGGGGGTGTACTATAGACGCGAACTTCTCAAAAATCCATTATTTTGGGAAAGGGAGAGGTTAAAATTAAGCTATTTTATTTTGATGCTACACAGTACGATATGAAAAATAAACGAAGTTTACATCTTTAATCAGCCCATTATGAGACTGCCATAACCTCACTTTCCCGGCTACCCCCAATGACTTTCACTACTATCCCCTGCTAAGCAAAAATCTTAGTATCAAAGAAATAGAATGGAATGGAAAAGTATCAGACATGGAAATGCAAACTTTATTTTTATTTGAACACAGGGAGGGAGAATGCATCATTTAGGGAATGAGTGATGATGCTGAACGATCACATCTCGCTAACATTTTTAAACACAAACGAGTATGTATTATCCACATGTTTCACATTAATATACCAATAACGTGTCGAACAAACACTGACGGTTCTTGCAACAAATGAAATGTGTTTCAAATAAAACTGAGAAGAAGGCTGCCGCAAACACTACTTCGAAGCGCAATACAAAGAATACAAACAAAAGAATGCAGGCAAGATATGAAATATAACTTTCATTGGCAGATTTTACACTGGGCTCTTCTACTCGGCCAATAGTGTGGCATCTTCTATTGGATATCGGGTGAAGCCTATTGGCTATATGCGGTTTATGTATGCAAAATGGTGGTCATATCGTTTGAAAAGCGAAATAATCTAACAAGAAAAATATTTTTGTCATAAAAGAGGATAAATTTCAGTTATAGATTAATTTTTTTTTAAGAATTCGACAATTTCCAAGAATTTTGTACTTTGTCTCTCGAAAATTAAGGGAGGTACTATAGGTGAGGGGTCCTATTGCTGAGTAAATACGGTAACTGAACCAAAACACTCAAAAGCCTGAACCTTGCAACCAATGGGAATATGCAATTACTGATATGTCTTTTTGCAACTCTTGATTAATAAAATCTATCCAACAGCATCCGAATCATATTTAAATTCAGAAGTTGTTGGACAATGTGAGACATGACCTATAACTCTCACATCATGGAAATACTGTAATTGCTCGCATATAAACCACACATTTTTTGACCGAAAATAAATGTCAAAATTTTAGGTGTACGATATAAGTGGAGATTTGTGTGCGATAGATCGTATTGCCGAAAACATAAAATTTGCATTATTGAAACAAGACAACTGGCATTGTCAGTCCAGGTTATTCTCGCATGCATCATCCTGACTTACGTCCAACGCATTTGTCAAGCAGCTCTTCATAACAACGTCTGTCGTCATCATAACCCAATCACGCAAGAGTTAAGCAGATGGCCTTTATTTTGTCTCGACATGTTCTAACCTAACAATTACTTCTTTAGCGTGTGGCGCACCAATAAACAGTTGACGATCACACCCCGTGGGTTGTATTACTGCGCTGGCACATATGAAACCACCATAAGTGTTTGTTTAGTGGTTTCTAGCGTGTCTTTCTGTATACGCCAGTAGCGAATATTACGGTAAATGTAGTATGAATTCTCGACTGGCAGCTCTACGAGTACGAGGCAATATTGCCATCGTCTTCTGAGTATTTTATCACTTAGTGTTTAAGGGAACCGGGAAGTGTGCAATGCTGAAAAACGCTTATCATGGTATTACATCCATATAAAAATAAAGTTTTCAATGAATTTTTTTTCAATTTTTTCTCAGTCTTTATCAGGGACTATTCTTTAATTCAGAACAGTTTTATTGCTCTAAATGAAAAAACACTCAAGTAAATAGGTCATAAATTTACCAAAAAGTCATACATTTTTTGAAATTTTAGGTACAATTTCTGAGAACATTTTTCAAAATTGGGTCACGTGATTTTTACATGATATTTAACCACTGACACTCGCCCTTGATGACTAAATTCATCTTCCTAACTGAAATAGGTTCGAAGATATAATTTTTTTATTTTTTGGATTTTGGCAGATTTTTTTGAGTATGGTAATATTTTTTTTTTACTGAAATCTATTTCAGTTAGGAAGATGAATTTAGTCATCAAGGGCGAGTGTCAGTGGTTAAATATCATGTAAAAATCTCATGACCAAATTTTGAAAAATGTTTTCAGAAATTGTACCTAAAATTTCAAAAATTTTAAGACTTCTTGGTAAATTTATGACCTATTTACTTGAGTGTTTTTTCATTTAGAGCAATACAACTGTTGTGAATTAAAGAATAGGCCCTGACAAAAACAGAGAAAAAAATTGAAAAAAATTCATCGAAAACTTTATTTTTAAATGGATGTAATACGATGATAAGCGTTTTTCAGCAATGCACACTTCCCGGGTCCCTTAAAGCCAGCCGCATAACTTCCACATTTTTATATAACTTCGAGATTGACCTCCTCAAAAAAATAATCACACTCGGAAAAACAGCAACGGCATGTGAAGACTGGTACTTGTCGACAATGCAACAGATGGGCAACAAATACCGTGAAAGAAAGGAAAGCAACGCCGCAAAAACAAACAGAAACAGCACAGGCAAGACATGTGATTGATGTCCAGTGGGTGGGGGTTCTATCGTAAAATTACCACAATCATGTTTATGACGGTGTCAGAAATTAATGCTAGATATATGCGAGGATTTGTCTTTCCTGCAATTTTAAATTAAACAAGAAGTTCCGTGAATAACTAAACAGCCAAATTTTGTTAAAATTTAAGATTCAGGCCAATGATTAATCTATATGGACCTATGTAGAATAATGACGAAATTAAGTTTATAATATCGAAATTTCTAATTAGGTCGAAATAGAGACAGCATTTATTAACAGTTGGCAGCCCTGGTTGCTCTTAAGAATACGCATAGTCATATCTGTTATGGTACACATAGCACATACAAAATTTGGTTGAAATCCAATTGATAGTATAGAAGTTCATTTATTTAAAAATTGGTCCTATCAGCAGGCTTAGAATCATGATGGTAACACTGACGTATATTTGCTACTCCAAATTAATCTACAATGTCAGGTACTATACGTGTGCATAGTCTAAAGCTGTCGGCTTGCATACTTTCTGATATATATTGGTATTTGTATTTTAAAAAATAGAGAGCATTTATTAACAGTTGGCAGACAAGGTTATGAGAGTGTTCTAGGACCAGAGGGTTGGGGCGGAAGAAATGAGGAAGGAAAGAGACTGTTGGACTTCTGCCAGAGGAACAGCCTGCTAGTTGGGAACTCCTGGTTTAAGAAAAGAGAGAGCCACACAATCACATGGTACAGTGATGACTTGACCAGGAAGTCGGTGGTCGACTATATACTGTATGAGAAAGAACTAAATAAGAACATCACAGACATCAAGGTTATACCATCGGAGAACCTGGATAGCGACCATCGATTGCTGGTAATGAACCTGAGAGGGAGTAAGGAGAAGAAAGGGACTGAGAACCAGGAAAGACGTATAAGGATATGGAAACTGAAAGAAGGGGATAGCAGGGTCGAGTACCTCAAAATGGTAAAGGAAGGAATTCCAACAGATGAAGAAAGAGGGGTGGAAGAGGAATGGGCTAGATTTAAGAAGACACTAGTAGGTGCAGCAGAAGCAGTATGTGGGAGGACAAGTAGTAAGAAGAGGTGGAAGGAAACACCATGGTGGAATGAGAAGACAAAAGATATAGTAAGGGAAAAGAATAGAGCCTCTAGGAGGTGGTATCAAAATAGGATGGTAGAGACAAGGGAAGAGTACCAGGAAAGAAAGAAGGAGGCGAAGAGAGTGGTGGCTGAGGAGAGAAGAAAGTGGATGCAAGAGTGGACAAAGATGATGAAGAAGGATAGTGAAGGTACAAAAAAGGTCCTGTATGGGATGGTAAAAAATAAGAGGCGGAAGGATCCTACGGATTATGTTAGAATGGTGAACAAAAGGGGACAAGAGATAGAAAATAGGGAAGAACTGAAGAAAATGTGGAAATAATTTTTGAAGAACTTCTGAACCCAAATGGAAACGATGGTGAGGAGGAAGAAATCGGGGAAGAGGAAGATGAACTGCAAACAGAAAAGGACTTAACATGGAAAGAAGTGGAAGATGCAGTGAGGAAGATGAAAGGAGGGAAGGCACCGGGTGTGGACGAGTTGAGTGTGGAGATGGTGAGAGCAGCAGGAGAGGTGGGGATACAGTGGCTGTACCGAGTAATGAGGACAGCATGGAAGGAAAGGAAGACCCCAGAGGACTGGAAAAAAGGAATAATTGTCCCGATCTTCAAGAAAGGTAGTAGAACAGATTGCAGAAACTATCGAGGAATAACACTGATGAGTCATTGTGCAAAGATCTTCGAGAAAGTTTTGGAAAAGAGAATTAGGACAAGGATAGAAGGAGGGATGAGGGAAGAACAACATGGCTTCAGAGCAGGAAGGTCCACAGTGGATTTGATTTTTGCTGTAAGGCAGTTACAAGAACAGCACTATGAGTATGGAACAGATCTACTGATGGCCTTCCTGGACATTGAGAAAGCATATGACAGTGTATGCAGAAACAAAGTATGGAAGTCCCTGGAGGATAGAGGAGTAGAAAAAATGGACTATAAGGAGGATAAAGGAGATTTACAAGGGAAGTGTGAGCTGTGTGAAAGTGGGAGGAGAGAGATCGGACTGATTGGAACAGAGAAACGGCCTGAAACAAGGAAGTGCACTGTCACTCGTTGGAACAGAGAAACGGCCTGAAACAAGGAAGTGCACTGTCACCGTTACTTTTCATTGTGGTGATGGATGACATAATGACCCGAATGGCACAAGTAATTGAGAAAGGAAAGATGAAAGCAATGGTGTTTGCAGATGATTTGATGATTTGGGGAAACAAGGAGGAGGTACAGGAACAGTTGGACATGTGGGAAGGAATAATACAAGGATATGGGATGAAATTTAGCATAAATAAGAGTGAGATGGTGATCACAACAAGGAAGAAGGAAAGAACCACAACGGGAATAACAATTGGTGGGGAACAGCTGAAGAAAGTGGAGAGTTTCAAGTATCTGGGAAGCCTGATACAAGATAATGGAAGAAACGATAGAGAAATAAATGAGCGGGGGAGACAGGCAGAAGCATTCCGGAGGAGTGTGAGAAGCATGTTATGGAGCAAGGATGTCCCTCAGAACAGCAAAAAGATCATATATCGGACGTACTACGTCCCTATCCTGACGTATGCCTCGGAGACCTGGGTTATGAAAGGAAGGGAGGAGAGCAAAATTCAGGCCAGTGAGATGAGGTTCTTGAGAAGCAGTATTGGAGCTACAAAGATGGACAGAATAAGAAATGAGAGGACCAGAGAATTAATGAAGGAGGAACCATTACAGGATGGTATAGAGAAATCTAGACTTAGATGGTATGGACATGTAAAGCGAATGGAGGAGAAGAGGATACCCAGGAGAGTACACGAGACGAAGTGGGAAGGAAAGAGACCGAGAGACAGGTGGCAGAAGGGGGTGGAAGAAAGCGTGAAGAAGAGAGGAGAAGACTGGACAAGGGTGGAAGCTGAGAGATGGTGGGAAGACAGAAGACGTTGGAGAGGCTTGTGTTCCAAACAGACCCGACTAGTGGCTGGAAACTGTGCAAGATGATGATGATGATGATGATGGCAGCCCTGGTGACTCTTAAGAATACCCTCAGTCATATCTTTTTTTGTACACATAGTACATACGAAATTTGTTTGAAATCCAATTGATAGTGTAGAAGTAACATACATTTAAGAATTGCACCTATCAGCAAGCTTAGAATCATGTATGGCCTTCTGGAAATCAAACTGAAATATTACTATCTATATATGTGTCAATTTTGGAATAGCTCCCATGCATACCTTCCAAGATATCCAACATGGGGCTCAAATTTCAATTGCGGTTTTTCAGCAGTTGGTAGCACTGACATCATTTTCAAATACAGCCTTGAAATACTCAGGTATAGATCTTTACTCATACCAAATTTGGCTTCCATTGCTGCAGCCGTTTAGGAGTTGATAGGGGGATACACACACAGGCAGGCAGACAGACTGACACACATTTACCCAGATTGATCTCATAAGTCTACTTTTTTCTCATTTTTGCAAAATGTGAAAATTAGGCTAAAAATGGGGTACGAGATATACCGTATGGCGAATTATATGCGAGCAAATAGTGCAAATACGGTAACCTCTATCATATTAAGAAATATACGTTATATTGTATCATTCTTCTTCTTCTTTTATGACCGCATAGGATCACTGTAGCCAGTCCATCGTTCAGATCTTCTTTGAAGGGATTGTTCGGGCTTTGCGTTCCTCTCAGTACTTTACAGACGTTTTGATCGTCGTGCCCTTGTATCATTCATTTATGATGAAAAATACTTTTCAAAACGTATTTGTGATCATCGAGAAGAAATTAGTGGCCAACACGATATAAATATAACCTTACTGCTCTTATTGTAAAAATTGCCAAAACATTTACTAACTCAACCACATAAAACTACTCAATACTTTCCCCTCGGCCATAATCGTGGATGCAAGAACAACGTGTTGCCCTTTTTAAAGTTGGCTGGTTCCTCAATTTAGGGGCTGCGACAACGCGGTCATGTAGCAGCGAGTACTTTGGGCGAGTTTAGAATCTGTCTGATAACCGGTGTTAATTGTGATGACTGTATTAGAGTGTGTTATCTGTGTTTAATTCAAGTAAGGACTGCAGACATTCAATTTCAAGTAGTTCCAACTTTTGCTACCAAACACCACCGTCAAAAACTACAAGTTCAGAACTTGATTACCAGATGCCTCCGGAGTCAGCTCCTGGCGACGAACGTTGAATCTTAAGAGCGTTAGTCAAATATAACCTACCGGTATAATTTAGCTTCACACAAATGTAATTAGTGGAAGGTCTATATCATAAATCTATGACATGGGCCCGCCGACTTTACTTCCCCTCCGAAGGAAGGCATACAGAGGGATTTTTAATGCTCTTAAGAAATCTGACAACTTCGGTCGGGTTTGAACCTGCGACCTTGGGCATAGAAGCTGAGCATGCTACCAACTACGCCACAAAAGCCACCTTTAAACAGATTAAATAACATGATAAGATGATTCACAGATCTTGAGGTTGTAGTGTAACAGCAGACAAGGGCATTGGGCCTACGCCATGTATTTTAACAGTGTTGTTTTAATTTCCCAATATTGGAACACAGGTTTTTGGGAAAGGTTCAAAACAACAGTTTTGCTATCATTAATTAAAAAATAATAACAACAACACACATTTTTGACATTTCGAACAACTAACATACCTGCATAACATTTACCCTTGAATCGGAAAAAGACAACTCATACAATAATAACAACAACAACAATAAGATTTCGTAACAGCTTAGGCATTCATGGCCGGTGTTCATAATTAAGTATAAGTGTTTTGGGCTTTTAGGCTGTGGTCCAGACAGGATATCTCCCGACGTTTCACCGGAAACTGCGTCCGGCATTATCAAGGGTTCCGCTCCTTTCCTTGGTCAGCAGTGGGACGAGGACCAGCTCCACTGCTCGCAGTATTTATACCGTACCGTGTGAGCCGAGCGTTCTCTGCGCTGTCCGGCTAGATCGTCTGGTCTCGCATACATTTGCGGGGTGCGGCGCGTGCTGCAGCGACCAGCCTTGTGAGGGTCAGGTGGTCCCAGGGCGACTGCTGGGCTGTAGCGGAACTCTTGATCATGCCGGACGCAGTTTCTGCTGAAACGTCGGGAAATATCCTGTCTGGATCACGGCCTACAAGCCCGAAACACTTTTACTTAATTATAATAAGATTGTGGTTTTTCTTCTTGGAATTTTAATATCCTTCGCATAATTGTCGCGCTCTGCATTTCTAGCTTAAAATTTGGAAATACACTTATGTTCCATCCAGACAATACTTTAATGTTTATTTACTCACTAGGACATGTTTCGAGGCATAATATTTTCTTTGAAAATCTTCCCCCTTATCAGCTAGTACAATTACTGGCCAGTCATTGTGACTTTGAAATTGGTGAAAAATGCATGATGTGGATGAAATGTGATGTAAACATATATGATTGTTGCACTTGCACATTATAAAAAAACTTATAATGATTACAAAGAAAGCTAAAACACTGTAATCATTAATGTTTACATCGCATTACATCCATTTTTATCAATTTTAATGTCACAATGACTGGCCAATAATTGTACTAGCTGATGAAGGGACCTCGAAACATGTCCCAGTGTGTATTGACTAGACGGAACGTAAGTGTATTTTCAAATTTTAAACTATCATTCGTCAATACGAACCAATCATGAACAATGTTAACCTTTGCATTTCTGTCACGAAATTTAGGCTAAAAATATGCAACGATTGAGAGGAAATACAGTGGTAACTTACAAGCTGTGTGTGCTCCCATGGGGAAGACGGGTTTAAAGGATGGATCCTACAGTCTTGCGTGTCCGAGCTGATGAACCATGGGACGTGCTGCTCCACTACACTGGCCTGGGACCTAGCAACACGAGACACAAGTACTCAGCACCCACTTCCCAACAAGTGTGCCGTCAATATATGGTAAAAAAGACAAATCAAGAACTAAAAATCAGCAATTTTTCTAGGTTTATGCTGTGTCTTGTGTGGGGTTTCGCCTAAGAACACCAAGCTGGCTCATCAGCAGGCTCTCAGTGCTCCCCGCCCGGACCTAGAAAAATTGCTGAGTTTCAATTCACGGGCCGTGAAAGCCAATACACCAAATCAAGAACTGTCTGCAGTGGCAGCTAACGAGTGTTGCACTATTTTCACTGAAAAGGAAAAGAGAGAGGTGTAGTCCTGGGCAGTAAAAATGATGCAGCTTATTTGTCACGAACACCACAGTCACACTTAACTCGTGATTAGATGGATTATATTTGAATAATTTCGCGAGAACAAAACAGCGTAAACAATACATAAGGGCGAAAAAGATCCACAAGTGTTGCGCCCAAGCGCAAAGTACATTGTGAAACAATCGGCAGTAGAGGGAGCATCTGAATTCTGTTCGGCCGCTCCTCTCCACCCATCTTGCAATAAGCAGGCAACGACCAGTCAGTTAACTGTTGGGATAGGACTTACTCTGCCATACCGTCCACTATTGAGGTCTGGTAAGTGCTCGAGCCTGGCTACGACGACACGGCAAGCGCTCCTATACAGTTAGCACACTTCCATAACTCAAACAGTTCACAGTACTACAAGATATCCTTAATTATTAAAGAACAAAACTATGAATTCCTTTGTATGTAAGAGGAAATGCATCACTTTTTATTGCTAAAAGATTATTATTATTACTTTTAAGAGCGTTAGAATCATTCAGTATGCCTTCTTTCCAAAGGGAAGTAATACCAGTGGGCCCATGTCACCAGTTTTATGGCATGTAAAAGAACCTACCACTACAATTGGTAGTGTGTAGCCAAATTTGTAGGTAGCTTTATCAAGTTCCAACGTTCACGCGGCTAGGTGTCAGTGACAATGGCATCTGGTAGCCAATGTTGGAACTACTTGAAATTTGAACATGCTGGGAGCCTATGTCGTTCAATTAAAATACCCTGCTATGGCCATTGGCTGCATTTCATCTATAATAATAATTATTATTTATTGAAACAAATCTGGTAGTTACTCAACACTGCAACCTTATTACCGGCCGCCACTGCCATCCATACGAGACTTCATGTTTGAGCCGATTGGATTCGACTCACAATACTTCGCCGCCGCCGCCGCCACCTGTGACCTCGCCCCCTTCTTCTGTCGGCACCCCTGGTCATTAATGTGATAAATAATCATTTCTGGATCAAGAGGAGGGAAAGAACATTTCTATAAAATAATTTGATTACTAAATATATAAACAAATTGCCAGTCTACATTTGGGAGAATGTAGCCATCGTTGACTGTTTTGTGCATTGTTGATGTGAACTGTTTCTGAAATTTGGCGCTTTCTAAATTAAACTAACACAACACTGGATAGCCAATCAGTGGTCGACACATCTGTGCTGATTGTGTTGCCAAGCTAACTTTAGTTCTGAACTTGATTCGGCCATAAGGGTGTTAAAGACAAATTAATTCATGAGGTTGGCAATGTAAGTTGTGCCGGCAGATCTTCAGTTGTCTACTGGTTCAAAATGATATCTGAGCATGGGCAAGATGGCTGCCGGATTGCTAAGAAGCCAAGCCAACGCTTGGAAGAACGACTCCTTGATGTGATTCTGTAGAGGCAAGACGTAGTGGCGTGGTCTGTCTCGGAGCCACTGCCGAAATTATTAAGTTTTCATGATGTGAATTTCTGTGAAAGAACGTGAGTGGCAGCCTCGGGCCATATTCTCTGATTTAGGCCATGATAAGGTAAAACTGTTAAACCATATAATTATAAGAACTCGTTGCTGATCGACATTTAATTGCAACATTCCGGACAATGATTTCTTAGCTTAGCTTGTGGAGGGCAAGTGGCGTTTTGTCCCTCGCGCTGCACAATGATGCTGCAAACTTGAGTTTTCTTTTGGCTTGTTATGAGCATATCTTGCTCCAGAAATTTAATTTATTAATGTGTGTAATTTCTTGCTAATTTATTTAAAGTGGGCCCATGATTGTTATTTTTATTTAATTGAATGTTTGCTAGGGAACAAGCCTTGTTAAGAATAGGGTGCAGCGCAAGCGTAGGTTAAGGGCCCTGAAGATTTGAACATTCCCGATAAAATTGATATTTCTGATTTAGATCGTTGTGTAATAAAACATAATAACTAAAAGTCTAAAATGCAACTGTCAGGATTTTGGTTATGGGAACCAGATAGTGTAACAATGACAATCGGTCCTTTGATTTTCGTTTGTCATAGATGGCATAACTTTGGTCTTATAATGGCCGCAGAAGCACAGTATCCATGCTGTTTGCAAAACGATTCTCGAAATGGCATTTGAAAAGATGTAATAAATATCACTTGGTTGTTTAAAGATGTTCTAGTTTGGGATATTATTTGAAAAATGATTTAACATGAAAGAAATATTTATTGGTGAAATGTAGTCACGTACGTGGTCGGTTGATAATGCGGCGTTGCCATTAATAGTGGGATTAATGTTGGCCTCCCCCTTTCTTAAACGCAGGAGGGTATATTAAGTGTTCCCTCCCTTAGCCTTTCGGCATTGTATTTCACTATCCCTTTGGAAATATATTTTATTTTTACCTACTGCTGTTTGAATCCATGTTTTATTGAGCGCAATAGAATAGTACTAGGTTAATTGACTTCAGGCCACTTTGGCCTCGGGTTACCAATCCCACCCTCCCCTCAATTAATTTTACGGGACACATATGGTAGCAGCCATCGCCCCAACCCGGCGACACAGGTGGTAGCAGTGTAGCGTGGTTTCGATTTTCTGAAGCCCGTTGTCTGGTATTGTTTTGTTGCCATAGTAACGGGGTAGTTTAACTTACGTGGATTCGAGCAGCATGGGAGAAGTGATTAATGGGTTCACTAAGGTTAGGTAGGATGCCTACTGTAGTATTCTTGCTAATATGTGATTTTCTTTTCATGGGTGTGAATGGACAAAGCGTTGCTGGCATTCCTCAGTGCGTGAACGCACTGACGACGAGTCAAGTCCAGTTTTAATACTGGCACTCAGGAACATGGTCTCTCTGTAAGCATGGTAAAATTGGATGCTGGATTCTCTCTATTGTCACACTCTGTGATGTTCCGTACTACAAGCTGCTTCCAAGGTAGGATCAAACCAGTACAGTAGATATTTGATTTAATAGTAGAAAGTTATCTATGCACAGCTGTTAAGTAAAGTGCTAATGACTAATCGTTCTGTGTTCCTATCAAGTTGGGTGAAAAGTGATCTATCATTCACGTGTTGGGTTTCCTTGCTGAAAATCTTTCTGGCATGAATGCCATATTTGAATTGCTATTTGTTCTGGCTGTGTTGCCAATGAATTCTAAAGTCATCTAAGCAGTTAATGAAATATTTTGCTGTAATTCTGTGGGAAACATCTGTGCGCAGATACTTGTAGTCATCGAGTTGATTGTTGTAATGTCTGTGACTTGTTTATAGTGAAGATTTCAGTGAACGTGCAGGTGAACGAGTAATGTACTGTGAGTACATATAACAGCAGTGTCGAGCTGAAGCTTTTCAGGTGGTGAAACAGAGAGTTCTAAAGTTTTGCTAGGGCCGAGGTTATGTTGTTACTTCTGCTGTGGTGTTAGTTGTGAAACCCTATTGTGTTGGGTGTGTGGTAGTTGTGAATGCAGCTGTTTCGTGCGACGCGTGGTAGAAATTTTGGAAGCGGAAAGCAGTTCTAAGAAGAGCTGATCAAGGGGATCGTGTTTTGGTCCTGTGAAGTTTTGATCTTCAGTCGGTGGACAGGAAATTTTGAAATTTATTTCAGGTCTGGTTTGGAGTTAAGAAACCAAACGAGTAACGTGCCAGGACTGCATGTATGGTTGGTGTCGGTGTACGTGTTGTTGTGTGAGTGAGCTTAGGGCGTTTCAGGATGCCAATGGAGCAGTTCGGAGGTGGTGCGGAGATCGTGGAGTGATACCAACCTAGCGGAAGTAGCCAGTCTCTGTTTGTTTATGATTCTGGTGCTTTCAGTGAGGGTTGGTGATGTCGACATTGCTATGCTCCTCCGACTCTTTATGTCGTTCGGGCTGGTGATGGCCGCACATCGTATTTTAGTGTTTGAGGGTATATTTTTTTATTTCAAGTGTGTTAAGTGCTTTTATTGGTACTTGGTGCTCGGTGTGAGTACTTGTTGTTGGTGATTTGTGGATTTGTGTTCTATGTACTGCGTTGTTGGTACTCGTTGATGTTTGTTTAGGGTTAGTGTTCGTGAGTGTGTTATTTATTTCTTGTGTGTTGGTACTCGTCGGAGTATTAGAGATTTTTCTTTGGTTGTTAGTGTTTTAGGGTTTTGTTGTGTTGGTACCGTGCTGGTATTTGTGGTGTAGAGGTTGTGTTATTTTGGTCGGTACTCGGTGTAGTACTCGTTGGTGTGAGATGGAGTGGTCGAGAGGTTAGGTCGTGATTCCAGGAAGTTAAATGCCCTGATGATTAGTTGAATTAGTCGAGTGGTGCCTATGAACATAATTATCTGAAGAGGTATAAGCAGGAAGCCTTTTCATGAAGGGAAGGTATATGCAGGTGGACGTTTTCTTGTCGCTGAAGCACGTGGCAGGTGTCGAAACCATTTTTGGAAGTAGGCTGGAGGATGAATTGTGAATGCAGTGCAGGCGAAGGTTTCTTTCAGGATTGTTTAGATAGGGAAATTATTATTTTTTGTCTGTTATACAGACGATGTCATGGGTACCTACAGACGAATGGTTGCACCTTGTGACCCCTGGTGAGTGTTGGTTTCATAGAGTAACCTAGTGAAAAATTGGTTGCTATTGAGTGACCCATGGTAAGTTGTGAGGTTGTGTTAAGTGACCCTTGGTAAGTTGTAAGGTTGCGTGAAGTGACCCTTGGTAAGAGTGACCCATGGTAAGTTGTAAGGTTGCGTGAAGTGACCCTTGGTAAGAGTGACCTATGGTAAGTTGTAAGGTTGCGTGAAGTGACCCTTGGTAAGAGTGACCCATGGTAAGTTGTAAGGTTGCGTGAAGTGACCCTTGGTAAGAGTGACCCTTGGTAAGTTGTAAGGTTGCGTGAAGTGACCCTTGGTAAGAGTGACCCATGGTAAGTTGTAAGGTTGCGTGAAGTGACCCTTGGTAAGAGTGACCCTTGGTAAGTTGTAAGGTTGCGTGAAGTGACCCTTGGTAAGAGTGACCCATGGTAAGTTGTAAGGTTGCGTGAAGTGACCCTTGGTAAGAGTGACCCTTGGTAAGTTGTAAGGTTGCGTGAAGTGACCCTTGGTAAGAGTGACCTATGGTAAGTTGTAAGGTTGCGTGAAGTGACCCTTGGTAAGAGTGACCCATGGTAAGTTGTAAGGTTGCGTGAAGTGACCCTTGGTAAGAGTGACCCTTGGTAAGTTGTAAGGTTGCGTGAAGTGACCCTTGGTAAGAGTGACCCATGGTAAGTTGTAAGGTTGCGTGAAGTGACCCTTGGTAAGAGTGACCCATGGTAAGTTGTAAGGTTGCGTGAAGTGACCCTTGGTAAGAGTGACCTATGGTAAGAGAGGTTGGTTACTAGTTAGTAACCCATGATTAGAAAGGTTGCTGAAGTGACCTAAGGTAAGTTGTTTGTGGTGCCCATCGTGGAGATGGTTGCGAATGTGTTGATTGAAGTTTACTTGATTTGATTGTGAATGAAGTGATTGGTTTCGTTGAGTGAGATCCTGCGTATTGTCGTTGTGATAGTGAGGTTATGTCTGGAGTACTGCTACTTGATGGTGATTGGTCGCAGATTTGAGATGGTCCCTGCGTTACGTGAAGTTTGAGCACGTGTGTGTGTAGTCCTGGGGAAGTTTGGTTCACGTGAAATTTTGGATGCTCTTTTGTTGCTGAGATTGCTCGAGCGGTTCTACGCCTGCTGTTCTACCTTGATAAAGTTTAAAGCCATGCTTGAGAGCTGTGTGTAAAATTGTGCTTGATGTAATTGTACATCTTAAGAAGTAAATGACTGTGCTGTTTGAGAGTACTCGGGAAGTACTGTGGTGCTTTGGTACCTTTCTATTAATTGAGAGCCGGTTGCCATGATTGCTGAGGGATGGCATGTTGTTAAGTGACGCTGCATCCAATTAATTCATTCTTTAGAATGTTAAAACAGGATATTTTTGGCTGGGAACAAGTTAGAAATTTACCGGAACATCGAATTGTAATGTTCGTTTTTAGTAAGTGCCCATCACATTGTAAAGCTGAACAATTTTAATTTGAAACTTCGTCAGTCGGTTTGAGTTCTCACAGTTTTACCTGGTCAAATACTGCAACTAGTAAAAGGTAAAGGCATGTCATTTGCTGTAAAACAACGACACGGTGGTTAAATCTGCATGGAAGATCATCGATGAGATGGCAATCATATGATCCTTATTGCCATCTGGTATCTGTTCCGGTTAGTCACGGGAGTGATGTGATCACTCACCACTCGTGGCAGTAGCCAGTGCACAGGTTACTGTCACCATGCACGACCCAACATCTGGTGGAGGTATTAGCCATTCTGCTGGTCAGAGTGGAGGCATCTATTACGACTACGTGAAATGTCCAGCTGTAACGGTCCGGAGAGGCTGTATTGGTTAGCTGGTTCCATCCTTCTAGCATGTATCGTCGGGGATCATCATCTGACCCCCTAGTGGTGGAATCGCAGAGGGAGGCTGAGCCGATTGGTTTCGACTCACAATACTTCCCCCCCCCCTTGTGCCTTGCCACACCCACCGCCACTCCCATGTGACCTCGCCCCCTTCTTCTGTCGGCGCCCCTGGTCATTAATGTGATAAATAATCATTTCTGGATCAAGAGGAGGGAAAGAACATTTCTATAAAATAATTTGATTACTAAATATATAAACAAATTGCCAGTCTACATTTGGGAGAATGTAGCCATCGTTGACTGTTTTGTGCATTGTTGATGTGAACTGTTTCTGAAATTTGGCGCTTTCTAAATTAAACTAACACAACACTGGATAGCCAATCAGTGGTCGACACATCTGTGCTGATTGTGTTGCCAAGCTAACATTAGTTCTGAACTTGATTCGGCCATAAGGGTGTTAAAGACAAATTAATTCATGAGGTTGGCAATGTAAGTTGTGCCGGCAGATCTTCAGTTGTCTACTGGTTCAAAATGATATCTGAGCATGCGCAAGATGCCAGCCGGATTGCTAAGAAGCCAAGCCAAAGCTTGGAAGAACGACTCCTTGATGTGATTCTGTAGAGGCAAGACGTAGTGGCGTGGTCTGTCTCGGAGCCACTGCCGAAATTATTAAGTTTTCATGATGTGAATTTCTGTGAAAGAACGTGAGTGGCAGCCTCGGGCCATATTCTCTGATTTAGGCCATGATAAGGTAAAACTGTTAAACCATATAATTATAAGAACTCGTTGCTGATCGACATTTAATTGCAACATTCCGGACAATGATTTCTTAGCTTAGCTTGTGGAGGGCAAGTGGTGTTTTGTCCCTCGCGCTGCACAATGATGCTGCAAACTTGAGTTTTCTTTTGGCTTGTTATGAGCATATCTTGCTCCAGAAATTTAATTTATTAATGTGTGTAATTTCTTGCTAATTTATTTAAAGTGGGCCCATGATTGTTATTTTTATTTAATTGAATGTTTGCTAGGGAACAAGCCTTGTTAAGAATAGGGTGCAGCGCAAGCGTAGGTTAAGGGCCCTGAAGATTTGAAAATTCCCGATAAAATTGATATTTCTGATTTAGATCGTTGTGTAACAAAACATAATAACTAAAAGTCTAAAATGTAACTGTCAGGATTTTGGTTATGGGAACCAGATAGTGTAACAATGACAATCGGTCCTTTGATTTTAGTTTGTCATAGATGGCATAACTTTGGTCTTATAATGGCCGCAGAAGCACAGCATCCATGCTGTTTGCAAAACTATTCTCGAAATGGCATTTGAAAAGATGTAATAAATATCACTTGGTTGTTTAAAGATGTTCTAGTTTGGGATATTATTTGAAAAATGATTTAACATGAAAGAAATATTTATTGGTGAAATGTAGTCACGTACGTGGTTGGTTGATAATGCGGCGTTGCCATTAATAGTGGGATTAATGTTGGCCTCCCCCTTTCTTAAACGCAGGAGTGTATATTAAGTGTTCCCTCCCTTAGCCTTTCGGCATTGTATTTCACTATCCCCTTGGAAATATATTTTATTTTTACCTACTGCTGTTTGAATCCATGTTTTATTGAGCGCAATAGAATAGTACTAGGTTAATTGACTTCAGGCCACCTTGGCCTCGGGTTACCAAACCCACCCTCCCCTCAGTTAATTTTACGGGACACAGATGGTAGCAGCCATCGCCCCAACCCGGCGACACAATGTTAGATCAGCGATTTTAGGGAATTACAAAATATCCGGGAAGAACGGACAAGAGTCAGGGAAATGAACGTAGCCATTCAAAAGTTTTGCAAATTTAAATTACAGTTAGCATGATATCTCGCTGTGCACTCCGACACTGACCTTAGAAAGTGTTCAAAACGATTCATTTTGGGACGTGTTGACTGCATATACATAATTAAAGTTTTCAATCCACCTAGACAACACTCTTCTTCACCCCGGGAACTGCGCTAATTAGGTTAACCCTTTCGCTCTCAAGCTCTCAGCTGATGGATGTGTGAAAACTCAGCCATATTTACCACACCATACATACACTTCTTTTAAAATTACCTGGAAGGCACACCAATGAAGATATCAACTTGACAGTTGGTAAACGTATAGAGTATACATCACTTATTATCACTGCAAGTAAGTCATGTCTCTAAACCAAAAGGGTTTAATGTTTTAAAAATAAGAAATGTGGAAACAAAGTTACAAGTTTCAGATTTTGAAAGTTTGGAAGTAATTCTATGAAATGGCATTCACAGCCCAAGTTTGTTATTCATGTCAGTAGAAAGGCTATAATATTGTTTAATAGCATGGTAAATATCAAGATTCTGTGTGCATTAGATCCAAGGATAGATCAAAATGTTTAAAGTAATGTAACAGTGAAAAATGTCAGCCATTTTTGTATAAAACACTCATCGATATCCACACTACCATCACTGTCTCGAGGTGCAGGATTATTATTATCATCTACATAACTTCACGAGAACACCATCAGATCTCTCAACGGATCCAAGGTATCGAAGATGAGAAGCCTTTGCTAGTGGGGTGCCATCTACTATAATGGTTCCATCTGTCTGGGAAAGGGGCCTAGAGTAAGATCGCTGAAAGGAGTACACAGAAGGATGATGCAATACTCACTCGGCAAGCTGAACCCTCAAGATGAGGTCGAGCACTCTCGAGGTGTGCTGGATCAGTTCGGCGTGGCTGAACAAGACTGGCAGAGCTCCCTGCCTCACCCCTTCAATCCACCACAGCAAGAGGCGGGGTATGGCCTCACTCTTTAGGTACAAGTAATTGTGTATGCTGACGTCTGTCCCCGCAGTCTCCACAAGCTTCCTGGAACAGCACACAGGCCACATTAACTTACTGTATTTTTAAATATAATTCCGTTCAAAATTAATAATGACTGGAAAGGAATTTCATCAGCCACCCAAGTCGTGAATAAATATTGCAGGCACTGTATTATTAAGAAGTCCCCTACAATTCATTTACTTCAGTCACTGGCTTCATATTATCGTATTTACTCGCCTATGGTACCCCCCCCCCCCCCCACCCCCTTAATTTTCGAGAACCAAAGTACTACATTCTTGGAAATTGCTTATAGTACCCCTCCTTAATTATTGAGAGTCAAAATACCATATTTGCTCACGTATATCTCGCCCCCGCGTATATCTTGCACCCCATTTTTTTATTTGAAATTTCATGGGAAAATAAGTACTCGCATATATCTCCCATTCATTTCTGACGCCGTCATATAAATGATCGTAATAACCTTGAGGTAGAAATACGTTCGATTTAGCGCGCCACAACAGTCGTCATTGTTCAGGAACTTACCCGAAGCGAGACTAACAGGAAGAGCGAGCAACGAGTTGATCCGAACTTGTCTGATACGAGCCGATTAGGGAACGAGGCGACACCTTGAGACACGTTCGAATTAGCGATTAGCGTGCCACAACAGTCATCAATACGCAATGTCATCGTTCGTTTTGGGGGCAGAGGTTTCCTTTATTATTGTCCGTCACTTGCCTTGTAGACATCAGTACCGGAACTCTGGCTTTGAAGATAAAGGAAATCTGTGCTATACCACTCGCGCCAACATGCTCGTATGCTTCGAAGATTGCGCAAGTAGGCCTACTGTTACATCGCACAGAAACGCAGTTCAGTCTTCTCGAATCTCAACGATTTCGTCTTTACGCATTGCGTCACATCAGAGCTCGGCCGCGTGAAAGCATACGGCGCAGCGTGAATGTTAGCATGTGGTACATCATTAATCTTCGGCCGCGGTCGGCTAAGTTCGAGCTCGCTCATGCATGTAGCGAGGAATCGATACCGGTATGAAAGATGATCGATCGTGTCAATCGCTAAGCATCTGCGCTCTAAATTCCTTTTCTGCCTTGAATCATCCTTAACGAGCGTATGACGTCTTTTTCATAGGTTCTTAATGTCGCATAACCATAACGAATAGAAATACATGGAGCGGCAGAAAGATCTGACGGTTTTTAAATCACAACAACACAAACATTTTAAATGATACAAACTCTTTTATTACTTATAACAGCAAGGTGTACATGTCAATTAATGGAAAACATGAAAGAACAATAGATTTTAACTTTCAAGATTTGAAGATAACGTCTTTGAAATGATGCCCATCTTTTGCCATGCATTCTTCCAGTCTTGCGCTGAAGCTTTGCATAGTCATTAGGCTTCAACTGCTGGACAACAACCATTTTATACGGATGAAAATGCAAATCGAAACGCAATATTCGTCTCACTGTTCGATCAGACATTTGCAAAGCAGTAGCTTGTTTACGGGCCGGCCGCCGTGGACTGGTTCCCACAGCTTGTCTCACTCACTCAACATTTTCTGGTGTCCTGGCTGACCTTGGACGGCCTGTCGACGCATGTTTTAAGGCTGAACCTGTAGCTCAAAAATTGCTCACCCATAACAAAATTGTGTTACGAGATGGTACGCGTCCTCTTCGACCCACATTAAAGTGTAACTGACGCTGAGTAACGACGCAAGACTCACCACTTTTAAAAAATGCCTCGACAACAAACGCACGTTGTTCACCTGTCCACAGCTCCATGGCTACTGAAATGGCATCACGTAGGCTCAGCCGTACAACAACATAAACCGTCAGATCTTTTTGCCGCTCCCTGTAAATGGTGTCGACGGACATGGTTGTGAAGAGCTTCTTGAAGACGGGCATCGCAAATGCATTGGACGGAAGTCAGGATGAAGCAGTACGGGATGATGACCAGAATGATGCACGCAAGAGTATCTAGGAGATTGGCAGCAGTAACAATGAATAGGGCGAGTACCGTATGCCAGTTGCCTTGTTTCAATAATGCTAATTTTGTGTTTCTTCAGGAATACGGTAATCTCCCGTGTATATCTCGCTCCGAAAATTTTCACACATATTTTCGGTCAAAAAAGTGCGAGATATATGCAAGCAAATACGGTACAACATTCTTGGAAATTAACGAATTCTATATTTTTTTTTTTTAAATTATAACTGAAATTCATCCTCTCTTATGACAAAAAGATTTTTTCGTTTTGCAGACGATATGACAGCTATTACCGTATATACTCGAATACCACATTTTTAAACAAATTCGGACGTGAAAAATTGAGGTGCGGGTCTTATTTGAGTCATCCAAATTTGAAAGATCTAAATTGCCCGCCGCGCGCGATATCGGGTGTTGCGAGTATCCGCTAGATGGTGCTAGCCTTCTTCGGGGTATAACATTGTTTTACCTTAAGCACGCAGCGTCATACAGTCACGCGCACGTTCTCCGGGTGTAAACATGAATGCTACGAAACGTTTGCGGTTATTTACTGTGAGTGAGAAATTGAAAGTTGTGAGGGAAGCTGAAGTTATTGGAAATCGTGCCCGGTAGGAAATATGATATTGACGAGTCATGTATTCGTGATTGAGCAGGATGACGTCTATGCTACAACCACGGGATGTCTGCGTGAACCGCCCGTTCAAAGCAGCCTTGAAACAGCTGTATACGGAGCGGATGGCGGCCGATAAGCACACACCGACTCCAACTGGTCGTATTCAGCGCCCGAAAATTCAGCTGCTGTGTTCGTGGATTTTGACGGCATGGAATCGTATCTCGGGAGATCTCATACGGAAGAGCTTCAAGAAATGCATTTCGAATGCTATGGATGTCAGTGATGACTACATTTAGTGGGAAAGTGATGGTGATAAAAGTTCCGAAGTTGGTACTTCTGATGACGATGAATGAAGTGTTTGTGTACTTTTATTTGTATTTTTAATCGTTTGATGTGTGTTATTTTACGACGACTTCAAAACTGTTGGGAACTATTTTGGATAAATGCTATTCTGTTTATTTAGTTAAGATTGTAAATAATTTTGAGTAAAAACATTTTTTTTTTAAATTTTGTTCTTCAAAATCAGGGTGCGGGTCTTATTTGGGGTTGGGGGCGGGTCGTATTCGAGTAAATACGGTATACCGTGTACGCGATTGGGCAGGATATCGAATTGTGTAGCCAATAGTCTTCACCCAATATCCAATAGAAGATGCCACACTATTGGCTGAGTAGAAGCACCAAGTTTAAAATCCACCAATGAAAGTTACGGTTTCATATTTTGGCAGCATTATTTTGTTTGTATTCTTCGTATTGCACTTCGAAGTGGTGTTTGCAGCAGCCTTCTTCTCAGTTTTATTTTAAACACATTTCATTTGTTGCAAGAACTGTCCGCGTTTGTGTGACAAGTTATTGGTATATTAATGTGAAATATGTACTCGGTTGTGTTTACAAATGTTAGTGAGATGTGATCACTCATTCCCTATTTGATGCATTCTTCCTCCCTGTGTTCAAATAAAAATAAAGTTTGCATTCCCATGTCTGATACTTTGTCCATTCCATTCTATTTCTTTGATACTAAGATTTTTGCTTAGCAGGGGATAGTAGTAAAAGTCATGGGGGGATAGCCGGGAAAGTGAGGTTATGGCAGTCTCATAATGGGCTGATTAAAGATGTAAACTTTGTTTATTTTGATTAAATATATCGTACTATGTAGCATCAAAATAAAATAGCTTATTTTTACTCTCTCCATTTCCCAAAATAATGGATTTTTGCGGAAGTTCGCGTCTATAGTACCCACCCTCAGTTTCAGAACTAAAAATGTAGAAAAAAGGGGGTCCTATAGCCGAGTAAATACGATAGATTAGTTTGAAATTCTCGTGATCCTTACCGAAGACATTTCACTCCTATCAAGCACTTGTCGAGCTGACAGGACTCGGTGATACACTTGAGTATGTGAGGAAGTATACAGCTGGTGAAGGGCTCCCTGCTGGCAATCTCACACAGGGCGTCCATGCAGAGGAACATCTCAAGCCCGTTGGTCCCGTTCAGAGGTCCTGATCCTGAACGACAGAGATAAAAGTATTACACGTAAGTCAACAATAATCAAATAATAATAATAATAATAATAATAATAATAATATTGTATGGCCTTGGGTCCAAGCTTTGTTATTTGACACCCAGAGGGCAGCTTGTATGTAGAATTTTGTTGTTCCTTGAAAGTCAAGGAGGTTAGATATCTAAGCTCCTTGAACACTATAGCACTTTCTAGTAGAGAAAGGAGGAACGTTGTGTTGGCGGAAACTCCCAAGATTAATTTTGCCATTATGAACACAGCCTACTGAATTCAAATGGGTTCTTTAACATGCCAACATCGTATGACATGGTGTCGTAATTTTTGCCACCTTTCAAAATCACTTACCACTTGCAAGCTTGGGGTTGGAAGTCCGACACGTTAACCACCCACCCATTGCCATAATTTATGCTCGTTGCATAATTTACTATTATATGTCAGAAAACTGTAACATAATGGGGATCAGTAAAGTACTACTTTTCATTATAACACAGTTTCTCCAACCTATCAGAGCTCAATATTTTCATTCATTGACCAATAGGGATGTATAGAACTAGCACCGATAGAGCGCACTGCTGTTGTACTGGGTAAGTGCAAGGCGCTCTTCATTTGTTTCCTGTGTTCTCATGCCGCTAATATCCACGAATTTAAGTTGTTTAAATTGCTATTTTCGTGACTATGCCGAGCTATAGCAGTGTTCCTCTTTGCAAAAATCAGGGAAATCTGATTTCGTGTCACCAATTTTCACAAAATAAAGAAATGAGGAAGAAATGGTTACATGCTATTAGAAGGAAACATTTCGGTGAAGAAAATCTGACCGAAAATATTAAAGTGTGTTCCCATCATTCACAACTCGATGACTTCACGAAAACTGTGTTGGGCAAGTGTGATTTACAAAGGGAAATAATTCCTACCTATAAACTGTATAGACATATCGATAAAAACCACTGAATTTATGCGTTTGTATTTGAAGGTGAGAGAGCAAGATTAAAACCGGGCACTGTTCCATCGCTTTTTCCGTGGACCATGAACACAACAAAAATAAGGAAGAGGCCATACACAAGAAAATTGCCAGTTTACCACGATAAGCCTACAATATCGGAATCTGCATAAATTACCTCCATTGAAGTACGGTACGGGAAGAAATCGTCAATATACAGGAAGAAGTGAATGTAACATTTGTGACTCCCATTTTCAAAGGCATCAATACTCGGACAAATACTTCAAGAATAAATGTCACAACATTAACAGTCAAAAACGTATTATGGTTGGTTTCTTGAAATCAGAATTAATCGTCAACTTACATCTGCCCGACGGAGAATGTGGTACCGGTAGTGACTGACTTCTACATTCTTGAGTCATAGGCCTAAGTTAGCCAGATGAATGGAAACAGTTCATGGCCTTAAAACAGGGATTCTCAAACTTTTTAAATACTGAATCCCTAAGTAGTTTCCAAGGGGTACGGAAACGATTTGTATTAAGAAATTGACAAATTACAAAAGAACCAAACGTTGTGATGCATTTTGAGGTAAACAATACCGGTATCAACTTTCTTTGATTATGTTTCCCTTAAAACAAGACCGTTTCATGTACGCTATCAACCAAAAAAATACACGAATCGAAGTCTATAAGCAAGGGGAGCCAGTGAATATTTAAATCTCTATTTATAAAAGGAAGATTATAGTTTTACGTGACCGTTAATCTAGAGATCATAAGGCACAGAGGACTTCCTCTTTACGTGGAATCCGAACAGGACAAGGCATTTCACTTTGAAAATCTCACATGCATTGACCGGGAAATCTCTATTTATGATTTAAGTCTTATGGAGATATAGGCTATTTATCAATATAGGCCTACAATACTCAAGCATGCTGACTCCTATTCATAATTTGAATAATAAAGAGTGTTAGAATTTTGTTATTACCGCTATAGCCTACTAATTCTTCCCTCCTCCCACTAGTTTTAGCGCCTCTAGTCCGTAGCTCATTTTACAGCTGTTTAACGCTTAAACGCTGAAAATCGTTCATAATATATTAGAGGATATACCTATAGAATTAATTAATATAGTCTTGGAGTAAAATTAGAGAAGATATAATTTACTTTAGCTTAGAAAACTCTGTCACAATCTATACATTCCTCGTAGCTGACTGGGAGAGACATAGGACGATCGCCTTGCGCTTCCCCAGTACTACACGAGCGCTATCTGGTGCGAACTTTCTCAGGCTACATCCCAATTAGGTAAGGATAGCTTCTAACATGCTCTCAAAATCCAACATGTTGGACATGAATTACACGATTTGAAAGTTGACAATGTAGCCTATATTGGATCAACCATTGTAGTTACAATGCATTAACAAACTGGGCAATATTGCAAAAGAAATAGCACTGTACCTTAATACCCGGAACCCCAATTTCTACACATTTGTTAGATTTCGCCGACAATTTTAGTGAATGCTGTTGATGACATAAACACCAGAACGTCATGGAGGAAGCAGGCGCATGACATTAGATCAACGGAAATTATAATCCAGCTCTCTGTTCAGTAAATGGATTTCTTATGCGAAACATTCCCGCCAGATGTCATTACTGTTCTATTGATTTTTCAATTTAATCGATTTTCCTTCCTTTGACATTCTATACGCATCAAATTTGAAGAATAACTAGCTGACAAAACGATACATTTTAATTTTAAAGCGTTTGTACGAGCCTATTTTGTGTTATTTAATCAAAATAACAAAATGATCCAACATAGTACCAGTGCGCTATCTGTTGGTGCTAATTCAGGATAAACGTTTCAAAGCTTTGGGATTCGTCATTGGGTAGAGATAAAATTATGAGCCCACACAATTCTCAAGAAGAATTCAACCGACAGAATCTCTAGAGATATTTATGAATATTTATGTTAGAACATATAATAAATTTATAATTATCATCGAACATAAACAGTCATATGCAACTCGCCTATAATGGCAATTAAGACACTCATATGGAAATACTCGTGTCTTAATTATTGCCACTATAGGCTCGTTGCATAACGTAATTTTGCAAAACTGACATAAGTAGTTAGTCATCATCATCTTGCACAGTTTCCAGCCACTGGCCGGGTCTGTTTGGAACATTAAGCCTCTCCATCATCTTCTGTCCTCCCACCATCTCTCTGTCACCATCTTGGTCCAGTCTTCTGCTTTCCTTCGCACACAGTCCTCCTCACCTTTCTCTTGACCTTCCTCTTGGTCTTTTCCCTCTATTTTCATCTCGTGTATCTTCCTGGGTATTCTCCTCCCATCCATTCGCTTAACATGCCCATACCATTTAAGCCTTGATTCCTGTAATGCTCCCTCCTTGACTAATTCTTAACCTGTCCACCTTTAAGATTAATTGGAGGGTTATCCATTTTTTAAGTCCGTATTGACGCTTACAAATCGAAATATTGAATCAAAAAAGTTTCCGCCCAATCAATACCTTTCACACTAAAAATTTAATGTATCTTTTTCATCTTAGGGACATGTTTCGAACAATATTTGTTCTTCTTCAGCCTATACATTTATCAACATAGTATCTTATCCTAGACATTTGCATATTTAAAACACATGCACAATAGACAATTCATTAATAGCATACAACTAAATTCATTAAGAGCAAACAACTAAAAAAAACGTAATATTAAAACACTTGATAACACATTAAAATATTTGGAAATTTCTTGTTCCCATTTGTACTGGAAGGCCTTGCTATGACGGCTTATTAAACGGTGATAAATAGTAGTTCAATGAGAAGCTCAGAGACATCTCCCTCTTGCTTATGTTTGCAGGTGATGTATTGATGGGTTTCACATGGCTTTTGGTTAATTTTCGTTAGTAGCTGTGTCATACGGATTGTTGTTTTTAACTTGGTAAGGCGATCCTGCCGTGGGGTGTTTATTGTGGTAAACTGTAAAGATACGAAATTTAATTAAACTGTGAAATGCGTCTGAGAAGAAGAATAGATATATTTAAAGGTTAACCAGTAACTTACTAGGTGACGTCTTGAATGTGACTTTCGGGTTTACTGAATGAAAACCTTCCTGCCTGGTGCTGTAATGAGCCAAAGGTCTAGTATTAGTATGTATGTGTGGGAGACGGAAACTGTTGCCGAATGATGTTGTATTAAGCGGCTTACCTGTCCTGCCTGTGAGACGTGTAGCGTGGAGCCGCGTTACACTGACTGACCTGCTATGCGCCGGCTGAGGCGAGTGTTTGCGGTAGTGTGTGGCGGGGAGGGGAGGGTAAGGAGAGGGGAACCTGTCTTGGCTGTGTGGAAGCAGGTGTGTGGGTGTGACGCGTGACGTCATATGTTTTGATTAGTAACTTCATGGGGGGTGCAGGGTTAGAGCTGATGTGGGAGGGAGATTGGTTTGAGTGTTATTCGGAAACGTTTGTTTATGCCGCTTGGAGTCGGGAAAAAATTTGTTGATGTTTTCATACAGAATGTTTACTTCGAAGTTGATTTCATTGAGATTGTATGTTGGGTTATTGCGCTGTGAAATGCGTCTGAGAAGAAGAATAGATATATTTAAAGGTTAACCAGTAACTTACTAGGTGACGTCTTGAATGTGACTTTCGGGTTTACTGAATGAAAACCTTCCTGCCTGGTGCTGTAATGACCTGAGAGAAGGTCAGCTCTCGTAACCCATGAGTTATCAAGACTCAACGTTGACATTGCTGCTCTCAGTGAAACTAGGCTGTCTGCTGAAGGCAAGATTACTGAATCTGGAACAGGATATACCATCTTCTGGAAAGGAAAGGATGAGGGTGAATGTCGTATTCATGGTGTGAGCTTCGCTGTGAAGACCAAACTGGTAAATTATCACCAACTTACGCCCATTGCAATCAGCGAAAGGCTCATGACTCTCCGCATACCACTCTCAGGAGGTTCCTTTATGACACTCATCTCTGCCTATGCTCCTACCTTAGATTCTGATGATGAAGTAAAGGCTCAGTTCTATAATCAGCTAAGTGAAATCATCTCCAAGGTACCATCTGCAGATAAACTCTTGCTCCTCGGTGACTTCAATGCCAGAGTTGGGAAAGATCACAGGCTATGGAATAATGTGATGGGCAAACAGGGACTTGGAAAATGTAATCCCAATGGACTGTTGCTTCTTGGTCTTTGTGCAGAACACGAACTTTTCATTACCAACACGCAGTTCCGGCTACCTGACCGCTTCAAAACCACGTGGATGCATCCTCGTTCCAAACATTGGCACATTCTTGATTATATCATTACCCGGCAATGTGATAAGAAGGACACTCTTATTACCAGAACAGCAAGGAATATAGACGATTGTTGGACAGATCATAAACTTCTTATATGTAAGCTCAGGATATCCATCAGACCTAAACCACCTAGGAACATCAAAAATTTGCCAAGAAAGAAGTTTAATACATCCAAACTTCAGGATGAATCCATATACAAACATTTTGGAAACAGGATCGTCACCCAGTTATCAGAAAACCCAGTAACAAATGATATTCAGCAAGAATGGGCCACATTACAGAAGATTATCACACAGTCAGCTGAGGAAACCATTGGTTTTATAGTGCGGAAAAGACAAGACTGGTTTGATGACAACAATGAGGAAATTCTGTCTCTCATCAATGCCAAAAGGAATGCCTATCTTGCCCATCTTCAAGACCCAACTTCCAACACAAAGAGAGATAAACTACTGGAACTCAAGGGTAAATGCCAGACGCAGATAAGGCAGATTAAAAATACTTGGTGGCAACAGAAGGCTCAGGAACTGCAGAGACTATCGGATGCTCGAGACTTGAGGAACTTCTATGCCGTACTCAAGGAAATATATGGACCATCTCGCTCATCATCAGGTACACTGAAAAGCGCTGATAATTCTACTACCTTTACTGATAGTCAAGAAATCTTGGAACGCTGGAAGGAGCACTTCTCCAATCTCCTAAATCGTCCATCAGAAGCTGCTGAAGACTTCCTCTGTGATGTGCCGCAACAACCTGAACAACTGTGGTTGGCAGTACCTCCTACTTATCATGAATTCAGTGCAGCTCTCACCCAATTGAAACCCAGAAAAGCACCTGGCCCAGATAACATCCCTCTGGAACTAATTCGAGCCGGAGGTCATTCCCTCAAATCAAGAATTTTCATCCTTATCCTCAGAATTTGGGAATCAAGAAAGGTACCTGGAGACCTAAAGAATGCCACTATCGTCACTATCTTTAAAAAGGGTGATCGCAGTGTTTGTGGCAACTACCGTGGTATATCACTGCTATCAATTGTGGGGAAGATTCTTGCAAGAATTCTACTTAACCGCCTCAAGGTTATCTCTGAGAGGATCCTCCCAGAGTCACAATGCAGATTTAGAACTTCCAGAAGCACAATTGACTTGATTTTCTGTGTGAGACAGCTACAAGAAAAATGTAGAGAACAACAGAATCCACTCTTCTTAGTCTTTTATGACTTGGAAAAGGCATTTGATTCGGTTCCAAGACCAGCCATGTGGGCAGTGCTGAAGCGGTTTGGTTGCCCTCAGCGTTTTGTAGATCTAATCAAAGCTCTCCATGATGGCATGACAGGTCAGGTTTGCCATCAGAATAAGATGTCCGATGAATTTCCCATTACCCATGGACTGAAACAAGGATGTGTACTGGCTCCAACGCTTTTTGCGCTGTACTTGGCTGCAATGCTTTATGATTCACCCACAAACATCCCAGGTGTGGATGTCAAGTATCGTTTTGATGGAGGGCTTTTCAACCTAACTCGTCTCCGCTCCTTGAGGAAAACTCAGGTTACTAAGGTTACTAACATGTTGTATGCAGATGATGCTGCGTCACCAACTCTCACACCAGAAGAGCTGCAAGAGTCAGTTAACTGTTACAAAAGTGCATGTGATCGCTTTGGTCTTACCATAAATGTCAATAAGACTAAAGTCTTGGCACAACCTTCACCAGGCACACCTCTTCCTCAGTTCAATATCTCCATTTCAAATTTGCCATTAGAACAGGTTGACCACTTCTCGTACCTGGGCAGTACCATTTCTGTGAGCTGTACCTGTGAGCAGGATGTGGATAAGAGAATTGGCGCAGCCCATGCAGCATATGGACGATTAGCGCACCGGGTCTTCATGAATAAAGATCTATCCATGAGTACAAAGCTTATGGTGTACAAAGCAGTAGTCATTTCTACATTGTTGTATGGCTGTGAAACGTGGACCCTTTACCGACGTGATCTTAGGAAGCTTGAGCGTTTTCACCTACAAAAACTTCGATCAATCCTGAGGATTAAATGGGAAGACCGCATTACCAATATTGCTGTTCTGGAAAAGGCTCAAATCAACAGCATAGAATCATCCATAATAGGTCACCAATTTAGATGGATTGGTCATGTCCATCGGATGGATGATGTGAGATTACCTCGTCAAATGCTATATGGTGAGCTATGCTATGGCACCAGACCTCATGGTGGTCCTAAGAGGCGCTACAAGGACCAATTTAAGCAGACCCTGAAATTGACAGGTCTTGATCCACAAACCTGGGACATGCTGGCTGAAAACCGCTCAACTTGGCGCCGTACCATCTCGGATTCTGTAAAGACGTTTGAAAGGGATCGACGCACACATGAAGAGGCCAAGCGTCAAGCTAGGAAACTTCGAGCAGCCCAACCACGTCCTCCTCCAGCAATACTATGCGACTTGTGTGGTCGCTTGTTCCATGCCAGGATTGGACTCTTTAGTCACCGTAAACACATCCACAAACTGGACTGAAGGAAGAAGATTTATACTCGGATTCGAGTTAAAGCCGATGATGATGATGATGATTGCGCTGTGCATTATCAATTTCTATTTGTTCAAGCACGTTCATTATTGCTCCCTTCTTGGCATAGTGGATGATCTCCATATCATTCTGGATATTTGTAAATTTATGTTTGGTGTCCTGCATGTGCTGTCCCATGGCCGAAAATTTTCTATGTTTTATGGCGTTAACATGTTCGTAATATCTTGTAGTGAAGCTACGTCCGGTCTGTCCTAGGTAATCTGCTCTGCATTGTTGGCATTTAAGTTTATAAATGCCTGACGAATGATATTTGTTTGACTCGTTTATTTTCTTGGAGTTGAATATTAGTTTGTGGTTGTTATTGTTGGTTCTAAAGGCGATTTTAGTGTTGAATTTCTTGAAAATACTTGTTATGTCATAGGTGTATTGGTTGATATAAGTGAAGACGGCAAAATGTGTTTTCTCTTTCCTTAAGGGGGTGAGTTGAGATTGAGGTTTTTTTTTGATTTTGTTAATGATTTTTACTATGTCTGGTCGAGTGTATCCATTGGCTTCAGCGACTTGAAAGATTGTGGCTATTTCTTGCTGGTAATCTTGTTCTGACATGGGAATGCTGATTGCTCTGTTGATGTAGCTGACAAATGCTGTCCTTTTGTGGCCTTGGGGGTGGTTGGAGTTCTTTCTGATTACAGTGCCTGTTTGTGTTGGTTTTCTATATATGCTGTATTGTATTTTTTCGTTCTTAGTGGTTATGTTGAGATCTAGGTAATTGATAAAGTTGTTGACTGTGGAGTCACCTGTGAATTTAATGTTAGCATCAATGCTATTCAGTTTGTTGAGTAATTGTTCGAAGTCAATGGTGTTTGTATCCAGAATTACAAAGATGTCATGCCTTCTATTTTATTAATGATATCATTGGCTTCAAGATGGTCGATGTAAATGTTGGCAAGTATGCCTGAGGCTGGGGAGCCCATCGCCAATCCTTGGTTTTGTTGATATATTTTGTCGTTAAACTTGAAATAGTTGTTGTTAAGAGTGAAGCTAAGGATCTTCATGAATTCATCTATTTCTACTTTCGATAGTTTCTCGTTGTCTAGAAGGTTCTTTCTGATTATTTTAATTGTTGTTTGGACCGGTATGTTAGTATACATGTCCTTAATGTCTATGGTGTGAATGGAATGTGTGGGCTTGATGCTTAGATTCTTGGTTCTCTCGCAGAATTGGAGGGAGTTCTTGAAAGATTTGTTAGCTTTGAAGGCATAGTTAGAACGAAGGAATTTCTGTATAAATTGAGACGTTCTGTAGATTGGACTGTTCCTGTAGTTGACTATTGGTCTAATTGGAATATTATCCTTGTGGATTTTGGGGAGTGATCTTAGGGTGGGAATGCTGGGGTTCATGTTAATCAAACTGTTACCTTGCTTTTCGTTCATTATGAAAGATGTGTCTTTGATTATTTGTTTAAGCTTTCTTTGGGTGGTTGCTGTTGGATCTTTGTTTAGTTTAGTAAAGTTTTTGTTGATTGGGCGGAAACTTTTTTGATTCAATATTTCGATCTGTCCACCTTTGTCACTCGAATACCGTTTCTCAAGAATGTCATTTCACTAGCCTGTATTCTGCTTCGCTCCTTTCCTTTCATAACCCAGGTCTCTGAGGCACACAGTACGTCCTATATATAACCCTTTTGCTGTTTTGAGGGACATCCTTACTCCATACCAGGCTCCTAACACTTTTCCTGAATAATTCTGCTTGCCTCCCCTGCTCATTTATTTCTCTGTCGTTCCTTCCATTTTCTTGTATCATGCTTTCCAGATACTTGAAACTCTCTACTTTCCTTAATTCTTCCCCACCAATTGTTAGCCCCGTTGTATTCCTATAAATTAGTCGAAATATGTCTTTAAAAATACTTTGGAATTCGTCACATCGGAAATTTTATTTTTATGTCTATATGTCTCCACTGCTTTTCATCTCTGCGATGGATAAGGTAATGGCAGAAGTGGCATCACAAATTATTGGAGAAGAACATATGATGATGATGACGATGATTGTTGTTTTAAGGAGCCTAACATCTAGGTTATCGGCCCCTAATGGTCTGGGTGATAGCGAAAATGACAATGAAGTGGAAAACGGAATAAAAATTAAGTGAGACTTAAAATACTTACAAAAAGGAACTCTTTGAAAGTACTCACAAAATGGAGAGTGATAATACTTACAAAAGAGAATTTAGAACGAAAATACTCACAAAAAGAATAGATTGAAAAATACGCACAAAATGTAGGTTAACTTCAAAATACATATAAAATGGAATGTACAGTCGAAATACTTACAAAATGCAAGTGAGATTGAAAATACGTACAAAATGCAATTGAGGTTCAAAATACTTGAAATGAAAATCCACAGAATGCTTCCAGTCTCCGACCGGGTCAGGAAGGGAATGAATGAAGCCCCCATCTAGCGGCGAGGATATCAACTGTGCCGGCTGCCGAGGCCTGACGCACTCCTCTGGGGCAACGATGTAATGAATGACAGATGAAATGAATTGATAGTGGAGAGTGTTGCTGGAATGAAAATACTTACAAAATGTAATTGAAATTGAAAATACACAATGCAATTCAGATTGAAGTTCCCATTTCAAATCCCAAATATTCACAAAATGCAATTGAGAATGCAAGAACATATGATAACAATGGTGTTTGCAGACGATCTAATGATATGGGGCAATGGGGAGGCAGAGGTACAAGAAAGGTTAAATGATGGTGATGATGATGATAATTGTCGTTTTAAGGGGCCTAACATCTAGGTTATCGGCTGCTAATGGTCTGGGTGATGGTGAAATTGAAAATGAAATGAAACTAACAACAAACTTACAAACTAGAAGAGGAAATGGAAATCAAAATAAGAATAAAGGAAACAAAAGACTGGAGGAAAATAAATGTCCTCAACCCTCGAAGAATGAGAATTGAGGGAAGCCAGGAAAGGCAGTGAGGAAAGGGAAAAAGGAGAGGGTTTGCCCCAAAGGCAATGGAAAAAGGGGAAAAAATTGACCCAACTCAGGAATCCCTCAGGGTCGCCAACTCCCGAACTCACCAGCCGTGAGCCCCTGAGGGTGTAGCACAATCCAGGGTGCACCAGAAGTGGTGGGGCTAAATACACCCTTCCTCATTGAGGGCCTTGAGCAGATGGCAGGAGATATCATGAAAGAGAAAGGAAGGCTGACCCCTCGCACAAGGACGGTATCAGGAAAGATAAGGAAGGGGCCAATTAAGGCGGGAAAGTGAACGACTCCCTAGGCCTCGGATACCCTAATACTGTCGGGGTCGAAAGAGAACAAGAGTTGGCCAAGGCTGGCCGAAAGAAAAGGCGACAGTGAGGAGCCCGTCACAAGTAAGTGGAAGCAATGCCGGACTCAAGTGGGGTCCCGTGGTCGCGGGGAGAGGAACTCACCTAGCTGAGTGCTGAGTCCAGCCTGCACTATGGTAGCCATCACCTCGTCTGGATACACTCGGGACAGCTCCTTGAGGCAAGCCACAACCTCCTGCCTGGACACACAACACAATAGGGTTGCCAAATTTCAACAATGGAAAAAAAAACAGAACACACATCCCAAAACATTTTTAAAATCAAAGTTGTTAAATGTTGTAATAAATTATAAAATAAACATTACATAATCAAATACACAACATTAAAACTAGATATTGTTGACATATCATAAAGGCCTATGATACCAGCACCTTACAAATGCTTTTCGTTTGAACAACCCTTTGCAAAGATTTTTTCATCATTTCAAACGATCTTGTCGACTTCATCGTTATGCTTAGGTGTACCGTTATGCGTTACGATTACGGCGTGTACGACGTCATCATGTTGTTCAGTGCATATGTACCGAGTCGGAGTTTACGGCGTGACGTCATGCAGCCCCCGCGCGGGAAGCCTATTATTAATGGGTAATGGAGTCTGTTGAGTCTGAGTTTACTCCTGGGGTCTGGCGTTATGCGATACGGAGACGGCGAGTGTGAGACGTCATGCAGCAGAATGCACCTCCCGCTCTCCGTTCCCCACGCGGGAAGCCTAAGTTAAAGGGTAATGGAGTCTGTTGAGTTTGAGTTTACTCCTGGGGTCTGGCGTTATGCGATACGGAGACGGCGAGTGTGTGACGTCATGCAGCAGAATGCACCTCCTGCTCTCCGTTCCCCACGCGGGAAGCCTAAGTTAAAGGGTAATGGAGTCTGTTGAGTCTGAGTTTACTCCTGGGGTCTGGCGTTATGCGATACGGAGACGGCGAGTGTGTGACGTCATGCAGCAGAATGCACCTCCCGCTCTCCGTTCCCCACGCGGGAAGCCTAAGTTAAAGGGTAATGGAGTCTGTTGAGTCTGAGTTTACTCCTGGGGTCTGGCGTTATGCGATACGGAGACGGCGAGTGTGTGACGTCATGCAGCAGAATGCACCTCCCGCTCTCCGTTCCCCACGCGGGAAGCCTAAGTTAAAGGGTAATGGAGTCTGTTGAGTCTGAGTTTACTCCTGGGGTCTGGCGTTATGCGATACGGAGACGGCGAGTGTGCGACGTCATGCAGCAGAATGCACCTCCCGCACTCCGTTCCCCACGCGGGAAGCCTAAGTTAAAGGGTAATGGAGTCTGTTGAGTTTGAGTTTACTCCTGGGGTCTGGCGTTATGCGATACGGAGACGGCGAGTGTGCGACGTCATGCAGCAGAATGCACCTCCCGCTCTCCGTTCCCCACGCGGGAAGCCTAAGTTAAAGGGTAATGGAGTCTGTTGAGTCTGAGTTTACTCCTGGGGTCTGGCGTTATGCGATACGGAGACGGCGAGTGTGTGACGTCATGCAGCAGAATGCACCTCCTGCTCTCCGTTCCCCGCGCGGGAAGCCTAAGTTAAAGGGTAATGGAGTCTGTTGAGTCTGAGTTTACTCCTGGGGTCTGGCGTTATGCGATACGGAGACGGCGAGTGTGTGACGTCATGCAGCAGAATGCACCTCCTGCTCTCCGTTCCCACGCGGGAAGCCTAAGTTAAAGGGTAATGGAGTCTATTGAGTCTGAGTTTACTCCTGGGGTCTGGCGTTATGCGATACGGAGACGGCGAGTGTGCGACGTCATGCAGCAGAATGCACCTCCCGCTCTCCGTTCCCCACGCGGGAAGCCTAAGTTAAAGGGTAATGGAGTCTGTTGAGTCTGAGTTTACTCCTGGGGTCTGGCGTTATGCGATACGGAGACGGCGAGTGTGTGACGTCATGCAGCAGAATGCACCTCCCGCTCTCCGTTCCCCACGCGGGAAGCCTAAGTTAAAGGGTAATGGAGTCTGTTGAGTCTGAGTTTACTCCTGGGGTCTGGCGTTATGCGATACGGAGACAGCGAGTGTGCGACGTCATGCAGCAGAATGCACCTCCCGCTCTCCGTTCCCCACGCGGGAAGCCTAAGTTAAAGGGTAATGGAGTCTATTGAGTCTGAGTTTACTCCTGGGGTCTGGCTTTATGCGATACGGAGACGGAGAGTGTGTGACGTCATGCAGCAGAATGCACCTCCCGCTCTCCGTTCCCCACGGGGGAAGCCTAAGTTAAAGGGTAATGGAGTCTATTGAGTCTGAGTTTACTCCTGGGGTCTGGCGTTATGCGATACGGAGACGGCGAGTGTGAGACGTCATGCAGCAGAATGCACCTCCCGCTCTCCGTTCCCCGCGCGGGAAGCCTAAGTTAAAGGGTAATGGAGTCTATTGAGTCTGAGTTTACTCCTGGGGTCTGGCTTTATGCGATACGGAGACGGAGAGTGTGTGACGTCATGCAGCAGAATGCACCTCCCGCTCTCCGTTCCCCACGCGGGAAGCCTAAGTTAAAGGGTAATGGAGTCTTATTGAGTCTGAGTTTACTCCTGGGGTCTGGCTTTATGCGATACGGAGACGGAGAGTGTGTGACGTCATGCAGCAGAATGCACCTCCCGCTCTCCGTTCCCCACGGGGGAAGCCTAAGTTAAAGGGTAATGGAGTCTGTTGAGTCTGAGTTTACTCCTGGGGTCTGGCGTTATGCGATACGGAGACGGCGAGTGTGTGACGTCATGCAGCAGAATGCACCTCCCGCTCTCCGTTCCCCACGCGGGAAGCCTAAGTTAAAGGGTAATGGAGTCTGTTGAGTCTGAGTTTACTCCTGGGGTCTGGCTTTATGCGATACGGATACGGCGAGTGTGCGACGTCATACAGCAGAGTGCACCTCCCGCTCTCCGTTCCCCACGCGGGAAGGCTAAGTTAAAGGGTAATGGAGTCTATTGAAAAAGATCTGGGCCACCTGCCTTTCTAACATGTGTAGCATTTGTAGCATGCGTCATTTGAAATGATATAAAGTCTAGTCTCTCAGACTGACTGTATCTTTTTTTATATCTGAAAGTACCTTCTGATAAAATTTACTACAATTTTCATTATAATTGAAATATGTGAACAATTCTTGTTTTATCAAACTAATGGAGCTTCTGTTTCTATCATCTCTCCACTTGATATTGAAGACAGAAAGAAACCGAGTATTAACTTCACAAGGACTAAGATATTCCTTAATGTTGTTGCCCCTAATGAATCTAAACATGTACCCATCTCTGACACAGACATACAAATCATTTTTTGTTTCAAACTTGCACCTGTACCTTACCACTCAATAAACAGTTCCGGTGCCGATGCTATTTGATGTCACTAATAACAATCGCCAATCATGTCAAGCATGAATTCTCAAGCGGGACTTTGATAATTGGTGCAAAATTGAATATATTAACAAAAAAAGAAAGGAATATTTGGCGTTCCGTTAAAGATTGGTTGGTTGCTCAATTTAGGGGCTGCGCCACCGTGGTCATGTAGCCCCGTGTACTTTGGGTGTGTGTAGGATCTGTCTGATAACCGGTGTTGTGATGGCTGTATTAGTGTGTGTTATCTGTTTTTAATTCAAGTAAGGACTGCAGACATTCAATTTTCATGTAGTTCCTACTTATGCTACTAAACACCACTGTCAACGATAACTAGTTCTGAACTTGGTTACTAGATGCCACCGCAATCGGCTTCTGGCGACGAACGTTGGAACCTAAGAGTGTTAGTCGAATCTAAGCTATAATTTAGCTTCACACAAGTGTAATTAGTGGAAGGTTCTTTCTCATGCCATAAATCTATGACATGGGACCACCAGCTTTACTTCCCCTCCGGAGGAAGGCATACAAATATCCAACGATTTCTGCTGGGTTTGAACCCGTGATCTAGGGCATAGAAGCTCAGCATGCTACCAACTGCCGCATCCGTTAAAGATTAAAACAGAACGGGGAACTAAAACAAAACAAGTTAAAACCGAATTGTTCCGGGTAAAACGGAACCACTGGCAACTCTAGCCATCGAGTCATCTGAGTCATGACATGAGACACTCAGTCTTCCTCAACGGAGCATTTCTACCATTTCCAAAGAAAACTGTGCACCGATTCATTACATTTCTGTGTTCCGCACTCTGTCCCTCCCTTATTCTTGTTCCTTCTTCTAGTTAAAAGTCGGCTTTGAAAACATTTCTGCGTTCCAGCTAAATTACTTGAAAACATTAATTGGTAAAAGAATCCAACAAGCAAACAGTTTCTACCAGAGTGTGAGAGGTATTGTTATTGTGTGGAACCGGGATGTCACAAAGGGTTCTATACACAACCCATACAGCTGGGACAAGGACGACAGAGAGCAGCAGAGATGAGCTTTCTAAGAAGCAGTGAAGGAAAGATAGAGTAAGGAATGAGGAATTTAGAAAAAGGACAGGAATCTGGAAACTGATGATGATGATAAGTGTTGTTTTAAGGGGCCTAACATCTAGGTTATCGGCCCCTAATGGTCTGGGTGATAGCAAAAATGTCGATAACATGGAAACCAGAACGAAAATTAAATGAGAAGGAAAATACGTACTAAAAGGAACTCAGATTGAAACAACTTACAAAATGGAGAGCGGTAATATTCACAAAAGGGAATTTAGAACGAAAATACTCACAAAAGGAATAGATTGAAAAATACGCACAAAATGTAGGTTAAGTTCAAAATACGTGCAAAATGCAATTGACATTGAAAATACACAATGCAATTTAGATTGTAAGTTCCCATTTCCAATCCAAAATATTCACAAAGTGCAATTGAAATTCAAAATGCTTACAAAATGCAATTGAAATTGAAAATGCTTACAAAATGCCTGGTAGTTTCAAACTACTCATTTGGATAGACAAAATGAAAATCCACAGCCTGCTTCCAGTCTCCGACCGGGTCAGGAATGGAATGAATGAAACCCCCATCTAGCGGCGAGGATATGAACTGTGCCGGCTGCCGAGGCCTGACGCACTCCTCTGGGGCATTTGGATAGACAATATTTACAAAATGCAATTTACAATGAAAATACTAACAAAGTGTAATTTAGATTCAAAATACCCCAAAATGCAATTGAGAATCAAACTTGCAAAATGCCATTGATACAAAATGTAATTTAGATTGAAAATACTTGCAAAAAGCAGTTTAGGTTGAAAAACGTACAAAATGCAACGTAGATTGAAAATCCCTACAAAATGATGTACCGTTTATACTCGAATACCACCCGCACATTTTTAAACAAAAATCGGACATGAAAAATTGGGGTGCGGGTCTTATTTGAGTCATCCTGATTTTAAAGTTTGAAATTGCCCGCCATACGCGATATCGGGTGTTGCGAGTATCCGCTAGATGGTGCTAGCCTTCTTCCGGCTATCACTTTGTTTTTCAGTAAGCAGGCGGCGTCATACTGTCTAGCGCACGTTTTCCGAGTGTAAACATGAGTTCTACGAAGCGTTTGCGGTCGTTTACTGTGAGTGAGAAGCTGAAAGTTGTGAGGGAAGCTGAAATTATTCGAAATCGTGCCGCCGGTAGGAAATATGATATTGACGAGTCATGTATTAGAGATTGGAGAAAGAAAAAACACGTGTTGCTAACAAGTAGTGGTGCTCGTAGAGCTTTCCGCGGACTGAGTGTACAGTTTCCGGAAATTGAAAAACAACTTTATAAATACGTAACAGAAAGGCGGGAATTGGGAAATGGGGTGTCGACCGAAATGTGTCAATTAAAGGCATTACAGACCGCAAAGGAACTTTCTACGGTAGGGTTTAAAACAAGCCGAGGATGGATTCAAAATTTTTATAAAAGAAATGGGTTGAGCATACGAAGGCGTACCTCAATTTCGCAGCGTCTTCCTGGTGCCTATGAAGAAAAGTTACTTTCCTTTCAGCGTCACATAATTAAGTTGCGGAAGGAAAATTCATATTTGCTTTCCCATATTGGTAATGCAGATCAGACGCCAGTCTACTTTGAAATGCCACTGGACAATACTGTGAATGTTAAGGGATCTAAAAGTGTGACTATCAGAACAGGTGGTAATGAGAAACAACGGTGCACGGTAATGTTGTGTATACTCGCTGATGGAACCAAACTTCCGTCGTACGTTGTTCTCAAGCGAAAGACTCTTCCAAAAAAATATACCCGCTGGTGTTATCGTTAGAACTCAGGACTCTGGTTGGATGGACAGTTGACTGGTGGAAGACTGGTTAAAGTGTGCCTGGCAACGTCGCCCTGGTGCTTTATTACGACGAAAGAGCTTGCTTGTTCTGGACAGTTACCGCGGCCATACAACAGACGCTGTGAAGAAATTCGTCAAGGATGGGAAAACCGACCTAGCAATCATCCCGGGTGGGATGACGTCTATGCTACAGCTACTGGATATCTGCGTGAACCGACCGTTCAAAGCAGCCTTGAAACAGCTGTATACGGAGTGGATGGCGGCCGATAAGCACACACTGACCCCAACTGGTCGTATTCAGCGCCCGGAAGTTCAGCTGCTCTGTTCGTGGATTTTGACGGCATGGAATCGTATCTCGGGAGATCTCATACGGAAGAGCTTCAAGAAATGCAGTATTTCCAATGCTATGGATGGCAGTGATGACGACATTTTGTGGGAAAGTGATGGTGAAAAAAGTTCCGAAGTTGGTACTTCTGATGACGATGAATGAAGTGTTTGTGTCTTTTATTTGTATTTTTAATTGTTTCTGTGTTATTTTAGGACGACTTCAGAACTTTTGGGAACTATTTTGTAGAAATGCTATTTTGTTTATTTAGTAAAGATTGTAAATAGTTTTGAGTATTTTTTTTTTTTTAATTTTGTTCTTCAAAATCAGGGTGAAAAAAAGAAAAAACAAAACCTTATGGAATTTATATACAAAAACAGTGCGGGAAACTTTAATGAAAAGAATACAAGAGGTCTGACCCCTAGAAGAAGGAGGGATCAGGAAAGATGAGACAAGGGCCAATTAAGGCGGGAAAGAGAAAGACTCCCTAGGCCTCGGATACCCTAATACCGTCGGGGTCGGAAAAGAACAAGAGTTGACCAAGGGAGGTTGACAGGAAAGAAGACGAAGAGGAGCCCGGCACAAGTAAGTGGAAGCAATGCCGGACTCAGCTGGGGTCCCGTGATCGCAAACCCACGTCCCTCTAGATGTGAGCCCCTGGGGGGGAATCTGGAAACTCCAGGATAGGATAGAAACTACTAAACTGAAGTGGTGTGGACACATGATGAGAACGAGTGAGGAGAGAGTACCACAACAAATATTTTTGGAAAAGTTAACAGGAAAGAGACCACGAGGAAGACCCTGAAAACGATGGATAGGATGTATTCAGTGGAGGAGTGTGTGGGAGGAAAACCAGAAGATGTACTGCAAGTAGGAAAGGAATGGTGGAGGTCCTTAATTCATAACCCAACCCAGGAGGAGACTGGAACCGGGAAACAAGATGATGATGACTTTGAAAATACTGGGAAATTGAACAGAAAACATCAATATTCATTTGAATATTACATCAACCCCATGTCCTTGTGGACATTACCTGATGGAGTCGTGGTCCTGCTGCTTCACCTGGTTGCATAGCAACTCGTAAAGTTGCTCCCTGTGCCTCAACTCCAGACTCTTGGTGGCCACCGTCAGGCCATAGAAGGCCTCTTTGCGAATCTCGGGATTCGCCATCTGTGCAGCCGCCATGTATAAACTTGGAACATCTGCCCACAGCTTCATCATGTCAGGATCACCTGGTGGGTGTTAAAACAACCATACATAAGACACATTTTCAGTGGGCGAAATAAAATGTATCTTTTGAGCCTAAAGTTCATGGAAGAAAAGCAGGGTGCGACAATTATGCACAAAAACAACACAATCTTTTTTTAACACACCGTATTATTATTTGTTTAATTTATCATCATCTTGTACAGTTTCCAGCCCCAGGACGGGTCTGTTTGGAACATGAGCCTCTCCACTTAGTTGTCTCCGTCGTCACTCTGGTTCAGTCCTCTCCTCTCTTTTTGACACACTCCTCCATTCCCTTCAGCTGTCTATCCCTTGATCTTCCCCTTTGTCATTTCTACTGCATCTGCATTTCAAGTGTCCATACCACCTCAGTCTTGAGGTCTCAATCCTGCCCTGCAAGGGCTCCTCCTTCACTATTTCCCAGATCTTGTCATTTCTCACACTGTCTCTTCTTGTTCCTACTTCGTAGGAATTACATTTCACTTGCCTGTACTGAGCTTATGTCTCCTTTCTTCATTGTCCATGTCTCCAACGCATAAGTTAGTAACGGGATATAGTAGCTTCTGTACTAAACCTGTTAATTTCACTTGCATCACGATCACCGTATAATTTTTGTATTTTTCTCATTGAGTTGTAATGTTTTCAACCCCTTATTTAAGTTTCCGCCAATAGCCGTGGGGCCTCCTTTTGCATGGATGAACTGGGGCTAGAAGCGCTTCGTAGGGCAACTTACTAAAGCTCGTCATCCGAGGCCAACTTGCGGAAGCGCCAGTCCATACAAGTTTTTCTGCCCTGGACTGGCGCCGAGCCCAACCACTGTCTAGCACGCTGTGTGGCGCGAGCCATAACCTAAACACACAGACAAGACTCCTTTCTTCCGGCAAGATCACACCAGGTTATAATTTCGCGGCAGCATGTGTAACCGACCGGCACATCAACACGAATGTATTATGCGACAACGATGCTATTAAAAAGATGGTTTATTGGCTTACACGGCCACTGAATTAAAACTCAGCAATTTTTCTAGGTTTTTGCCGTGTCCTCTTAGGGATTTCACCTAGGACATCAAGCTGGCTCATCAGCAGGCTCTTGGTGTTCTCGCCCGGACCCCCATAGGAGTAGCAAACTGCTCGCTACCCCTCTTTTTATGAAGCGCATCTGCGCCTCTTGCCAGCTTGGTGTCCTAGGTGAAACCCCACACAAGACGAGGCACAAACATAGAAAAATTCCTGAATTTCAATTCACTGGCCGCGAAAGCCAATACTGTATACCATTTATTTGGAAGCCTTCATAGGGAGGTTATGGCTGCTTGAGCTTTTAGTTTTCGCAATAAAGAGGAGCAGGTGCACTTCATAAAAAGGGAGGATGCATGCACTTCCCTAAAAAATTGCTGAGTTTTGATGCTATTCATCATCTTGCACAGTTTCCAGCCACTGGCCGGGTCTGTTTGGAACACAAGCCTCTTTAACGCCTTCTGTCTTCCCACCATCTCTCAGCCTCCACCCCGGTCCAGTCTTCTCCTCTCTTCTTCACGCTTTTTTCCACCCCCTTCAGCCACCCGTCTCTCAGTCTCTTTCATTCCCACTTCGTCTCATGTATCCTCCTGGGTATCCTCTTCTCCTCCATTCGTTTTACATGTCCATACCATCCAAGTCTAGATTTCTCTATACCATCCTGTAATGGTTCCTCCTTCATTAATTCTCTGGTCCTCTCATTTCTTATTCTGTCCATCTTTGTAGCTCCAATACTGCTTCTCAAGAACTTCATCTCACTGGCCTGTATTTTGCTCTTCTCCCTTCCTTTCATAACCCAGGTCTCCGAGGCATACATCAGGATAGGGACATAGTACGCCCGATATATGATCTTTTTGCTGTTCTGAGGGACATCCTTGCTCCATAACATGCTTCTCACACTCCTCCGGAATGCTTCTGCCTGTCTCCCCCGCTCATTTATTTCTCTATCGTTTCTTCCATTATCTTGTATCAGGCTTCCCAGATACTTGAAACTCTCCACTTTCTTCAGCTGTTCCCCACCAATTGTTATTCCCGTTGTGGTTCTTTCCTTCTTCCTTGTTGTGATCACCATCTCACTCTTATTTATGCTAAATTTCATCCCATATCCTTGTATTATTCCTTCCCACACGCCCAACTGTTCCTGTACCTCCTCCTCCTTGTTTCCCCAAATCATCAAATCATCTGCAAACACCATTGCTTTCATCTTTCCTTCCCCAATTACTTGTGCCACTCGGGTAATTTTTTGCTTTTTTTAATGCTATTACATTTTTTAATCTAATGTTTTGTATTTGAAAAGGGGGGTGCGACGAATATACAAGGAAATATTGTAGGTCAAATATGGTGGCCCCGAAAGTTCAAGGTTAAGAGTATAAATACGGAGGTCGAGTCATAAGTCATTGCAACTAATTTTTTTCTCGCGAACAGGAGACCAACACGGAAAATCTACGATATGCATTTGGAAACGTACGGTATGTACTTGTGTAGGATGCCACTAGATGGTGTATGTAAACAACAGTGTGGGTCTGAGCATGCCCCAAGTTCAGTGTGTGAGTGAGAGCGTCACACAATGGAAGTCAACAATCAGGAGCAACTATTGTATATTACAATCGCAGTTCTCCACGGCAGAAATGCACGCCAATGCCACGCAGAGCTGTGGGAAGCATTAGGTATGCATGCCATGCCCTATAGAACAGTGACGAGGTGGGTGGAAATGTTCAAACGGGGTAGGGTATCAACTGCCGATTTGCCTCGCCCCCCAGTGTCCATGGACGAAGATGTACGGATAATGGTGATCGATCAGTGTTTACAGGAGGACAGGTGCTGAACCATAGTGGAATTGCAAGAACACACCGCAATACCAGCAACAACAATATGGTGCATTTTACACAAGGACCTACAGATGCGTAAAGTTTGTGCAAAGTGGGTGCCACATCCCTTAACGGAGGTACAGAAGTGGACTCGTTATGAAACATGTCGCATCAATCTGGAGAGGTTTCAGGAGGAAGGACAAGCCATGTTGAATCACATTATTGCAGTCGATGAAACATGGGCACGTGCTTATGAACCTGAACTGAAGAGAGAGTTAAGTGAATGGCGTCGTCAGGGGTCACAACGGAGACACAAGGTTGGACAAAATCCGTCGCCCCATAAGGTTATGGTCATCCTGGCATACGATGTTCAAGGGGTTCTTGTGTGTCATCCAGTGCGTGAGGGGCACACTGTCAATGCAGTGTATTACAATTCCTTTCTGTTGTACCAATTACGCCGTGCAGTGAGAATCAAACGTCCTGATCGTTTGGAGGATGCCATAATCCTACACAATACCGCGACAGCTAACACAGCAGCCATCGTTCAACGTCGCTTACAACGGTGGGGATGGGAGGTTCTTCCCCACCGCCTTATTCGCCTGATCTGAGCCCATGTGACTATGATCTAATCCCCAAAGTCAAGAAGCCACTACGTGGACGGTTTGCTAACAAAGAAGACATCGTAACGGCATTTCGGAGGGAGGTGTTACACGTTAGCGATACACATGCAGCGAATGGTATTCCGCGCCTGCCCCACCCCTGGCAATGCACAGTAGACACCTTGGGTGATTATTTCAAAGGTCTGTAACCAGTGGAGACCTGTCCTTTGTACGTAGTCTGTGTATTTGCTGTCTATACCATAATACAACAATGTTTACCAATGGCCTGCGTTCTGTCATTTACCTACGAGCATCTCCTGACGTCAGAATTTATCTTCAGGCACTATGCATACGTACATGCCCTATATTTCCAAATGCATATAGGAAATTTTCCGTGTTGTCTCCTGTTCGCGAGAAAAAAAATAGTTGCCATGACTTACGACTCAACCCTCGTATGTAAGCTAAAATATTTCATTTTAAGGAAAACTTGCATTGAAAACTAATGTTCTATTCAAAAGATCATTCATTGAACAGGAAACACATACAGTACATAGATTTCTGTATTTTAATTTGAGTATGCAAGCTTTTAAGTTTGACATAATTGAGTAACACTTGAATGAATTAAATAAATAAATAAATAAATAAATGGATTTTATAACATATTTGTAAACACTTCCACTTGCCCATGTTCAACCCAAATAAATGGCTGCCATTAGTACGAGGGCAGATCAAAAAATAAGTTGCACTTCCCAGTTATGGCCATTTATTACACCACCTATACAACAGCAACACGCCTATAACGACAAACAATGTAACGTCACTTCTCCACATAGTTTCGAAGAGACTCCAAACATTTCTGCGAACGCACAACCAACTTGTCGATGCCAGATGCATAGAAAGTTCCTCCAGCATTCTGCAACCACACGGAGACAGCGGCTTTCACCTCCTCATAGGTCAAGAAACGTCGAGCACCGAGCTCCGTTTTGAGCTTACCGAACAGATGAAAGTGACATGGCGCTAGGTCGGGACTGTAGGGTGGATGTTGCCAGACCTCCCACTTGAAACGCTGCAGCAGTTCGCTCCTTTGGTGGGCCTTATGAGGTGTTGTGTTATCGTGCAACAAAATCACACCGGCGCTTCTCTTTAATCGTGCAATTCTTCCTATTGGCCCATAGGAATCGGATTGTCGCACGCACCTCATATTTGGAGAGAAAGTCCAGTCGACGCGCCATTGCATTTGGCCGCTATTCACACCTTACAAAACGAGACACCACAGAGACCTGCCTAACAGACGTGTGGGCAGTGTCTGTCCCTTTCTCCGTTGTGCCATTAGTGCAACTAACTTTTTGATCCACCTTCGTAACTTCCCCCACTGTGTTAAGACGAGCAACTGCTGTTACCTGAAGGAAGGTGATGGCGCTGATACACAGCCAGGAAGTTAGTGAGGGCTCGTAGAACAGTGACCTGCTGTTCGGCACCGGACTCCTTGTAATACTGTTGGATGAGGAGCGGAATTACCTGGAACACAGGACGTTAACAGTCACAGTCACCTGCAATGCCTCAAAGAAACATTATTACAAGAGTCAAGTTTCTGTGTTTTAGCATCTAAAACTCAAATATTCAGCAATTTGATTTGTAAATTTGGCATCCTGTAGAATATATGATTATCAAATTTAACATTTTGTACCGAATCGATTAAAAGTAGGGTTTCTGTGAATAGGGATGTATAGAACTAGCACTGATAGAGCGCACTGCTGTTGTACTGGGTAAGTGCAAGGCGCTCTTCATTTGTCTCCTGTGTTCTCATGCCGCTAATATGTACGAATTTAAGTTGTTTAAATTGTTATTTTCGTGACTATGCCGACCTATTGCAGTGTTCCTCTTTGCAAAAATCAGGGAAGCCCGTTTTCGTTTCACCAATTCCCACAAAATAAAGAAATGAAGAAGAAATGGTTACGTGCTATTAGAAGGAAAAATTTCGGTGAGAAAAAATCTGACCGAATATATTAAAGTGTGTTCCCATCATTCACAACCCGATGACTTGACGAAAACTGTGTTGAATAAGTGTGATTTACAAAGGGAAATAATCCTTATTTTGTACCTATAAACTAATTAGACATTTCGATAACAACCACTGAATTTATGAGTTTGTATTTGAAGGTGAGAGAGCAAGATTAAAACCAGGTGCTGTTCCATCGCTTTTTCCGTGGACCACGAACACGAGATAAATAAGGAAGAGGCCATACACAAGAAAATTGCCGGATTATCACGATAAGCCTACAATATCGGAATCTGCATAAATTACCTCCATTGAAGTACGGTACGGGAAGAAATCGTCAATATAGGCCTACACGAAGAAGTGAATGTAACATTTCTGACTCCCATTTTCGAAGACATCTATACTCGGACAAATCCTTCACGAATAAATGTCGCAGCATTAACAGTCACAAACGTATTATGGTTGGTTCCTTGAAATCGGAATTAATCGTCAACTTCCATCTGCCCGTCGGAGAATGTGGTACCGGTAGCGACTGACTTCTACATTTTTGAGACATAGTCAGATGAAAACAGTTCGTGGCCCTAAAGCAGGGATTCTCAAACTCTTAAAAAATTGTACCCCCAAGTCCTTCGCCAGGGGTACGGGAACGATTCTTATTGAGAAATTGATAAAATTACATAAGAACCAAACGTTGCGATGCATTTTCGAGGTATACCGGTACAATACCGGTATCAACTTTCTTTGATTATGTTTACCTTAAAACATGACAGTTTCATGCAAGCTATCAACCTAAATAAAAAAATAAAAATGAATCCAAGTCTATAAGCAAGGCGAGCAAGTGAATATTTAAATCTCTATTTATGATTTATGTCTTATGGAGATATATTTATCAATATAGGCCTACAATACTCAAGTAATTGTAATCATTAAGAGAAAGCATGCTGACTCATATTCATTATTTGAATAATAAAGCGTGTTAGAATGTTGTTATAACCGCTGTATTAATTCTTCCTTCCTCCCGCTAGTTTCTAAGTGCCTCTGGTCCGTAGCTTATTTTGCAGCTGTTAAACGCTGAAAATCGACCATAATATATTAGGAGATGTACCTATAGAATTAATTAATATAGTCTTGGAGTAAAATTAGAGAAGATATAATTTACTTTAGCTTAGAAAACTCGGTCACAATTTATACATTCCTCGCAGCTGACTGGGAGAAACATAAGACGATCGCATTGCGCTTACCCAGTACTACACGAACGCTATCTGCCGCGAACTTTCTCCAGCTACATCCCTATTGTGTCTGAATACAGGGGCGTATATAAGGGGGGAACTGTGGGGGCTCCAGCCCCTCCCCCCAGAGAAAAAACAATACAAATTAAACAAGTGTTTTTTGGTAAATGCATAAAATAATTGAATCTCTCGTTGTTGAAAGGTGCTAAATCCACATTTTTGACAAATCCTTTTTACCGCGATTTTGCGTCCTAGAAAGCAAGATGCATGTTTCGGTGTTGAATGGAACCATGTCCTGGCAGCGCTTGTGCTATTACCACAAGTTAGTTATTTCGTGTTAGTGCGTTTCAACACGAAGAAAATAACAGTATTACATTCATGTTACCTTTTCCTTCAGGCTTCCAGATACACATGAACATTTAGAAATAAAGGCAATAAACTAAGAATGTGAATGATATTCCTCGCTTGAAGGTTCTGCTCGCTCCATGCTGAAATGGACTAAGTCCAGTTACGTATTTTGTCAATGAAATTGTTAGTAACATAAGGAGCAATGCTATTTTGTTATTTTATCGGCGTTTGTGTGCACTTTTCACATACAAAAAAGAGCGGGAAAACAGCTTTTTGTGTTTATCTCAAAACTTTAAAAATTGGACTTAGTGCCTGACAACAACGAGTGATTCAATAGTAAATTTGGTTGTACCCTAACCTTAACGTATTGGCTAAGTTATAAGCAATATTAAGATTGAAATTAGACTAACTCGTGGTGTAGTGGCTAGCATTCTTGGCTGCTGCCCCGGAGGTCCCGGCTCTGCTAATAAATTTTAATTCTGGTCTGAGGGCTGGAACGGGGTACACTCAGCCTTGTGAGGCAAAACTGAGAATTCCACAGTTTGGTACTTTTGACAAATAAATTATCAATTTGTAAAAACTGTTTACCTTTCTGCTTAATAAATTGACAAATATTTAGATATTTATAAAGATACGAGAAAATAGCATTTTGAAATTGATTTTGTAGCACTTTCATTTTCAAAAATAGCATTTTGTAGCTTTTTGAAATTTAAAATTTAGCATTTTGTAGCATTTAAAAGTTCGTCACCAGGTACAATAAACAGGTTCAAAATAATATGCACAGAAACTAATTCAAACATGTGCAGGATTGGAAATATGGGCGTTAACTTTGAAAGAATAATAGATTTTCCGCCTTCAATACTGTTTAATTAAAGTTCCATTCATTTCTTTTAATAACTTATCTTATGAGGTAGGATTCAAGAAGTGCCATTTGACCATTAAACCACCGGCAAATTTTCCGCCTTCAATACTGTTTAATTAAACAGTATTGAAGGCGGAAAATCTATTATTCTTTCAAAGTTATAGTTACGTCAATACGGACCTGAATAATCGACATTATGAATATGGGCGTTTCCGATAAACGGCATAAGCATTTAATATAAGTCTCCTGTTGTTTGTGTGGTTTTTATTTTTACTAAGGGAGTGTTAGAAGTATTAAAATCCTAATATCAGTATTACAGAAATGTAGAAACTTGACATCAAACATTTTTCAGAAATGTGAGATCTCTGAAAATAAAGGCATCAGCCTGGCTGATTGGCAAGATTGGGTTCAAGTGCTGTCGGTTGGTTGTATGACGTGAGACGAGGGTACCTAAGCTATGCTCAAAAGATCCAAAGGTCATGTTCTCATTATGCAATCAACAATACCAAGTGTTGTGCAGCAACTCAAATATTGAGGGCCTGCGGAGAGTTGTCTTAGTTCACTGGTACCAAGGTGCCAATTGTTAGAATAAAGCGAGCTGTGGTCAGGCAACAATGCTTGTCTTACGAAGTTTACTGTGTAGCAGGTGGAATGACAACAATACCAGGCTGTCCTGGACTCGATGGACGAATTGGTTCAAATTCCGAGGATGTCTATGAAATCCTTTTGTGTGGTTTTCCTACTAACTCCTTGCCAAGTTCCATTCAATTCTTTTAATAACTTATCTTATGAGGTAGGATTCAAGAAGTGCCATTTGACCATTAAACCACCGGCAAATAGAAATTCAATGGCCCTCATTGAAAAGGAAGTAATAATGTGAATCATACATTTACTTAACTTTGTGTAAATATCACACAATGGATAATTAACTAAATAATAAAATGTATGTTTACTCCCTCATTACCGTATTTACTCGAATACGACCCGCCCCCGAATAAGACAGGCACCCTGATTTTGAAGAACAAAATTTAAAAAAAAAAACTCAAAATTATGTACAATCTTAACTAAATAAACAGAATAGCATTTATCCAAAATAGTTTCCAACAGTATTGAAGTCGTCCTAAAATAACACACATCAAACGATTAAAAATACAAATAAAAGTACACAAACACTTCATTCATCATCATCAGAAGTACCAACTTCGGAACTTTTATCACCATCCCACTAAATGTCGTCATCACTGACATCCACAGCATTCGAAATACTACATTTCTTGAAGCTCTTCCGTATGAGATCTCCGGAGATACGATTCCATGCCGTCAAAATGCACGAACATAGCAGCTGAACTTCCGGGCGCTGAATACGACCAGTTTGGGTCGGTGTGTGCTTATCGGCCGCCATCTGCTCCGTATACAGCTGTTTCAAGGCTGCTTTGAACGGGCGGTTCACGCAGACATCCAGTGGTTGTAGCATAGACGTCATCCCGCTCAATCACGAATACATGACTCGTCAATATCATATTTCCTACCGGGCACGATTTCCAATAACTTCAGCTTCCAGCTTCTCACTCACATTGAACGACCGCAAACGCTTCGTACAACTCATGTTTACACTCGGAAAACGTGCGCGACACGTGCGCGAGACCGTATGACCCCGCCTGCTTACGGTAAAACAAAGTGATAGCCGGAAGAAGGCTAGCACCATCTAGCGGATACTCGCAACACCCGATATCGTGCGTGGCGGGCAATTTAAATCTTTAAAATCAGGATGACTCAAATAAGACCCGCACCCCAATTTTTCACGTACGATTTTGTTTAAAAATGTGCGGGTGGTATTCGAGTATATACGGTATTTCCTGACCACACTGCGACTCTTGACTGACAATCTGTAAAACAGCGCGCCACAACAGTTGCGCAAGTAGGCCTACTGTTCCATCGCAGAGAAACGCAGTTCAGTCTTCTCGAATCTCAATGATTTCGTCTTTACGCATTGTGTCGCATCAGAGAATACTTTCATCATATTATAAGCTACAACATTTCCCAAAGCAAAGAGAACGCCTAACAAAAATTGTCTATTCATATCACGATACGTACTTGAGAGTTTTCATTTTCATTTCAAATATAACAAATGAGGGCCAGCACGATACTACCGTATTTGCTCGCGTATATCTCGCCCCCGCGTATATCTCGCCCCCGCGTATATCTCACACCCCATTTTTTTATTTGAAATTTGAGGGGGAAAAAAGTAGGCCTACTCGCATATATCTCACATTCATTACTGACGCCATCATATAAATGACCGTAATAACCTTGAGGTAGAAACACGTTCAATTTAGCGCGCCACAACAGTCGTCATTGTCCAGGAACTTACCCGAAGCGTTACTAACAGGAAGAGCGAGCAACAACGAGTTGATCCGTACTTCGATACGAGCCGATTAGGGATAGAGGCGCCGCGTGCAAGCATACGGCGCAGTGTGAGTGTTAGCACGCTGTACATCGTTAGCCTTCGGCCGCGGTTGGCTAAATTTGCCGCCTTGAGACACGTTCGAATTAGCGATTAGCGCACCACATAAATTGCGCAAGAAGGCCTACTGTTACATCGCAGAGAAACGCAGTTCAGTCTTCTCGAATCTCAATGATTTCGTCTTTACGCATTGCGTTGCAACAGAGCTCGGGCGCGTGCAAGCATACGGCGCAGCGTCAGTGTTAGCACACTGTACATCGTTCGCCGCATCTTCGGCCGCGGCTGGCTAAATTCCCCGCCTTGAAACACGTTCGAATTAGCGATTAGCGCGCCACAAGAGTTGCAGAAGTAGGCCTACTGTTACATCGCAGAGAAACGCAGTTCAGTCTTCTCGAATCTCAATGATTTCGTCTTGACGCATTGCGTCGCATCAGAGCTCGGCCGCGTGCAAGCATACGGCGCAACGTGAGTGTTAGCACGCTGTACATCGTTCGCCGCATCCTCGGCCGCGGTTGGCTAAATTCACCGCCTTGAAACACGTTCGAATTAGCGATTAGCGCGCCACAAGAGTTGCTCAAGTAGGCCTACTGTTACATCGCAGAGAAACGCAGTTCAGTCTTCTCGAATCTCAATGATTTCGTCTTTACGCATTGCGTCGCATCAGAGCTCGGCCGCGTGCAAGCATACGGCGCAGCGTGAGTGTTAGCACGCTGTAAGTTACATCGTTCGCCGCATCCTCGGCCGCGGCTGGCTAAATTCACCGCCTTGAAACACGTTCGAATTAGCGATTAGCGCGCCACAACAGTTGCGCAAGTAGGCCTACTGTTCCATCGCAGAGAAACGCAGTTCAGTCTTCTCGAATCTCAATGATTTCGTCTTTACGCATTGCGTCGCATCAGAGCTCGGCCACGTGCAAGCATGCGGCGCAGCGTCAGTGTTAGCACGCTGTACATCGTTCGCCGCGACCTCGGTTGGCTAAATTCACCGCCTTGAAACACGTTCGAATTAGCGATTAGCGCACCACGTCAGTTGCGCAAGTAGGCCTACTGTTACGTCGCAAATTTTGTGTATTTTCGGGAATACGGCCATTCCCCGCGTATTATCTCGCACCGAAAATTTTCACACATATTTTCGGTCAAAAAAGTGTGAGATATAAGCGAGCAAATACGGTATATAAGCATAACCTTATTGCTCTAATTTTTAAAAGGAATCAGCACAAACGATTGGAATATTCCTTTTATTAGCACAACCAACTGAAACTACGAAATAATTTCTCCAAAATCATCGTTTTACTGGCGATAAACAGTGGATATTATGCGGCAATAATAACAGCACCATTTTCAAAATAATTTTTACCGTAATCGATTGTTTTCACGACAATAATCGATGTTCGCACATATCGATTATTACTCGTAAATATCGATTATATAGCCAATATTTTCATTGCTGGGAACTCGCAAATTTCAAAGTTGCGGCGCAAAAATATAATAAAACATAATATTCAACATTAATCGGTAAATTCGGCACTTTTCGCATTTATGGGAATAATTCGCAAGAACCCTTCGTTATCGCACTTTGTCGCACATTCAGTTTCGCAAATTTTGGGTATACATAGTCATATTAGTGACCAGGTAGTTGAAAAAAGGAGAAAAAGGAAAATTCGCATTTATTGCAATTGCGATTTTCCCGTATCTAGATATTTGCCATTCATACTCCACAGGCCACAATAGAAAAATCATTAAGTATAACTTTTTATTTTGTATTTCACAACATTTTTTGTATTGCCACTAATTGTAGGCTATATAAACTTAGAATTTTACAATCAACTCTTATCTAAAATAATTACACAAAGTTATATGCTCTAAGATATTGGTTGATATTTAAGGGTATTTTGAGGTGACAATCCCCTTTCAAAAAAAAAATTGTATATACGCCCCTGTCTGAAAAAGGTGACACAGCTCAAGTTTTCAATATAACCTGACAGAAACAGCAGGTGTGCAAATCTTGGTTTAGGATGAGTCAAGCATAAAGGACTCATTTTATTTTTTAATTTACCGCTACAACTAAGAGTTTTAATTTTATTCACCATCATCGTGTTGGGAGCCATTTTTTCAGTGGTGCCTTAGAAAACAAAATTTAATGTTTCGCAGTTAGGAATGCAGGGGAAAGGCCAAGGAGGATAAGAGATAACGAGACCACACAGGAAATTCCTTCCAGTTTAGTTCATCAACTCCAACCTGGCCATTTAATAACGATCACAGATATCAAACTAAGGTCTTTTTTTTTTTTTTTTTTTGAGGGAATGAGAAAAATCTTGCCTGAGACGCTTGTGATAGTCCAAACTCTACAAGGGTGTGGGATTCCTACCCACTAAAAACCACATACCCTTCTCCTACGACGAGTGACTCCGCCCCGGAACAGCTCTCGCATTACTTCAGGGCGGCGTCGTACATGAAGCCTCTTATGCTTCTTCTTCATCATCCTGAGTGATCTCTGTCCTGATAAGAGTCTACTGTTCGCTGAGAATAAGGTTGTCTGCTCCAATCTCATAGGTCGGTTGGTTCTTAAGTTTAGGGGCTGCGACAGCGCGGTCATGTAGCCCCGTGTACTTTGGGTGTGTGTAGAATCTGTCTGATAACCGGTGTTAATTGTGATGACTGTATTAATGTGTGTTATCTGTTTTTTAATTCAAGTAAGGACTGCAGACTTTTGAATTTTTCAAATAGTTCCTACTTTTGCCGCCAAATGCCACTGTCTACTAGTTCAGAATTTAGCTACGAGACGCCACCGCAGTCGGCTCTTGGCAACGAACGTAGGAACCTAAGAGCGTTGTTTACATTCTTAACCTATACAATTTAGCTTCACACAGGTGTAATTGGTGGAAGGTTCATTAACATGCCATATATCTATGACATGGGACCGCCGGCTTTACTTCCCCTCCGAAAGAAGGCATACTGAGGGATTTTTAACGCTCTTAAAAATCCTGTGCATATTTGCCTGAAGAATCTGCATCATTTTCCACTATGTTTGACCTTTTCAAGAGCTTCACAAAACACGATGAACTTGTCTGAACCAAAAACATGGTTTCGTTTTGCATCTGCAACATCCTTGTCTGTACAAAGTATGCATCGTGGATTTACTTTGCAGCCTACTGCCTTATGCCCAGCTTCTCCGCACTTAAAGCAAAACTTACTTCTGTCTGCACCTTTGCAGTTTCGTGCATGATGTCCAGAAGATAGACATAGAAAGCATCCAGGCACTAAGGTTCGTCTTCGTACTCTGCAGTATAACCATCCTATTTTAATTTTAACACTCTTTTAACGCTCTTAAAAAATCCATAAAACCATGTAATTTTTCTGATATTGTGAACTTGCCACCTCCGGGTATAGGGGCTATAATACTAGCTTTAAATGAATCCACAAAAACAGTACACCAACTTCCCAATTCACACGCTATTTATTAACAATAATCCTTCTCCAGATTGATGTGATCTCTAGCAATCATTAATTAGCTTGCCACGGTGGGTGAGTGGATAGCGTGTCGGTCTACTAACCCCAAGATTGCAGGTTCGCTCCTGGCCGTGGTAAGTGATTTTTGAAAGGCGGCAAAAATACGACACGCATGTCATACGATGTTGGCATGTCAAAGATCCCATTTGAATTCAGTAGGCCGTGTTCATAATGGCAAAATTAATCTCCGGAGTTTCCGCCAACACAAAGTTCCTCATTTCTCTACTAGAAAGTGCTATAGTGTTCAAGGAGCTTAGATATCTAACCTCCTCGACTTTCAAGGAACAACGAAATTCGACAGGCAAGCTACCCTCTGGGTGTCAAATTACAAAGCTTGCACCCGGCACCCGAGGCCATAGGATATTATTATTATTTATTAATTAGCAATACCTTGTTTGTCGAATCAGGCAGCTTCCATACTAGATCCTCCACACTATCAATAATTCATTAGGGAAAGGGGCTTTTCACAATATTATAATATTTCTCTACTCCCTTCCTTTCTTCTTGCATTTACTTAAAAGTCCCTTTCCGTCCTCCTTCTTGCCAGACACCAGTTCCACTTCTCCAGATCGTCAACATACAACATTATCTCTTCCAAAAGTCAGCCTCCATACCATCACCAATCAACACTCCATAATAATTCATTCCCATCCTCATTTTTCTTTCCACATCAAGTTCTCAATTCAACATCTAAAGTAAACCAACTTCCCTTCATAATCTGCAACTTTCTTCATCTTATCAACAGCCAACACCATAGACCATCCTTCCATTTATCATTCCTCATTCATCATATAGAAAACCTGTCTTTTTTTATATCACCAAAAACAAACTATCTTCCTACAATCTCCATAGTAAGAAAAATCATCAGACTGAACACTCATACAAAGAACATAGAATTTAAAAAAAAAAAACAATACAACATCATAAATAGAGAATATTTAGAGACAAGAAACTCAATTTTGCATGGCAATTCACAACAACATTCCCATGGCAACCTTGCCCTAAGATCAAGGAACCTTTGCCAATAAGTCAGAGCCACCTACCAGCAACAGCCAGAATCTCTATGGCCAAGGACACATAAGACAGGTCTACCAATTGTGGCCACGGCTGGCAACCAGATAAAAATAAATCAGTAACTAAATAACAGTCTCTGTAACCTAACAAAAGTTTGGTTACAACCACTATCAAAATCTTAACCAAAAAATAAATCACATACGCCTATAATTAACAAATCTTGACTAGTTGTGCTAGTTTAATAACTGCTGCAGCTGAAGTGTATACACAGTACTTGTAGACAGGATGTCTACCAAAATCAACAAACAGATTTTCCTGACAATTCCCTGATATTTCCAGGATAAATCAGAAAATTCCCTGTGTAACAGTAGCGGTCATATAAATATATAAAACAGAGTTCGTACTTAAAAAGCATTTCAAAAAGTGCTTGAACAATAAAGGGTAGCATGGCACAGTTGTAAAGATTTTAAAAAAGGACAGAAAAATATATTTTGCCAAATTTTGCCAATTTCTAAATTTTTTATCCAGAAAAAATATTGTACTTGCGAGTATTGAAAGTAGCTCATCAATAGTGATGCTCTCATACAGTTACACATTTATACACATGTAATTAGTGTGCTCTATCTCACAAGAAATGAGAGCTTACTGATTTAACGTCAGTACCAACATACATCTACAACAATCATCACCACAATATACTTTTTACCATCAAAATTTTAATGCTTAATTTCCAATTACTCAAGGTTGGAGCTTGTAAAACTAAAATTCCCTCTTCTTCTTCATTTCCCGTTTCCAGTTCCCTGGGTCGGGTTGTGAATCAAGGATCTCCACAGTTGTCTATCCCTCCACCATTCATTTCCTTCTTTCAATACTTCTTTTTCTTTTACTCCTCTTTTCTCTATGCTTTCCTTCACCGTATCTATCCACCTCTGGGCCTTCCTCGTGGTCTTCCTGGTATTTTCTCCATAAATATTCTTTTTGGTACTCTATATTCTTCCATTCTCATCACTTCACTTCAGCTTACTGGTTTCTATCTTGTCTTGCAGTTTTGGGAACCCAGTTCTCTCCCTAATGTCCACATTTCTGACTCCATCCCTCCGTGTCTTCCCAATTATTCCTCTAAGGAACTTCATCTCGGCTGCTTGGATTCGGCTTTCATCGCGTTTTGTTGTGGACCAAGTACCTGCTGCATATGTCAAAATTGGTGCGTAATACATTGAGAATAGGACTTCCTTGTTCCATACTAAACCCCTCACACACTGGTAAACCCATTAGCTTGTTGGATTCTCTTTCCAATTTCTTCATTTATGTTACCATCTTCAGTGAGTATGCTCCCCAAATACTTAAAGCTTTTTACCATTTCTAATGGATTTCCATTGACTTCAATATTCTGTCTTCCTTCTCTCTTGTTTCTTGTCATCACTACAGTCTTACTCTTCTCCACACTTATTTTCATTCCATATTTCTCTTTCTCTTGATTCCATACAGTGACTTGTTCTTGCACTTCCTGTGTCATTAAAATACCCTGATAATTCCCTGAGTTTTCCAGGATTTAAAAATTCACTGAATATTCCATGTTTTCCAAAGTAGTAGACACCCTGTTAACCCTACAAGTGCCATGCAGTATAGTCTGTAGTGCCAGGCGAATAATGTAGAAAATTACTTGGAATAATAATTAATTTTAGTCACTTTTAATGGGCACATTTTTATGAATGATACAGTATTTTAAAGAGGAAGGTTTGGGCATTCTTTGCAATATAAATACAAGATATATATTTCAAAACATTTAGACAGAAGCCTTCTTTTTAAATTTATATTTTCTTTTTAGATTCAAAGTTTGAGGTGTTTTTAGAAAGAAAAAAATGCCTAGGAAGTTAATAATTTTGGAATATACAATTTGTTGAAAATATCATGAACTAACATCACACAATTGTATCTTCATCATAAGGGTGTTCAAATTTTTGGACTTCCCTAAATCCACTTCCTTGGGCATCCCTAGAATCATGTATCCAGTTATCATCTTCAGAATCACTGCTATTAATTTCACCATCTTGACATCACTAAAATCACTCTCATCTTCCAATGAACCACAGTAGAACCTCGTTAACACGTTCCTCATTAGTATGTTTTATCGCATATCACGTCGTAATTTTCAAGTCCCGATTCTTATCTGATGACAATGTAAAAGTACCTCATTTATCACGTCGCACATTTTGCCGCGCATCGCTTAGTACAATCGCATTTTCGGCAGCCTTGAAAGCATTCTTTGTCCACCCTTAGTGCAATGTGAGACCGACCACTCTGAGATAACATTCCCTGCCAACAAGCGGGCGAGGGTTGCGACTTAACAGGTATCGGCGACTCTTAAAAGTAAGACAGTAGCACGCGCCGCACATCGCTTAGTACGATCGCATTTTCGTCAGCGCTGAAAGCATTCTTTGTCCACCCCTAGTGGAATGCGAGACCGACCCCTCTGAGATAACATTCCTTGCCTACAAGCGGGCGAGGGTTGCGACTTAACAGGTATAGGCGACTCTTAAAAGTAAGACAGTAGCACGCGCCGCGCCGCGTTTTTTACATTTCCCTTACTGATACAAATTTATGAGGTTTAATTATTATTTTCCATTAGTACTTTTTCCCGCTTTTGACGTCCAAATTTTTCAGTCCCTTGAAAAACCTACTAACGAGGTTTCACTGTACAGTGCACTCTCGGTAATTAATGCACGAAATTCCGCGAATTATCCGCAGTTATTTTTGTTAATCCTAATAAAAACAAAACTATTGATTAAAATATTGAAATATGCTTGAAAGGCAAAATAATAATTAAAACACTTGATTGTAGTGTCTTATAAGACATGCTAGGCTAGAGGTAGGCCTATGTGGATTATGGCTACAATAATACAGTATATATTTTAAAAAAGTCATGCCATTTTGTTTCTTAGATCGTTTATTCTAATTTTCGAGTGCACATTTCCGAAGAAAACGTTTAAGAGAACGAAAATTCATTTCGTTTTTCTATATAAGAAATAAAAAAGCAAGCAAGCAAGCTTGTAGTTTAACGTGACCGTTAATCTCGAGATCATGAGCCACGGGACCTCCTTTTTACGTGGAATCCGAACCACAGGACATGGCATTTCACTTCGAAAATCTCACATGCATTGACCGGGAATCGAACCCGGACCGCCTTGGTGAGAGGCATACAGCTAGACCGCTGAGCCATAAGTGTGACTAGATTCTGTGGGAAACTTTTGGGATTTCTGTTGCATCACTCCCGCACTCGATATCAACTGGATCTCAGTTTTCCTCACCAACAGTCAAATTCCGTGCTATTTCATCTTTGCTTTCATGTCTTAAATCATAATCGTCTTTATCGGCGTCTAACTTGCCCGTTAGGAATATCGTCGTTACAGATGTCGGCAAGCGCTTGCTTTTGTAGTGGTATTTTTCTCTCAAGACTGGTTGACAGCATGAAGAGCATCCAACAAACACGCTCTCGGTCTCGCGAAAGTTTACGTCATTACGCAATAATCGCTGTTTACAATACGCTGTCCGCGCATCCACCCTTCACAACTCACAGGTCAGCGACCTTGGAGTGTGGCTGTTGGGAAATGAGGGGTAGGTTCCCAGTGAAAGCGCATTCCTCTTGTATTGTTTGGGCTTCGAAGATAAAGGAAATCTATGCTATACCACTCGCGGCAACCTGCTCGTATGTTTTGAACATTGCGCAAGTAGGCCTACTGTTCCATCACAGAGAAACGCAGTTCAGTCTTCTCGAATGTCAATGATTTCGTCTTTACGCATTGCGTCGCACGAAAATTCTTTTAAATGATTGAGAGATTGCTTTACTTAGCATGATGATTAGTTGCCGTGAGAATTTCTATTTAAAATATATTTGGAGATCCGCGAATTAACCGCAAAGCGAATTATCCGCACGCGAATTATCCGCACGCGAATTATCGGGAGTGCACTGTACTTATTCTCTCAAGATCTCCTGCAATGGTTCCATTTTGATCAGCCATATTTGTTTACAAAGCCCACATGGCCCATGCATCTTCAACGAGTTAATACAACAGAAATACGTATCCTATTAGAGTACCAACTTAACTAACTGCAGTCAATAAACTTCCTCGTCACCGCCTGCTACCAAGAATTGCGAAAAGATGTCGCTATATGTCTGAAAACACGCACGTAGTCAGAGTCGATTATTTTCGACCCTGGCACTACAAAGCATACAGAAAAGTCAGAAAATTCGACTCTTGGCAATTGTAGGGTAATAGCCTAAGTGTAACGATTCCGATGATGTTCGCTTAATGATCGAAACTGGTGATCCCAGTGTATTTATTGATCTGTGGTTTTTTTTTTTTTTTCACCCATTATCACCACTCTAATCTAAAGGAAAGAAGGGAATGACTACCTGCTGGAGTATTTCCTGGCAAGCTGCAGCAGAAGCCTCGGTGACGGTGAGGAACAGCTGAACTGCTGGCTCGAACAGGTTCAGCTCCACCTCCTTGAGGGAGTCCAGGCCCGCTGCAAACATCCAACATTCTAATTATTTCAATTACCAAATATTCACATTAGTGAAATCATTCAGTCAATAAGACCTCGCTGTTCTGCCCCGAAACTCTTTCAGTGTTATACCTACTCCCTCTGTGCTGAGTTTTCTTTTTCAAGAATATACGGTTATTGAAGAATAGCTTTACTTGTTTGACTTTTTATGACAATACAGTCATCCCTCGTTATACGCATTCTCACTTTACACGTTTTCGCTAGAACGCGATTTAAGAAAATGTACAAGTTAGGTTGCGGATTCACAATCACTCTGTGGAACGATTTAGTGATCGAATGTGCAGCGCACGGCGTGTAGTCAGTCTCAAGGAGAGTGTAGAGTGGCTGTGTTGAGTTGTTTCAGTCTAGATTATTATTAACGAGAGCATTGAGTTAACAAGCTGTGTTTTATTGTTTCTAAAAACGTTATGGAGAAAAGAGAGTGTGATCAAAATGCTTCCAATAACAAAAAGCAAAGGAAATCAATAACCTTGAAGAAAAGCTGAAGTTATAAAGCGATATGAACGCAATGAGCGCACTGTGGACATTTTCCGAGCTACAGGAATCTCAGAATCAACTCTGAGAACCATGTCAAGAAAAACAAAACAAAAAAAAAGCTGCAAAAGTGCGACCAGATTTCTATCTACGATAAAAGAGGGCCCCGGCTTTAAAGTCTCCAAAGATGAAGAAATGCGTCTCGAGACCATAAAATCGAACTCCTGTTGGTTTATCATTCCGAGAACCCACGAGCACTCAATTGCATTTCTTTAACACTCATAGGCTTTTTACTTTTTCCTTGAAATAGTCCGTATCTCCTATCTAACCCATATTTTAGTACTGTACATTCTCTTTACGCATTTCCTTATTACGCGATGATTACTCGGAACAAATTCATCACGTTGGGGATACCTGTAAATTGAAATTAAACATTAATTCAAAGATAATAAATTGAAAGTGGTTGGAAGGTCTCTATTTCATCATTGCTAGGAAACAAAACCCTTATGTAAATGCACAGAAAACGTGAACTATTGCTACTTTAGAACTTCCTTGAACTTCCGACGCGCCATTTGAACCGATCGGATGCTGCGCGTATTTTTATGGGCATAGCAAAGTGAGCACTGCACGAAAACGTACATTTACGAGTTTAGCATTGAAAGGGTTAAGAGAACAACAACAACAATCAATCAATAATCGAGCAGACAAGTCGAATCATTCAAATGTTCAAATAATTATAACAAGCATAGAAACGAAGAGAAAAGAAATCATAGAGGGAAACAGAAAGAAAGAGATAACATGTGATGCTATGATATTTACAACGAGCTTAAACATTACTATAGAGAGGCAGGAGCGCCGCAAGACTGAAGCTACTTGAAACTGTGTCCGCCATCTTCTCTGGAGTCAAGGGAAAGGGGGAGGAGATATGCCATATGTTGAAGTATCAGTGCAGGGCCTGTTGGAACATTAATACGAAACATATTTACGACAAATTATGAAGTCCAATCACTTCTTAAACATTCCGAATAGTTTCAAGTTACAACAATAGTGCTGTAGGCTATTTACACTGCACAATTGTAAATACTGTCCCTTAAATAGAATCAGCTTTGTTAAAACTTGTCTCACTTGCCGTCCTCTCCTTCGAGAGGACTTTTCTCTGAGTGCATGATATACTCTGCATGCCTTATCAGCTTCACATAATGCGATTCTTCACATGGTTCTACTGCATTGAATAGGTGTTCAAAGGAAGTGAACAAACATCAGTTTAACCTTGTAAATACCTTGGTCTCTAGTTTGAGCAAGATATTTTAGCAGTTTTTGTGCATGATATGTGCATTACTCCTGAAAACACATTCTGCTGTCTTACACAAATATTTCAAATCATCGGATGGATATACAATGAGTTGCTCACATCTTTGCATTTTATGAAACCACGCTTTGCGTCATTACTCATTGTCAGTCGAACATCTAAGCATTCCACACATTTGATTTTCTTCGACACCTTACAATGCTACCTGCAACATATTCTACCACTTGATCACTGAAAATGGAAAGGGTTTCAAAACACTCTACATAGTCAAGTTCACTTAGGCCTACATCAACATTAATTACAATAGGCTGCATAATGGGAGGACTTAGGCTTAGACTATTATCTGTCTTCACATTAGCTTTAGGGGAAGGATCAATTTGAGCAATTAAGCATTTCCTATATGCAGCTTTGAATTCTAAGGCATTGGAATTGTTTCTGTATTTTTCAACGGGAATATGGAACAAAAACAATTCCTTCTGTTACGGTACCAGTACGAATATATATAGTATACCGTATAGGCCTGTATCAGACATTAATAGAAAGCAATGGAGACCAGACGTTCTGGAAAATTGATAGTAATATCCTTACTGTATCCGTGCAGTGAAATATATTAGTAGCACAATTAGGCTATACTTAGGTAAAATAGGATATATCCGTTGTTTTATTGCTTCGATTAGTACAGCCGTACGCTGAACATACAGCAGGCATCGCTGCGGAAATTAATATGCAGTAGATTTCAACCTAGTAACACAAATGACAATAGAAATCAAATTCACTGAACTCTTCCCTCGCAATCAGCTGACTGAATGTTTTGACTTTATGACTCCGGAAAACATGGCGGACGTTCTTACCAATATCTTCCGCTAAGAGCGCTGTGAGCGGTCCCTTAGCCTCTCTATAGTATCTTTAAAGCTCGTTGGATATTTATTATCAGGATGAAACCCTGCTTCTAACAACTCGTCCAATGGACACATTTCTTTACACAAATTGCTCTCATTTATGGATCTTCGAATAATTAAAATATTCTAATTGATCAATTAATTTCATAATCGACTAAAGGAAGAACTTGAAAAAATGGGGCAAAAGATTAGCAAATCCAAGTCAGCTGCCTTGGCAATTAGTAGGAAGAGTTAATCTTAAAATTAAAAAAAGAAGAAGTGGATGTTGCTGACAAATTCAAATATCTCGGCAGTTTTGCTTCCTCTGACAACACCATGAACCGAGAAATCAACAACAGACTACAAGAAGCTTCAAAATGTTATCACTCTGTGCGTTCACTACTTTGGGATCCAACATTCCCACTAGCTTCTAAGATTACCGTGTACAAAACCCACTTTGTACCAATTCTAACATACGGACTTGAAGCAGCAGCAAACAGCCGTCTACAGGCTGCTGAAATGAAGTTCCTCCGTTCCTGCTTACGAGAGACGAGGATAAAATAAGGAATGTTAACATCCGAGAAGAGCTTGGATTGGAAAGAAGCCTTTTGGAATTAATGGAACTCTACACACTACGGTTGTATGGCCATTTGAAAAGGATGGTTTCAGACAGAACTTCTAGAGCTTATATTGAAAGGGTAGTTCCTGGCAAAAGACCGAGGACGACCTCGAGACTTATGGGTGAAACAAGTTTCAAAGGATGTAGAGAAGAGAGGTGTAAACTGGCATACTATATCCAAAGAACAGCTATGGATGGATAAAACTAATTGGAAGAGGCTTTTGCACTACCGCACCCAGCTTGGTGGAGCGAAGGCCTGATGATGACGATGATGAATTGACTATTCTAAAATTCGTGTGCCCTTTGCTGTTAATTCGCGGCTCTCCAAGAGTATTTTTTTTTTAATAGTAATTCTTACAGCAACTAATCATTCCCGTTAAATAAAATAATCTCTCCGTCGTTTAAAAGAATGTTAACGTGATATTATGCGTACAGACGAATTCATTGAGATTTGAGAGGACTAACTGTGCTTCTCAGCGATGTAAAATTAGACCTACTTGCGCAATGCTACCTGAATGCTGCAATATAACCATGTCGCTGAACGGGCTGTGGCACGGATTTCTTTTATTAAAACCAAGGGAGTACAAAGAGGAATGCACTTTCACTGAGAATCTATCCTCCCTTTCCAAAGAGCCACACCCCAAAGTAGCTAGCCAGAAAGCAAATACCGTATATACTCGAATACCACCCGCACATTTTAAAACAAATTCGGACGTGAAAAATTGGGGTGCGGGTCTTATTTGAGTCATCCAAATTTGAAAGATCTAAATTGCAAGCCACGCGCGATATCGGGTGTTGCGAGTATCCGCTAGATGGTGCTAGCCTTCTTCCGGCTATAACTTTGTTTTACCGTAAGCACGCGGCGTCATACAGTCACGCGCACGTTCTCCGAGTGTAAACATGAATGCTACGAAACGTTTGCGGTTATTTACTGTGAGTGAGAAATTGAAAGTTGTGAGGGAAGCTGAAGTTATTGGAAATCGTGCCCGGTAGGAAATATGATATTGACGAGTCATGTATTCGTGATTGAGCAGGATGACGTCTATGCTACAACCACTGGATGTCTGCGTGAACCGCCCGTTCAAAGCAGCCTTGAAACAGCTGTATACGGAGCAGATGGCGGCCGATAAGCACACACCGACCCAAACTGGTCGTATTCAGCGCCCGGAAGTTCAGCTGCTGTGTTCGTGGATTTTGACGGCATGGAATCGTATCTCTGGAGATCTCATACGGAAGAGCTTCAAGAAATGTAGTATTTCGAATGCTATGGATGGCAGTGATGACGACATTTAGTGGGAAAGTGATGGTGATAAAAGTTCCGAAGTTGGTACTTCTGATGACGATGAATGACGTGTTTGTGTACTTTTATTTGTATTTTTAATCATTTGATGTGTGTTATTTTAGGACGCCTTCAAAACGGTTGGAAACTATTTTGGATAAATGCTATTCTGTTTATTTAGTTAAGATTGTAAATAATTTTGAGTAAAAAAAATATTTTTTTAAAATTTTGTTCTTGAAAATCAGGGTGCGGGTCTTATTCGGGGGCGGGTCGTATTCGAGTAAATACGGTACCAATGGACTACAGTCAGTATGTCAGTAAGAAGGAAACAAACCACTGATGACGTATGTGATGAGGGAGGAGCGGAACTTGGACTCGTCCTTGTCCACCGCAGAGACAGAGGCCATGTGCACCATGGCTCTGAGGGCAGCCAAACCAGCGGTCCGCACCTCCCTGTCCGAGCCAGGCAACACCTCCTGCTGGATCGCCCGCCACAGCTCCAGCACATAGGGCTTCATACTGCTTATGGTGAACACATCACAGCCGGCAACCTGGAACACAAATCCACTCAATAGATACAACAACTTTACAGAGGAACTTTACCAGTTCTGGCTGAGGGATTGATAACATTGTTCATGATTGGTCCGTATAGACGAATGTTAATTTGAAAATACATGTAATTCCGTCTAGTCAATACCTTTTGTGTTTATTTATACACTAGGACATGTTTCGAGGCATATTAATATCTTTGAAAATTTTCCCCTTCATCAGCTGGTATAATAGTGGCCAGTCACTATGGACATTAAAATTAATCAAAAATGGATGATGTGGATGAAATGTGATGAAAACATATCAGATTGTTGGACTTACACGTTAAAACACCCTTACAATGTTTACAAAGAAAGCTCTAAAATGTTATTTCAAGCTCTCTCTCGAGATGGTGTTCTTCTGATTCTCCTGATATCATGTGCACTATTCAATAGTCCAATATAGACATTCAAATGCGACGCCGGGCCGAACCAGCGACATTTTGTTCGCGCAAATCAGAAACTTGGGTGATGAGGGACAGAGATAAAAGCAGAATACAAGCAGTGGAAATGAAGTTTCAGAGGAGTCGTATAGCTGTAACTAGAATGGACGAGTCAGAAATGATAGAGTCAGAGAAATATTAAAGGAAGAACCCCTACAGGATAGGAATGAAAAATCAAGGCTTCAGTGGTATGGTCACGTGAAAAGAATGGGAGAAGAAAGAATACCACGGAAAATATCGGAAATGGAGTGGAAGAAAAAGAGACCTATAGGAAGACCAAGAGATAGGTTGATAAAGGGGGTGAAGAAAAGTGTCGAGAGAAAAGGAGTTAATTGGACAACAGTGACAGAAGAGAAGTGGTGGATGGAGAGGCTTGTGCTCCAAGCAGACCCAACCTGCGGTTGGAAACTGCTCTAGTTGATGATTGATTTTACTCTCAGTGTTGTAGTTTTAAGAACAATTTTTAATGCAAGTGTAACTAACATTTTCGAGCTTTATTTGTAAGGGTATTTCAACATGTAAGGCCAACAATCTCATATGTTTTCAGCACATTTCATCCATTTTTCATTAATTTTGATGTCCATAGTGACTGGCCAATATTACACTAGCTGTTGAAGGGGAAAATTTTCAAAGAAAATAATAAGCCTCGAAACATGTCCAAGTGTATAACTAAACACAAAAAGTACATAAAGTGTATTTTCAGTTTTCAAAGTTCTGGCTGAGCTAACACACTTACCACAAGATGGAACGAGTCCAGTTTCGCCAGCTTGAGTTTGGAGTCCAGCTTCTCCAGAAGAAGGGGGATGCAGTACTGTGCAAAGTCTGGAATGGCTGTGAGGCAGGGAGCCAGCGCTTCTGCCAAGCTCTCTCTCGAGATGGCGTTCTTCTGATTTTCCTGAAAACATGTGCAGAAATAAGATTAAAACTCACATAACACAAACTCTTTTGGACTCATAGGCAAATACAGGGAGATTCTTTCGCTGGAGCAGGGCCGGGGGCGCGCATGCCTTCCACCAGCCAACCGAGCTCGCACCACTGATAGCGTGCAGGTGGAAACCATAACAAAGTACATTATTTAATGGTAAATTCACCAGCAAATCATGATTAAAGAACTTAACTATCCACAGGAGAAGCTGAGAGTGTTCTCCTTCAGCTGACAGACAGGCGTTGAACCGTGTAAATAAATTAGCGTTTACACGTTGTGATCCCCTTCTGTTGTGAGGATATCTGCTGCTGTATATTGTTCTCCAGCTCCACTGGAGTACTGGTAATTGATCTGTACACTTTGTATTTTAAATTAACCTGCAATTGAACATCAAACGGGCTTAGGTCTGTGCTTCGATTATTCACAGTAAACACGCAGGGGTGGGGGTGCAGGAATAGCTACATAATGTAATGGTGTAACTTCCACAGTTACTGTCTGTCAGCTGAAGGAGAACATTTTTAGTATCTTCTGTGAAAAGATAAGTTCTAACCTTTAACTGGTGACGTGAGGTCAACCAGATTCCCAAGAAATAAAAAAATATCTGTACTTCTTTAATTAAATCCTGCAGGAAGCTGTTGTTTATGTTACCTTCTAATCTGTGCACTGACACTTCACACCCTCATTGATAAATATTTAGGGACTTAATGACTTTAATGACCCTGGTTAGCTCGCCTCCACCTTGGCAACCCTGGGGCCCGAGCACGGTTAGCTGGCGGTAGGCGTGCGCGCCAGGCAGTCTGCCCTGCTCCAGCAATAGAATCTCACTGTACTTCTCGCATAATTCCCTCCCTTTTAAGGTCAAATTTTGGAGGGAGGGAAATTATGTGTATTTTTCATCAATAGGGCATGACTGAAAAGAAGACTTCTAAACGTAGCAATTTAACTGAATATGCATTAAAGTAACACAACTACACGAATATTAAGGCAGGTTTCGTGTGGTTGGCTGTTAACGATGTCACTCTACACGTCCACAGTCAACTGTTTGTACTTACGACAGCAATAAACAATGTCTAAGCCAGCTCGCTCTTAGTAAATTCAGCCTTCAGCTCATATATAAAGGTGTGACGAGGGACAGGTGTATGCCCCACCTGCAGGCTGGAAGGTTGGACACTGTTCAAGAACGGGAAAATATTTGTCTCCTCAATAATTATGGCTCAGGGGAGAGAAATATTCATTTTTTTAAAGTCTGTTGAGTAAAATTTTGGAAAGGATTATACGAAAGGGTCTTATGCAATAAAATATGGCACATTACCTTGTCATAATTTTGTGAACTATAATAAGGTAATATACAGCCAACATATTCGAGAAAGCAATTTTCTTTTCTTCTTTTCTCTGATGTGCAAATGGATCTAGAAACAGGAACTATTGACATATTGCTCGCATGTGTTACATCTGTATGTGAAATTATTTCAGACTATTAAGACTGTAATTGCAGTCACTGAGCAGCTCCAAGTTGGACATCCGTTAGCTTCCTAACTAGACTAGCAAAGTTCATCCTTAAAGAGTATTTCTTTAATCTGCCATAGTATTTGTTTCCATCTAGTTTACATTAGTAATGTCCGAAGTGTAAGGTGCTATTCTACACAGCATCTCCTAGGTCACTTGGAGCATCTCTTTAAATTTTGAAGATAAAAAATACTATATTATTTGGAAGATTCTCTTATGCTCTCTACAACTCTTAAACCATTTCTCTGATGTTTCCTAGAGCTCCTAAACCACTTCTTTGATATTCCCTAGAGCTCCTAAACCATTTCTCTGATGTTTCCTAGATCTCCTAAACCACTTCTTTGATGGTCACTAGAGCTCCTAAACCATTTCTCTGATGATCCCTAGAGCTCTTAAACCATTTCTAGAACCACAAATGTGAGACATATTTTTAATGTTCTATCCCTGAATTCTTTTGACATGCCTTTCCACTGCTTGCCACGGTGGGCGAGTGGTTAACGTATTGGTCTACTAACCCCAAGCTTGCAGGTTCGCTCTTGGCCGTGGTAAGTGATTTTTGAAAGGCGGCAAAAGTTACGACACGCATGTCATACTATGTTGGCATGTCAAAGAATCCATTTGATTTCAATAGGCTGGATTGGAACACTGTGCCGGAAGAGGAATGGTGGAACGACAAAACAAAGTGGAGAGGAACCATATTTGCCCCCACCCAGTGTCAACTGGAAAAGGGGAAATGAAGATGCTTATGAGGTAGAGTTCATAATGGCAAAATTAATCTCGTGAGCTTAGATGTCTAACCTCCTTGACTTTCATAGTGCTTCAAGGAACAACAAAATTTGATCTGCAAGCTGCCCCCTGGGTGCCAAATAACAAAGCTTGCACCCGGCACCAAGGCCATACAATATTATTATTATTATTATTATTATTACTGACATGTAAGCCCTATGATAAGTTCAATGATTTTTTTTTAAATAATGAAATATTACATTCATGAATTTTATAATCGAATGCTTTGATCACAAAAGCGAAAAAATAATTATACACCACATTACACTGGTTAAAATTAATGGCAAGAGTGATGAGACTTCGAGAATTGTACAGAGTGTTGTTACTGCACCCAAGATGCTTGGTAACCAGTAGGATGTTTAGTGAATACTATCCAACATGTTTGATATTATACAAGCATTTTGCTACCAGTATACTGTACACTACATCAACGCCAGCATATCATTATTCTGAATCCGCTTAATGGACAACATACACAGTAAAACCTGCCCAAAGCAGAACGCAATCGTTGCGGATTTATTTTTCCGTTTTCACAGGTTTCCGCTTTGCGAAGGGTTGAATGTTAATACCGTATTTGCTCGCGTATATCTCGCACCCCATTTTTTTATTTGAAATTTAAGGGGGAAAAAAGTACTCGCATATATCTCGCATTCATTACTGACGCCATCATATAAATGACAGTAATAACCTTGAGGTAGAAACACGTTCGATTTAGCGCGCCACAACAGTCGTCATTGTCCAGGAACTTACCCGAAGCGATACTAACAGGAAGAGCGAGCAAAAACGAGTTGATCCGAACTTCGATACGAGCCGATTAGGGATCGAGGCGCCGCGTGCAAGCATACGGCGCAGCGTGAGTGTTAGCACGCTGTACATCGTTCGCCGCGTCTTCGGCCGCGGCTGGCTATATTCCCCGCCTTGAGACACGTTCGAATTAGCGATTAGCGCGCCACGTCAGTTGCGGAAGAAGGCCTACTGTTACATCGCAGAGAAACGCAGTTCAGTCTTCTCGAATCTCAATGATTTCGTCTTTACGCATTGCGTCGCATCAGAGCTCGGCCGCGAGCAAGCATACGGCGCAGCGTGAGTGTTAGCACGCTGTACATCGTTCGCCGCGTCTTCGGCCACAGTTGGTTAAATTCGCCGCCTTGAGACACGTTCGAATTAGCGATTAGCGCGCCACGTCAGTTGCGGAAGTAGGCCTACTGTTACATCGCAGAGAAACGCAGTTCAGTCTCCTCGAATCTCAATGATTTCGTCTTTACGCATTGCGTCGCATCAGAGCTCGGCCGCGTGCAAGGATACGGCGCAGCGTGAGTGTTAGCACACTGTACATCGTTCGCCGCGTCTTCGGCACTGGCTGGCTAAATTCGCCGCCTTGAAACACGTTCGAATTAGCGATTAGCGCGCCACAACAGTTGCGCAAGTAGGCCTACTGTTACATCGCAAATTTTGTGTTTCTTCGGGAATACGGTCATTCCCCGCGTATATCTCGCACCGAAAATTTTCACACATATTTTCGGTCAAAAAAGTGCGAGATATACGCGAGCAAATACAGTAAGACAAAATACACTACAAAGAAATACTGTATTATCGCGTAGGATTACGATGAAAAAACAGTCTGTAAATAAAAATGAAAGTAGGTTCACATGTATTAAACTGTATTTTCAACTTACGTACAAAAAATTCAGTTTCTCTGCTCGTTTCTTTGTTTCCATATGTCTTTCGCGACTTCTTACAGGAAGTTCCAGCAGTTCTGGAACATTCTTGGAAGCTGCAAAAACCTGCAGGTCACTCACAACAGATAAGTGCTTCTCCAAAATTGTACTTTTAGCTTCCATTCGTTGCCTTCATCATCGTCCATTTCTTCAATGACTTTGCACCTGATGTTCTCGGCAGCAATATCAGCTGCACTTTGAATGTCTTAGTCGTTAATGTTTCCCAGATCTTTGGTGCAAGTAGAGTCGCGCTCAAAATTTGGTGCTGTACGTAGCTTTGTATTATGGATAAGATTAACCGTCTTAGTCAGGTTATGACGCCTACAGTTCTGATATTTCTTTCCGTATGCGCGTTAGGCAGTTTTCCGCTTTACAGTGTCATTTTACATCGGAAATACCTGCGTTGTGAATTTTGTTTCCGTTTGTCCAGTTTTCCGGTATATAAAGTTACTGCAGTAGTTTTTTTAATTTTTTTTAGCGTATGGCTTTTAGTGCCGGGAGTGTCCGAGGACGTGTTCGGTTCGCCTGGTTTGTAGCTGCTTCGAGGCACACACCCAATGGGTGAGCTACACCTACCGTCGCGTGTGGAGTGTTGTTTGGATAGGAAAGTTTGAATGTAAGGACGAGGAATTCAGGGTGTCTACTGTAAGGATGAAGTAAAAATTACTTACATTTTAGGTACCTTTTAGTTACCTTTGAATTCAAGATACGTCTGCGGTCTGCTAGCATAGGCGCTCATAACGCGGTGAAGAAAAACAACAATGAAATGTTTTTAAAGAGGTTTCTTATTTATCGTATGGCTTTTAGTGCCGGGAGTGTCCGAGGACATGTTCAGCTCGCCTGAGTCTGTAGCTGCTTCCAGCGGACACCCTTAGGGTGAGCTACAAGTTCCGTTCAATTTTAAGTTGCTACCAGATATCAATGATACCTAGTGGTGAACGTTGGAACTTTGATACAGCGTTCCGACGAAATCTAACCTATTAATTTAGCTTCACACAAGTTTAGTCTTAGTTCCGCCCCTTAAAACAACAATAACTAACTAAGTTTAGTCTGTGGAAGAATCTTTTACATGCCATAAATCTATGACATGGGGCCGTCGGCTTTACTTCCCCTCCGAAGGAAGGCATACTGAAGGATTTTAACACTTTTAAGAAATCCGACGACTTCGGCCGTGTTTGAACCCGCTATATTGGGCACAGCAGTTCAGCATGCTACCAACTACGCCCCCGAAGCCGCTTTAAATGAAATTCACATGATGTTATAAAAATTTTAAAAATAATAAATATATACTAGATATTTAATATCAAATGAGTTGTTTCAGCTAATATGCCGTCTTGTCCACTATATGTTGTTATAATTACGGTACCAAGAGGTTGCTGTGCTCTTGACCATTTGGCGAGATTTCCTTCGTCCCCGCAGTAGGTCGCGAAGAAATGTATGCGATGTTACGCGATCGTCACTGAATTCTGTCTTCGCAGTCAAATACGGAGAAATATCGAGATATTACACGATCGGCGCTGGTCTCAATTGTTTGATGAGCTTCCCGTAGTTTTCACGATAGAACACGGAGAAAAATCGCGATTTAGATAATCAGTGTCACTTTTAGTCATTCGACGAGATTTCCATTGTCCTTGAGGTCGGGCACAAGAAAATATAGCATTATTACGCAATCGGCGCCACTTGCTGTCCGTTTGACAAGAATACAGTTGTCCTCGTCATAGAATGCGGCGAAATATCGCGATGTATCTCAATCGCTGCCACTCTCGGCCGTTTTACGTTGTCCTCGAGATATTAGGCAATCGTCGTCGCACCCGGCCGTTCAACGATTGTCTGCCTGTCTATCTGTACTGACAGAATGGCGGAGGCAAGCTCAAACTTGGGCATGGTTAAAATTCACGAGTAGTTATGAATGTAGTTATGTTCGGTCGGCGCCGTGATTCCCTTTGTCCCTATGCAGTGGTTGGGAGTTCATCAGTTCAGGGTGGATCACGAGGAGGGTTTAGTATTTCGATGCTACGTAGGCTGTCATTTTTTAAGTGGGTTGATGCACTTCTCGCTCCCCACACGCTTTTAAGTATACGGTCATGGGAAAAGTGGCAAGTAGGTTTCGTGATGGGTGCCCAATCACCTTTGACAGGATTCCCGCAGTCCTCGTGGTCACAAGTTCACGATAGGGGACGAGTCGATCACGGTCCGTTTGACGAGATTCCCGCAGGCAAGTTGTGCGGTCAGCCGGCCGTCTTGAGGATGCGATTTTGGAGGATGAACGTTCGAAGTAGGTACGGTATCGAATATTACGAATTATTCTGAGAGGATTAAACGAATAATATGACAAGAGGGGAAGTTTTATTTCGACTGAGAACCACGAATTATCCTCAAGTTATCGAAATAATCTGTTAGATTATATATCCGATGGAACGAAAGTTCGAAGGAAAAATCGTCTTATAACGGAATTTCGAATTAACCATACTGGATGTCGCAAATTTACTATACATATTTTTTTAATAAGTTATATGTATTTCTAAGATTTTTCGCAATTTTTTTTCGAAACGGTAACATTTCGCAAGATTGCGACATTAAATTGTTTGGCGTTATTTCTGGACTTCAATTTGACATAGTTTCAAAATAACAGAAATGAGAGATTTCTTTTTAGTTTCGGAAGTATTCGCGAATAAACGTCTCGCGAAAAGTCAGATTTCCAAATACAGTAACACAGAAACATATTTCACACGAAACTTAAGTCTTCTTGATGCCGAAAATATACGTTGAACCGATGTATACCACTCAAGGTATCCTCAGTATGTATTTCCTTGAGATCGGGCACGGGGAAATATAGCTTAGTTCGATGCAATAGGCACGGCGCCGCTTGCATGAAACTCGCTCCATCGCAATCTCTGAGCCTAGCGGCGCGAGTTTAAATGATTCAACCCGCCTTCAGAAAATTTTCGTTACCCGTCTGTAAAATTCGTTACTTTTTCGTTACTTTCGTTACCCTTTTGTAAAATTCATTACTTTTTCGTTACTTTCGTTACCGGTAGACACCCTGGAATTGGAAGGTAGCGGCTGTGGCCTATAGTTAGGGACCAACCCCTGCATTTGCCTGGAAGGAAGATGGGAAACCACAGAAGACCACCTTCAAGGTTGCCGGTGGGGGGCATTCGAACCTCCTCACCTCCCGGATGTGAGCGACTGCCAGCAGCCACGCCGTAACGACCACGGCTAACTCATCCGGTACTGTAGTAATAAAGTGACATAATTCAAGCAAAAAATTGAAAAGAAGTGAACACAATGGTAAACAATACTTACTGCCCTATAGTCCACAGGGAAGTAGCAAGCCATAGTCTCGAACATGTCTTCCATTAGGTGGCCCAGAGGGAAAGTCTTGAGGAAGAATGGCAGCATTCGAAACACAATGAGAAGATTCTGAGCATCCCTCTCGCCATCGACTGCTGTCATGAAGCCAAACACAAAGTCTGGCCCAAGTGCCTTCAGCTCTAGATAGACACAAACAATGCTCAGAGTTAGGATTTACGTAATTCATAGCAGACCAATAGAGGTGATACTTGTGTGAGGATAGCATGGATTGTTCAGTTTCCTTTCAGAAACTGAGATGGTTTGGTTTTCTCCAAAAAAAATGCTGCAATTTCAAAAAAATCATATCTCCTGTTGCAAGGAGATAAATTAATAATTCGAACAGAAAAGTAATCAGGATCTCATCGAGTTTTAGTTTTAGATGTGACTGTACTCCGCCCGTGACCTTCAGCCGATGCGCAGAATGAGTGCGCGACAGGAAGCTGCCACGCCGGTCCTATTCAATGGCCTCCAACACCCCTAGACTTTTTTTGGGGGGGATACGTAAAAATATTATATTCAGTAAACCGGTCAGAGACCTGCAACATTTAAGACGACGCTGTTGCTACAATCACGCCTGAGATGATCCAGCACACTTGGGCCAAAATAGACTATCAACTGGATATTTGCAGAGCAACCAAGGGAGAGCACATAGAAACATTATCAGGTATGAGGGAAATTGAGCTGGTGAATTTAACAACAACAAAAAATACTCGTTTTAATATCTCAAATTTACGGGGCTACATGACCGCGTTGTCGCAGCCCCTAAACTTAAAAACCAACCAATATCTCAAATAGTCCCTGAGCTATGATCTTTTAAAGTTGCTGCAACCTTCTTCGATGACCCAGAGGATGAATAAGAAAGATAGAAGTAAGCTAATTCTAGGTTGAAATTTCTAAGTTCATTCTTCTATAGTAGACCTAGGGTTCTTAACCCCCTTAGCATGTACGGCGCAACGGTGCGCCCACTAGCCTGCTACGTTCACAGCATGTACGGCGCAATGTTATGCTGTCGAATTTGAATCGCCCCCTACGTGGACTTCGTAATAGTTATTTATTTGGTCGTAAGATGGCACGAAGAGGCAACTTTTGGTTACACTTCGAGCTACTTATTATTGCCAGCAGGTGTTGCATATCCTCACAGTCATTTATTTTTCAGATCTCTGCACACGTGTTCCCGCTTTTGCGGACCGTGAGTTTGCTTGTAAACATGGCAGGTCCTGGCACAGTTATTGATGACAAAGAAATAGCTAATTTGCTCGATGATAGTGGCAACGAAAGTGATTCAGAGTGTGACAGCGATATAGAGGATGAGTTCGCTATAACTTCCAGTGAAGATAGTGACGCTGACAATGTAATTCGTGATAGAACGTCAAGAAATACGAACACATTGGGCGACTGTGATATTGTCCCAGTATTGACGTTCCGCTGACCAGGGATAATCAGGTTATTGGAAGTTTATAATATTATGTTATATGTTGTTGTTATTGTGTGCGTTTTTTGAAAACTTTTGCCAGTGCATTTGGAAATTATAGCGAAATGCATATGATAGGCCTACCACACTTACCATTGGGAGTAGGCTAGAAATAATGCACGTTGTGGGTGCAGCACAGAGTTTCACAATATCACATTTGAGGGGTTAAACTACTGTATACTAACTGCAATCAAATACAATATTTGCTCGCTTATATCTCGCATTAATTTCGGACATTGTCATATCAAAGGTGAACGTAGTAATCTCGAGTTAGAACCCCCACCCACTGGACATCACTCATCTTACCCGCGATGTATTTGTTGCAATGTCGACTAGTAGCAGTATTCTGTGTTCACATTTTATTGTTGTTTCTCAGTTAAGTGTGCGATTGTTTTCTTGTGTAGGTCGATCTTTAAGTTATACGGCTGGGTAGTGAGCTTCTATGCCTATGATCGCAGGTTCAAACCCGGCCAAAGTCGTCTGATTTTTTAAGAGCGTTAAAAATCCCTCAGAATGCCTTCCTTCGGATGGAAAGTAAAGCCAGCGGGCCAGTGTCATAGATTTATGGCATGATAAAGAACCTTCCACTAATTACACCTGTGTGAAGCTAAATTATAGGTTATCTTTGACTAACACTTTTAGGTTCCAACTTTCGTCGCCAGGAGCTGACTGCGGTGGAATCTAGTAATAACAATCAGAACTAGTAGGTCATTGACGGTGGTGTTTGGTAGCAAAAGTTGGAACTACTTGAAAATAGAATGTGTGCAGTCCTTACTTGAATTAAAAGCGGATAGCACACACACTAATACAGCCATCACAACTAACACCAGTTATCAGACAGATTCTACACACACCCAAAGTACACGGGGCTACATGACTGCATTCTCGCAGCCCCTAAACTGAGGAACCAACCAACCAAACTCAAAGTGATAAAATCTGCAGAACATAGTAATGAAGCCACTGACTGAGAATTCAGTGGAACTGAATTTAATGTTCAGTACTGACGTAAACAGAAAGCTGCACTAGAAACCACCAACCAAACACAAAATGCATTCAGAGATGTTTCTCGCGATAGCTAATGAAGAGAACAGATAGGTTGGTCATCATCGTCATCGGCTTTAACTCGAATCCGAGTATAAATCTTCTTCCTTCAGTCCAGTTTGTGGATGTGTTTACGATGACTAAAGAGTCCAATCCTGGCATGGAACAAGCGACCACACAAGTCACATAGTATTGCTGGAGGAGGACGTGGTTGGGCTGCTCGAAGTTTCCTAGCTTCATGTGTGCGTCGATCCCTTTCAAACGTTTTTACAGTCTCCGAGATGGTACGGCGCCAAGTTGAGCGGTCTTCAGCCAGCATGTCCCAGGTTTGTGAATCAAGACCTGTCAATTTCAGGGTCTGCTTCAATTGGTCCTTGTAGCGTCTCTTAGGACCACCATGAGTTCTGGTGCCATAGCATAACTCACCATATAGCATTTGACGAGGTAATCTCACATCATCCATCCGATGGACATGACCAATCCATCTAAATTGGTGACCTATTATGGATGATTCTATGCTGTTGATTTGAACCTTTTCAAGAACTGCAATATTGATAATGCGGTCTTCCCATTTAATCCTCAGGATTGATCGAAGTTTATGTAGGTGGACGCGCTCAAGCTTCCTAAAATCACGTCGGTAAAGGGTCCACGTTTCACAGCCATACAACAATGTAGAAATGACTACTGCTTTGTACACCATAAGCTTTGTACTCATGGACAGATCTTTATTCATGAAGACCCGGTGCGCTAATCGTCCATATGCTGCATGGGCTGCGCCAATTCTCTTATCCACATCCTCCTCACAGGTACAGCTCACAGAAATGGTACTGCCCAGGTACGAGAAGTGGTCTACCTGTTCTAATGGCAAATTTGAGATGGAGATATTGAACTGAGGAAGAGGTGTGCCTGGTGAAGGTTGTGCCAAGACTTTAGTCTTATTGACATTTATGGTAAGACCAAAGCGATCACATGCACTTTTGTAACAATTAACTGACTCTTGCAGCTCTTCTGGTGTGAGAGTTGGTGCCGCAGCATCATCTGCACACAACATATTACTAACATTAGTAACCTGAGTTTTCCTCAAGGAGCGGAGACGAGTTAGGTAGAAAAGTCCTCCATCAAAACGATACTTGACCTCCACACCTGGGATGTTTGTGGGTGAATCATAAAGCATTGCAGCCAAGTACAGTGCAAAAAGCGTTGGAGCCAGTACACATCCTTGTTTCAGTCCATGGGTAATAGGAAATTCATCGGACATCTTATTCTGATGGCAAACCTGACCTGTCATGCCATCATGGAGAGCCTTGATTAGATCTAAAAAACGCTGAGGGCAACCAAACCGCTTCAGCACTGCCCACATGGCTGGTCTTGGAACCGAATCAAATGCCTTTTTCAAGTCATAAAAGACTAAGAAGAGTGGATTCTGTTGTTCTCTACATTTTTCTTGTAGATGTCTCACACAGAAAATCAAGTCAATTGTGCTTCTGGAAGCTCTAAATCCGCATTGTGACTCTGGGAGGATCTTCTCAGAGATAACCTTGAGGTGGTTAAGTAGAATTCTTGCAAGAACCTTCCCCACAATTGATAGTTGCCACAAACACTGCGATCACCCTTTTTAAAGATAGTGATGATAGTGGCATTCTTTAGGTCTCCAGGTACCTTTCTTGATTCCCATATTCTGAGGATAAGGGTGAAAATCCTTGTTTTGAGGGAATGACCTCCGGCTTGAATTAGTTCCAGAGGGATGTTATCTGGGCCAGGTGCCTTTCAGGGTTTCAATTGGGTGAGAGCTGCAGTGAATTCATGATAAGTAGGAGGTACTGCCAACCACAGTAGTTCAGGTTGTTGCGGCACATCACAAAGAAAGTCTTCAGCAGCTGCTGATGGACGATTTAGGAGATTGGAGAAGTGCTCCTTCCAGCCTTCCAAGATTTCTTGACTAACAGTAAAGGTAGTAGAATTATCAGTCTTTTCCAGTGTACCTGATGATGAGCGAGATGGTCCATATATTTCCTTGAGTACTGCATAGATGTTCCTCAAGTCTCGATCATCTGATAGTCTCTGCAGTTCCTGAGCCTTCTGTTGCCACCAAGTATTTTTAATCAGCCTTATCTGCGTCTGGCATTTACCCGCGAGTTCCAGTAGTTTATCTCTCTTTGTGCTGGAAGTTGGGTCTTGAAGATGGGCAAGATAGGCATTCATTTTGGCATTGATGAGAGACAATTTCTTCATTGTTGTCATCAAACCAGTCTTGTCTTTTCCGCACTATAAAACCAATGGTTTCCTCAGCTGACTGTGTGATGATCTTCTGTAGTGTGGCCCATTCTTGCTGAATGTCATTCGTTACTGGGTTTTCTGATAACTGGGTGACTATCCTGTTTCCAAAATGTTTATAGATGGATTCATCCTGAAGTTTGGATTTCTTGGCAAATTTTTGATGTTGCTAGGTGGTTTAGGTCTGATGGATATACTGAGCTTACATATAAGTTAACTATATTCCTTGCTGTTCTGGTAATAAGAGAGTCCTTCGTATCACATTGCCGGGTAATGATATAATCAAGAATGTGCCAATGTTTGGAACGAGGATGCATCCACGTGGTTTTGAAGCGGTTAGGTAGCCGGAACTGCGTGTTGGTAATGAAAAGTTCGTGTTCTGCACAAAGACCAAGAAGCAATAGTCCATTGGAATTACATTTTCCAAGTCCCTGTTTGCCCATCACATTATTCCATAGCCTGTGATCTTTCCCAACTCTAGCATTGAAGTCACCGAGGAGCAAGAGTTTATCCGCAGATGGTATCTTGGAGATGATTTCACTTAGCTGATCATAGAATTGAGCCTTTACTTCATCATCAGAATCTAAGGTAGGAGCATAGGCCGAGATGAGTGTCATAAAGGAACCACCTGAGAGTGGTATGCGGAGTGTCATGAGCCTTTCGCTGATTGCAATGGGCATAAGTTGGTGATAATTTACCAGTTTGGTCTTCACAGTGAAGCCCACACCATGAATACGACATTCACCCTCCTCTTTTCCTTTCCAGAAGATGGTATATCCTGTTCCAGATTCAGTAATCTTGCCTTCAGAAGACAGCCTAGTTTCACTAAAAGCAGCAATTTCAACGTTGAGTCTTGATAACTCATGAGTTACGAGAGCTGACCTTCTCTCAGGTCTAACGTTATTGTCCAAATCAAGCAAATATCTGATGTTCCATGATCCAATAATCAATTTGTGATTCTTTACTGTTTTTAAGTTTCGACCGCATGAGGGGTGACCTGCTGAGTGCGGTTGCCCAGCCGGACCAAGATTGTGACTGCCGATGTTTAGCCCACCTTTTCTAGGGCCTTCCCCATGTGGGGTAGGCAGCGGTGATCCTAAACAGGCCTGCCCAAACACAGATGCAGGACCGAATTCCCGAGTAGTCACAGAGTCTCCGGAAGACGACCATCACACATCTGCTGCCAAAGTGCAGGTCCGAACTAGGGGCTTACAGTTAAACCCATAACCTGCCCCCACCATCCTTATCCCATCGCCATTGGACTTTGAAAGTAAGTGACGTTTGGAAGAAGTGCCACTGGCGTGAATTTGTTTAGGGTGGATCTCTCAGCTTGCCAGGACGAGACCCACACACTATGATCTCCGAGCCTTATCCTGCGGCTCACACAAAACGAGACATTCAGGACAGAACACAGAGACTGCAACGAACTGACACATTCTCAAGTACTAACGAGGTGCGCCTGACCTCTTCCGCCTCTATGACCGTTGGGAGCCATGAGTGTGATTGGCTCCTCCTTCGCTCATTTCGCCTTTGGGCCAAAATCTTCCCATCATAACTATGGACAATGGTTTGCCCTATTAAATCTGAGGAATAGGCTGCCCCTTCCGCCAACCACACTGTGCTAGAGTTCACCTCTTTCACTGCAGGTACCGTTGAGGACTTCACCGTAACCCTGGCAAGGGACCCTGACAAGGTACTACCAGCCGGGCCAGCTAGACCAGGGCTTTTTAAAGAGGTGTTACACCTCTATCACTCTCTACTCCCTGTATAAAATCACTCTTCCTTATGTAGGTTATGTGAGCACACTTGCTAGTCCAAATCCACAGCCTGCTTCCAGTCTCCGACCGGGTCAGGAATGGAATGAATGAAGCCCCCATCTAGCGGCGAGGATATGAACTGTGCCGGCTGCCGAGGCCTGACGCACTCCTCTGGGGCAATGAATAAATGAATGACAGATGAAATGAAATGATAGTGGAGAGTGTTGCTGGAATGAAATTTTGACAGGGAAAACTGGAGTACCCGGAGAAAAACCTGTCTGCCTCCGTTTTGTCCAGCACAGATCTCACATGGAGTGACCGGGATTTGAACCACGGACCCAGTGGTGAGAGGCCGGCGTGCTGCCGCCTAAGCCACGGAGGCTTTTCCTTTTTTAAATGAAAATCCACAGCCTCTTTCCAGTCTCCGACCGGGTCAGGAATGGAATGAATGAAGCCCCCAACTAGCGGCGAGGATATGAACTGTGCCGGCTGCCGAGGCCTGACGCACTCCTCTGGGGCAATGATTAAATGAATGACAGATGAAATGAAAGGATAGTGGAGAGTGTTGCTGGAATGAAATTTTGACAGGGAAAACCGGAGTACCCGGAGAAAAACCTGTCTGCCTCCGTTTTGTCCAGCACAGATCTCACATGGAGTGACCGGGATTTGAACCACGGACCCAGCGGTGAGAGGCCGGCGTGCTGCCGCCTAAGCCACGGAGGCTACACTTGCTAGTGCCTATACTATATAAGATACTACTACAGCTGCTGCTCCATAGGTTGGTAGGACACATACTAAGACACCCAGGAATAGCAAACTTAGTTATGGAAGAAAGGGTCGAGGACAAGAACTGTAGGGGTAGACCAAGGTTAGAATATGTTAAAACAGACTGCCTTGGATGTAGGATGTGGTAGCTATGTAGAGATGAAACGATTAGCTCAGGACAGGGAGGCATGGAGTGCTGCATCAAATCAGTCCAAAGGCAAACAACAACAATGCATTGAAAGAACTGACAAACTTATGGCAGTAATGTGTATGCCCAAAACGTAAGAAATCATATGTTCAATGCTCTATTACATCCAATAAAGCCAATATGATCTATCAATTCAATAGTAATGAATATTCTTACCTCCAGTATATTTATGAATAAATATTTGGAGAATCTGGAAGAGACATCTTCGATCTTCAGGTTTCAAGGACTGACAAGAAACGTGTTGAAACGTCACAGTAAGTACATTCACAGCCACATCTTTGGGGGCATTCACCATCTTTGCCTGTGGGCAAATATATTTCCATTATCAGCAGATATAGATCATAGTCAAGGAACACACATGTTTTCACTCCTTATGAGTAGGGACCGGACATTTATGCACTGAAAACGATTAAAATATGCAAGCAATTATACACTAAAAATTAGAAAATATGAATTAAAAATTGACAAATATACTCTTAACAATAAGCCAATCTGACCGTATCATTCACTGCAGAAAGAAGCATCACAATAGATAATTGCAGTTTGTCGACGTTATCAGGAGACAAATTACGTCTATTTTAATTGCATACCTGCTAACCTTACAAAACCAAAAATCGGGAGTTTTTGATATGAAAATCAGGAAAATTCAGGAGATGCAAATAGTGCACTTCAGCTCAATTAATTGGCAAACTATGCTTCAAAATGAATTATATAAATTACCATTCGGCATTTATTACCCCCATTACTTTCACTTTTAACAACAAAATTATTATTATATCTTTTGCTACACTTTACATTTCCTTGGTGCTTCTTTGTTCCCACGTGTTTAGAAATATCACTTTTTCCACCATGTGATATAAAAACCATTACATCAACAAAATGTACAGAATGCAAAAGTATTGACCTTTGCTGGATTTAATCATACACGGAAATTGTTCCAAAAACTGTTTCAAAAAAACAGATTTGCATTTTTTGGCCATAGTAAAGTGTCAAACACAGAGCAAACAACACTAGAATATGACTAAAATGTTGTAGCAAAGTCAATAAACAACTAATTACACTGAAACAAAACTCATTTACGAATTCAGGCATACAAATAACATTCATTACCTGCCCACTATAAACACACCAAGAAATGAAAATGAAAATCCACAGCCAGCTTCCAGTCTCCGACCGGGTCAGGAATGGAATGAATGAAGCCCCCATCTAGCAGCGAGGATATGAACTGTGCCGGCTGCCGGCTCTGGGGCAATGATTAAATGAATGACAGATGGAATGAAATGATGTGGAGAGTGTTGCTGGAATGAAAGTTTGACAGGGAAAACCGGAGTACCCGGAGAAAAACCTGTCTGCCTCCGTTTAGTCCAGCACAGATCTCACATGGAGTGACCGGGATTTGAACCACGGACCCAGCCGTGAGAGGCCGGCGAGCTGCCGCCTAAGCCACGGAGGCTTGCAAACACACACAAAAATACTGGAAAATATTTGAAGTTCGTCAATATACAAAAACCTAGAGGATAACTTGAGTAATCGTAAGATGGGAAAACTATGGAAAGTTGGCAGATATGTAATTGTTTTCAGTGCATAAATGTCCCAGTTCCCAGCCATCAGTTGAATAATCACTGTTACCTGACACCCACTGCTGCTCTTCTCTTTAGGCATTTTGAGTTAAGGATATGCACACTAACACACTAACTGAAGAAACCCCTCACAAAGCTAATCCCGGGCTGTCGAGATGGTGAAAGGAATGTCCCACTCCATTCCCTTCTTCAAATAACCAGGCAGCATTGCATAAAATATTAGTTACTAATCTGTTGCTCCGAAGATGTTTACAAGGGATGTCCAATACACAGGAGAAACCTATTTTGTTCAAGATCTTTTAAATTATACTTCATTTCAACAGTACAGTGCACTCTCGGTAATTCGCGGTAATTAATGCACAAAATTCCGCGAATTATTGAAAACATTATCCGCAGTTATTTTTGTAAGCCTAGTAAAAACAAAACTATTGATTAAAATATTGAAATATGCTTGAAACGCAAAATAATAATTAAAACACTTGATTGTAGTGTCTTATAAGACATGCTAGGCTAGAGGCAGGCCTATGTGGATTATGCCTACAATAATATTTAAAAAAAAAAGTCATCCCGTTTTGTTTCTTAGATCGTTTATTCTAATTTTTGAGTGCACATTTCCGAAGAATACGTTATAAGAGAACGAAAATTCATTTCGTTTCTCTGTATAAGAGATAAGTGTCACTAGATTCTGTTGGAAACTTTTGGGATTTCCGTTGCATCACTCCCGCACTCGATATCAACTGGATCTCAGTTTTCCTCACCAACAGTCAAATTCCGTGCTATTTCATCTTTGCTTTCATGTCTTAAATCATAATCGTCTTTATCGACGTCTAACTTGCCCGTTCGAAATATCGTCGTTACAGATGTCGGCAAGCGCTTGCTTCTGTAGTGGTATTTTTCTCTCATGAATGGTTGACTGCATGAAGAGCATCCAACAAACACGCTCTCGGTCTCACGAATGTTTACGTCATTACGAAATAATCACTGTTTACAATACGCTGTCCGCGCATCCACCCTTCACAACTCACAGATCAGCGACCTTTGAGTGTGGCTGTTGGGAAAGGGAGGGTAGGTTCCCAGTGAAAGCGCATTCCTCTTGTATTGTTTGGCCTTCGAAGATAAAGGAAATCTATGCTATACCACTCGCGGCAACCTGCTCGTATGTTTCGAACATTGCGCAAGTAGGCCTACTGTTCCATCACAGAGAAACGCAGTTCAGTCTTCTCGAATGTCAATGGTTTAGTCTTTACGCATTGCGTCGCACGAATTTTTTTAAATGACTGAGAGATTGCTTTACTTAGCATGATGATTAGTTGCCGTGAGAATTTCGATTTCAAATATATCTGGAGATCCGCGAATTAACCGCAAAGCAAATTATCCGCACGCGAATTATCGGGAGTGCACTGTATATGCTAAAATATGCTGTTATGTTCAGAATATCCAATAAACCCTCAAAATATGCATTTTCAACAAATCCAATCCCTACTTATGACCAAGAAGACTTTAGGAGTAAATGACCTTCATGTTCCACTTCCTAAAATAACAGACACCAGACCTGCTGTGGGAAGTTATTAGTGCGATTGTGTCAGCACAGACATACCAAGAGTTTAAGTGCCTGCTGGATTTAGCTCGCTTTTTTTAAATTATTATTAAGGTGGGTCTATTAACTCCGCCCAATCAATACTTATAATTTCTTACTACTAAATTTATTTTAATATACTACAGGGACATGTTTAAGGGAACAAATTTGCTCTTCCTCAGCCTGTCGCAGATTCATCAACAATGTGTACATTCAAAAGACACTCCTATTATTTAAAGCATGCATAAATTGTACATTTTCCCAGTGAATAAAACTATACATTTAAATCAACTACCGGTACACACAAACTCTAAGAATTATTAAAAAGTATTTTACAAATTTAAAAAAATTGTTTCTTAAAATTTTTTGGTTAGGAATGAATGAGTAATCCTGTTACAATCTTGTTTTACGTATTTCTTGCTAACGGAAGGAAACATAAACATCAGATATTTTATCGGAGGTCCCATGCCGCATTAGAATGTGTCTCAAATAATCGCCAAACGATTGAAACATTTGTCGTATCGTTACACCAGCTTTCCAATGCCCTCGACAAAATATTCTGCGGCCACCGAGGTGCGTACGTCTGAAGAATCTTCTGAAGTGTTTCCTTTTTGGCGAGGCATTGCCGCTGAACCATACCTTCAATTCTCGAAAAAGGTGAAAATCATTCACGACTGCACTGTGTCAACGTTACGATAGACTTTTTGAAAGAATTCAAGTGTGAAGTTTTGGACCATTTCCATTTAGTCCAAACCGGTACTGAACAATACTTACTCATAGTGTATTGATATTTTTAACGGTTTGCCCAGAGTAAGCTTAAAAAGCGCACAGACACCTGTTTATTCTTTTTTTTTTTTTTGCACTGAAATCGTTACTGCTTGGCTTCCTTTGATCATAAATAAACTATTTTCTACAGAAACCTTCCTCGAGATATCCTTTACAGAATGGTGAATACCGCATCAAAATCCATCCAGTGTTTCTCGAGATTACCCGTGACATCCAAAAATCGGGGCAATTCTTTTTTTTTTTTCAGGTTTTTGTGTTGACCAAGTGAAGGCTACAATATTAATCCCTTATTGTCAAAGATGCTGAATGCCCCCTAAAATATGGCTGTGCATGTACTTGTGGTACAAGCTGTATGGAAGGTAGAGAATTAAATTTGTCTTGTGAATACAGGAGTCAAACCCAGAACCTTGAGCTTTGGCCACGGCTGCTCTATCAACAAGCAAGTTCACCCAAGCTTGCAGGATCGGTTCCTGGCGCAGTCAGCATGCATTTGAGGGTGTGCAAATGTGAGGGGGCGGTGTTAATAGATTTAATGGCACGTTAAAGATCCCCTTTGTGGAAAAATTCCTGCACCCTGGAGTCTCTCTAAAAGCCGTAGTCGTTAAAAGGGACGTGCAACCAATAACATTATCTATCGACAAGCAAGCTAAATTAGGATCAATTGGATTAATATCCATTGCTTAGGTCCGTATTGACAATTCTAGATTTGATTAAGATGGGTCTATTAACTCCGCCCAACGAATCAATCCCTCACACAATCTCAATAACCTGTATGAAAACAAAACTATCGGTAAATAACAAACATACGCAATCCAATCACCCCTCTCCACCTCCCCTTCCCCACCCTACCCCTCACGTTTCCCCTCCCCCTCCTCTACGTCATGCAACCCTCCCTACCTCCCTTCCTGCTGTCCAGACTAGTGGCCAACAACCGCTGCTCGTTCAGTGCGCGTTTGACGCACAGTGGAAGTGTCGCTAAGCCAACAGCATTTGAGACATAAGAATAAAACAAGCAAGTAGTAAGATCAGTTAAATATGTCAATTTGTTATTTTTATACAGTCCATCGGAAAATGAAAAAAAAAAAAAAAGCCCTCGTATTATTCGGTAAGTAGATTAATTTTCAATAATTCAATTCGATTAACCGAACATTGCTGATTACCAACTCTAGTGAGAAGTGTAGAAATGACTGATGTACAGCATTTCACACACTAGGAAATTGTCTGCAACTCTCTGCCACTCGTGTTGACCATCTGAAAAGCTTCTACAAGCTGGACGTTTGTTTTAGACGATTGCCCGTGACATTGAAGCTTGGGGGTGAGCGTGAACACAACCACTCTCTCGCCCTCTCGCTTCACAGTTCTCACCACCATGCAGAACAGTACAGTCCACATCGTAGTAGTGTGTACGCGGAAGTACACGTTACATAGTTACGAATAGAACGCCATTATATTTGCCAATGACTGTACTTCAGCAGTAGCGAGTGATAGTTCTGTCCATCATTTGACAACAACACAGGTACAGTACTGTAGTAACTCGCCTCCAGGCTTTCATTAAGATTTTTCACTCGTCTAAAACAAACGTCCGACCTGTACTAAGAGTTCACTGTGTAAGCCAGATACGTGATGATCTGGAGCCATCCAGTCGGCGTAGACTCCTAGCGACTGCATGGATGGACTGTCTCCATATGATTTGGTCTTCAGCCATAATACTTCAGATCCTTCATTGATATATTCATGTTGGATTTGATGGAGTCGATCGATCTCAATACTGGCCACCCTCGTATCCGAGACCCTTCCACCTATCCAAGCATAACTGTCTCATAATGTTTCCAAAATATGACAGCTGTAATCTTGTTATCAATGTTATCAATCTGGTTTGATTGTTGAATTACCCATACATTTGTCTTCTTGGCTGTCCAAGGAATATGCAGTATCCTTCTCCAACACCAGAGCTCAACAGCATCAATATACTTCCTATCTAGTTTCCTTATGGTCCAGCTTTCGCAACCATATGTAGCTATGGGAAAGACTATACTCTGTATCACCAATAATGATCGCTGACAGCTGTCAAAGCTAGCACGCGGGGAAATGCTGCGTTGCCACTGAGGCAGATCATGACTCATAACATTCTAAGAGGCTTGCAGGAAGACACAAATACTGGGGAAGTCAGCCGCTCTGCCAGACGGTCTAATGACCGTGAAGAGTGAAGACACACTGCTGTGTCGGCATACATTGCAACACTGCTCGCTGTTGCTATGGAGACCGTTATCCCTCTCGTCTCCACTCCTTACCTCACCCTTCAAGAGGACAGCTTACACCGTTCATCTTTTGTAAATCAGAGTATAGTGCCTTAACCATTCTAATTTTAGTAGGCAAAGATACATCTGAACACTTGAAGATCTTTAAAAGCTGCTCTTCCTAGGGCAAGTCTTCGTTCAGCGAATCTGTGGACCGCATAAGCCCCTATTACTAATGGTTGATCCCAACAAACAGAAACTCTTCACCTCTGTGATTAACTTATTATCTAACATAATGCTTCGGTGGCGTATTTGGTAGCATGCTGAAATGCTGTGCCCAAGATAGCGGGTTCAAACCCGGCAAAGTCGTCGGATTTTTTAACAGCGTTAAAAATCCCTCAGTATGCCTTCCTTCGGAGCGGAAGTAAAGCCAGCGGTCCCATGTCATAGATTTATGGCATGTTAAAGAACCTTCCACTAATTACACCTGTGTGAAGCTAAATTAGATATAGGTTAAACATTCGACAAATGCTCTTAGGTTCCAACGTCTGTCGCCAAGAGCCGACTGCGGTGGCATCTGGTAATAAAGTTCTGAACTAGTAGTCGATGACGGTGGCGTTTGGCGGCAAAAGTAGGAAAAAAATCATTGTCTGCAGTCCTCACTTGAATTGAAAACAGATAACACACACTAATACAGTCATAAAATTAACACCGGTTATCATACAGATTCTACACACACCCAAAGTACACGGGGCTACATGACTGCGTTGTCGCAGCCCCTAAACTGAGGAACCAACCAAACTTGTGTGAAGCTAAATTTCTAGGTTAGATTTCTTTGGAACGCTCTATAAAAGTTCCAACGTTCATCACTAGGTGTCAGTGATATCTGGTAATGGAAGTTGGAACTACAGAAGAACGTCGTTTATCCGGACGTCAAACAACCGGAACATTAATTATCCGGACGAGCAAAAATAAATAAAAGCTTAAGCGGATGTAACTTACAAGAAGGAAGTTTTGCATCGTTTACAGTTGAAAGAAGATGAGGAGAGTGTAACATCCTTTTCAAAACAGCTTTCTCTTAAGACCTACTGTTACTTGATAGGTGATGGATGGAACACTTTAACACCACAGAATCTTCGAAATGCATTGAATAAATTGGTAGGAAAACAAGAGACCGTTAAGACCACAGACACTGTTGATGAAGATTTGGATGCAGTGACAAATGAGTTATTCCCCCAAGTTGTTGGATATTCCGACTGTGATAGAGAAGGCGCACAACCTAGTTTGGAAAGTGACAGTGACCTAGGTTTTCAAATCTTAGATGATGATGAAGTTGCTTCTCTAGTGCAAGAAGTAAGTGGGGAAGACGAAAAGGATGAATGCCTAGATGAGAAAGATGAAGAAGGACCAAGGCATGGAGAAGCGTTTACTGCATTAGAAACTGCGCTATTGTAGTATGGTTGTACTATGAAATAGACACGTTCGATTATCCGAAAAAAGCGTTATCCGGAATACTTCCGGTCCCAATTAGTCCGGATAAACGACGTTCCACTGTACTCGAAATTGAACGGAACTTGTAGCTTACACTAGGGGTGTCCGCTTGAAGCAGCTACAGCCTCTGGCGAGCCGAACATGTCCTCGGACACTCCCGGCACTAAAAGCCATACGATAAATAAATAACTTATTACCTATCATAATGTTTGGTGGTAAGCCAGATACTTACTAATGCTAAAACGCCTCGCAGTGCTGCAGGTGTCACAATGTGGTAATCCTTCAAGCGATCACAGAAGAATGTAGTCAGATAGCTGCACTCCATCGGTAAGAGAGTGTCCGCTGGCAAATGGTACAGAACTTGTGCAAGAACATGAGTGCCCCTTGCTCGTACCGCCGGGTCTGTGTCCGTAAGCACACCCCCAAGTCTCTCTGCCAGAGTTAACAGCTTCAGCTTATTGCCAGCAATATCTGCAACACATTTATTTTATTTAGCTTTTGGAAACACATTGTACAAAGATAATTATAATCTATATACATATTTACATAATAATCTATACACTGAGTCACAAACAGATATCCAGATTTGTGATGTATTCAGTAGCCTTATTTATCGCGGGTCACCACGGAATGCTCGTAAGGGGCACGCTTACCGTTTGACGTTCAACACCACAATCACAGCGCGGGGAGGATGTCATCCACCATTTATGTAGGGAAGCGGCGCATCTACCTCAATTCATTGGTATTCTATTCAGAGTGGTCCAAATCTTCCTGTGTTTATCAAATCCTAATTTTGATACGGAGCGTCTTCAGTTGTTCTTTTGTAGCACTGGTTTGCCATCGATTACTTATATTATACTAGCTGTTACCCGCGGCTTCGCCCGCAATAACATTTGGAATCCCGTTATAACATTAGTTAAATAGGGAGATAAGCATCGGTCCTAGTGGAAAATAATTCTATCACCTGAAACCAAAAATGCATGGGACGAAAAAAAAACATCAAAATATCATGTTGGTTTCGGACCCTAAAAGGTGTGAAAAATATAATAAAAGTATTAAAAAAACCTATTTTTTGAAATTTCATTCGAATCAATTTTTATGTCATTCCTGGGACTTAGAAAATTCCGGCCAAAAAGTACAAAATCATTAATAACTCCCTAAGTATTCGTCGTATGATGAAATAGCAAGAGACAAAAAAGATGTGATGTGTTATTGTCTACAACATAGGCCATGTATACCGGTAATTTTACACTCAGACATATTACGTTTCCCCCCCTCCCACATAATTTCACCCCTCCCGATGGGCCCCTTAAATTGGATTTATGAAAAAACGGTCAAACACCTGTTTAGTTATTTCTTATGCTGATTTTTTCGGCTGAGTTCCAAACTCCTCGCCTATGTCGTTTAAGAGATGCACGCTCCGTTAGGAATCCTTCAACCCTCACTTTTCACCCCTTTCACCTCATAATATACACCACATCGAAAAACCCTCAGACAAGTGTCTTCTTCTTTTTAATGATGAGTTTATATGTCGAGTATCACACCCCCCAATGAAACCAATCGGGAGATATTGCTATTCAATTAAATGCAGGTCTACTCCCTTAACACCCCTTTAGAACCTGAATATCCAAAAATCCTTTCTTAGTGGGCGTTTGCGGCCCTTGAGGAAGCTGGATACCAAATTTCATTCCAATCCGTTTGGTGGTTTCAGAAATTTCGTGATGAATGAATGAGTCAGTGGTATTTGAGCTTTGTATAGTAGACTTATTGTTATTGGCTTGGCAAGTTTGTAATGGAGGATGATGGCAACACAAACTACTGTAGATACCTCCGATGGCAAATGCTTTGTACTTATTCATGTTGTGAACATTACAGGAAGCCCCAATTACATTGCTCACTACTAGAATTAGATAATATACAACAATATATAAATAGAAATACAAAAGATACATAAAGAGAAGATATAGATAGAGATCATCATCATCATCATCTTGCACAGTTTCCAGCCACTGGCCGGGTCTGTTTGGAACACAAGCCTCTCCAACGTCTTCTGTCTTCCCACCGTCTCTCAGCCTCCACCCTTGTCCAGTCTTCTCCTCTCTTCTTCACGCTTTCTTCCACCCCCTTCAGCCACCTGTCTCTCGGTCTCTTTCCTTCCCACTTCGTCTCGTGTACTCTCCTGGGTATCCTCTTCTCCTCCATTCGTTTTACATGTCCATACCATCCAAGTCTAGATTTCTCTACATCATCCCGTAATGGTTCCTCCTTCATTAATTCTCTGGTCCTCTCATTTCTTATTCTGTCCATCTTTGTAGAGATACAACACGTTATAAGTAAGAAGGAGAAGAAGAAAAGAAGGGTTAGGTATGAGAAGGAAATGGGCTGAATACAGTACAATATTGTTGTTGTTGTTGTTTCCTATGGCTAGCCCGGATTCCAATCCATCAGCTTTCTTGAATTCCGATAGAGTTGTGTGAGGTTTCCAGAAGTTCTAGCAGTCACATCAAGTTTGCTGCAATGTAGCAGGTGCCCCCCATCCATTTTACTTCGAGGTTCGTGACAAAGTGGGCATTCTTCAGATCTCAGGATGTTGATTCGTTTCAGATGAGCTGCAAGGCAGTCGTGGCCAGTGTTAAGTCTGAAGAAGGCTACAGCTTCTCTTCTTGGTGTTAATTTATATTGATCCCACTTAGCATCAATGGAAGAGGAATGGAAGCAATTCAAAAACACAATGGTGGAAGCTGCAGTGGCAGTATGTGGAAGAACAAGCAACAGAAAGCGGTGTAAAGAGACACCATGGTGGAATGAGAGAGTAAAAGAAGCTGTGGGAAGGAAGAACAAGGCTTTCAGAGTGTGGTTCTAGGAAAGAACTGATCTGACAAGGGAAGATTATAAGATAAAGAAGAAAGAAGCAAACAAGATTGTCGCAGAGGAGAGGAAGAAGTGGATGGTAAAGTGGACAGAGATGATGGAGGAAGACAGCAGAGGAAATAAGAAATTACTTTATGGGATGGTCAAAAGTAAGAGAAGAGGTCTGCGAGAGGATGTGGTAATGATGGACAAAAACGGAAATGAGGTACACAACAAAGACGCACTGAAGACAGTGTGGAAAGAGTACTTTGAGGATTTGCTGAATCCAAATGGTCATAGGGAGGAAGACAATGTATTGGAAGATGGAGAAGACAACACAGGAATGGAAAAGGACCTGACTTGGAGAGAACTGGAAATGGCTATACACAAGATGAAAGGAGGAAGGGCACCAGGTGTGGATGAAGTGAGTGTTGAAATGGTGAAGGCAGCAGGGGAGGTTGGGAAACAGTGGCTGTACCGTGTGATGAGGGTAATATGGAAGGAGAAAAAGACCCCAGAAGATTGGAAGAAAGGATTAATTGTCCCAATATTTAAGAAAGGAAGCAGAAAGGAGTGCAGAAATTACAGGGGAGTCACACTCCTACCTCACTGTGCCAAGATATATGAAAAGATATTAGAAAGTAGAATATGAGCCAAAGTGGAGAGAAAATTGAGAGAGGAGCAGTATGGATTCAGACCTGGGAGATCAACAGTGGATCTCATATTCTCAGTGAGACAGCTCCAGGAACACCACTACGAATTTGGAGAGGATCTGCTGATGGCCTTCCTGGACATCGAAAAGGCCTATGATAGTGTGTGTAGGGAGAAGGTTTGGAAAGCAATGGAAAACATGGGAGTGGAAAAAGAGACTGTAGGCAGAGTGAAGGAGATGTATTGTGGAAGTGAGAGTTGTGTGAAAGTTGGAGGGGAAAGAACAAACTGGTTCAGACAAATGAGTGGCCTGAAACAGGGTAGTGCACTGTCACCCCTTCTCTTTATTGTGGTTATGGACGAGGTAATGACACGGATAGCAGGAAAGATAGGAGAAGATAAGATGAAAGCAATGGTGTTTGCAGATGATCTCATGGTCTGGGGAAACGAGGAGGAAATTCAGGAGCAACTGAAGGCTTGGGAAGAAACAGTGGGAGAGTACGGATGGAAGTTCAACATCAGTAAATGTGAGATCCCGTTAACAACCAGGAAAAAGGACAGACCAATGAGTGGGATAACACTTGGAGGTGGACAGCTGAAGAAGGTGGAAAGTCTCAAGTACTTGGGAAGTATAGTGAAGGAAAATGGGAGAAATTACAAAGAGATTACGGAACGTGGCAGACAGGCAGAAGCATTTCTGAGAAGCATTAGGAGCTTAGTGTGGAATAAAGATGTCCCACAAAAAAGCAAGGAAGTGTTATACAGAAGCTACTATATCCCGATACTGACCTATGCTTCAGAAACGTGGACAATGAAGAAAAGAGACATAAGCAGAATACAGGCAGGTGAAATGAAGTTCCTGCGAAGTAGGATCGGAGTAACAAGAAGAGACAGGGTGAGGAATGAAAAGGTCAGGGAAATGGTGAAAGAGGATCCCTTGCAAGGTAGGATTGAGACATCAAGACTGAGGTGGTATGGACACTTAAAGAGAATGGATGAGAAGAAGATTCGCAAGAGGATACATGAGATGCAGATGCAGAAGAAACGACCAAGGGGAAGACCAAGAGATAGATGGCTGAAAGGAGTGGAGGAATGTGTCAAGAAGAGAGGCGAGGACTGGACCAGAGTGACAGCGGAGAGGTGGTGGGAAGAAAGAACTAAGTGGCGAGGCTTATGTTCCAAACAGACCCATCCTGGGGCTGGAAACTGTACAAGATGATGATGATGATGTCCTTCCATAATTTGGTTTCTGCTGTTTTCTTTGCCATTTCTTCATACCTGTTTTTGATAGTATTTTTTAAGATCCTTTTTGCTGACATAAAATCAGTCTGACTGACAGGTTGTTGTAGTGGGGTACCTTTTTTTGCTAATCTGTCTGCCTCTTCATTTCCTGCTATTCCAACATGAGAAGGGATCCACTGAAATGAGATCTGTTTGTGGAGTCTTTGAAGGGTTTTTATCATACAAAAAATGTCTTTCAGTTCTTTATTTTGGGGCTTATAATTTAACGAGATGGCTTGGATGGCTGCTTTTGAATCTGTAATGATAACGCATTTTTGATAATCAATGTTTCTGCCTAATAACTGATGGAGTGCATGTGAAATTGCTCTTATCTCAGCATCAAAGTTTGTTTTGTTTTGGCCTACTGGGAAGTAGAGTGAGAAGAGAGATGAATGTATTCCTGCTCCAGTTCTATTTTCTTTGTCTTGTGAGCCATCTGTCAATATTTTTAGCCATTGGTTAGATGGCTATCTTTCTTCTATTGTACAGGGGGCCAGTTGTTTTAGATCTTGTGGTGAAGAGTCTTTCTTGCAGACCTCTTCTAACAAAGTAAGATCTGTAGTCACTTGTATATATTCAATGGGGTTGACTGGCATACAGAGTGGTTCAAGTTTTATTTGCAGATTGCTCTTATTGATATATTCTTTGGCGAGACTTACGGGATCTTTTTGTATTTTAAGATTGGGGCTAGAAACTGGTTTTTTGATCCATGTCATTTGAGGTAGTCGTTGTATACTGAGATATGTATTGGCTGTTTGATGTTTCATCTCTTCTTCTATTGGTAAGTTGTGGGTATATAATTGCAAGGCGGTTATAGGTGTGGTTTTTATTGCACCTGTTATGATTCGTAGGGCATTATTCTGACACCTCTCGAGGCGATCAATGTTTGACTGGGGTGCTGTAGAGAGTACTTCACTGCCATATTTTATGATAGGTTTGATGTAAGTATTGTAGGTTTTGTTGAGTGTGTCTTGAGTGCTCCCCCAAGTAGCTCCTGCTAGTCAGTACAATATATTACAAGACATTTTGCAGTTTATCACAGGATGCTGCAAACTGGTTTTCTGACATACTGAACATATCTAAGTCAAGATGATGAACTTTATTATAGTGGGATAAAATTCTGTTAATCGGCGAGTTTTTATGGTTGTCTGTGTGAACTCTCGGAATAAAGAAAACGTTTCAGAATCTACTGGGATTCACAGCTGGGACATATAACTTAATTCTCTCTCGAATTTTAGTGTCGTCAATTTTATTGTTTACTATTTTATAGAGGAAAAGCAGGCCCTGCCAATTTCGCCTGTGAGATAGTTTTCTGACATTGAAGGACTGTAATATAAATGTGTACGATTCGTAAGAGGGATAATAGCCAAATCTTTTGTAATATACATATTTTAAGAATTTCTTTTGGATGTTCTCCATAAGCTTATTATGTTTCAATGTGTATGGATTCCATTTAACTGAAGCATTTTCTAGTTCTTATCTGATGAAGGCATTAAAGAGCAATATTAAAATCCCATAGGAGAAATTAAATGAATTTCTTATTACAAATCCCATACATTTATGTGCTTTAGAGACAATTTTCTCTATATGTCTTTGAAAATTCAGATCATTGGTAAATACAATTCCCAGATCCTAAACTTCATGAATTTTAAGTAAGCTTTCCCCGTCAATGTCATAGTGAAAATGTATGTAATTTTTTCGCCTAGTAAAATTAATTTGCTTGCATTTACTGATGTTAAATGGCAGTTTATTTTCTTTCGTCCATATGTTTAGTTCATTTAAATCATTTTGAAGTTTGATACAATCGGAAGGGTGACGTATTGAAAATGAAAATCCACAGCCTGCTTCCAGTCTCCGACCGGGTCAGGAATGGAATGAATGAAGCCCCCATCTAGCGGCGAGGATATGAACTGTGCCGGCTGCCGAGGCCTGACGCACTCCTCTGGGGCAATGATTAAATGAATGACAAATGAAATGACAGTGGAGAGTGTTGCTGGAATGAAATTTTGACAGGGAAAACCGGAGTACCCGGAGAAAAACCTGTCTGCCTCCGTTTTGTCCAGCACAGATCTCACATGGAGTGACCGGGATTTGAACCACGGACCCAGCGGTGAGAGGCCGGCGTGCTGCCGCCTAAGCCACGGAGGCTTCGGAAGGGTGACGTATTGATTTATATAATTTTATATGAATTTTATATTTTATGTGAATGATATTCTTCATACCTATTTAAAAGTTCTTTATTTTTTTCCTTGACCTAGTTAAGGGTACAAGGCCATCTCTTATACAAAAATGTGTATAAGTCACAAGTGATACAATTCAAAATAATGAAATTTTGAGAACATTGCTCTCTCTATTTGAATCGCTCATTGTTGAAAGGCACTAAGTCCAATATTTAAAGTTTTGAGATAAACACGAAAAACTGTTTTCCCTCTCTTGTATTGAAATATAGAGACGTAGTCTTTTGTATATGGGAAGTGCACACATACGCCGATATAATGAAATCAAAATAGGATTGTACCGTATGTTACTAACACTTTTATTGACAAAATACGTAAGTGGACTTAGTCCATTTCAACATGGAACGAGCAGAACCTTTGAGCGAGGAATATCATTCACATTCTTAGTTTATTTCCTTTATTTCTAAACTAGCAGTAGTGCCCGGCTTCGCCCGGTGGATTTATTTGTTTTACAGAACTGGAACGCTCAAGGATAAGGATCGGAAAGCACCCACGCTTATTGCTGCTGATAACCTCAGTATACTGCAGCAACACCATCGCCCTCATACAGAGGCATACTATTGTCATGATGATAACTGTTTTAAGGGGCCTAAGGAATCTTTTTGCACTAATTACTCCCTGTGACTGCAATTTATAAGTAGCTCGCAATTCTGCACCAGAGCATTGGTAGGGGCGACGTGATGCGGCCCGCATTACATGGCAACAATAGACTTCAGGTATTATTAAAGCCGTTCAGGAGTGCTTGTTCTTCCGACTGACTGAACAAAAATCAATCTTTAAGGTTACCTGAGAGGTGTAGCTTAATGCTACATAGCCTAAACTATTCCTCTTGAATCAGGCTATCATATACAAAAAGATGTTTTCGAATCCGACTGGAAGTTCCAGAGATTAGGGCGTTTAAACACATTAACACACAAACTCTTCAGCTATATTATATTAGTATAGATCAGTGGTTCTTAACCGGTGGTCCGCGAGTGACTCGTGAGAGGTCCGTGAGAGAAAAGGGTCCACCAGCACGTATAAGAAAGTGGCCAATAAATGGGGATTTTGAAAACGATGTGCTTTGAACGAGAATCGTCCGAATATATTCTCGGGGATGACTATCAGGTTTTGAATTGAAATATCTTTAAAGTAAGTGTTATTGAGGAAGGGTTACAACTGATAAGGTGTATTGGGGGAGGGGTGGTCCGTACACGATTCAATTTTAGGCTGAGTGGTCCGCAGACTTCTACGGGTTCAGAACCACTGGTATAGATGAACACATGTATCCGGAAGCCTGAAAAAAGGTAAAATGAATGTAATAACTGTTATTTTCTTCGTGTTGAAACCCACTAACATGAAATAACTAACTTGACAGCTGAGGTAATAGCACAAGCGCTGCCAGGACATGGTTCCATTCAACACCGAAACATGCATCTTGCTTTCTAGGATGCAAAATCGCGATAAAAAAGACTTGTCAAAAATTAGGACTTACACCTTTCAACAATGACCGATTCATTTGTATTATTGTTTCTAAACTGATTGTGGTGATAGAGGGAATTGAGAATTCTCCCTACGATAACCTTAATCTCATTGCATCTAGAGAATCAGCTGTTCTTGGAAGCATTACATGGCGTAGTTGTGACACCCATATCTATACTTACAAATGCACATGTTGGTTGTATAGGGTGATTTTTTTTGCTGGAGCGGGGCTAGCGGCCAGCTACCAGACACGCGCCGAATTCGGGCCGCAGATTGTGCGGAGGTAGAAACCGTAACAGAGACATTCACTTCAACCTAATGAGACGAGCGAACCAGGGTCACTAAACTTTCATCAACGAGGGCGTGAAGTGTCAACACACAGATAAGAAGGTAACATAAACAACAGCTTCCTGCAAGATTTAAAGAAGCACCGATGTCTTTTTATTTCTTGGGAGTCTGGATGACCTCACGTCACCAGTTAATGGATTAGAACTTCCCTTTTCACAGAAGATGCTGTAAATGCTCTCCTTCAGCTGACAGACAGTAACTTTGGAAGCTACATCGTTACATTATGCAGCTACTCCTGCACCCCCCTGCGTGTTGACCGTAATTAATTGAAGCACAGACCTAAGCCTGTTTGATGTTTAATTGTGGGGTAATTTAAAATAGAAAGTGTACAGATCAATTACCCACACTCTAGTGGAACTGGAGAACAATATACGGCAGCAGATATCCCTCACAACAGAAGGGAATTACAACGTGCAAACGCTAATATATTTTCACTGTAACGCCTGACTGTCAGCTGAAGGAAAACACTCTCAGCATCTCCTGTAGATAAGTTCTTTAGTCATGATTTGCTGGTGAATTTACCATTAATTAATGTACTTTGTTATGGTTTCCAACTGCGTGCAATATGCGTCCCTAGTTCGGTTGGCTGACGCAAAGCGTGTCTGCGCCTGGTAACTGGAGATGTGACTGGTAAATTATCGAATGCCTCAATTATTGACATACACCCAATTCAATACCTTTGCTTTCTGACGACAGTATAGAGTCCATATCAAACATATACGCATTCTCTCTATAACATCGATCACAAGAGGGGGCTAATGTTGTTTTGCCATGGGAAGAAACGATAAATTGAATAACGTCACATTTCACTTGAGGTCTGGAAGGAGAAGTGGAAACTTCGTATCTGTGTCAAGAAGTACGTTGTATCTCAAATTGTGGCATTTTAAATTTAGCTTGTTTTCAAGAAAAGTGCCTTATGCCGAGGAACGTTACATAACCCCGATGTTTCCAAACCCTTATTCTCTCCCTATCATAGGAAGGGCCAATTACACAGAAGTGCCAAATAAAACTCACTCTCAAAAGAATGACAACTTTACATGGCTCTCCTCATAAATGATACCAATTGACTTGTTCCACTTTACTTTTGTAGCATCGGCACAATTTGACAAAAACTAGCTTATAAAGCACACTTAAATCTACAATTAATGATGATGATTATTGTTTTAAGGAGACTAACATCGAGGTTATCAGCCCCTAATGGTCTGGCTGATAGTGAAAATGACAATGAATAGGAAACCAAAACAAAAACCAAGGTAGACTGTAAACAAATACTAAATGTAACTTACACTGAAAGCTCTAACAAAAGGCAAGTTAAAGGAAAAACACTGACTAAGTGGAATTTAGATGGAAAAGATGCACAAAATAGAGTTTAGATTCAAAATACTTACAAAATGCAATTTAGGTTGAAAATACTTACAAAATGCAATTGAAATTCAAAATAACCTCTAAATCCAATTTAGATTAAAAATGCCGGCAAAATGCAATTGCGGTTGAAAATACTTACGAAATGCAATTGAAATTCAAAATAATCACAAAATGCAAGTGAAAATGCTTACAAATTTCAATTTAGATTGAAAGTACATGCAAAATGTAGTTCGAAGTGAATAAAAACCAGTGGGTCCTAACCTAACCTAACCTGTCATGTGCAATAATAACCAGTGGGTCCTAACCTAACCTAACCTGTCATGTACAATAATAACCAGTGGGTCCTAACCTAATCTGTCATGAACAATAATAACCAGTGGGTCCTAACCTAACCTGTCATGAGCAATAATAACCAGAGGGCCCTAACCTAACCTGTCATGTGCAATAATAACCAGTGGGTCCTAACCTAACCTAACCTGTCATGTACAATAATAACCAGTGGGTCCTAACCTAATCTGTCATGAACAATAATAACCAGTGGGTCCTAACCTAACCTGTCATGAGCAATAATAACCCGTGGGTCCTAACCTAACCTGTCATGTGCAATAATAACCAGTGGGTCCTAACCTAACCTGTCATGTGCAATAATAACCAGTGGGTCCTAACCTAACCTGTCATGTGAAATAATAACCCGTGGGTCCTAACCTAACCTGTCATGTGCAATAATAACCAGTGGGTCCTAACCTAACCTGTCATGTGCAATAATAACCAGTGGGTCCTAACCTAACCTGTCATGTGAAATAATAACCCGTGGGTCCTAACCTAACCTGTCATGTGAAATAATAACCAGTGGGTCCTAACCTAACCTGTCATGTGCAATAATAACCAGTGGGTCCTAACCTAACCTGTCATGTGCAATAATAACCAGTGGGTCCTAACCTAACCTGTCATGTGCAATAATAACCAGTGGGTCCTAACCTAACCTGTCATGAGCAATAATAACCCGTGGGTCCTAACCTAACCTGTCATGTGCAATAATAACCAGTGGGTCCTAACCTAACCTGTCATGTGCAATAATAACCAGTGGGTCCTAACCTAACCTGTCATGCGCAATAATAACCAGTGGGTCCTAACCTAACCTGTCATGTGCAATAATAACCAGTGGGTCCTAACCTAACCTGTCAATGTGAAATAATAACCAGAGGGCCCTAACCTAACTTGTCATGTACAATAATAACCAGAGGGCCCTAACCTAACCTGTCATGAGCAATAATAACCAGTGGGTCCTGACCTAACCTGTCATGTACAATAATAACCAGTGGGTCCTGACCTAACCTGTCATGTACAATAATAACCAGTGGGTCCTAACCTAACCTGTCATGTGCAATAATAACCAGTGGGTCCTAACCTAACCTGTCATGTACAATAATAACCAGAGGGCCCTAACCTATCCTGACATGAACAACAATAACCAGAGGGCCCTAACCTAACCTGTCATGTGCAATAATAACCAGTGGGTCCTAACCTAACCTAACCTGTCATGAGCAATAAAACCAGTGGGTCCTAACCTAACCGGTCATGAGCAATAATAACCAGTGGGTCCTAACCTAACCGGTCATGAGCAATAATAACCAGTGGGTCCTAACCTAACCTGTCATGAGCAATAAAAACCAGTGGGTCCTAACCTAACCTGTCATGAACAATAATAACCAGAGGGCCCTAACCAAAACTGTCATGAGCAATAATAACCAGTGGGTCCTAACCTAACCTGTCATGTACAATAATAACCAGAGGGCCCTAACCTAACCTGTCATGAACAATAATAACCAGAGGGCCCTAATCTAACCTGTCATGTACAATAATAATCAGAGGGCCCTAACCTTACCTGTCATGAACAATAATAACCAGTGGGTCCTAACCTAATCTGTCATGTACAATAATAACCAGTGGGTCCTAACCTAACCTGTCATGAGCAATAATAACCAGTGGGTCCTAACCTAACCTGTCATGTACAATAACAACCAGAGGGCCCTAACCTAACCTGTCAAGAACAATAATAACCAGAGGGCCCTAACCTAACTTGTCATGTACAATAATAACCAGAGGGCCCTAACCTAACCTGTCATGAGCAATAATAACCAGTGGGTCCTGACCTAACCTGTCATGTACAATAATAACCAGTGGGTCCTAACCTAACCTGTCATGTGCAATAATAACCAGTGGGTCCTAACCTAACCTGTCATGTGCAATAATAACCAGTGGGTCCTAACCTAACCTGTCATGTACAATAATAACCAGAGGGCCCTAACCTATCCTGACATGAACAACAATAACCAGAGGGCCCTAACCTAACCTGTCATGAGCAATAATAACCAGTGGGTCCTAACCTAACCTGTCATGAACAATAATAACCAGTGGGTCCTAACCTAATCTGTCATGAACAATAATAACCAGTGGGTCCTAACCTAATCTGTCATGAACAATAATAACCAGTTGGTCCTAACCTAACCTGTCATGAGCAATAATAACCAGTGGGTCCTAACCTAACCTGTCATGAGCAATAATAACCAGTGGGTCCTAACCTAACCTGTCATGCGCAATAATAACCAGTGGGTCCTAACCTAACCTAACCTGTCATGTGCAATAATAACCAGTGGGTCCTAACCTAACCTGTCATGTGCAATAATAACCAGTGGGTCCTAACCTAACCTGTCATGAGCAATAATAACCAGTGGGTTCTAACCTAATCTGTCATGAGCAATAATAACCAGTGGGTCCTAACCTAACCTGTCGAGCAATAATAACCAGTGGGTCCTAACCTAACCTGTCATGTGCAATAATAACCAGTGGGCCCTAACCTAACCTATCATGTGCAATAATAACCAGTGGGCCCTAACCTGTCATGTGAAATAATAACCAGTGGGTCCTAACCTTACCTGCCATGAGCAATAATAACCAGTGGGACCTAACCTAACCTGTCATGTGCAATAATAACCAGTGGGTCCTAACCTAACCTGGCATGAGCAATAATAACCAGTGTGTCCTAACCTAACCTGTCATGAGCAATAATAACCAGTGGGTCCTAACCAAACCTGTCATGCGCAATAATAACCAGTGGGTCCTAACCTAACCTAACCTGTCATGTGCAATAATAACCAGTGGGTCCTAACCTAACCTAACCTGTCATGTGCAATAATAACCAGTGGGTCCTAACCTAACCTGTCATGAGCAATAATAACCAGTGGGTCCTAACCTAACCGGTCATGAGCAATAATAACCAGTGGGTCCTAACCTAACCGGTCATGAGCAATAATAACCAGTTTGTCCTAACCTAACCTGTCATGAGCAATAATAACCAGTGGGTCCTAACCTAACCTGTCATGTGCAATAATAACCAGTGGGCCCTAACCTAACCTATCATGTGCAATAATAACCAGTGGGCCCTAACCTGTCATGTGCAATAATAACCAGTGGGTCCTAACCTTACCTGCCATGAGCAATAATGACCAGTGGGCCCTAACCTAACCTGTCATGTGCAATAATAACCAGAGGGTCCTAACCTAACCTGGCATGAGCAATAATAACCAGTGGGTCCTAACCTAACCTGCCATGAGCAATAATAACCAGTGGGTCCTAACCTAACCTGTCATGAGCAATAAAAACCAGTGGGTCCTAACCTAACCCAACCTGTCATGAACAATAATAACCAGTGGGCCCTAACCTAACCTATCATGTGTAATAATAACCAGTGGGCCCTAACCTGTCATGTGCAATAATAACCAGTGGGTCCTAACCTAACCTGTCATGTGCAATAATAACCAGTGGGTCCTAACCTAACCAGTCAGGAGCAATAATAACCAGTGGGTGGTAACCTAACCTGTCATGAACAATCATAACCAGTGGGCCCTAACCTAACCTGTTATGAGCAATAATAACCAGTGGGACCTAACCTAACCTGTCATGGACAATAATAACCAGTGGGCTCTAACCTAACCAGTCAGGAGCAATAATAACCAGTGGGTCCTAACCTTACCTGTCATGTGCAATAATAACCAGTGGGTCCTAACCTAACCTGTCATGAGCAATAATAACCAGAGGGTCCTAACCTAACCTGTCATGTACAATAATAACCAGTGGGTCCTAACCTAATCTGTCATGAGCAATAATAGCCAGTGGGCCCTAACCTAACCTGTCATGTACAATAATAACCAGTGGGTCCTAACCTAACCTGTCAGGAGCAATAATAACCAATGGGCCCTAACCTAACCTGTCATGTGCAATAATAACCAGTGGGTCCTAACCTAACCTGTCATGAACAATAATAACCAGTGGGTCCTAACCTAACCTGTCATGAACAATAATAACCAGTGGGTCCTAACCTAACCTGTCATGTGCAATAATAACCAGTGGGTCCTAACCTAACCTGTCATGTGCAATAATAACCAGTGGGTCCTAACCTAACCTGTCATGGGCAATAATAAGCAGTGGGTTCTAACCTAACCTGTCGTGAGCAATAATAACCAGTGGGCCCTAACCTAACCTGTCATGAACAATAATAACCAGTGGGCCCTAACCTAACCTGTCATGAGCAATAATAACCAGTGGGTCCTTACCTAACCTGTCATGAGGAATAATAACCAGTTGATCCTAGCCAACTTGTCATGAACTGTAATTACCAGTGGGTAACCCAAATATAGTGGGTGCTATTCCCTAAACCTGGAAAAACTAGATAATGAAATTAACTAGGATTATTAGTTTCAAGGAGCCTCCGTGGCTTAGGCGGCAGCACGCCGGCCTCTCACCGCTGGGTCCGTGGTTCAAATCCCGGTCACTCCATGTGATATCTGTGCTGGACAAAACGGAGGCAGACAGGTTTTTCTCCGGGTACTCCGGTTTTCCCTGTCAAAATTTCATTCCAGCAACACTCTCCACTATCATTTCATTTCATCTGTCATTCATTTAATCATTGCCCCAGAGGAGTGCGTCAGGCCTCGGCAGCCGGCACAGTTCATATCCTCGCCGCTAGATGGGGGCTTCATTCATTCCATTCCTGACCCGGTGGGAGACTGGAAACAGGCTGTGGATTTTCATATTAGTTTCAACCATTGAGCAACCAATATCAGAAACCCTACACACAGGCCTTTAAATCTATGTTTACAAGTCAGTAGGTGAAGATACTCATTTACAATAAAACTGCGTTTATCCGGACCTCTTTAATCCGGATATCACTTAAACCGGACAGGTTTAAAAAGTAAAGTTAGTAAATAAATGAAAATATTTTTTGAAAAACATAAAATTTTGCAACGAATTACCTCAAAGCAATGTCTTAGTTTCAAAATATGGAGTTATGTCGGGAAAGAAGGCTACTGTACAATGAAATCACGAAGACGTCCCGCACCAAATCAGTCAAGAGGGGTTTTCTTTAGTTTGCATAGCGTATTTCTCAAAACGTGTCATCTTCTCTCCATTTATCGATCATTCATTGGCCAGTAGTGGCAGTTTGAAGATGGAAGAATGCACTTGTCTGTATCACCGCTGCGATGCAGTGGTGGGTTGTTGCCCTGTGGAATATCACCCACACCACCGCCTAATAACAGGGGGTCGGGGAGCCTTGACAAGTGCACAATGTCAGCAAACAACTAATAACGTCGGGAAAACATAAAGCTCTTTCTTTACATGAAAAGATGAGACACTTGCATGCACCTATTGTAAAGGAGATGAGCAACAAGCTAAAAAGAAAGATAGACAGTTAATTCACACCAAAGGAAAACCAATTTATAACTTTCTTGTTTCATCAACACACGGTACTGTACTTCAGTATGTTATTAAACCATTATTTTTTCAAGAAAAGGCTAGTTTCTTTTCATTTCAGTTAACCCGCACATTTGCTAATCCGGACAACTCTCAGCCCCAATTAGTCCGCATAAACTCAGTTTTACTGTAGGCCTATATACATTTTTAGATACAGAAGTTTATTGTAAACTTGTGCAATGTCATTTAGTTAGTGGCTGTTGACTATCAAGTTTAGTGTGATAACCCGTAATGGTTGGCGCTTGTAATTTGGAAGTGGATTAAAGAACGTAGCTGGGTTTTTTTCATACAGCTTCTGTCTATTGAACCCATGTACCATTGGTTCAAGGGGTCGAATCCATGTTTTATGGGTAAAAGAAGAGAGGAAAAATACAGTCTTTAGTAGAACTTAGAAAGATTTTATGTAGAGAACTGGTATAATGTTGTGCAAGAATAAGAGTCCAGGTGGCACCAGGAAGTGATATCATGCGTGACGCACCGATAGGGAGCCGATCATGACTATTAATAGAACGATAAAAACTTTCCACTGTGTGTAAGCGAGAAGAGGTTTCGGAAATTGATCTTACGCAGCAATAAAATGGCATCCTCGCAGTTGTGCAAGAAGAGGAATAATTAGATTTAAGCCATTTGCGAGAATATAATCAACAAAAGAAATACATCATTGTGAATCATTTTGGAATAGAGATTTTTGTGTGGGGAAAGATGTTATAATAATTGCACAGGAAAGAAGTGCAAACGCAGCATGACGTAGTTAAAAGTTCCCCGAGACCCGAGGTGGTAGGGATTAAAAATCAACCTCAACACCCACGTATCTGAAGAGCAAATTTTATTTAATATCTCGGAATTGAACGATCGATTTTCATGTTCAAAGAAGTCAGTTTACGTTTAGAAAATGAGCTTTCCAGAGATATAAGTTTCAAAAGTGTGCGACTATTGCTTCAAAAGTTAGTTATGAAAAAGACGTGGATTTTATCTTTCTGTCGCCGATTTGTATAAAAGCCCTGGTAGAGCCAGGCCAATCATGCAGTTTACAGCAGACCTCGTGGGGAGGTGCTGCATCACAGTGTCCAGATCGTCAGTACGAGTAAATATACGTAGTCGTTATACCAGAGTGGGCCCGAAAAAAGGGCTAAAGAACATTATAGACATCAAACATCGTTAATGCAGTTTAGTCCGTCCAGAGGACGTGACGCTACATCACATCGTATATGCAGTACTTACTAGACCCCGAGAGGTCGTGATACGCTGTATCACCTACGAGCAACCCGTATGGGCGTGGCCGAGAAGTATCGTCATTAATATCGCCGTGTGAAGACTTAGAAAAATCCTAGTACAGGATTTAGTTCAGCAAGCGTCAGTCTTTATAGTGAAAGTTCCGTATTACAGTCAAAGTTAGGCTGCGAACTTAAAGAACAGGCGATAGGTTTTCAAACAACAGTTCAGTTAAACGACAGAAAGTATCGTAACGTTTTGAAGTACCAACGATAGTGAAACAAACATTTCTAGCAAAGTTCAAGAACCCGATCAGGGTCGAACGAAATAAGTAACGCCTAGTGTACCGAAAAGATAGGAACTAGAGCGCAGTATAATAAGAAGTGAGAATTTAATTCAAGATGTTGTCTAAAAGAGACAAACGAACAGTAACAAGCAATAAGCTACGAAACTAAGGAATAGCAGTAAATGCTAGGGAATCATAGGTCATCGATAAAGTATTCGAGAGGCCGTAAACAGGACAGACTTTATCTAGACAAACTAAATAGTGTCTTGAAAGAAACGACTTCGAGCTAGTAAAAATAGAAGCCGATAGTCATAAAACCGGATCTGAAGAAATAACCGTTCCAGGGAGGGGTAGATTGATCGAGACTTTCATCTTGCTAGATTAGGGAGCCGACGTCTAAGAGTGTCACCCTTGGAAACGGGGAAGAAAGAAATCACGTGTGTAAGGCAAAAATCAAAGCCTCAGTGATTAAAAGCAGTGTAATGTAAATATAGTAAAATCTGTTTTAGTGTAATAATTTTTAGTGAATTTATTTGTGTATGATAAAAGAATACAAAATTGTATTCAATATGTTACCAGTGTTTAAAGTAAATAATGTGTATGTGTATCAAGAAATGTCATTGTGTGAAATGGGATTAATGAAGATGGCTTAAACACATTGAATGGGCAAAAATGAAACATCGCTGGAGAATTCGGTCGGTGACTGTAATATCATGTGAGTAACCATTTCATTATGTTATGTGTTGGGGAAGGTTTGCGTACAATCCACCTGAGAACGAAAGAATAGGGATGTTTTTGAATAACAAATAACAGAATTTTTAATCTGAACGATTAAAAATTGAGAAAGTATAAATAATTATGTGAAATAAATAAATCCCTTGGGGGAAATGTATGAAATAAAATATCAATTAATTTGATAAATGATTTAAATATGTGAAAGCAAGCGTAATAATAATAATAATAATAATAATAATGATATAATTGAAGGAAGATTATGATGAATTGTATGAAAAGTAGTAGCTTCCGAGCTCCGTTAAAAGAATTAATACATGTTGTGAACACATGTTCTTAAGATAAAGCGATTATTGTCACGGGAGAGGAGTAATATAGAATTGAGATGTAGATCAAATGTTGATTTTGAATTATCAGTTCATTGGAGGCAACTTGGCATTAAAGTATAAGCGCAATGTAGCGCATTGAAGTAATTTGTCACGCTAGGAAGGCGTTGAACCTAAAGACTCGGTAACACTAATTATGAGGGGCAGTTGGTTGTGGTAATTGAGCTATGGTAAGTCCTCTAAATAGTGATATGATCACGAGGCCGTGTGTGTATTGTATTGAAGAAGGGTGCTATTTATTGTATTATGAGCGCTGGTTCAAGGCAAAGGCCGCCCTAAGTCGCGAATGTTATAAGTCCTCCAGTATGGGATATGGATCCCGAGGCATTTGAAAGAATCAAACCCAGATTCGTCTATGTTGAAGCCCCTAAATATTATTTGTTGTTGTATTGAATTATTCTTACCCGCCAATGAGGACACTTCATAATTAATAAATGCCGAGGTTAAGAGAATGGGTCTAGTGAACCTAAATATGTTGTTAAAATAAGTAGAATGAAAGCCTTGCCTGTTCAAAGAACTGCATTTAAGAAACAGCTGTATAAAGCTGAGGGTAGCTCGTCTCTTGTGAGTGAGACCGTGAAGTTCCTGCTCCCGGCAATAAATCACGCTAAGTGGCCCAGGCCAGACCCTTACTATTGATGTGTTGTGGTAGGTCTGGAGAGCCGTCTGTTTGAAGTTATAGTACACCAGAGTGTTTAGAGTTTGTTTTAACGACCCGGTCTTCGAACCGAGGTTCTTTTAGTTGAAGATTACCGCTTGCAAGTTCAGATCGTTGCTTTCTTATGAGATAATGGTCTTTTAAGACAAATAATGATAAATCCCTACTGTAATGTTATATAATGTAGTGATTCACGAGTTTAGTGAAGACAATTAGATTCCGGGAGTGATCTTAATTTTTGACTTGTTCAAGTAGTCTTCTGTAGCTCGGGAGTACGCAAATGTTTCCCAATCACGGTATTGAATTGTTGACTTGAGAGAGATGGTAACCTGAGAACATTGTGAAAGCCCAAAATTTAAGTAAAGGAGTAACAGTACTTTAATAAGAATTATATTTTTTTTTTAATTATAAGATACTCATATAATAGAAAGTGATGTGTTTTAAAAGAATAACACAGTGTATATAAAAAGTATTGAGCCATTTGGAGCTCTTGATTTTAGGAAATTTTAAAAGGACACTATATGGAAGTGAAAAGTAATATGAGTTTGTTGGTTTATGAAAAACCATTTATTATGATTTAACCTTTGTGTTATTATGTATTCCTTGTTCACTCTGAACAAGTTAGAATTAATGGGTCAGTATTTTATTTGTTTAATTTGTTGTAGCGCCATATATTTGAGTACTGTATTTTCAATTCCTAAAGACTCCCAGAAAGATATGTGAATCATATATTTTCAATAATTTTCCAGTCGTAGCACAGTTAACTTACTCGTCAAGATATTTCAATAATAATAGTAATAATATTGTATGGCCTCGGGTGCAAGCTTTGTTATTTGACACCCAGAGGGCAGCTTGCATGTCGTAGTTTGTTGTTCCTTAAAGCACTATCTAACCTCCTTGACACTATAGCGCTTTTAGTAGAGAAATGAGGAACTTAGCGTTGGTCGAAAATCCCGAGATTAATTTTGCCACTATGAACACGGCCTACTGAATTCAAATGTGTTCTTTGACATGCCAACATCCTATAACATCTTCTTCTTCTTCTTAGCGTCATCCCGTAGCAACGGGGTCCGCTTTTTGGATCAATGCACACCATTCTTGCGATCTAATGTTTCCTGCGATTTATTTATTTATTTTTTATTTTATTTATTTATTTATTTATTTACATAGGTCCCAATGAGCCTGAGCTCGTGTTAGGGACAATCAAGTAACATAGTTACAGCATGGCATATATATAATTTTTGTAACATTATTGTTTAATTTAATAGTAACTTATATTAGATTGCTAGTGACTAACTTTACAGAGATAATTCAGTATGATACATTGCATTGCTTAAGGCTATTGGATATGGGCTATTCATTCCTTAATAGGAAGTCCTTTGTGTTCCTCTTAAATGTTTTTATAGAGAAACTTTCCCTTATGCCTAATGGTAGCGAGTTGTATTCTTTTATTATAGAGGACATAATTCCTTTAGTTCCAAATGTAATGGATTGGGAATGGCTGGTGAATATTTGATTTACTCCTCTTGTTGCATAATGATGAATGTCATTTGCATGGGTAAAATGGATGTGTGTGTGTATCAATTTGTTTTCTAATTTGTATACAAATACTGTTGCTGACATAGCTATTTGTTTTTGCAGTGGCATAATTTTAGTTCTTGAGTACAATTCATTTGAGGGTGTGAGCCAAGGAAGTCCAAAGATAGATTTTATAGCACGTTTCTGGAGTATCTCAAGTTCTTTTATCAGCTCCTTCTTACAATATCCCCATATGAAATTCATGTATATTAGATGTGAATGTATCAGAGCAAAGTATATATTTTTCAATTGTTGGCTAGTAAGACAGCTATATCTTAATCTGAAAATAATACCAATTAAAGGGCTGATTTTATGTTTTACATTTTCTACATGATTTTCCCAGGTTAGTGTACTATCTAGTGTGATACCTAAGTATGTTGCCGATTTAACCCTTTCTATTTCTTTGTTGGCTATGTTGACTATGTTTGTGGTCTCAATCTTGTATGATGGTTTATGGAAGAATAAATATTTTGTTTTAGTGATATTGATAACCATTTTGTGTGCTCTCAACCAATCCACCAGCTTATTGAGATCATAATTAATTTTATTGTTCGTAAATCTGCGTTAATAGTGTCCAGCCACCGCAATTTTGGTCTCCCACGCTGTCTCTGGCCGTCGACCGTTAACAACGTGTCCATACCAACGGAGTCTCCATTCCTGCATTTTCTCATTGATTGGAGCCACGCAAGCTGTATGTCGAATTGTTGTGTTGGGGATATGGTCGAGCAGAGAAATGTCTAAAGATCTTCGTAGCATCCGCATTTCCATGACATGAAGTGAGTGCTCAGTACTTCGAGGTGCTGGCCAACACTCGGTACCATATAATGCAACTGGTCTCACCCTTGTGTGGTATATCTTTGATTTTAGGCGGATAGGCATCTGCTTATCACAAAGAACACCGGTGACATCTCCAAATCGCATCCAAGTCGCAATGATTCGTGCTCACACATCTTCATTCACAGAGCTGTCGCTATGCAATCGTGAACCAAGGTCATCATCATCATCATCTTGAGCAGTTTCCAACCGCTGGTCGGGTCTGCTTGGAACATAAGCCTCTCCATCGTTTCCTGTCCATCCACCATCTCTCGTCATTTACTGTGTCCCAGCACACTCCTCTTTCCTCCACACTCTTCTTAACTCCTTTAGTCCATCTGTCCCTTGGTCTTCCCCTTGGCCTCCTAGCCCGTCATTTCCATTCCAAACATCTTCTTCGGTATCCTCTCCTCTTCCATCCTCCTCACATGTCCATACCATTGTAGCCTAGATCGCTCTATTCTATTTTGCAATGGTTCCTCTCTTACCATCTCCCTGACTCTCTCATTCCTTACTCTGTCCATTCTTGTCACTCCTACCCTACTCCTCTGGAACTTCATCTCCACTGCTCGTATTTTATTCTTGTCCCTTTCCTTCATCACCCATGTTTCCGAACCATATGTCAAAATTGGCACAAAGTAGGTCTTGTAGATGATTCCTTTACATTTTTGTGGTACATCTTTATTCCATATCATCCCCCTAACACTCTTGAAAAATCCATCTGCGCACCTTCCCCTCTCATTTATTTCCATCCTATTGCCTCCCTTTTCTTCAATTATGCTTCCCAAGTACTTGAAGCATTCTACTTTCTGCAACTGCTGTCCTCCAAGTGTTATGCCCATATCCAGTCTGTTCTTCTTCCTCGTTGTGATGACCACTTCACTCTTTTGTGCTGAGAACTTCATCCCATATGATAACACTACCTTCTCCCACTCATCTAATTGCTCTTGTACTTCTTCCTCATCCTCTCCCCATACCAGAAGGTCATCAGCAAACAACATTGCCTTCATTTTCCTTTCCCCAATGCTATTTACCACTTTTCGTATGATTTCATCCATCACCACTATAAATAACAGGGGTGAGAGGGCACTTCCCTGTTTCAGACCACTCTCCAGTTGAAACCATTCCGTTCTCTCTCTTCCCACCTTTACACAGCTTTTGCTTCCCTCGTACATTGCTTTCACTCTTGCCACTGTCTCCTTGTTCACTGCTTTTGCTCTCATTGCTTCCCATACCTTGTTTCTATTAATACTATCATATGCTTTCTCAATATCCAAGAAGGTCATCACCAGATCTTTCCCATATTCATAATGGTGTTCTTGTAGCTGTCTTACTGCAAAGATGAGGTCAACTGTTGACCTTCCTGGCCTGAATCCATACTGTTCTTCCCTCAGCCCATCTTCAACTTCTGTCCGAATTCTTCTCTCCAGTACCTTCTCAAATATTTTGGCGCAGTGGCACATGAGTGTAATTCCCCTGTAGTTCTTGCATTCCTTCCTACTTCCCTTTTTAAATATGGGTATTATTATCCCTCTTTTCCAGTCCTCTGGTATTTTCTTCTCCCTCCATATCACTTTCATTACTCGAAAGAGCCACTGTGTTCCTATCACCCCTGCTGCTCTCACCATCTCCACACTCACTTCGTCTATTCCCGGTGCCTTTCCCCCTTTCATCTTCTTTAATGCTTCCTCCACTTCTTTCCATGTCAATTCCTTCTCTGAAATGTCTTGGTCACTGTCTGTTTCTTCCTCCACAATGTCCACTACGCTGGTTTTAGTTGGATTTAGGAGTTCCTTGAAGTATTCTCTCCAGATAACCTTTACTTCTTCCATATTTTCGACCTCCTTTCCATTCCTGTCCACCATTCTGACATTTTCCCCTGTATCTCTTCTCTTTGCCTTTATCATTCCATACAACACTTTCTTACTGCCATCACAGTCCTCCTCCATCATTTCTGTCCATTTCTCCAGCCATTTCTTTTTCTCTTCCTTCACTACTTCTCTTGCTTCTTTCTTCCGCTCTTGGTATTCTTCTCTTGTTCTGTCTGTCCTCTGTTGGAACCATTTCCTGAATGCTTCATTTTTCTTTTTCACTGCTTCCTTAGTTCTGGGGTTCCACCATGGTGTTTTCTTCCACCTTTTCTTTCCACTAGTTCTGCCACACACGAATTCCGCTGCTTCTACCAACACGTCCTTGAACCTATTCCATTCTTCTTCACCTGTTTTCGGATCATCCTTCGGTAATTTGTTCCTCACTAATATCTGGAACTTCTCCTTATTTCCATCCTCCTTCAGCTTCCATGTCCTTATTCTTCTTTCTTGGTTTTCAGTTCTCCTCTTTTCCTTCAGTCCTCTCACCTTGGCGACCAGCAGACGGTGGTCACTGTCCAGGGCTTCTGAAGGTATTACCCTTATATCCGTGATACTCTTCTTTGTCTCCTTCCCGCATAGAATATAGTCCACCACTGATTTCCTAGTCAAATCCCTGCTGTACCAAGTAATTTTATGGCTCTCTCTCTTCTTGTACCATGTGTTTCCAACCATTAGCCCATTTATCTTGCACAGTTCCAACAATCTCTCTCCTTCCTTATTCCTGTTTCCCCATCCTTCACCACCAATCACTTCCTCAAAACCTCTTCTATCAGTTCCGACATGGGCATTTAGGTCTCCCATGACTATCAGGTTTCTCCCTACTAACTGCTTCTGCAACTCCTCTTCAAACTCGTCCTTCTTGCCTTCTGTGCATCCCACCTGTGGTGCATAGACTTGCAGAATGTCCAGGTTTCTACCTTTCACAGTGATTCTGGCTCTAATTATTCTATCACTTACCCTCTTTACTTCCTCCCTCAGCCCTTCTCTCACCACCATTCCCACTCCATTTCTCTTCCCCTCCTCATTTCCTATCCAGTATAGCTGCAAGCCATTTCTCAGTTCTTTTCTTCCTTCCCCTCTCCATCTGGTCTCTGCCAGTCCGAGTACATCCAGTTTTCTCCTCTCCATCATATCCACAACCTCCTCCACTCTTCCCGCCAATGAAGTTATATTCAAAGTTCCGATTCGTAGTCCATTTCCATAGCCAGGTCTGCTTCCTTTAGATCTGTCCTTTCCGAGGCCCGTTCCCGTTTTAAAAGCAGTTTCATATCCACTACTGGCTTGCTAGGCCTAACGTAGCTTCACCATAACCCTGGCAAGGGGCCTGTTTTTGGTCCGCGAGAGGTATTTTATTTCCCTCAAACCCTCCGGACAAGTCCGGCGAGCCCCCCTATCCGCCACCTGGGACGCGCCCGATAGAGGAACAGGCAAACCCCCACGGGTATCAGAATGTATTTACCTTGGTAAGAGGATCTCCATTAATACCTATAGTTCCAGGGGATGGAATCGTTTCAAGGTATTCAGTCTTGTGGATGTTCAAACAAAGACCAAATCCTTGCAGACGATCATGCCATGTCTGCACTTGGGTTTCAAGATACTTCCTGGAGTATGACGCTAGCATCACATCATCAGCGTATAGCAATGTCCATGGGACACACTTCTGCAGGTCTCGCGTTATGGAATTCATGACAATAACAAAGAGCAGGGGAGACGGAGCTGAGCCTTGATGAACCCCAACTGTCACAGGGAAGCTGTCAGTCAGTCCTGCAGGGCATCGCACGTGGCTTTTGGTGTTGTTGTAGAGCATTTTTACCCAGTATATATACATTTCTGGAACTTGATGATCTCGGACATGCGTGTCGTATTATTGCCGCCTTTCAAAAATCACTTACCACGGCCAGGAGCGAACCTGCAAGCTTGGGGTTAGTAGACCGACACACTATTCACTCACCCACCGTGGCAATAAAGGGGAAATGTGACCTTGATACAATGATGGTAAGTTATTCAAAATTATAGAATGCAAATACATTTGCCATTGGAAACAAATGTTTTAAATATCCGTATTGATGTTAGAATTAAACGTTTAAATTATACGCCAAATCAATACATAAACAAATATATATATTTTTTTTTTTTTTTTTTAATATATTAGTACATGTTTCGACCCACAGTGGGGTCATCCTCAGCCTAGAAAGAAAATCAATTAAGAATTGGAAAACTAAAATGTCATATGCGCCTTAAATCTAAATTAAAATGAAAATTAAAGATAATAATTGATAAAATATAGTAATAAAAATGGATATCCTTACAAAGTAGTATTAATTAAATAAATATAAGATTGGTCTTTTAACAATAATTTTAAAAAAGTAGTTAGAAATAAGAACTATTAGACGGTGAGTGTAAGAATGTTAAGCTTTAAATTTTTTATCAAAATATACACAAAATAATTTAGAAAATCAATAAAATAATTCAGCTCGGCCCTTGAGTTAAATAACTTGAATCCTCTTCAATACGGAGACTATTAACGATTTTTAAAAGGTGCCAACCAGTATTATGATGACATGAAATAACCTCGTTGTATGGGATGTAGAAATTGGGAAATTCGTACAAGAATTTGAGTTGAAATGCCCAATATGGATATGTGGCAATTCAAATAAATGTCCAAAACGTTGAGAAGAGAAACCGGGAATCTTGAGATGGAATTGCGGTATCAGAAATTCCACTTTAAAATTGCCAAACAGTGTTAGGTTATGTATATGCTGATTTAATGCAACCGTCGTGTTGAAAATTCTCCCGTTCTCTTCTCAACGTTTTGGACATTTATTTGAATTGCCACATATCCATATTGGGCATTTCAACTCAAATTCTTGTACGAATTTCCCAATTTCTACATCCCATACAACGAGGTTATTTCATGTCATCATAATACTGGTTGGCACCTTTTAAAAATCGTTAATAGTCTCCGTATTGAAGAGGATTCAAGTTATTTAACTCAAGGGCCGAGCTGAATTATTTTATTGATTTTCTAAATTATTTTGTGTATATTTTGATAAAAAATTTAAAGCTTAACATTCTTACACTCACCGTCTAATAGTTCTTATTTCTAACTACTTTTTTAAAATTATTGTTAAAAGACCAATCTTATATTTATTTAATTAATACTACTTTGTAAGGATATCCATTTTTATTACTATATTTTATCAATTATCTTTAATTTTCATTTTAATTTAGATTTAAGGCGCATATGACATTTTAGTTTTCCAATTCTTAATTGATTTTCTTTCTAGGCTGAGGATGACCCCACTGTGGGTCAAAACATGTACTAATATATTTAAAAAAAAATATATATATATATATATATTTGTTTATGTATTGATTTGGCGTATAATTTAAACGTTTAATTCAAAATTATTTTAATACACAGATGACAGAATCAATCACGTTGGGGCTCAATGGATAATGCGTAACGTGCATTGTGTCTCGAGCCAACAAATGTAGTAGCACAGTTAGTCCTACTTGTCAAGATATTTCAATTTTAATAACAGGGTGAAATTTCTTCCCAATTATGAATATAACTTATGTGTTGCTTCATTTGACAGTCTAGTGTATGAAAGAAAATTTAAATGCTTTCAATTTGGTCAACACTATTGTACCCTAATGTTGAGGGTGTTATTCCCTGTTGGGGAAGTGTACCTGCCTCACACCCGGAGACCCTGGGTTTGATTCCCGGCTCCGCTACGGATTTTTGAAACTGACACGAGGGCTGGAAGGGGGTGCACTCAGCCTCATGAAGACTATTGAGTAGCTGTCTCACAGTGAGGCAGCGCCCTGGTCACGGAGACCAAGGTTAATGGCCGAGGGGACCCGATGTGCTGATCCCATAATCTGCAGGCCAAATGGCTGGGCAGCAGTCGCTTGGTAGTAGGCCTAGGCCCTTCATGGGCTGTAGTGCCATGGGGTTTGGTTTGTTATTCTCTAAAACTGAGAACATTACACGAGATTAACAAATTCTCTTGGATTAGGCCTACTAGTTTCGATCAAACGATCATCATCACATATTTTACACTCAGGCTTTTAAATCTATGTCTTCAAGTGTGTGGGTGAAGATATTTACAATATTTACAATTTTAGATACAGAAGTTTATTGTAAACTTATTTAGGATGAGGAAGAAGTACAAGAGCAATTGGATGAGTGGGAGAAGGTAGTGTTATATGGGATGAAGTTCGCACCACAAAAGAGTGAAGTGGTCATTACAACGAGGTGAAGGAACAGACTGGATATGGGCATAACACTTGGAGGAAAGCAGTTGCAGAAAGTAGAATGCTTCAAGTACTTGGGAAGCATAATTGAAGAAAAGGGAGGCAATGGGATGGAAATACTATCAAAAACAGGTATGAAGAAATGGCAAAGAAAACAGCAGAAACCAAATTATGTAAGGACATTGATGCTAAATGGGATCAATATAAATTAACACCAAGAAGAGAAGCTGTAGCCTTCTTCAGACTTAACACTGGCCACGACTGCCTTGCAGCTCATCTGAAACGAATCAACATCCTGAGATCTGAAGAATGCACACTTTGTCACGAACCTGGAAGTAAAATGGATAAGGGGCACCTGCTATATTGCAACAAACTTGATGTGACTGCTAGAACTTCTGGAAACCTCACACAACTCTATTGGAACGCAAGAAAGCTGATGGATTGGAATCCGGGCTAGCCATAGGAAACAACAACAACAGGATGGAAATAAATGAAAGGGGAAGGTGTGCAGATGGATTTTTCAAGAGTGTTAGGGGGATGATATGGAATAAAGATGTACCACAAAAATGTAAAGGAATCACCTACAAGATCTACGTTGGACCAATTTTGACGTGTGGTTCAGAAACACAGGTGATGAAGGAAAGAGACAAGAGTAAAATATGAGCAGTGGAGATGAAGTTCCAGAGGAGTAGGGTAGGAGTAACAAGAATGGACAGAGTAAGCAATGGTAAGAGAAGAACCATTGCAAAATAGAATAGAGCGATCTAGGCTACAATGCTATGGACATGTGAGGAGGATGCGAGAAGAGAGGATACCGAAGAAGATGTTTGGAACGGAAATGAAGGGAAGGAGGCCAAGGGGAAGACCAACGGACAGATGGACAAAAGGAATTAAGAAAAGTGTGGAGGAAAGAGGAGTGTGCTGGGACACAGTGAAAGATGAGAGATGGTGGATGGACAGAAAACGATGGAGAGGCTTATGTTCCAAGCAGACCCGACCAGTCATCGGAAACTGCTCAAGATGATGATGATGATGATTTAGAGTGATAATCAGTAATGGTTGGTGCTTGTAATTTGGAAGTGGATTAAAGAACTTTGCTGGTCATTTGGCCGATATAGTATCAGTTCTTGAACAGTCTTTGTCAATGTTCGCTGTCCATACTGTAGTGAAAGGAATGTTCCTTGTATGGATTTGTACCATCGTTATCTCCTTTCCCCTCTATTGTCGCATTCCTGCCTGTCTACATTAGTTTCGCGTGTAACACATTTCTTTGCTGGCCATGCCTTTCCTGACATGGTGTAGCCTATGATAATGTATTCTGAACATCTACAAATATTAAAGAAAATCTCCACTCCCGGAACGCATAAACTAAAGAGGCCTCTTTATGCGTAACCGGTCTATAGGGAGTGTCTTGAACTCATTAATACTGTTGTAATGTTGGCCTTGGTTTTATTAAAGGAGCAGTTTTGCCTCACGAGGTTGAGTGTACCCCGTTACAGACCAAAATTATGAAAGGTCTGTTCAGTTTTGAATTTGATACTTTGGCCATGCACAAGAGCCTTCTGAAGATTTGCAATTTCGAGTCTGAGTTTTATAGGGAATTAACTTAGAAGACCTAAGTTGCAGTGTGTTCACAAGTGTGGCAAAAACCAAAATAGGTGTTCTTCAAAACACCAAAAAAGGAAGCTTTGTTTGCCTTATAAGGGGACCCTACAGCAATCGGATTTTTAAATTCTTCCCGCTTCGAGTACGTAAAGTTCAGACCTCGAACAATAACTTCCCCAAGCCAATCAATCCAATATTCATAAATTCTCGAGAAAATCGACTTCGAAGTTTTTTGAGCGCTTCATATCCAGTAAAGATGTTACCTACTGTCGACCAAAGTATTATGTGTACTCTAGTTTGAAGGTTGTTTGTTAAATAACCAATAGACGTACATAAAATCCAATACCATCAACATTTTCGTCGTTCTATTTTACGTCAGTTCTTGTAAGTTTGGATTTTTAAATTTATATTTTAATATTTTTTATTGCAGTTGGAACACAAAAGGTGCACGTTTTTAAGCGTGTTTCAACCATGCGTCACATTTAAGAATTATTATCTCAAAAACCCGTCATCAGATCGAATCCAAATTTTAACACAATATGCATTGGAATGTTGTATAACTGGTTTATTAATTTCACAATTTTGTGTGTCCAAGAAACAAAGTTGTTATCGTTGTAAGGTAACTTTTTCTCGGCTCGGGGTGGTTGGAAAATGTAGTTCTTGGTTGCGTTGTAATCGTTATTCATCACAAAGTTATGCTGTATGACTGTGAAATACGTAAATTAATTCACTTATTTTATATCGGTTTGTATTTGTACGAGGAAATAACACACGGTTCACTAGCTAGCCCCTCCTGGGAAAGCTGTACAGCGTTGCCGAAATGATGCCCACACGCATCATGGCGCGTCTCGCTCGGAAGTGATGGGCTCCATCTCAGCAATGCTGTACAGCTTTCCCAGGAGCTGCTAGCTAGTGAACAGTGTGTTATTTCCTCGTACAAATACAAACCGATATAAAATAAGTGAATTAATTTACGTATTTCACAGTCATACAGCATAACTTTGTGATGAATAACGATTACAACGCAACCAAGAACTACATTTTCCAACAACCCCAAGCCGAGAAAAAGTTACCTTACAAAAATGATAACAGCTTTGTTTCTTGGACACACACAATTTTGAAATTAATAAACCAGTTATACCACATTCCAATGTATATTGTGTTAAACTTTGGATTCGATCTGATGACGGGTTTTTGAGATAATAATTCTTAAATGTGACGCATGGTTGAAACACGCTAAAAAACGTGCACTTTTTGTATTCTAACTGCGATAAAAAATATTAAAATATAAATTAAAAATTCAAAACCTACATTACCTAACATAAAATAGAACGACGAAAATGATGATGTTATTGGATTTTATGTAGGTATATTGGTTACTTTACAAACAACCTTCAAACTCAAGTGCACATAATACTTTGGTCGACAGAAGTTTGAGCAGGACTCATGGCTCACCCGGTAAGGTTCGGGCCCAGTAATCGCTGGAACGCTAGTTCGAGTGTTTTTTTCTTCTTTCTTTCAATTCATATAGGCTACTACTAATGTGAATGTAATATAAACATCATCAAGTCTGTAATAATTCACAGATATGTAATTACAATTTCCAATGAAAAAACGCATGTCTCATTTCTAATTAAATCCTATTTGAAATTGCAAATAAGCGACAAAAATAATATCCAGCAATAATATTCACACCTTGTAGGTTAATAGAAATATAATTAGAAGAATAAATTAATGTAAAAAATGGAATGAGTAAAATTGAATGTGATGAAATATTTGAATATGGCGGTTTCTTCTAGATCTGTCATTATTATTTCGAATAACAGTTCTGCATGTATCGTTTGCCTTTGTCACGTTTTTCTACCTGCGAAGTGGGCATAGCTGCTCTAGCACAAAGGATTTGTGGGTATTCCAGGATGGGTGGAAGGGATACATACCACGTCATTCGCAAGGGATGCCTGTTCGAAGTAGAGATGGGCAGCAGTCGAATGAATTCAACGACTACTCACCGTATCATAAACAAGTCGTTTGCAAACGACTGATCCCAAAGCAATCGTTGGAAATCATTCGAATGAAACAAGTCGTTGGCAAACGACTAATTCGCAGCGAATGGAATCATTCGAATTTAAGTAGTCGTTCTAATCAAACAACTTCTTCAGGATAAATTCATGCTACAATTCATTGTGCTGTATGTTTATTGTAGAGCTTTAATTAATAAGTTAAGTATACCAGTAGGTGCCTATAGTTTTATACAGTTCGTTGATTCTTTCAATGAAATAGCCTAAATCCAGTTGTCCAAGTTATTGGAAATGTTAAGCATTCAATATTTAGGTTATGTTTGAACTCCAGATACCGGTTTTGTGGCCCATCATCCCAGGCAAGCCGGTAAATACCTTTGCCTCCCAGTCAGATGGATCATTTAGCCGTAATTTTGAATTAAGTAAGGTTGTAGTATGCGTGGTCAGATTTAGACAATAGCCTACTCCATGAAGGGGTCATGGCTACGCCTTCTATGTTTGTTTAATGAATAGAGTAACTGAAATGAGGGATGTATACTGATTTTTAGATTTGTGGAATGAGTATATGATTTTTTTAATAGAATTTAATGAAGTCTTCGGTAAAGTTGAAGGATTGCACTCATTCCAGGTTCTGTATTGACCATGTCAACATGAAGTATAACATAAATTTCTCGCCAAATCAATACTTTTTACTTACATAAAAATTCTACAGGTACATGTTTCGAAAACACATGTTTCCTTCCTCGATGTAATTTGATGTTTACACCAATTAGTGGGCTGAGGAAGGAAACATTATGTGTTTTCGAAACATGTACCTGTAGAATTTTTATGTAAGTAAAAAGTATTGATTTGGCGAGAAATTTATGTTATACTTCATGTCAAAGTTGAAGGAGACATGATCGTGTTTAGACAATAGCCTACTCCATGAAGGGGTCATGACTATGCCTTCTATGTCTGTTTAAGGTGTAGTGTGGCTGAAATGAGGGAGGTTTACTGATTTTGGTGTTTGTGGGGTAGTCTTTTCGTTTATAATTTAGGCTTTTGTGACGCTTGTTGCGGAGTTGTTTTATGGATTTTATTGCTCTGCAAATGAAGTGTATTAGGGGGTTCTGGGTTTGGTTTAGCTGTAGTTTACGCCGAATGTTGGGCGGCGGTAAATAACTCGACCCCCAGAAGGGGCCAACGGCTTCTGGCGGATGAGCCCCTTTAGGTGGGGTGATGGCCCCTCAGTGTAGGAAATGACACTGAAACCCATTACGTATATATTGACCCAACGGCAAAACGGACGGAGGAGGAACTTTCCTTGTGGTTCTCAACGGTCGTGGAGGCGGATGAGGTCATGCCAGATGGACTGGCTGTGAAGACGCAACTCAATTATATTTAGAGTCTGCGGCAGTCCATTGCAGTCACGGTGCTAGAACCTGCACGTCTCATTTCTTTTGTGCCGCAGGGTATAGTTCCGAGATCATAGTGTGTGGGTCACTTCCTTGCAAGCTGTGATCCACCTTAAACAAAATCTCGCTTGTGGCACCTTCTTCCTGCTGTCACATCTTTCAACAAGTCCAGCGGCGATGGGATAAGGATGGTGGAGGCAGGTTTTCGGGTTGAAACTGGAAGCCTCTAGTTCGGACCTGCACGCTGGCAGCAGATGTGTGATGGTCGTCTTTCTGAGACCTCGTGACTACTCAGGAGTTCGGTCCTGCATCTGTGTTTGGGCAGGCCTATTTAGGATCACCTCTGCCCACCCCGAATGGGGAAGGCCCTAGAAAATGTGGGCTAAACATCGGTAGTCACACCTTCAGCCGGCTGGGAGGCCGCACCCGGCGAGTCACCCCTTTTGCGGTCGAAAAACGGAAAAAAAGAATATCCAAACATTAATGATAGGATCCTGGAATGTTCGTACGTTACTCGATTTGAAGGACAATAACAGGCCTGAGCGAAGAACAGCACTCGTTACCCATGAGCTTGGTCGAATGAACATAGATATTGCTGCCTTAAGTGAAACCAGATTGTCCAACGAAGGTAAAATTACAGAGTTCAGTTCAGGGTACACCATATTCGGGAAGGGAAAAGATGAGGGAGAGCGCCGTATTCATGGTGTTGGTTTCGCTATAAAGACCACACTGGTGAATGATCACCAGCTAACTCCAACTGCTGTCAGTGAAAGAATTATGACTCTTCGAATCCCACTCTCCGGGGGTCACTTTATGACTCTTATCTCTGCATATGCTCCCACCTTGGATGCTGATATAGAAGTTAAAGATCAATTCTACAACCAGCTGAGCACAATCATCACCAAAGTACCATCTAGAGACAAACTCTTAATGCTTGGCGATTTCAACGCTAGAGTTGGTAAAGATCATCAATTATGGAACAATGTGATGGGAAAACAAGGACTTGGCAACTGCAATGCCAATGGCCTATTACTCCTTGGTCTATGTGCTGAACATGAACTCTTTATTACCAACACTCAGTTCTGCCTGCCGAATCGCTACAAAACCACTTGGATGCCTCCTCGCTCGAAGCACTGGCACATCCTTGACTATATCATCACCAGGCAATGTGATAAAAAGGACATCCTTGTCACCAGGACCGCAAGAAGTGTCGATGACTGTTGGACAGATCATAAGCTCCTTTTTTGCCGGTTGAGGATCTCAATCTGCCGCAAACCGAAACGATCCATCCACAACCTGTCGAGACGGAAATTTGACACTTCAAAACTCCAAGTAAAATCAATTGCTACAGATTACAGAAATGAAATCGCAAATAAGCTGGCTAGTCACCCTGTTAGCACAAATAGTGTTGTACAGGAATGGACAACGCTTCAGGTCATTACTGAGTCAGCTGAGGAAACAATTGGTTTTGTGAAGAACAAAAGACAAGACTGGTTTGATGAAAATAATGATGAAATTATGTGTCTCATCAATGCCAAACGGGAAGCCCATCTATCCTTTCTTCAAGATCCGTCTTCCAGTGTGAAAAAATCACAATTCGTGCAAGGGAAAATGTCAGGCACAAATCAGGGAAATAAAGAACAACTGGTGGCAGCGAAAAGCTGAAGAACTGCAAAGACTATCTGATGCCCGTGACCTGCGAAACTTCTATGCAGGCATAAAGGAGGTATACGGCCCAATCCGATCATCATCAGGTACATTGAAAACTGCTGACAATTCCGCCATTTTAACTGAACAAGGACAAATTTTGGAGCGTTGGAAGGAACATTTCTCTGCACTTCTAAATCGTGCCTCCAATGTTGCCGAGGACTTTCTTCGAAACATCCCTCAGCAGCCCCAACAGCCATGGATGGCGGTTCCGCCGACATTCCGAGATTTCACCAAAGCGCTCAATCAACTAAAGCCGAGAAAGGCTCCTGGTCCTGATAACATCCCTCAGGAGTTGTTACAAAGTGGAGGTATGGCCTTGAAGACTCGACTTTTTACACTTATGCTGTTAATTTGGGAAACTCGAGAAGTACCTGACGACTTGAAGAATGCTGCCATCATAACTATCTTCAAGAAAGGCGATCGTAGCGTGTGTGGGAACTACCGAGGTATATCGCTATTATCCATTGCAGGTAAAGTTCTAGCAAGAATTCTCCTAAACCAGCTACAAAGTATCTCGGAGAGTATTTTGCCCAAGTCTCAATGTGGTTTCCGAACCTCCAGGGGCACAACAGACATGATATTCTGTGCCAGACAACTCCAGGAAAAGTGCAGAGAGCAACAGGAGCCCCTGTATTTAGTTTTCTATGACCTGGAAAAAGCCTTTGATTCTGTACCAAGACCTGCTATGTGGAAAGTATTAACGCACTTTGGATGTCCCGATCGCTATGTGAAATTAGTTAAAGCTCTTCATGATGGAATGTCTGGGAAGATTCTTCACGGTGACTCTGTATCCGATCCATTTCCAATCACTCACGGTTTGAAACAAGGCTGTGTGCTTGCTCCAACATTCTTTGCATTGTACATGGCTGCCATGATGTATGAATCATCTTCCAATAACCCAGGCATAGAGATTAAGTTTCGCTTCGATGGAGGTCTTTTCAATCTGGCAAGACTTCGTTCACAGAGACATACCCAAGTTACCCGGGTGACAGAACTGCAGTATGCCGATGACACCGCATCTCCTGCTCCGACAGCTGCAGAGCTTCAACAATCGGTCAATCGCTTTAGCACTGCGTGTGATCTCTTTGGTCTCACCATCAATGCAAAGAAAACAAAGGTGCTTGCACAACCTGCCCCAGGATTACCTCTTCCTGAGTTCAATATCTCCATCTTAGACTCAACATTGGAGCAGGTTGATCATTTTTCATATCTCGGCAGCATCTTGTCTAAACGGTGCACTTGCGAACAGGATGTTGACAAAAGAATTGGGGCTGCCCATGCAGCATTTGGCCGTTTAATGCACAGAGTCTTCATGAATAAAGACCTAAAGATGCATACCAAACTCATGGTGTACAAAGCTGTCGTCATCTCAACGCTACTGTATGGCTGTGAAACGACACTCTATCGCCGTGATATCAAGAAACTTGAGCGTTTCCACCAACAAAAGATGAGATACATCTTGAACATCAAGTGGGAGGACTACGTGACCAACACTGCAGTTCTCGAGAGAGCGCATCTCGATAGCATTGAGACAACTATCATCGCTCATCAACTGAGATGGTTAGGCCATGTTCACCGTATGAGTGATACCAGGCTTCCACGTCAATTCCTTTATGGTGAGCTTTGCTCCGGCACTAGACCTCATGGGGCCCCTTTGAAGCGTTTTAAAGACCAGTTAAAACACATCATGACGACGACTGGTATAGACATCCACTCATGGGAAACATCTGCTGCGGACAGTTTACTGTGGCGGAACACTACATCGACGGCTGTCAACTTCTTTGAAGAAGAACGTCGCTGACATGAAGAGGCCAAGCGACAAGCAAGAAAGCTTCGTCAATTGCAACCCCGCCCTCCCCCGACCATTGAGTGCAATTTATGTGGGCGCATGTTTTATGCCAGGATTGGCCTGTTTAGTCATCAGAAGCACATCCACAGGCTGGTCTGAAAAGCTCTATGCAGGAAGAAGTATGTTTACTTGGAATCGAGTTACAGCCGACGACGACAGGGTTATGGCTGAGAGTTGTTGTAGCAGGCCTAACAACTCTGTCAGAGCAGTGGCGTGCTGTGTGGGAGGGTGGGTTAGAGGCAAAGACATGAGGGCAGGGATGGAAGAGTCTGTGGTTAAACTGCCATTGCCTTATGGCTGATTTTATATACTGACATCCATCATAAGAGGCGGCATGTGTTCCCTCACAGTTGGCGCACTTAGGCTTATCTCGAGGTACCGTACAGATAGAGTGGTGATGTGAATCTCCACATCTGTCTGGCTGCGTGGCTCAGGGGTAACGTTCTTGCTTGCTGAGCCCAAGGTTACAGGTTCGAAACCTGGCGCAGTCAGCTGGCATTTGAAGGTGCGCAAATGCAAGGGAGCCGTGTCAGTACATTTACTGGCACGTTAAAGATCCTCTTCGGGGCAAAATTCCGGCACCCCGGCGTCTCTAAAAGCCAGTGTAGTTAAAAGGGACGTAAAACCAATAACATATGAATCTCCACATCTATTGCAGCGGGTACTGTGAGGACAGCTTGACCGTACGCACAAATTGATTCTGGTCGTCAATTGTTTAGAGATGGGCAGCACCACAGCAGTCGACTGAAAAATGTTAAATCCATCGACTTGTTGGACTGCTTTTAAAAAACAGTCGAATGAATTCAACGACTACTCACCGTAACATAAACAAGTCGTTTGCAAACGACTTATCCCAATTGTGTTTTAACTTTTAACATGTAGAATGCGCTCGGATAGTTTTACGTTCTGGTCGTCAATTGTTTCAGCACATGGATAGCGCGCGCATTAAAAAAACTTTGTATTTACGTTGTTGCCAATATTTCTACTGAAAGTTCGCCCTCGTTGCTGTTCTAAAGTGTTCTATTTTCGTGTGTATTTACTGTAGGCCGTAGTTTTCTTGTTCAAGTCGTATTTCAGCTCTACGTTCTTAGTACTTCAGAGAGGATTAAATTAGTGAACACATAGCCTAACTTGTTTATGACTCTATGGACATATTTTACACTTATTTTTTGGCATTAAAATAAGAAGTGTGATTATTTCAATGTTGCTATGGAATTGTTACCGATACTTAAGAAGCAAGCAAGCTTGTATTTAACGTGACCGTTAATCTCGAGATCATGAGCCACGGGACCTCCTTTTTACGTGGAATCCGAACCACAGGACATGGCATTTCACTTCAAAAATCTCACATGCATTGACCGGGAATCGAACCCGGACCGCCTTGGTGAGAGGCATACAGCTAGACCGCTGAGCCACCACCCTCCCTCTCAGTAATAGTGATTTAATTTACACTTAGGTTAATTAAGTATTGATCTATTACTTCACTTATCCACAGTAAGTTACATACAGGTAATGCGCCCTGTATCAATACCGGTATCGGGGAACATTTACTCACACATTTTGCATTAAATGAAATGTGCAACATTGCAAATAATGGCTGCACTCTACACGACGTAAACCACCATTTCGAAGCACAGTAAAAATAAATAAATAACTTTGACCAATTGCATGTTGCCGAGCGTCGAGTAGTCCAAACTAACATCTGCAAAAATAGGTGGGTTAAGGAGAAGTTTGATTTTTATCTGTTGGTACGACTCAACTCAGCCGGTAACGGTTGGAAGTGCTTTGTACGCTGCCTAGAAGAGACTACTTTCAGTCGAATACATGAAACAACACGCTTAGGAGCAATGTGAATTCAGGTAACCAATCGACTGAAAGTAGTCGAATATCTAGTCGATAGTTTCTTCCAATGAATGACCAGTCAGTCGATGGTTAAAAGTAGTCTATAGTCCCAACTCTAGTTCGAAGTAGCATTTGACCGTTGGTTTCCAGAGAAGCAGATAGTGTTTCTTGGCGTGGTGGGTGATTTTTTCTAACATACGATCAAGATGATCATTATGTCGGGCGTGGAGGACGACAATCCACCTGATGATGATTTTTATATTTCAATCACATTTGTAGTATATGAATTGAAAGAAAAAAAGATGGCACCCGAAGTGAGACTCGAACTAGTGTCCCGGCGATTACTGGGCCCAAACGTTACCGGGTGAGCATCGCGTCCTGCTCGAAATCTATAACATATTTATTCACTGGATATGAAGCGCTCGGAAAACTTCGAGGTCGATTTTCTTGAGAATTTATGAATATGGCATTGAACGGCTTTGGGAAATTATTGTTCGAGGTCTGAACTTTACATCTAGGCTACCCGAAGCGGGAAAATTTACTAAAATCCGATTGCCTTGTTAGGTAGTGTGTGGTAGCAACATGATTAGTACAAAGAAGTGGGCATAGAAAGATATATTCCGAACCAGTTTACTGATCGATAACACACCACACAGCTTTACAAACACTATACGGTAGGCCTACATTAATGAACACAAGATGCCTCAATGGATACGGTAGCCTTGAAAGTACGGTACTATAATCATGTGAACTTGCAATGCTGATTAAGTTAGTTATCGTTTTAAGGGGCGGAACTACGAGGTCATCTGCCCCTCTGATTAAGTTAGTGAGATACTAGTACGGTACAGTATTTAAGATCCGTGTTGTACAAATTTGTGGTTTGAAAACTGGCTAGGACAGCCTAATATAATTCGGCATAAATTTGTGTTGAACGCTGAAAGTTATGAATTTAGGCTGTATAACGTGTACGGTAGGCCTAGCTAAGCTATAACGCAGATTCTACCGGGATCTGTTATCTTTTAGACTATAGGCTATACATAGACAATTAGTGGTACAGCCATCGTACAATGCAAACATAGTTCATCAGATGGCAAATATCATAGACCTCGAACTTGGAAACAATTTTACAAATAATCTACGTAACAGAGCATACAAGAGAATGGCTGTAGAATAATACGCTAACAGCAAACATTACTATGTAGGCAACAAGCATTATTTAAAGTAAAATATACAGCTAGTTATTATCTCCTTAGTAGACAATACCTGATGCTATGTCATGACATTTGTCAACAAAATTTTCATCTTCCTTTATTGCATCGGAGAGGTTATCATTTAGCCACGGTGCCTCCATAGTTGGATAAACTTGGTTCGATCAAATCACACGGTTATCTCTCCCCACAAATATCGGTTCAGTCGAATTAAAACATTATATACAATCGTTATACACAACTACAACGTTTCAAAACGACACTACATCGACTATTCACATTTAATATATATTAATTTTAGGTTAAATAACGTGGTTTTAAAACAAATGTTATGGAACTGCAGGCAGAGACCTCTGGATGATTTTCGGACGGCACTGCTCCAAAGAATATCGTTGCGCTTCTGTCATTCGTGGTGAAATGCGAGTGATGCATTTTGGAATGATGATCGGAAAATGGAAGTGCAAGCATGTGAAGTGCTGAGAAATATTGCTGAAATGCCGCTAAAATTGAGGCTCTCAGAATGGGAGGGTGCATAGGAATCAACCGATCGAGAAGTGATGCCATAGAAGACAATTCAGGAAATGTTACCAGACCAAGTTCAGGTAGAAAGTATTGTAAAGAAGTGTTTTGGTTTGTAACCTTGGTGTGTGTGTTTGGTCCCATTTGGGTCAAGGCAGGAATCTTAAAATGTTATTTGTTGTGGCATGTGTGTGTTTTGCCAATTTTCACGTTGTATAGATTGAGTGTCTCTTAATTAATGACGTAGTCTTGGAAAGGAAGAAGCTCTATCTGTGTAATTGATGATCTATCAAGGTCAGTGTTAGTGAATGTCCCATGTTTTGAAGTCAGTATGTTATCTTGAATTATGTTTCTACAGGCAGTACCCGTAAAAATCATCCTTTGTGCCACGAGACTATACGATGGAAATCTGATGTGCCATTGACTGAAGGCCAATTACGCAGTAAAAGAGATGAATTCTGGGATACAGCACCAGCATTTGATGGGCGTAAGGAGATTTGGGATGCTTTGCGAGCTGCAGCGGTAGCAGCTGAAGCACTCGATTATGAACTTGCACAAGCCATCCTTGATGGAGCAAACATATCAGTTCCTAACGGTAAGGTTATAAATGCATTTAAACAAATCCAAATAGTAACATCTAAAATGTGCTGCACTGCATCTCCATTGCAAATGGTAGTCGGCAGTCGAGAATTTCATCTTTGACTACCAACTACCCGACTGCAGCATTGTAACAGTCAATCAGAGCAGGTCAGAAACCGACGTCACGTTGTTTTTCTGTGTCGTGTGCAATGAACATGTAAGTGAAGTACCATTTTAATCTTAAATACATGATACCAGTTACTAATAAAATAATCCGTACATCTCAAAATCATCCATGTTGCAAGTTTTGAGGTTATCGACAACACCCCTGTGCACAGGGAATGAAGGAATTTCAATGAATTTTACTCATATTAGTCGTTAACACTGCGCATTGTGAATGGCTAGGTTGTCAACTACCAACTTCTGACTGCAGCATTAACTACCGACTGCGCATTGTGGATGGACCTTTATTGTTAGACTACTGTAGAGTTGTGTTTATTTATGTAGGCCTACTGATTTTTGGAAAACATAACACACATAGTCAAACATTCAGTGGCCGGACAGATTCTACACACACCCAAAGTACACGGGGATACATGACCGCGTTGTCGCAGCCCCTAAAACTGATGAACCAACCTTTCTGTCGAGTACATGACCTAATAGCTAAAAGCCTCCCTCTCTCATCGATCTGATCATGAAAATTCTAACTTTTGCGGCAAATGAGCGATATAATCCGTCATTAATCAGACTTGTGGCAATTGACAGCCTCAGCTAGCCAAGTTTGGGCTGACAATATCTGAACCACTCTTTATATTTTGCATCCACCCATTTAGGAATTATTTTTATGGTGACACGCTGAAATATATTTTCTTGTGTGGATGATTGCAAGTTCAGAATAGCTTAATTCATCATTAGTCGTTTTACTCATTGCTGAGCGTCGTGACCTCATTTCTTCACTTCATCAGTAACTACATCCTTGCCGAGACGTTTCCATCCTAAGCGATCTTCAGCCCTTCGTAAGATATCGTGAAGAGGTAGGCCGGTGATCTTCTTTGCTTGGTCTAACGATCTACCTGTTGTTCTACCTCTTGATCTGGTACCTTCAATTTGCCTTGTAGAATGGTCTTGTCTAAATTGTCTCCTTCTCTCCTCAAAGTGTGTCCCAGGAATTGGAGGTAACTTTCACTAACACAGGAAGATAAACGTTTTGTGATACTCAGTTCTTCTATAATGGAGGCATTAGTTCTTCTTTCAGTCCATGGTATACGTAGCATCCTCCGCCAACACCACATCTCAAAGGCATCTATTCAGCTCTTGTCATTAGCCTTCACAGTCCAAGTCTCACAACCGTATAAGAAAACAGAAAACACCAGTGATTTCACTAATCGCACTTTCACTGTTTTGGATAATGCCCGTTCTGCCAGATCTTTGTAAGTTTAACCAGTGCAGCACGACCTAGGACAATACGTCGTTTTATTTCTTTATCACAATTTCCCCTGTTACTGATTATGGAGTCCAGGTATCATGCACCAACTCCAGATCTTGTAGGCATCCTGTCATTGGAATTGGGACTTGACTTTGTCGGTTGATAACCATTAGTTTGGTCTTTTTCATGTTGATTTCTAGACCAAAATCCGAACTGATGGTTTTCATTCTGGAGAGCAATTTATGAAGTTCTTGTTGACTTCCTGCAATGAGTGTAGTATCATTAGCAAAGCGTAGATTGTTAATTTTCCTACCACCGATTGAAGTTCCATTATCCCAGTCATCCAATGCTCTTTTCATTATGTACTCTGCGTAGATATTGTCGATTTGGAGTGATTATATACAACCTTACCTAATTCAACTTCACTAAAATAATGACATTCTTTGTTAGGATTCCCTTATTAGCAACGAGAACAAAGTGGTAAGTAGAGAAAGGTGGCCACTACTCCTGGAAAACCTGGAAATACTGGAAAACTCCTGGATTTTTATTAGGTCTGGAAAACTCCTGGAAAATGACCCAAAAAATGTAAACTTCTGGAAAATAGCCACTGTTAATTAATTATTAAAATCTTTCCATCTTAAATCATACTCCCGCTGCTGTTTTGGGTGAGCACTCTATGGTTAACGAAAGAAATTTCCTCAAGCTACCTGTTTCTGTGTGGGAGAACACGCGATAGTATTTTTGTAAAACATATTGGTTGCGTTCACGGAAGAAAACAGTTGATGAAATGTTGAAGAAAGTACGGTGTGATGGAGCGCTCCCTAAACACGTTCCATGGAGCGTAGAAAAACTTCGCTCCATCCACGGAACATGTTTAAAACCAACATGGCGTATAGCATGAAGTAGATTTGAAAACAAATGTGTACATTGTGGAAATCGCTCAAAATAGTTCCTGAACTGATGAATACTGAAATAATAATGAAGAACACAACATCACGGTCCCTCTATAGCCTATAAAATGACCTGCATTGTGTTAAATTCGTGATATATCTTTATTCCGATTTACGGACCGCAGTTGCGACAAATTTTAACCTATGTGTGAAACAACATAACCTGATATATCGGATGTTACAGCCTTTCTTTTGTTCCAAGTATTAAAAATTATATGAATTCATGTGTGTGGTTTCCTTTTTAGCGGCAATGTGCATTTTTTAAGTTTTTAAATCAATGTTTCAGCATTTTTCATCACTTGTCTGGGGTAATTTGGTCTGAAAATACGATTTTAACCTATGCTTTGGGTTAAATACTGTACCTCGACGAATATATTGTTGTGTAGGCAGTATAGAGAGAATCAAACTTCTAGGCTACCGATACTGTATAAAAAATACCTGCATTGTACTGGGCCTACCCCAAATTCTGAATTATTTCAATACCGTAAGATACCGGTACTTGTTGGGTTAAGGATTAGTATGCAATAGGATATAAGAATTACCGTAGGTCTGTCTGTGCCTGCATTATTAGGTGATTCTTCCTATAGAAAACTGAGTGTTTGGCTGATCAGAATGTAATGACTGGGAAATACTAGTAGCCTATCAGTATTTTTCTTTTCATGGTATTATCAGACTTACCGTATCTTAACAGTTCTCTTGCTTCTTGGATGCTGTTTAGGTCTAGATTAGCCCCCCCTCCCCCTGCTTTCAGCTTGGACTGAATGAAGTTAATTTGGTCATGTATAGGCCCTACCCTATAAATATGTTTCTATGTTTGAAAGAAACCAGCTTCCGTTGGTAAGCATTTCAAGTACCAATAACCATTAGGCTACTTTTCTTTTCATGGCATTAGCAGTCTTATCTTAACAGTTATCTTGCTTCTCGGTTGCTGTTCAGGTCTAGATTAAACATCCACATGCCTTTCAATGTAATGAAAATTACCTACTGTACTGGTACCATTGGCTATAATTGGGCATGCTCAATAGCCAATGTTCACTGCAGTAGGCTACCAGTACAATACATCAAGAAGCTGGGAATGATTATGCACTGAAACTCAAGATATAATATATATATATATACTGTATATAAATTTCTTTTCTTACACAAGGAGAGAAAATTAAGCACTCTTCAACATACGGTAGCACTTACCCAGTTTGTCCTTTATTTCCTTCACTTACGGTATCTCAACATGCCTGAGTATTAACATTTTGTGACAATTATTGTATGCACATACTGTATTTTGTCCATGCTTCAACTAATCCAACACCAAAATTTCCATCCTTGACTTCCTTTTGTCAAACGAGCGATGATTTTCTCTTAGGGGACAGGTTAGGTCTCTGTACTCAAATAGGAACTGACTATTAAGTAAAATGCATTAAGAGAATGGATTTAGAAACTGTGACATAAGGCTAATTTATTTTACTCACTCTCTTGTGTGTATGCTACATATTGATCTATATTTTAACAGTAGCCTAGGCTGCAGGATACATTTCAAAATAATGTGGTGTCAGTAGTAGTGCATGTATTTTTAACTGAGGCTTGGATTGGGAAGGAGGCTTTAAGTTACAAGCTTAGTAACCTGTAAAGGAAATTGTTAGTAAAATGATAACTTAAAGGGAGTGAGGTTTCATGAATATTGCCTACTAGTACTGTACAGTATAGGCTACAATTAGGCAAGCTCACTAGCCTAGGTTCACTGCAGTAGGCTACCAAGAAGCTGGTAATGGCTAGGCCTATGTACTGCAACTCAAGAAATATAATATATTTCTCTTCTTACACAAGCAGAGAAGATTGAGCACTGTTCAACACAGCACTTACCCAGTTTGTCCAATATTTTCTTACCTTATCGCAGCTTGCCTGAATTTTAACACCTCATTACAGTGATGCTTCACTTTATAATCTGCATATTCTATCACACAGCAGTATTTGCTGCTGACCACAGAAGACCTGATGTTCTTGTACGGTGACTGAATGAACTATGTTTGTTACAAAACTACACCTGTAGTTCTGCTGTACTGTAGTTTCATTTGTATTCAATCTGGTAATGAGCCTAGGTGGAAGATATTACTTGTTTTAACATTTAGTTTGCTGATTCGTGCCAACCATCTCTCTACCAGGCACATATTGAGCAACAAAGGGAATTGTTAGTAACCAAGTATCAATGCCTTTAAGAGAGTGATGAGTCATGAATGTTACCTTCGGTAATGGTATGTAATTGTACGAGCCCACTAGCCAAGCCCCAATGAAGTACCAGTATCGTACATCAAGCAGCTAGTAATGATTATGTACTGAAATTCAAGATAAAATGTAGTCATTGCTGCTTTTCGGGTACAAAATTATAAATATATAAACACACTCCTGGAAAAAATTACATGTATTAGTTAGTTATCACACTTAAATGGGCAATGGGCAACTGATACATGTAACTGTTTCCAGGAGTGGGTTTACATAATAATTTTGTACCCCATGTTGACCGACTGAGAAGCAGCAAAGACAATCTGTATAGGCAACACTGAAAAAAAGAAAAAGAATGGCTTCAAATTATCACAGAAAAGATGTATTCCTTAGCACTGCTTCATTTATCTTTGTTCCTAGGTGTCATTCATCCTGGTACTTTCCTGGTTTATATTTTTGCAGTGTAGTTTCCTCTACCTCATTCTGTACTATCCAGACTTAGGTAGCAATAATTTTAAAATGTCCTATTTTTTAATTCTTTCTATGTTAGTGGACCATTTGATGACATGATCTATTAAAAATAAATGGTGAAAGCATCTTTTAGACAACTGTTTTCAACCAAAAATCTGTAGCCTAACATTTTTCATTTTCATTAGATGAACAGTAGCATATAGGGAATATGGTATGGAAACCAGTTGTGTATTGATAGGAGGAGAATGGACTGCCAAGTAAGAGACTAAGTTAATCCATCAACAGTTCATGTTGTGACTTTCTCTTTAAGTACTAATATTGGGGTGTAATTAAGTAAGGTATAACAAGGATAATACAGGCTCATACCATGATTTCCTTTGCTTTAAATGAGGGACCCAGAAATGTTATTTCTAGATGCTGGTTATAATTTTAAAGTGTGGAACCTTGAGGTCATCTGACCTTATTAGATAGGGGAAGGGTAATGGTCCAGATAAATACCTCTAGTTGACAGGTAGAGACAATGTGATTTATATTCTTGTAATGTTTCAAATTAATTTTGCTATCTAACCTGATTTTTTTTTGTAAATACAATTAAATTTTATAGTACAGTAACTAAAATCTGTATAGCACAGTTAAGCTGATGAATAAATCCAAAAGCTTCAAATCCTTGAGAAGAAAACTAGAGTGAAAAAGAAAAGATATAAGAAGCAGGAAAGTATCAGCATGAAGGATACCTAGGAACAAATTAAATAGATGAAGCAATGCTAACAAATAATGAAGTCATCATGTGTGGATGACTGGTAAGAGGTTTACTGCTAGACTTACAGATTCTTGACCCTTCTCATAGGTTATAAGCCTACATTAATAAAATCAAAGCTATATTGATATTCTTGAATAAATATTCGGTCTATTGAGACATAGGCCTAACCTACCTTGTTCAATTTGAAGGGATTAAAATTAGTTCAATTATCATAAGTCTTGGGATATACCACCTTAATATACCGTACCATACGTTAAACTGTTAAGTTTTTTACCGTAGCCGAACTAGCATAACACAATAAATGCCGTATCAGAAAGGCAAGAAATGTACGTACGTAGGCCTAATATTATCGGGAGCAAGGTATGGTTTGATACAAGTTCACAGCCTTCGGTACATAGTTTCTGACCAATCTCATTCCGATTTGCAAAACTAAAGGTAAATTAGATACTGATCTAATATCAGCATTCACTCTCACAAGATTATCTGATCATTTCAACATCGCAGGCTCGAGGATAGTACATCGCCCTTGTCCACTTTCGAACAACGCGCGCTGCTACAGATCAGATGGAGCAAACCGTTCACAGGTACACTTAAAACCTGATCCCGCTCCCGATGCATCAGCTTTGGAGCAGTTGATCAACTGTTTGCTACCGTGAACGCAACCATTGAGTATAGCCAACTTCACCGCAATAAAATTTCAGGCGGCATTCTTTTCTATTTTTTTAAAGCGGATATTTGAGTCAAAAGGCTTTCTTAAAACAACAAATCATCTGTGTATAGGCTTGCGTATCAATAACACCATCACCACTATTTTTTGTCAACATCTGTATAAGTAAACCAAACACAACTGCTTTATATGATGATGATAATTGTTGTTTTAAGGGGCCTAACATCTAGATTATCGGCCCCTGATGGTTTGGGTGATCGTGAAGATGAAAATGAAAAGCGAACTTAAAACTAAAACTAACTACTAACCTACATACTAGAAGAAGAAATGGAAAACTAAAGGAGAATAAGGCAAATAAAAGGACAGAAGGAAAAGAAATGCCCTCAACCTTCGGAGAAGGTGGATTGAGGGACTTGGAAGGAAGGAGAGCCATGAAAGGCATATAGGAAAGTGAAAGAGGAGAGGGTCCGCCCCAAAGGTAAGGGACAAAAGGGGAAAACGGACCCAGCTCAGGAATCCCTCGGGGTCGCCAACGCCCGAACTCACCAGCCGTGAGCCCCTGAGGGTGTAGCATTATCTAGGGTGCACCAGAAGTGGTGGGGCTACATACACCCTGCCTCCTTAAGGGCCTAGAGCACAAGGCAGGAGGTAAAAGGAAGAGAAAAAGAAGGCTGACCCCTCGCAGAAGGAGGGTATCAGAAAAGATGAGACAAGGGCCAATTAAGGCGGGAAAGGAAGAGACTCCCTAGGCCTCAGATACCCTTAATACCGTCGGGGTCAGAAGAGAACAAGAGTTGACCAAGTGAGGTCGACAGGAAAGAAGACAGAGAGGAGCCCGGCACAAGTAAGTGGAAGCAATGCCGGACTCAGCTGGGGCCCCGTGGTCGCCAACCCACACCCACAAGATGTGAGCCCCTGGGGCTACAACTGCTTTATTTTGGTCTTCAAGTAGGCAACCGATAAAGCCCCTCCCCAGACTCGCACTTATTTTTAAGTCTGGAAAAATGAGAATTACTCCTGGAAAATCGTTGACCGATTTGAATGGCCACCATGTACCTCCATGTGTTCCTACTTTTCTCCCAGACCTGTTGTTATTTACATTCCCAATATTCCACTTGAAGACAGAAGAGCTCATTGAAGAATGCCCCCAATATGCAGTATTTTGAGTGACAGAAGAATTGGTTGCCAACCAACCTTCCCCTCCATGGATGAGACTGAGAGGTCGAAACAAACTAATTGGGGGCTATAGACGTGAAGAGCTATTGATTGGATTGACGGCCTAGAGCAGACATGGGCAGGGCCAGATGCAATACAAGATAATCTAGGTGGGCTGAAAATAAGAAGATTATAAACTTCTATTATTTCTGAATTTTAAATCAAACAAAACTTATAGACTACAAATGGTAGAAAACTTAGGAAAAGGAACACACCTTCACTATTTGTTAGAAGGGGAAGGAGTGTGTGACAAGTGAAACTGTGACTGTGCTAAAAGTTTTTCATAACCTGGTTGAAACTGGGAAGAGCTGATTCTTAGTAGCGCAGCTAAATGGTGGTCTGACGCTATTTTTGCGAAGCTTCATTGTAGAAAACACCTGTTCACAGATAGAGTAAGATGCGAACATGGCAGTTATCTTCTGTGCATAAGATTTCAAGTTTGGGAAGCTTGATTTTGGTAGGGCCTTGTAGAACTCAATTTTCAAAACGTTGAGGAATAGTTGCTTTAATTCGTTGTTACATTGTAACTCAATCAGTTCTAGCTGCAACTCTGATTTTACTGTTTCACAGTCAATTTTAAATGGCATGCTGAAAACGTTATCCGCCCCACATCCACACGGCTCTTTTTTTTTCACGTTTGTTATCCGAATCTACTGGCATTACAACAATATTTTTAATTAGAAAAAATATAAATTACTGAGGCAACATATCTAGACATTTGAGGAAAATGTCGTTCCCTTGGGCTTTGTATGTCATTTGCTAATTTTAAAATGAATGTTACACAGCCAGAATTGCAACCCTTTCCTGTTTGGAGTATTAGTTATGCTTAATGATATAATTAGAATGAGATTAGCTTAAATCAACGTACATTTGTCATGAAAAAAACATAATGGAAGAGTATGATATGTCATAATAAACATCTGGATCCTAGTAATGATATTAAGCCTAAACAAGTTCTGATTTTACCCTAAAAACTCTCTGCAAATTTTCTCCAAACATTATCCTCAGCTTATCCGCACAGGGCTTTATCTATTACACAAAACGCATAAACACAATGAGATTGAAACAGTTTTTCACTCCTAGGTACACAGAACAGAAAATATGACCTATGTGTAATTGTAGGTAGTATGATTCGAAACCATGTTGCGGGCCGGATTAGACTAGCTCAAGGGCCGCACTTGGCCCATGACTGGCGCAGATACTATTTTTTTAAGATGGTAGTGGAGATTGACCTTGTTGTTTTTATATGTTAGTGTTTTTGCCTCTGTCTGTACCTGTCTGTCCTTTATCTGTGTGTCTTTCTGTCCCATCAATGTTCATACAGGGTCTTATTTTTGCTTGGCAAGGACATTCTCGCTCCGCCAGTGACAGCTCAGTTGCCGGCTGCCACGCGCGCGTATGTACGGCAGAATACGGTGCTGAAAATCAGTATCATGCATTTTTACTCACCATGTTTACAGCAGATGCTGAAAATGTTCCCCATCCGCTGCCAAACATAATTGCCCGGGTATTCCCTCGTTCTTCTGTAGACGTGTGAGCTCTGAGCTAATTGCGTGTTTCAGTCTTGTGTTTTATAAAGCTACTGTGTACCGGTACTGGATATCGTATTGTGTAGTGTTTTATTGTGATTGTATAGTGCTGTAATGCCTTGTGTAAAATATTCGTTACGTGAACGAGTATATCTGCACAATACGCACATAAAGTGCAGGAAATCGTGCGCTAGAACAAGACAAAAGTTTCGAGTGAGATTTCTAGGGGGACCCATTCCTATAAATCGGACAATAAGACAACTGGCTAAGAGATTCAAACGTACAGGTTCAGTAAACAATAAAAATAGACGTGAAGATTTTCTTACTGAAGCTAAATTAACAAGAGTAACCGGAAACCTCACAAGGAGATGCCGATTATGTTTGGCAGCGGATGGGGAACATTTTCAGTATCTACTGTAAACATGGTGAGTAAAAATGCATGATACTGATTTTCAGCACCGTATTCTGCCGTCTATACGCGCGCACGGCAGCCGGGAACTGAGCAGTCACTGGCGTGAGCGAGAATGTCCATGCCAAGCAAGAATAAAGATCCTGTATGTGCTCCGCAACTTGCTTGTTTCACGCAGCAGGCAAGTGCAGTCAATGTGAACTAGGGGCCAACAATTTAAGAGTTAGTGTTGTAATGCAGTAAATGTTTGTTGTTTAGGTTTCTTAACTGAGTGTTATGACGAGCTTGGCACGCGATATCAAGTACCTGTCTATTGTCTGTCATATCCCATCAACATCGTGAAGGAGGATAATGGACGAGACTCGCCAGCGGAGTGTTCAGGTATGTGTTCAGTGTAATGGATGTGATGATCGCTTGACGATCAAAACTGGTCATCCAAGTGTATTTATTAATCTCATGTAACGCCCATTACTAGGGGCCATATTTTTTGGTAATAGCAATACACGCAAACTTTTTTCATAGTCTTTCCTGCCTATATATGACCTTCTAGGTACTTTAAAGTACAGTATTTTAACAAAATGAACTCTCGAGATACAGTAGAACCTCGTTAATGCGTTCCTCATTAGTATGTTTTATCGCATATCACGTCGTAATTTTCAAGTCCCGATTCTTATCTGATAATAATAATATCGTATGGCCTCGGGTGCCTGGTGCAAGCTTTGTTAATTGACACCCAGAGGGTAGCTTGCATGTCGAATTTCGTCGTTCCTTTGAACACTATGAAAGTCGAGGTTAGATATCTAAACTCCTTGATACTACAGCACTTTCAAGTAGAGAATGGAGGAACTTTGTGTTGGCGGAAAATCCCGAGATTAATTTTGCCATTGTACACGGCCTACTGAATTCAAATGGGTTCTTTAACATGCCAACAACGTATGACATGAGTGTCGTGATTTTTGTCTCCTTTCAAAAATCACTTACCACGGTCAGGGGCGAACCTGCAATCTTGGGGTTGGTAGTCCGACACTTTAACCACTCACCCACCGTGGCAAGCTCTTATCTGATGACAATAATGTAAAAGTAGCGGCTTCGGTGGCGTAGTCGGTAGCATGCTGAACTGCTATGCCCAAGATAGCGGGTTCAAACCCGGCCGAAGTCGTAGGATATTTTAAGAGCGTCAAAAATCCTTCAGTATGCCTTCCTTCGGAGGGGAAGTAAAGCTGGCTGTCCCATGTCATAGATTTATGGCATGTAAAAGATCCTTTCACAGACTAAACTTGTGTAAAGCAAAATTTGTTAGGTTAGATTTCGTCAGAACGCTGTATCACAATTCCAATGTTCACCACTAGGTATCATTGATATCTGGTGGTGAAAGTTGGAACTACTTGAAATTGAACGGAACTTGTAGCTCACCTTTTAGGGTGTCCGCTGGAAGCAGCTACAGACTCAGGCGAGCCGAACATGTCCTCGGACACTCCCGGCACTAAAAGCCATACGATAAATAAATAAATAATGTAAAAGTACCTCATTTATCACGTCGCACATTTTTCCGCGCGCCGCTTAGTACGATCGCATTTTCGTCAGCCCTGAAAGCATTCTTTGTCCACTCCTAGTGGAATGCGAGACCGACCGCTCTGAGATAACATTCCTTGCCAACAAGCGGGCGAGGGTTGCGTCATAAAAGGTATAGTAAGTACTTCTGATTAACGCGTTTTTTTTTACATTTCCCTTACTGAAACAAATTAATGAGGTTTAATTATCGTTTTCCTGCTTTTGACGTTCAAATTTTTCAGTCCTTTGAAAAACGTACTAAAGAGGTTCCACTGTATCACAAAATCTGATTTATTGCGCAAATAATCGCGAAATTTTCTCCACTTGGTACGAAAAGTGCTAAATATTATCGAAAAAGCTCTCCAATAAACGTCTAAATGCTTCTGAGGAATTGATCGCCGTTCCTTCTCATTTGATTGATAGTGTTGCGTACTCTCTACACAAATACCCATAAAACGAGAAGTAAGTGTATTCAGTTCCGCGATCTCTCTGTAGATGAAAATCGATATCTGCTAACGATTACATCGAACGGCGTTGTGGTCGTAGATACAGCAGTGCGAGTTTGCGACTGATAAAAATATCCAGCATTTATGTATAGAAATGCCGAAAACTAAAGTCACAATAGTTTTCTCGAGGGTCAAGGAATTCCAACAGTGAGGGGTTCTATGTATTTGACGCTGCAAGATAGATTCTAATGTGTACTGCAATGTTCGTATTTAGTTGAAACGAAATGACACTTCGCTAAATCGCGATATTGCGAACGAAACTCGTTTTTGTCGTGATGTATCGATTATGTGCGTCTGTGATTGGTTAAAGTGATTTCACTTCTGATCGCTAGATATCTCTAGCGTAGCACTGAAACTTCAAGTTGGAAGTAACGAAGGCTTTACTATAAATGACCTGCATATTACTGTATCAATTTGAGATTGCATTAGCTGAAGAAGGTTTTTTTTTTTTTTTTTTTCAACCGAAACGTGTACCTGTGAAATCAGAACATAACTAAAAGAATTAGTATTGAATGGTGGAACAAATAATTGTAGTACAGTGGAATCTCGTTGGCACGTTCTCGGTAACGACGTTTCCCGTTTAGCGCGATGATTTTCTCAAGTCCCAGTCCCAATTCTACAAAATACATGTTGATATATCCCCTTAATACGTTCTCTATTCCCGCTTACGACGATCAAATTTCCGTTGTACTATTTGTAAGCGAACCTGATTTTATTCTTATTTCATTATAAAATTCAGCCTCTGGAAAACACGACGCGATATTGCCTCATATTCTCTGCTAGTTATTGACAGTGTAGATGATTTCATTGTGTTTGACGGCGTAGAAGCGGCTATAACTATGACGCAACACAGGTGACGTGTCTCTCTCCCACTGCCCTTTCTCTACTTTCTAAAGTCCCTATCCTACTAAATTCATGTTGATATATCCCCTTAATACTTTCTCTATTCCCGCTTACAACGATCAAATTTCCGTTGAACTATTTGTTAGTGAACCGTATTTTATTCTTATTTCATTAAAAAATTCGGCTTCTGGGAAACACGACGCGATATTGCCGCATATTCTCTGATAGTTATTGACAGTGTAGATGATTTCATTGTGTTTGACGGCGTAGAAGCGGCTATAGCTATGACGCAACACAGGTGACGTGTGTCTCTCCCGCTGCCCTTCACCCCCTTCCCTTTGTTTATTTCTCACGTAGGCGCATTATTGTCTTCGTGTTCCGCACTAGTGTCTTCTAGATCTTAGTGTTCACGTCCAGTTATGACCTATTTTATTGCGTGTTTCATAATGGATAAGAAGAAAGTACGGCAGATAACCAATGATGAGAAGGTGGAATACATTCGAGACGTGTACTGCAATCCTCACATGAAGCGTGTGGATATAGCGCGAAAGTGGAACATTCCTCCGTCTACACTGAACACGATTCTCGGCAAAAGGAAGGAAATCGAACATGCATTTGAAGAAGGAATGAGCGGCAAAAGGAAACGTGTGTGAGAGGGACAGTTTCCTCAACTAGAAAGCGCTTTATTGAAGTGGTTCAAGCAAGCCCGTGCTTCAAACATATGCGTGCGCGGTCGCCGGTAACTGAGCCGTCACTGGCGGAGCGAGAATGTCCTTGCAAAGCAGAAATGAAGACCCTGTATTATACTGTAGTGTAGAGGTACAGTAATTCATTTTTATGTTATTTATTGCGTGTAAGTTACTGATAACCTATGTTTATGTTGTGACTGTAGTAGTGCATACAATCACTTACTAAGGTCGGCGATTTGACGTCCATATATACGCCGCTCTTCTTATACGTTGTAAATGCAGTGTGGCGTTTTTCGGTAGTACGTTTTCCCGCATATGACGTCCAAATTTTTCAGTCCCTTGAAAAACGTACTAACGAGATTCCACTGTAATTATTAAAGATAGAATCACAGTAACAGAGCAAGCGAAGCAAAGATAAGACAAGGGCCAATTGACATAGACTTGCGTACAAACCATGCAATCTCACACGGTGGCATCTAGTAGCCAAGTTCACTGCTAGGTGCTGTAGCAAAAGTAGGAACTACTTGAAATTGATCGTCTGCAGTCCTTACCTGAATTACAGATAACACACACTAATACAGCCATCACAATTAACACCGGTTATCGGACACATTCTACACACACCCAAAGTACACGGGGCTACATGCAGCCCCTAAACTGAGGACCCGAGCAAAGAGCCTCCCCACGAGCTGATGACCTCAAGCTTGCATGACAATCGAGAGAGAAGTGATGTTATCCTTCCCTCCAGATGGCCAAATTACATATGGAAGAACCAATCATAGTACAAGTGAGCCTATCCATAATATTATCCATTAACAGAAAGTGATGACTTGACCAGGAAGTCGGTGGTCGACTATATACTGTATGAGAAAGAACTAAATAAGAACATCACGGACATCAAGGTTATACCATCGGAGAACCTGGATAGCGACCATCGATCGCTGGTAATGAACCTGAGAGGGAGTAAGGAGAAGAAAGGGACTGAGAATCAGGAAAGACGTATAAGGATATGGAAACTGAAAGAAGGGGATAGAAGGGTCGAGTACCTCAAAATGGTAAAGGAAGGAAATCCAATAGATGAAGAAAGAGGGGTGGAAGAGGAATGGGCTAGATTTAAGAAGACACTAGTAGGTGCAGCAGAAGCAGTATGTGGGAGGACAAGTAGTAAGAAGAGGTGGAAAGAAACACCATGGTGGAATGAGAAGACAAAAGATATAGTAAGGGAAAAGAATAGAGCCTTTAGGAGGTGGTATCAAAATAGGACGGTAGAGACAAGGGAAGAGTACCAGGAAAGAAAGAAGGAGGCGAAGAGAGTAGTGGCTCAGGAGAGAAGAAAGTGGATGGAAGAGTGGACAAAGATGATGGAGGATAGTGAAGGTACAAAAAAGGTCCTGTATGGGATGGTAAAAAATAAAGAGGCGGAAGGATCCTACGGATTATGTTAGAATGGTGAACAAAAGGGGACAAGAGATAGAAAATAAGGAAGAAATGTGGAAAGAATATTTTGAAGAACTTCTGAACCCAAATGGAAAAGATGGTGAGGAGGAAGAAATCGGGGAAGAGGAAGATGAACTGTAAACAGAAAAGGACTTAACATGGAAAGAAGTGGAAGATGCAGTGAACAAGATGAAAGGAGGGAAGGCACCGGGTGTGGATGAGTTGAGTGTGGAGATGGTGAGAGCAGCAGGAGAGGTGGGGATACAGTGGTTGTACTGAGTGATGAGGACAGCATGGAAGGAAAGGAAGACCCCAGAGGACTGGAAAAAAGGAATAATTGTCCCGATCTTCAAGAAAGGTAGTAGAACAGATTGCAGAAACTATCGGGGAATAACACTGATGAGTCATTGTTCAAAGATCTTCGAGAAAGTTTTGGAAAAGAGAATTAGGACAAGTATAGGAGAGATGAGGGAAGAACAACATGGCTTCAAAGCAGGAAGGTCCACAGTGGATTTGATTTTTGCTGTAAGGCAGTTACAAGAACAGCACTATGAGTATGGAACAGATCTACTGATGGCCTTCCTGGACATTGAGAAAGCATATGACAGTGTATGCAGAAACAAAGTATGGAAGTCCCTGGAGGAGAGGAGTAGAGAAATCGACTATAAAGAGGATAAGGGAGATGTACAAGGGAAGCGTGAGCTGTGTGAAAGTGGGAGGAGAGAGAGAGATCAGACTCGTTGGAACAGAGAAACGGCCTGAAACAAGGAAGTGCACTGTCACCGTTACTTTTCATTGCGGTGATGGATGACATAATGACCACAGTGCCACAAGTAATTGGGGAAGGAAAGATGAAAGCAATGGTGTTTGCAGATGATTTGGGGAGGAGGAGGTACAGGAACAGTTGGATGTGTGGGAAGGAATAATACAAGGATATGGGATGAAATTTAGCATAAATAAGAGTGAGATGGTGATCACAACAAGGAAGAAGGAAAGAACCACAATGGGAATAACAATTGGTGGGGAACAGCTGAAGAAAGTGGAGAGTTTCAAGTATCTGGGAAGCCTGATACAAGATAATGGAAGGAACCATAGAGAAATAAATGAGCGGGGGAGGCAGGCAGAAGCATTTCGGAGGAGTGTGAGAAGCATGTTATGGAGCAAGGATGTCCCTCAGAACAGGAAAAAGATCATATATCGGACGTACTGTGTCCCTATCCTGACGTATGCCTCGGAGACCTGGGTTATGAAAGGAAGGGAGGAGAGCAAAATACAGGCCAGTGAGATGAGGTTCTTGAGAAGCAGTATTGGAGCTACAAAGATGGACAGAATAGGAAATGAGAGGACCAGAGAATTAATGAAGGAGGAACCATTACAGGATGGTATAGAGAAATCTAGACTTAGATGGTATGGACATGTAAAGCGAATGGAGGAGAAGAGGATACCCAGTAGAGTACACGAGACGAAGTGGGAAGGAAAGAGACCGAGGGGAAGACCGAGAGACAGGTGGCAGAAGGGGGTGGAAGAAAGCGTGAAGAACAGAGGAGAGGACTGGACCGGGGTGGAGGCTGAGAGATGGTGGGAAGACAGAAGACGTTGGAGAGGCTTGTGTTCCAAACAGACCCGGCCAGCAAGATGATGAACAGAAAGGAGCGGTAATTAAAAATATAATTGTCGGGTCGTGGAAATTACTTCAACTTAACATGTTTAAATAAAATCATCCCTGCTGATCCTAGGGAATGGTTCAAAGCTTTCACCTGTCATGGAGAATGGTTTCCATATTTTTCCACAAGTGTGTGAACGATACTTAAAATTTCCTTGTAGATGGAATTACTGTATATCAATAGTGACCAAATGTTTGTAATGCAGGATATGAGTGAGATTCTCAGTAGATCTAATCAAGGCTCTCCATGATGGCATGTCAGGTCGGGTTTGCCATCAGAATAAGATGTCCGATGAATTTCCTATTACCCATGGACTGAAACAAGGATGTGTACTGGCTCCAACACTTTTTGCGCTATACTTGGCTGTAATGCTTTATGATTAACCCACAGACATCCCAAGTGTGGAGATCAAGTATCGTTTTGATGGAGGGCTTTTCAACCTAACTCGTCTCCGCTCCTTGAGGAAAACTCAGGTTACTAAGGTTACTAACATGTTGTATGCAGATGATGCTGAGTCGCCAACTCTCACACCAGAAGAACTGCAAGAGTCAGTTAATTGTTACAAAAGTGCATGTGATCGCTTTGGTCTTACCATAAATGTCAATAGGACTAAAGTCTTGGCACAACCTTCACCAGGCACACCTCTTCCTCAGTTCAATATCTCCATCTCAAATTTGCCATTAGAACAGGTAGACCACTTCTCGTACCTGGGCAGCACCATTTCTGTGAGCTGTACCTGTGAGGAGGATGTGGATAAGAGAATTGGCGCAGTCGATGCAGCATATGGACGATTAGCGCACCGGGTCTTCATGAATAAAGATCTGTCCATGAGTACAAGGCTTATGGTGTACAAAGCAGTAGTAATTTCTACATTGTTGTATGGCTGTGAAACGTTGACCCTTTACCGACGTGATCTTAGGAAGCTTGAGCGTTTCCACCTACAAAAAATTCGATCAATTCTGAGGATTAAATGGGAAGACCGCATTATCAATATTGCAGTTCTTGAAAAGGCTTAAATCAACAGCATAGAATCATCCATAACAGGTCACCAATTTAGATGGATTGGTCATGTCCATCGGATGGATGATGTGAGATTACCTCGTCAAATGCTATATGGTGAGTTATGCTATGGCACCAGACCTCATGGTGGTCCTAAGAGGCGCTACAAGGACCAATTTAAGCAGACCCTGAAATTGACAGGTCTTGATTCACAAACCTGGGACATGCTGGCTGAAGACCGCTCAACTTAGCGCCGTACCATCTCGGATACTGTAAAAGCCTTTGAAAGAGATCGAAGCACTCATGAAGAGGCCAAGCGTCAAGCTAGGAATCTTCGAGCAGCCAAACCACGTCCTCCTCCAGCAATACTATGTGACTTGTGTGGACGCTTGTTCCATGCCACCGTAAACACATCCACAAACTGGACTGAAGGAAGAAGATTTATACTGGGATTCGAGTTAAAGCCGATGATGATTAAAAATAATAGTTTTATTGAGGTCTTTGTTACTATTTTTTAAATATTTAATACTAAAATAACCACACAAAAAAAGGCATAAAACATTAAAATAGACTATGGGAACTAGAAGGCTTATGAGTGGCAAAATTAAACCTCCTCAAATATCGCAAAACAAATTTATCTTAACTTCATAAATAATAATATTTATGATGAGAACATTATTAACATAAAAACCTCATCAATGCAAACACCAGATTTGTTCTGAATGGCTTGGAGTAAACAAATATTTAAAAATCTTTGCTAGTGAAACATCAGACATTATGATTCGCAAAACACCAGTTAACGACCTAAAAGGCTGCTCTGAAAATTCTTTTGCTGGCTGTGGAAGCCTACATTAGCAGCTGTATCGTAAGTTCTTCAATTAACCTAGAGCATGTAAACTTTAACAGGATTAAGGCTTCCTTGAGGAACATGGCTTTAGTTTATTTCCAATGTGGATACTATATAATCAGTCTATTCAAGCAGGCGCATGTATTCCATGGATGTAAGGTAAGCATTGCTTACCCAAGTAAAATAATGACTGGTACAATAATTATTTACTTTGGTTATAGTGATATTCCAGTCTCTGTGTCCTTTATTGTTTTAATGAACCCATTCACACTTCGTTGTTCTTTGATGGCTACTGCGAGTTCCTTGCGGAGTCGCATGCAGCAGCACAATAGCGTGACATGCCCTCTTTTGGTATTTCTTGGTACTGCAGTGTGAGTGAAAGCGAAGGCTAGGAAGCAATTCCGTAAGTTACATACCTTAGGCCAAAAACAAGGAGCGGTCAGTTTTCAAAGGTAGTGTGTTTACTCGCTCATTATTGTTTGAAAAAGCGTGTCAGTGTTTGTGTAAAACAGCTTTTTATATGCTGTGTTAAAACATGTGATTGTTTTACAGAGGTAGGCCGTCATTTTTATAGTTCAGCGATATAATGTTGTCTAATGCAATATAAGGGAGTAGGGTATGCAGTAGACGTTTTTGTTTACCCTAGTAGGTGTGAGAAATCTGTAAAAATATGGCATCGGGACTTGGGTCTAGAGATGACAGCGTGTGATGTGCGGTAAATTTGAGAACAAAATATTAATTTTGTTAGGAAGTTGTCCAACTCCTCAATTGAGTAGGACTATTAACACGAAAGTGAAAGCTTGTATTCGGTATTTTAACTAAACATATAACATTTATCATTGTTTTCAATTGAGATAGATTTACTTTCTAAGTTCAAATCATCCCAAACTTCTACAACTGGGTCTTCAATGATTTTGCGAAGAAAACCATTGCTTACCCTAAGTAAAATTCCACCACACTCCACTGGATTCAAGTGTGCCCAAATAGATTGTGCGGAAAGAAATGGCTACAGTAGTTGCAAGTTAGTGTAATGATAAGTTAATGACACTGGCTTGAACCTCTAGAAAGCAACATTTGTTAAGCCCGATATTACACTGTCAAAGAAATTTGTCAAAGAAATTTTATCAAATATTTTATAAAACTGAACTTTTATAAAAGTTATACAAAGCAATAATCACACCATTACACTACATCAAATATTTTATCATAGTTCAGCAAAATGGATGAAGGACAGTTCCTTGTTCACTTTACTGTATTTCGGTAGTTGAAATTCTGTGGTGGCAATACCGGTACGGTATATAAATGAAACGGAAAGATAAAATGTGAGCGTCTATGGGTTAAACCTTGGGTCGCCCACGTGAAAGTGTATTAAGAGTAAAATCTTGGTGAACAAGCTGCAGTACGAGCACTTGAAAAATTACATTAATATTTAATTATTTATAATTATGATGAAATGAATTATGGTGACGTTCGAAAAAACCACTGCCCGAGCAAAGAAAATTGAAACATACGAAGTAAAATATCACGCCTTGAGTGGGATTCGATCCCAGGTACCCTCGAACCAGAGTCGAGCGCTCTACTCATTCCGCTAACTTGATACTGCCATATCATGGTTGGTTAGATGCATTACATACCGGTAAGGATAAAGTGCTTATTTACACTCGTTTTGTAATATCATAAGTGTAATTGAAAAATTACAATCCAAATATTACAGTATAACATATAAAGTGCACTACTATTCACAGCCTATTTCAGCCTATTTAACTATTAACTCCTCTTTATATCCTGAAATGCGAGTCCTTTGTGCGCAGCCGATATAGCCTCGGCTATTTTTACCCACAGTTTCTATCTGTTATTTATGTTTTACATTGTGTACCATTCATTATGTAACATATTATGTAATATTTCATCATTTCACACTCTGATATGAGCATATTTGTTGTGGTAATATTCCAGCTGTTATGATCCGCCATTTTGGTTTGAATCTTTTATCAAAGATACCACGATGCTCATACATTTTATAAAAGAAATTTTATAAAACCACCTTTTATAAAAGATTTCCCCATTACACTGTCATATCTTTTATAAAAGATATTTTATCAAAGATCTTTGACAAATTTCTTTGATAGTGTAATACCGGCCTAAGAGAAGTGTGTGTTTCTTTCAGGCAATAGGGTGTTGAAATAGTACCGTATTTACTCAGCTATAGGACTCCCCCCCGCTTGTAGTACCCCTCCTTAATTATTGAGGGTCAAAATACAACATTCTGGGAAGTTGACGAATTCTTAAATTTAAAAACAAAAAAATATAACTGAAATTCATCCTCTTTTGCAACAAATTTAATTTTCTAGCTACATTACAGAATTTTGTTTTTCAGACGATATGACCGCCATTTTGCATACATAAACCGCGTACGCGATTGGGTAGGATATCGAATTGTGTAGCCAATGGCCTTCACCCGATATCCAATAGAAGATGCCACACACTTGGCCGAGTAGAAGCGCCAAGTTTAAAATCCACTAATGAAAGTTATGGTTTCATATCTTGCCTGCATTCTCTTGTTTTGTATACAAAGATGTATTGCCCTTCGAAGTGGTGTTTGCGGCAGCCTTCTTCTCAGTTCTATTTTAAACACATTTCATTTGTTGCAAGACCCGTCAGCGTTTGTGTGACATGTTATTGGTATATTAATTTAAAACAAGTGAATAATACGTGCTTGGTTGTGTTCACAAATGTTAGTGAGATGTGATCACTCATTCCCTTTAGCTTGCCACGGTGGGTGAGTGGATAGCGTGTCGGTCTACTAACCCCAAGATTGCAGGTTCGCCCCTGACCGTGGTAAGTGATTTTTGAAAGGCGGCAAAAATACGATACGCATGTCATACGATGTTGGCATGTCAAAGAACCCATTTGAATTCAGTAGGCCGAGTTCATAATGGCAAAATTAATCTCGGGAGTTTCCGCCAGCACAAAGTTCCTCATTTCTCTACTAGAAAGCGCTATTGTGTTCAAGGAGATTAGATATCTAACATCTAACCTCCTTAACTTTCATAGTCAAGGAACTACGAAATTCGGCATGCAAGCTACCCTCTGGGTGTCAAATAGCAAAGCTTGCACCAGGCACCCGAGGCCATACGATATTATTATTATTACTCATTCCCTAATTGATGCATTCTCCCTCCCTATGTTCAAATAAAAATAAAGTTTGCATTTCCATGTCTGATACTTCGTCCATTCTATTCTATTCTTTGATACTAATATTCTTGCTTAGCAAGGGATAGTAGTGAAAGTCATTGGGGGATAGCCGGGAATAGTGGTGGATAAATGAGGTTATGGCAGTCTCATAATGGGCTGATTAAAGATGTAAAACTATGTAGCATCAAAATAAAATATCTTATTTTTACTCTCTCACTTTCCCAAAATAATGGATTTTTGCAAAGTTCAAGTCTATAGACCCCCCTCAATTTCGGAACTAAAAATTTAGAAAACAAAGGGGGCCCTAGAGCAGAGCAGAGTAAATACGGTAGTAGTTTCTCTTCGTCCTATCTCTTTTGGCACTCTTGTGTTGACCGGCTGAAGAGCAACGCTTGTAAAGGCTTGTAACAGCCAAGCTCTATTTACTGTTTTCTGTTTCAGAGCCTATCGATGGAGGATCAGAAATTATGCTTAAGCTACGTCTATCTTCCACATGTACTGATGTTAAGTTACCTGTGTCCAGTAAAGACACTATTGGAATGGCCAAGAAGAAACTGCAGGTATAGTGACTTCAATCTCTAGAAAGCAACTTTACTCAAAGAACTTTTTAAAACGAAAATAAGGGGGCGTGGTGGCTCAGCGGTCTAGCTGTATGCCTCTCACCAAGGCGGTCCGGGTTCGATTCCCGGTCAATGCATGTGAGATTTTCGAAGTGAAATGCCATGTCCTGTGGTTCGGATTCCACGTAAAAAGGAGGTCCCGTGGCTCATAATCACAAGATTACGGTCACGTAAAACTACAATCTTCCTTCCTTCCAAAACGAAGATATTTTTAACCCTTTAATAATTACAGATCTTGGCGTTTAGATAGTATTGACGATTCAGAACGTCTTTTACTGTTTACGTAAAAAGCAGTAGCGCCGTTCTGGAACGTCATTTATCAAGATTTGAGTAGCTCTCGGTTTTGGATATCTCGCATGATTCAAATATGCTATTATGTCCTCAGTAAATTAGTGAAGACACATGATTGTGTCCTATAATCAAATAGGAATACAGTGCACTCCCGATAATTCGCGTGCGGATAATTCGCGGGTCTCCAAATATATTTTTAAATAGAAATTCTCACGGCAACTAATTATCATTCTAAGTAAAGCAATCTCCCAGTCATTTAAAAGAATTTTCGTGCGACGCAATGCGTAAAGACGAAATCATCGACATTCGAGAAGACTGAACTGCGTTTCTCTGTGATGGAACAGTAGGCCTACTTGAGCAATGTTCGAAACATACGAGCAGGTTGCCGCGAGTTGTACCATAGCATAGATTTCCTTTATCTTCGAAGCCCAAACAATACAAGAGGAATGCGCTTTCACTGGGAACCTACCCTCCCTTTCCCAACAGCCACACTCAAAGGTCGCTGACCTGTGAGTTGTGAAGGGTGGATGCGCGGACAGCGTATTGTAAACAGCGATTATTGCGTAATGACGTAAACTTTCGCGAGACCGAGAGCGTGTTTGTTGGATGCTCTTCATGCAGTCAACCATTCATGAGAGAAAAATACCACTACAAAAGCAAGCGCTTGCCGACATCTGTAACGACGATATTCCTAACGGGCAAGTTAGACGCCGATAAAGACTATTATGATTTAAGACATGAAAGCAAAGATGAAATAGCACGGAATTTGACTGTTGGTGAGGAAAACTGAGATCCAGTTGATATCGAGTGCGGGAGTGATGCAACAGAAATCCCGAAAGTTTCCCACAGTCTCTAGTCACACTTATCTCTTATATAGAAAAACAAAATGAATTTTCGTTCTCTTATAATGTTTTCTTCGGAAATGTGCACTCGAAAATTAGAATAAACGATCTAAGAAACAAAATGGCATGACTTTTTTAAAATATATACTGTATTATTGTAGCCATAATCCACATAGGCCTACCTCTAGCCTAGCATGTCTTATAAGACACTACAATCAAGTGATTTAATTATTATTTTGCATTTCAAGCATATTTCAATATTTTAATCAATAGTTTTGTTTTTACTAGGCTTAACAAAAATAACCGGATAATTCGCGGTTTTCAATAATTCTCAGAATTTCGTGCATTAATTACCGCGAATTACCGAGAGTGCACTGTATAGGAATATCAGTCAATATGGACCAATATGATGTCGAATTCTGATTGAGTGCCTTGTGTGTATTAATCTGTTCAGTATGTTGTGGGAAGGGGTATTAGCTGTCGGGCAGGGTTGGTATCGGCTGGCGGGAGGGGAGTAGCGCCCCAAATTGACGGGCAATGTGTCAGCTGCACGGTGAGAGTGCTATATGTGCTCACATTCCTTTCGCAATATATAAAGAAGGAAATACACTACTTTTTAGTGCCAAAAATGCAATGTGGGATTATGTGTGTGTCCATGTTTTGAAGACTTTCGTACAAAAACGTAAGTTCTGAAACATTGTATTTTTAGGGTATTTTGATCCTAAAACATGTCTTTGGTATGTGAACACTATGTTTAATTAGAACAGGCATAAATTGAAAAAAAAAGAATGTTTTAAACTAATTTTGGTCCTGATTTGGTCTATACTCTTACTCCTTAAAAGTTGTGAAATTGTGACGTTCCAGAACGTCAATACTCCTTGAAGGGTTAAATTAAAAGGAACCCGCTAATAACAGTCACATCATACCATTTAAGAGATACTGATTGTATCATTGGTGTGAATGCCCACCTTTGAAGATGCCAGTGTGTTCGACTGTGGAGGTTTTCTTTCCCTTGCCTTCTATCTCTGCCTCCACCTGACTACCGTTGTGATTTTCCTTTGCCTCCTATTCCTCTCCATTCATTGATTGCCCACCTTGCTCTGCTTTCCTATACACAAGGGCTGTTTATTTTTTCAACCTCCGATAGCCTATAAAATTAAGACAGACTGACATAACAAAATTATTTTATTACTTTAAGTTTAGTTGTTTTGTACTTAATTTTCAACATAATCGCCAAAATAATTGAGACATTTGTCGTATCGACACACCCTCTGCAAAGAATTTTGTTGCCAGTTAGGTGGGTATGTGTGGATAGTCCCCTGAAGTTCTTCGTTGATGGCGAAGTGTTTTGGCCCAACCACACTTTTAATTCTCCAAAGAGTTGAAAATCACTCGGTGCTTCTCTATCATCATCATCCTGAACCAACTTTAGTTGCCCGGGTGTGGTATATGAGGCCCCTCCATTTCATCCTGTCCTTTTACCACTCCTCCTCCACCTACTTGTCTCAATCATGACCTATCTGCAGTACATCGTTCTTGACTGTATCTATCCACTTCTTTTGTGGCCTTCCCACACGTCGTCTTCCTTCTACTTTTCTCTCAAATTCCTTCCGTGCACTTCTGTTTGGTGGCATCCTCTCCATGTGACCAAACCACTTCAGTCCTCTTATTGAGGAGAGAATCATCTATTCCTACTTCTTCTCTAATCTTCTCATTCCTGATCTTGTCTTTCCTGGTTTTCTGAATCATGGGATGTAGGAATTTCATTTCGGCTGCCTGGAGTTGAGAGTTATCTCTATTGGTTAGTGTTGTGGTTTCGAGACTGTATGTAAGAATAGGACTTGTACAATGTCATCTTAGTTTTCATGGGCATTTGCTCATCTCACAGCAGGTGTCTTACCTGCTGGTAAAATTGTGTTGCCTTATTAATTCGATTGTTTACCTCATGCTACCCAAGTACTTGAAAACTGGAACGCTGTCCAATTTGGCTTCATTTAGCATGACTATTGGTTCTGCTCCTTCCTCATACACTTTCATCACCACCATCTTTATCTCGGTGATGTTTAAACCATATTTGTTTAACTCCTCATTCCAGCTTTGCAGCCTCTCACCCAGCTCCTCCTCTGATTCACTCCAGATAGCAACATCACCTGCAAATGTGAAGGCTCTAATATCCCCATGTTCTTTCTTTTTATTTATTTATTTATTTATTTATTTACATATGTTACGCCCGCATTGGAGCACTTAACCAAAACAAGTATATACATATCTCAAAAACAATATTAGAGATTCAGCTTCTTATTTTTCTTCTTTTCCCAAAACATTTTCATTCTAGTTGACCATGCCGCTCTCTCTTCATCGCTTATAGTGTAAGTTTTGCGGGTAAAGGTTTTTAAGGGAAGTCGGATGTTCTTGTTTTTCAAGATATTCTTCTCATCTTTGTTAGCAATTTGGGACATTGTCAAGCCGAGTTCATCCAGATCATTTTGAATTTTCATAAACCAAGAGTTCTTTGTTTTACTTTTGAAAAAATAATACTTTTAATTGTCTGGTATCCGGCAGATATGACAAAAAAAAAGGCAATTCGACTATAGACTCTGTTTCTGTTTTTTTATTAGATTTCATTACCACATCCATCACAATGATGAATAGAAGCGGTGACAATGAGCTGCTCTATATTCTGTTTATTTTTATTTTAACACTCTGTCCATTAATTATTTTTGTATTTTCCAGAGTCAAGAAGGACTGGAACCTTCTCGGCAGCGGTGGTTCTTCGGCGGCAAGTTACTAGGTGATAAGTTACGCATCGAAGAAGCGAAGATTTTACCTGGATACGTGGTACAAGTAATAGTGAATCATGACTATATGTCCCGTGTGGAAAGTTGAGGTGTGAGATTGAGCCCTGCATTTAATCTTCTCATACTATTTACGAAGTATATATCTTGAGGTGTACAGGTGTTATCTAACATGAAAACGGGTGTTCATCTATTACTAATAATTTTATTACACCAAGCGCATAAAGCGTTCGTACAGGAGAATTCGAACTAATACTCAGTTTTTATTTTATTAGGCTAGATAAAGATGATGATTATGTCTGTTGTATTCCCTTTTTGTTATACCTTACTGAGTTTTACTGAGATTTTATCACTGAACCCTAATTTTTTTTAATATTTGATTTTATATAAAATTGTTTGTATTGACAGGCAAAGTTTTGATTCAAAAGGTAAATCATTTAACATTGCAACGATAATGCAGTGTCTAATTTTAGATGTGTCATCAGTATTCTTGCATTCATTGAGGATGAGACTTAAGTGAAGTGGTTGGGTTTGATTTGAGGATCATGTTGCAGTTCTGCCGTATTTACTCGCATATCACATTACAGCCACACTCCTAAATGTTTACCAAAAAATTCATTTAAATTTTTTACCCATCTGTGAGCTGCTAATTTGTCTTAACATTCAAACAAAGAATATTTCTGAAGCCAGATAAGCGAACATACAATCAGTCATCTTGTCGTATTTTCCTTTATAGGCTGAAAGTAAATGTGCATAGGAAAATACAACACAGTCTACAATGATTTATACTCTCTGTAACATAATGTGCACTCAAACCCATTAAGTTGTAATTGTCTGCAAAAAGCAGAAATCTGTATTTGCCGTATTTCCTCGCATAATCGTCGCACTCCACTTTTCAAACACTAAAATAGGTTTATAAAATATCGGCGCATAGCATATTCGTGTTTGTGCACCAGTCAGTTACACATTCTGCCGCGACTTTATAACATGGTGCGACTTTGTCATATGAAAAATATCTCGTCTTTATGCCTGCAGGCTATGAACTGTGACGCGAGCGGCCAGCTTCGTCATTTAGCATATTCCGCGAGCTTTAACCTGTCGTGACCTTGTCAGAAGAAAGAAGCCCTCTCTCTCACTGCAGGCTATAACACGCTACGTGAACGAGTGGCCCACGGCACGCTAACCAACGATAGCGCTCAACGCAACTCCAGGACCTGGGGAGTGAAACTTTTGTGGGTTGGCCTCGGATTGAAGAGATTCAATAAGCTGCCGTACGAAGCGCTGTTAGTCCCAGTTCGCCGACGTTTAAAACAAGTCCGACTGCTATTGGCGGATCTTACGCAAGGGGCACCTCGTGCCGAGTCTAGCATCAGCCACTTCCGTGAAATCATCGCAAAAGTGACCCGTCCAAACCGAGTAAATACAAGAATTGTACGATGATCTTGACGAAAGTGAAATACCTGTGGTTACATAATAAGCAAATAATAATAACTAGCATTCCCCGTCGCGGCTTCGCCCGCGATTATTCTAGTTGTAAAGAGTAGGCTACACTTAGCAAAATCTCAATCATGAATGCTATGACTGATTTCCTTGGTATGAATAATCAGACTTTATCAATTCAGCTACTGGTGCAGTGGTTAGGGGTTTGTCATTCCTTCATCGGTATATCAGAGCGAAGTTAGTTTTCTGGGAACATCACAGACACTGTTAATTTAAGGGCCTTTAAATGTGGTTTTCGGGGACCCTTTATAGTCGGGTGAAAAAGACCTTTCGTACCACCGTCACACGTGAAAATTGCGTTAAAAAATTCTAGAGTGTCCCTTGACCACCTTAAGCGCATTATACTGTATGTATTGATGAATTTTGCAGCTTAATTTGGTTCATTGATAACCTTATAACCGTCTGGAAACTTTCACAGTAATGTAATAATTGGAATTGCATTGCATCTTACAGAAATAGATGGACCTGTGAGATTCTGTTACCATGGTTACCGTGTTGCATTCTTTCATTATTTCTTCTTCTTCTTTCGAATAACCCATTTGGAGGGTACGATGAATCAACGTTGGCTATTGTCCATTGTATTCGATTTCCGTTGTTTCCAAATGTCTTTCATCCTTCTAGAGTGACGATCTTTCTCCTCTTGAGTCCACTTTCTGCCAGTTGTTTGTTTCTTCCTTTCTTGAAATTTTGCCTTTTGAATAGCTTCTCTGAAGAGTGATCTGTTTGCTATTGTGTGTGTCTGAATTTTGGCGTTTGTCAAATCTTTGTCAATTTCAATGAACCATTTGGGTTTGGATTTGTAACTAGTCAGTAAGTTGAAGATCTGTTTATTTAGTCTACTATTTTCCATTCTATAAATGTGCCCAAAAAACTGTAATCTTCTCTTTCTCATTGCATCAGTTAATTTTTCACATTTCAAATATAACTCTCTATTTGGTCGTAACCTATATTCTGCGTTATTTAGTTTAGCTCCCAGTATTTTTCTCAGTATTTGTTTTTCAGTCTTCTCTAATTTGTCTAAATCACCAAATCTTGTTAATTTAAGTGTTTCTGCCGCATACAGAGTTTCTGGTCTGACCACTGTTTGATAATGCCTTAATTTAGTGTTCCAGGATAAGTTTTTTTTTATTATATATATCTTTTGTCATATGAAAACACCTTTGTAATTTATGCATACGCGTTTTATTGCTGTCTTTTCCTGTGAGTCATTCATTATCCACTTTCCTAGGTATTTAAAGGAATTTGTTTTACATACTGAACTGTCATGAACTGTGATATTATTGGGGGCATCGGTGATGTTTGTCATTTCAAATTATATTTGTAGTCCGACTTTGGCTGCCTGTTTTTGCAACTCTCTAATTTGTTCTTGGGCAGTATCCAGTGAGTCAGTAAGTAATGCAATGTCATCTGCAAAAGCTAAACCATCTACAGTGATTTTATTTGGATGTCTTCGAAGCAAATATACATGTTTTAAGGTATTTATTTAATTGTGAGGCATTTAAAGAGTAAGTGAGTGGGTTTCGCTTACGCATTGGGTTATGCTGAACCTGTAGGTACCCCATATGTGTAGGTTGGTGTTAATGGGACCTTATTTATGGTACAAAACTGGAATGAGACCTTAGCAGAATAATATAGGGAGTTTTATAGCACACAAGCGTGCAGCAAATAATTATACAGTATATATTTAGAAATTGTGGTTTTCTTCTTTGAACTTAAATATTCTTCGCACCCTGCTTTTTTCCACGAATTTTAGGCTAAAAATGTGCGACGATTATGCGAGGAAATACTGTATATTAAAATATAGGTTGCTAAATTGCTATTTAATATCTTGCTGGTACAAGACTTTTTAAAGTCGCTAAGAGTACGGCAGAAAGTTGCGTTGGGTGCACTGTATGATGGTCATGGCTTAGATGGATGTACAGTGTGAGCCAAGTTTAGAGCGAACACATTGCACTTGCATAAATACAACAGATAGCCGTCTTAATCACACCTGTCTATAAAGTAGCCAGGCTGATGAAAGTTGTGTAAAACATTACCAAAAAAACTCTTGGGCCTAGAAAAAATATTTTTAGCACGGTTAGATTGAAAACAGCAACTTATTCGGAGGTCTGGTCATCTTCCAACTGGCCATTGTACTGGTAGGTTACTATACTGTATTAACAACCACTAGCTGAAAAGCATATTGACCAAAACAGGAGAACGTGCGATGGCTAAGTGTGACTCACTGGCCAAGAATCCGACATAGGGGTAATGGATAGCTAGTTGTTATTTTTACATCAACTAACTCTCAACCTTCCTGCAGATAGCAAAGAATGCAGCTTCTCCTACTCAGAGTACTGTTACAGCAATTGGTATAGTCCCAATATGTTACGATATTATGCACAAACGTCCATGGATTACAATATCAAAAATAGCAAATTACCTGCATTTTTTTCTGCATGGTACAGTAGAGTCTCGCAAACTCGGCACTCGGTAACCCGGCACTCCGGATTTCTCAGCCACCCTGATAGGAGAAAAAAATCTTGATTTTTGTTTGTTTTTGTCTTTCCGCACAGAGCGTTATTATGTTTTCTTTCGTCTTCTCCATCAATGGAATTATCGACAGTTAAATACGACGCAAAACAAGTTGACCTACAGTACATAGTAAGAAGAGTAACGATGACCTGATAAATACAGGTACAGTACTGTAAATGCACAAACTGTTGGCAGTAACAAGTAAACAAACGGTTCTCACGCAGAGCTTTGTATTTATTTGATTGCGCATTCTCCGCAATTCTGTTTCTTCGCAGTCTTCGTGACGAGGCTTCAAGAAACAGGTTTCCAAGCGAAAAGCAAAGAACATTACTTACTTTTTTGCAAAAAAGTAAATGGTTATTTTCATTAAGTGAAAAAACTATTTGCCTACGGGAATTGTTTTGTGCATATTCAAGTACTGTAATTGTAGTGGCTTAATCATTTTAAAACTTTTGTTTCTGTTAAAAACAAATAAATGTACTGCATTGCATTACTTTTAAACCAAATCAAACGGCTTACTTCGTCTTTTTAACACATTTCCCGATAACCCGGCATTTTTGCGAACTCGGCCACCCTTCTGTCCACATTAGGCCGAGTTTGCGAGACTCTACTGTAGAAGATACTCTATAGTAGATACACACTGAGAGTTATCTGAAGTAGTTTATAATGGGTTCAATATGCGAGGAATGTTTTCTTCTTTTCAACTGCAAAAAAAAAATATGGCGGAGGGTCTTATATGCGAGTAAATACGGTATTACACACAGTGCGTTAGAGAATTGGAAAGTATCAGAATTGTTGACGTTAGGTTTTAGTTGTATATTTTAAATATTTATTGCATAATGTTTCACTTGTTTCTCGACATTGGTCTGAATATTCTCATAGTCTTTCATTCTTTTCACACTGTCAGCTGTTTGAGGCTATGAGCAAAGGGGATTGTTATGTATATCAGGGTCATTATCTATGTGCGCCCCGATATACACGGCAAGCTAGGCCGGCTTTGACTGGCGCAGATCAGCCTGTGGTTGGCGCAAACATGTTCAATAATGTGTACTTACAGTGCTCATAGTCCTCCCTCTCTTGTAACACACACCTGACATCTTCTGATGAAAGAATGGACAACAATCTCATCCAATTTTTGTTCTGTAAGAACACAACGTTGTCTGTTAACTCTTTTATTATTTACAGAGCCTGTTTCCTTGAATCGTTTAGCGAGCCTCCTAATTTTACTGGCATTGAGCACAGGTCTTCCTGGAAACTTGATTCGAAATTTTCGTCTTGTTTCTGAACAAGACTTTCTGCTTTTCATATATGAATTATGGATACACACACGTTCGCACAATGTGAATTGGTGTCTTGGCGTGGCAAACAATCACAGTAATCACAATACTCACTAAACGTGCAACACTAACGTCTAAGCTTTGCAGATACATGTCCATATGAATGACAAAACACGTGTGAACTAACTATATGAGGCAGTGGAGCGCGCCGATCACCGGCTGACCTGTGTACATGCGCCCACGATCTGCGCCAGTCAAATGCGGCTTAGCTTGCCGTGTGTATCAGGGTGCACATAGATAATGACCCTGTAGTTGAAGCCAGTTTAATGCAGGGTTATTCAAACTGACGAGATGTATTTCAGCTGGTTGTTATTATGGATGTACAAGACATGGTTGTGAAATGAATTCCAATGATTATAAGTGAAGTTTGCTGCTGCATCATCAGGTGGTAGCACATACACCATGTGTAACGTGTACAAGACCGTTACTGCCTGTCTAGAAGTTGTTCTGTGATGAAATGGCCCCTGGGATCACCAGATCTTACCATAATAGATTTTTCTCTCAAGGAGCTATATGAAAGGCAATGTCAGTGACTGTGCATAATAACTGTGTTCACTATGGTATAATGTCGGGACATGTGGACCCAATACATGGTCTCCTCAATGGGCTGCCTTTGGTTTGATCCGTCTATTGATAAGATCATGTATGCGGTCCAACCAATCAGAATAGGTCTCAATTCTGTAACATAGAAACTTTAAAGATAATGTTTTGTTAATGCCCTCTTGGCAATGAATAGGAATATGCTACAAAACATGTGGCAACAACTTGAGTGTACATATTATAGAACTCTGCTCTTTTGTTTACCAAAAAAAGTGTATTGGAATTGTTGGTATGTGTGGACATCATTTTGAACAACTCTGTATTTTACTTGCACTTGAACCTCTTACAACAGCTCCATTTTGTTAACTACATCAGAAGTTGTTTAGAAGATCAGAATAAAAAGGTCTCTTCCTTCCCCTTACACTGGTAATGACTTAGTTGAAATATTTATTTAATGCCTGCTAAGCCCCCTTTTCCAGCAGTTATTTCTGAGGGAGCTGAAAAGGTGACCACCCTCGGGATTCAAATCCAAATCTTGTGCATTCCAAACGCTGGACATGGTGAGTACCTAAGGACAATCCACTGAATAACTACCAAGATATCCATGATTTCACTTGATGCCAACACATTCTAGGAGCCCGTTTTTGGAACCCGTTTGCTCCATGCCCCTTTTGCCATGAAGTTGGACAGGTGCCAGGCTGTTGGAGGGAGAACAAACAGAAAGTGTGCCTGTACTGTGTGGTCACATTTTCTGCTCTTATTTATACTATTTTCATAAAAGGAAACAACCAATTTTAGCTAATATGGTAATGTCATTGAACAAGTAACGGAATTTTGCTATTTGGGATGTGTGATTAATTATGACAACAGATGCATCTAAGAAATTAAGAATAGTGTTGGCGAAGAAAGCCTTTCAAAATAAGAATTTGCTGCTCAATGTGCACCTCCACTTGTAGATGAGGAAGTAATTTCTCAAGACCTTTGTTTGGAGTGCGTTGACCAATGGTTGTGATACATGGACACTTGGGAAAAGAGACGAAACAAAACTTGAGGCAGCTGAAATGTGGTTTTGGAAACGAATGACCCGAACAATCTGGATGGAAAGAAAGAGAAATGAGCTTGTTCTAACCAAATTCAGGAGAATCGATTCCTGTTGAACACCATCAGGAAAAGGAAAGCAAAATTCATGGGACACATACTCAGACATGACACTCTTCTCCAGGTAATCTTTGAAGGAAACATTTTGGGGGGGGGAAAACGAAGGGGACAACCAAGACAATCGTATGTCGAGAACATTGTCAAGGAGATGGAATGCGACTCTTATGTCAATATGAAGAGAACTCAATTGATTGGGCAGAGTACCCTCACCCTATTAAAATTGATTTGTACACGTCAATACGGACCTTGTAAAATGGGAAAATCTCCAGTTAATCTAGATGAAGAGAACTGACAAAGACCATAAGAAATGGGCGCAACGACAAGGCTTTTACCCTTTAGAAGCTGATACTGCCAGAAGTGTCTGATAAATCATAATGCCGTACTTGTTTTTATGTACACACTCCGACACAAGAAGTGGCTGTCTCCTATACTCTGTATTTCAAAAGAATGAACGTGAAGGAAATGGCGGGAGCTTGGAATAGCTGCCCGCCGCGGGCTCCTATTGGCTGGATTTTGACAACTAATACCGTACGTTGCCAGATTATTGTCATTCATTCAGTCGACTGCTAACTGTGTCTGAGTTTGTTTCATTGCCATCGTTTCATTTACTTTAAGCATCGAATCAATAAGTTGTAAATAGTACCGCAGGAAGAACGTGGGAAAATGCTGGAGACCGCGCGCGCCAACCTGTAACGGCCGGCTATCGTTCATTTCGACATCAAACTATTTTCATGGTTAGCCTTGTTTGTTCAATTCAAATTTAAATATACTTAATTTAGAATACATGCGTGACGTACAAAATAGGCTATGCACATTTAGTCTTAATGTTTACGTATCCAGTAATGTTTCATTGCATACCGTAGTGTTCAAATTAACGCTTGTCATTCAATAACCTACAAATCGACAATGTAAAATCACTGCAATAATATCGCCACAGAACAGCTTGTTTGTGTGCTTGTTGCTAAATACTTTACCTTAACATTACGTATGTGGAGGCTATTATTAACTGTACAGAGTCGCGATACAGTGAGTGAGTGTGCTTGGTGTTGTCATGATGTTATTTCTGCGTTCTGTGTTTACTGCTGTAAACTGTGAACGACCTTCACCCAAACTCTTTTTTCGTCTTGAAGGATATAATCATTGCATGGTGAGTGTTGATATATTCATCATCATATTACTTTGTGTTTGTATTTTGTATTATATGTGTATAGCTGTCGAGTGTTTGGCCTCTTTCTCGTATTTATTAAATAATGGTGACAAAGGTAGCATAGCTTCGGTGTGTTGTTTATTCATTTTATACCGTATTTCTCTATTTGAATGCCCTCGGCGTTGACTCGGGATCGACATTTGCATTATATTGCGCGTAATAGTGCCGAAATAATATCCGAAGTGTAGCCCTGTGTATTATTCGAATCCGCTGTTCTACATAGACAATAAAAACTTGGCAACACAGCTCAGCTGTTCCAAGCTCCCGCCATTTCCTTCACGTTCATTCTTTTGAAATACAGAGTACATACCTGCCAACCCTTCCGATTTATTCGGAAACTTTCCGAATTTTCACCTCGTCTTCCGATCTTCTTAATTACTATTATTTCTTCCGAATTTCGGGCCCCAGTGATATATTGTAAAAGAAAAAGGAACTGCAAATAATTTCCATTCTCAACAAGGTGTCGACCGGTAACGAAAAAGCAACGAATTTTACAAATGGGTAACGAATTTTACATACGGGTAACGAAAATTTTTTGAAGGCTGATTGAATCGTTTAAACTCGCGCCTCTAGGTTCAGAGAATTCGTTGGAGCGAGTTTCACGCAAGCGGCGCCGTTTGCATAAGCTATATTTCCCCGTGCCCGACCTCGAGGAAATGCATACTGAGGATACCCTGAGTGGTATACATCGTTCAGCGTATATTTTCGGCATCAAGAAGACGTTTTAGTTTTGTGTGAAATATTTATCTGTGTTATTAGGAAATCTGACTATTCGCGAAAACTTCTGAAACTAATCAGAATCCTCGCATTTATTTGGAGACTGTCAAATTAAAGTCCAGAAAGAACGAAAAATAATTTAATGTCGCAATCTTGCGAAATGTTACCGTTTCGAAAAAGCTTCGAAATACGTGAGCTATAATTTTTTTTAAAAATCTGTCTCGTAAATTTGCGACATCCAGTATGGTTAATTCGAAATTCCGTTATATGTCGATTTTTCCTTCGAACTTTGGTTCCATCGGATATATTATAATCTAACCGGTTATTTCGAAAACTTGTATAATTCGTGATTCGCATTCGAAAGAAAACGTGTCCTGTAGTCGTATTATTCGTGCAATCCTCTCAGAATAATTATTAATATTTGATATCTACTTCGAGCATTCATAGTCAAGACGGCCGGCTGACCGCACGACTTGTCTGCGGGAATCTCGTCAATTGGACCGAAATCGACGTCAGTTACGTAAAATCATAAAACCCGCACCCTAGCGTGAACTTGTGACCACGAGGACTGCGGGAATCCCGTCAAAGGTGATCGAGCACCAATCACGAAACATTCCGAAACCTACTCGCTGCTTTTCCCCATGTCCGTATACTCAAAAGCGTACGGGGAGCGAGAAGTGCATTAACCCACTTAGATATGACAGCCTACGTAGCGTCGCGATACTAATTTCTCCTCGTGATCCACCCTGAACTGATGAGCTCCCAACCACAGTATAGGGACAGCGGGAATCACGGCGCCGGCCATACAACTTGTCCATAACTACTCGTGAATTTTAACCATGTCCAACCTTGAGCTTGCCTCCACCATTCTGTCAGGACGAATAGACAATCGTTCAATGGCCGGGTGCGGCGCGGTATGCACAATATCGCGAGGACAACGTGAATCTCGTAAAACGGCCGAGAGCGGCAGCGTTTGCGGTACATCGCGATGTTTATCCGCATTCAATGACGAGGACAACTGGATTATTGTCAAACGGACAGCAAGTGGCGCCGATTGCGTAATAATGCTATATTTTCTCGTGCCCGACCTCAAGGACAATGGAAATCTCGTCGAACGACTAAAAAGTGACACCGATTATCTAAATCGCGATATTTATCAGTGTTCTATCACGAAAACTACGGGAATCTCGACAAACGGGTGAGACCAGCGCCGATCGTGTAACATCTCGAAATTTCTCCGTACCTGACTGTGAAGACAGAATTCGGTTACAATCACATAACGTCCCATAAATTTCTTCGTGATCAACCAAACGGTCAAGAGCAGAGCATCCGCTTGGCAATTATAAAAACGCCTTGTGCACAAGACGACATATTACCTGAAACAACTCATTTGATAATAAATATCTAGTATTTTTTTATAACTCCCTGAGTGAATTGTATTTACCGCTTTAAACACAGTTCATTGTTGTTTTTCTTCACCGCGGGATGAGCCCCTTTACTTGCAGACCTCAGACGTATCTTGAATTCAAACGTAACCAGGGGCGGCCGCTCCTTATGTGCTGAAGTGCTGCAGCACACTGCTTTATTTGAAAATAAATTATTTTAATAGGCTTATTATCTACAAATACAACGCTTTAAAAAAGACGTCAAGCAAAGAGTAGGAAATATTTATACTCCCCTCACTACGAGGTACAGAACAGATACGGTACGAGGTATCTAGGCGTGCGCTCCACTCCGTGCACGGCGTTAGCTGTGCAGATCACAGCCCAGCGAGAATTTCCAAGTTTATTGGCAGCATACGTGAATTTTGCCTTCTGCGTATGCGCGCCCAACTTTTCCCTTGTGTTCTGGATGTGCTGTTGCATGGACAACAGCTAAGACCAGTCATCACAGCGATTCTTTGTTCGACCACAGAGAGGCAGCACTGGTCACAAGGAATGTGAACGTGGCCAGTGGCACTATCTGGACACAGCAATAGGATTTAAGAGGGAATCGCTCAAAGAAAATGGGGTAAAAAAGCAGAGGAAGCCATCAGCTGTTCCCGCTAGAAGGTCTTTTTCAATACACCCAACTTAATTATTCTATAGCCACATTTTGTAAATCGATGTACTATAAAAATTATAATGTTTATGTCGTCAAAATAAGGACATGATTATTGTGATGCCTAGTTCATAAATTTCACTATTGCAAAATAACAGGTTATTTTGCATTACGGCGTTGCTGGTTTCATTTTAATGCTTTTGGTAATACTGAGTAGTACTGTTTTTGCGCGGTCACACCAACTGTTTCGTGAATATTTTGTAATTGCAGGTGTTATTACCATGTACAATCAGTAGCAGTCAAGAACAGCTGATGCCGTGAAGATAAAATCCGCTGTGTCACGAGAACACACGAGAAGCCCACGATCGCTTCCAAATCTTGGATCACCTGGAAGCAGCAAAACTGTTAGATTCCACCAACTTTGAACGATTTTCCAAAACGTTTCCAGATAAAAAAAAAAACTAGGTGTAACTGTTCATGCCTATAGCATGCTGGAAAAGAAAAGGCTCAGAACAGAACTATCGGTTCTGTACTGTAGGCCAGATTTTAGGAATATTGGTGGGGCAGTCCCTCTTCTGCATTTCATAATATCCAGTAATCTGCAAGGTACGTTCTGCCAAACAAGCAAGCTTCTGAGGATATTAGTAACAAGACCCATGACTAACTCAGAGCCTGAGAGGCGTTTCTCATCGCTGAAGAGGATCAAGACCTTTCTGCGGAACACCATGGCACAAGAAAGACTAAGTTTCTTCGCTATGCTCTCCATTGAGAAGAAGACGGTCTCCAGTATAGAGGGGTTCAATGCCAGGGTGATTGACAAGTTCTGCAGCAAGAAGGAGCGACTTCATTTTTCGTCACTGAGTGAGTGTTTCTATAAGTTTATATAAAAAAATTGGAGGGAGGGTCAGGCCTACAGCACACAACTAATTTTCTACACCAGCCGCCACTGAACGTAACTAAAAGGGAACTAAAAAGTAACTAATTTTTACTTCATCCTGTTCAGATTCTCTCGTAAGTCGTAATTTCTTTTGTGATTTGCGTAACCTTGGTTTTTGGTGCAAGTTTGTGTAAGTTCCTCGTTTGGCAGTGAGCTCCATAGCTGCGATTTCGGAATGGTGAGTCAGCTGATCGCCGTACCGCATACTGATTGGTGGTATATTACGGACAAACAGTAGTCAAGCCTACGTGAATATGTGGTAGCGAATTCGACGTGTAATCCATACGAATGATTGTATGCATTTTCTTTAAACACACAATTATGTTCTCACGTTTAAATATTGGCCAAACATACTACTCGATGATTAATGATTGTTTACATTTTTGTAAAGTTTTTGCTGAATTCATACTTTGCCAATAAAGACACGCAGGTCTTTCGTGTACCCTCATTCGCCCTCGCCACGGTATACTGCGCATGATGAAATCTATAATTTAAAAAATCTTCCTATTTTTGACTTCCGAAGGTTGGCAGGTATGAGAGTATAGTAGTGACCCAACGCGTCGTGAGCAAATTCTCAAATATTTCACACCATCGCCAAAGTCAATTTGCAGCGTACGTGAAATTCTGGTATCATCTTCGTACCTTTTGGCCGCAGTAATATTTAAGTTGATTTTTTTTTTTAGGGGAACTTTGAAAATAAATTGTTTCGATGGAAATTGGGGCCAGAATGGTCGAAGGAAGAACACCCGAGAATCAACATGGACTACTACACTGCTTCAAAGGTATCTGATAAATGAAGGTAGCATTGCTTCAACATAATCACATTGATGAATTTGGTTATAATAATAATGAATCTGAGAGGCTCCAACGTCAGTTTGGTTGCGGCTAGCATTCTTGGCTGTCGGTCCGGGTTTGATCCCCGGCTCTATTAGAATTTTAATTTTGGTCTAAGGTCTCGATTTCGTGAGGCCAAGCTGTAAAGAAGTGGGTTCAATTCCCACCCAGAAAGTGGTTTTCCAACGTCAGACCACGGCTGCCTTCTCCCCAAATCTTGACACACCCAAATACACGAGGCTAATGCCCACGATGTCCCTTAAATAAAAACAAAAATACCTTGTCTCGGTAATTTGCGGATTGTTTCGCGAAAAACTGATTCCGGGTTTTTGTCTTTACCAGGAAACTCATTCTCGGCTGCTTTGATTGAATTTTAAGAAATGGGATTTACTAGACCAAAAATTAGTGTGCTTCTGTTTTAAAATGAGGATTATTGTGCAAAAGGAAATCGTATACTTCTGGATTTAAAAAGTTTATTTATTTGTTGATTGATTGCTCCTGTAGGTCTCGTTTATAATTACATTTCGGTTTTGAAATCGAAGAACTCGTCTAAGGTGCTGGCTACTCCTCCGGGAAGTGATTATTCTCGGAATTTATAATCAATTATTATTATTATTGCTTATTTTCGACTTTTCATAATTCCACGTTAAAGATCCCCTGCGGGACAAAATTCTGTCACCCCGGCGTCTCTAAAAGCCAGAGTAGTTAGGGACGTAAAACCAATAACATTATTATTTCGTAATTCTGTTTGTGCTACCGAAGAACTCCTAAATGTGTAACCTTTCCAACTTCATTCGGTGTAGTGGTTGTTATTACACAATAAGGGATATTTTATTTTCATTGCATATAAGACAGAAATCCTTCCAACATAGTATAACATCTTTTTATGTATACAGGAAACAACCATCAGGTTCCCAATACAGCCTAATATGTCCACTTTTTCTCATAAACACTTCCTTTCCACATCACAGATCCTCTCTATTCTTAAACATAAAACCCCTTATATTCTAACAGAAACAAATCTTTCTTATTTATTTCAGTCTACCCATCAAGATACTATCAGACTCGACTGTCACAACAAGTCTCCCTTAATAATCTAAAAAGAAATAAAAAACAATAGTAAAAGGAACATCTATGCAGATGTGACACTCAATTGAGCATGACCCCCTCCTACCAAATTACATATAGATCCATGTTGGCATAAAGCACAACACTCCCAGCAAGCGCCATTTTCTTAACTGTGAGCTCTGTAACCAAAATGGTTACTTCTACTCCAGACAAATGCCGAGATGGTTCCTAACTTAGGCAACGACCTCCTCCTTCCAAATTATTCCACCGTTTACCTACTACCTTTTCGAAGTGGAAACTACTCCCGTCGTTTGGTCGATGAGGTGCGAACTCCTGCCGTCTACCCAACCCACCCTGTGTCAAAAGTAACAAGTCCGAGAACGAAGAAATTTTTGAATTGGCCTCTGGGAGACGCCATGAATGGCGACTTGCATCCTTTCAATGAGATTTTCGACGAAATAGTCCTGGGTACCCAGTTGGCCCCACTGTGAGTGCGGGCATCGAAACAGCGATCCTCGTACTCGTCGGTGAGGTATTACTAGCAGCAGAAGCTAGTGGAATAGCCTTTCGTCGACTCCGTGCCGGAGCTACACGAGCCGAACCCGAAACGGCCGACTGTTACTGGACTTGGGGACAGAATGGTATCGGCAAGCGCCCCAATGATCGCCGGTCGCACCGCCACGAACGTGGGCCGGAAACTTGCCAGCTCGGACCTCCGGAATAGACAGTCACCTCTTGCAGATGACCTCGTAATTCCTCCCCTTAAAACAACAACAACAAGACCGTCACCTCGCTAGCCATCTCCGTACATCAGTTTGGGTCGGAGCTTCCCGCATAGTGGAAGCCCTGCGTGAATTCGGATATCCGCAAAATTTTTCGCCATGCGGTTATAGTTTGCATGGCTGTGCGGATAATGTTTGGCTAGTTTTTAGAATACAATCCGAACTTGTTTAGGCTTAATATCATTACTAAAACTAACCCCGTCGCACTACAGCCCTTGAAGGGCCTAGGCCTACCAAGCGACCGCTGCCCAGCCAATTGGCCTGCAGATTTTGGGATGACGCGTGGTCAGCGCGTCTGGTCCCCTCGGCCGTTAATCTTGGTTTTCGTGAACAGGGCACTGTCTCCCTGTCATACAGCTACTCGATTGTCCTCACGAGGCTGAGTGCACCCCGTTCCAACCCTCACGTCAGTTTTAAAATCCCTGACGGAGCCGGGGATCGAACCCGGGGCCTCCGGGTGAGAGGCAGGCGCGCTACCCCAACACCACGGGGCCGGCTTAATATCATTACTAGGACCCAGATATTTATTATGACATCTTATTTTTCCATTATGTTTGATTTTTTTTTTCATGACAAATGGAAGATGATAATTTAAGCTTACCTCATTCAAATTATATCATTAAGAATAATTAACACTCCGAACAGGAAAGGGTTGCAATTCTCGCTGTGTAACATTCATTTTAAACTTGGCAAATGACATACAAAGCCTAAGGGAGCGACTTTTCCCTCAAATGTCTAAATATGTTGCTTTAGCAATTTATGCTCTAACTACTTCTTCTCCAGCATGATTAATCCCACTTATGTGGGGTCGCTGATACGGATATTCCTCCTCTACGTTGTTCTATCCCGGACCATTTCCTCTACAAGCCCCCGCTATTTCATGCTTTCTTGAATGCTGTCCATCTATCGCTTTTTTGGTCGTCCTCGACTCTGTTTCCCTGGTGGAAGCATTTCCATCATCCTATTGCCCACATAATCTTGATCTCTTCTCTTAACATGGCCATACTATCTGAGGCCAGCTTCACTGACTTTCTCAGAAACTTGCACCACGCTAAGTCGTCTCCTAATCACTTCATCTCTCACTTTGTCCAACCTTGTATGTCCACTTGCTCATCTCAGCATACGCATTTCTGACACGTCCAGTTTTTCTGCCCATCTCCTTGTTATCTGCCAGGTGTCTGCCCCGTATATCATTGCTGGTCTCACCACGGCCTTGTGTACTGTCCCCGCGCCAGCTCTGAGGACGCGGGGTATGAGGTAAGGGAAGCGGGAACGATGAGTGAGCGAGGGAATTCCGGGCCATGCTTAAAAAAGGTCACCACACACAGAAAGCTAAGCTACGCTACGCTATGCTATGCTAAGCAATGCCAAGCTATGGTGTGCTATGACACGAACAAAAAGCTAAGCTAAAGTAAGCTAGGCAGCAGATTAAGGATGACTGGCATTGAAGAGGAGGCTCTTTTATTGGCTGCTGTCATCGAAGATGAAGAAAAAGGAAGAGAGGTCGATTCTGGATACGTGAAATTGAGAGAAGAAGAAAAATACACGGTGAATTCCATCATTTGATTCAAGAACTGAATGGAAATGATGAAGAATTTTATTTCCTACCAACAGTTTTCCTTTCTTGTCAAGTCTCTGTAGTAATTTGATGACGTATCATAAAGTCAGGGATATCTTTTCACCTCTTCAATTATTCGTTCTTCTTTTGGCCTGTCACCCATTGTCTAAATAAAACGAAGTACAGTACTACCTGAATCACTACACTCACACGACACGGCTACGCACACAACTCAAAGGTCTGCGACAGCCCGCCAGATCAACTGTTCCGAAATGAAAAGCGCATGCGCCAGGCCACTTCTGTCTCGGGACAGTCGGATGAGGAGCCGCAAAGATGCGCGCGCACCCGGCAGCGAGGAGCATTTGAACAGTGCCGACCCCCTATATTCTTTGGTGCGACTTGATATGCTTCTCGCTGTCTCATTATGTGATTGTTACCTACAACAACAAATCAACGACAGTGAAAAAAGTGAACACAAAAAAACTATTTCGCGAAAAAAAAAAAATGATTCATTCGTCGTTATCATTTCCACACCACTTATTGAAGTAGATAACTCGGTCGGGGTCCATGCACGGATGAGCCAGCTTGGTGTTCCTGGGCAAACCCCACACAAGACAGCGAATAAACCTAGAAAAATTGCTGAGTTTTAAGATTCCCATTCCTTGTGATAATTATATCCACATAGCAACATTTCTGCAAAGGACGGGATCAACGGCGAATTCAGCCGAGTGTTAGACGCAGCCTGGAGCAAATGAATTTCATGAGAAAACAGTCCAAGGAGATGAAATTGGGTGAAGAAGACGCCATAAGAGAAAAGGAAGGGAAACATATGGTTCTGGGGACTTTTAGACAGTGGGTGAAGAAGAAAAACATTCTAATGTTTTAAAATTGTTTTGCTGCACAATTCATTTTTTTGGACTTTACACCAACTTTTCAGTAGCAAATATTAACCAATCTCAATAATATTTTTGTAGCATGTGAAGATATCTATCTCCCATAATTCTGTGCATCCATATTAGTTAAAATAGTTATCGTTTATTTTTAAATAATTTTTAACTTTAATTTTTGGAAATAAAAATTAATTTTGTGAAACATTTTTTTTATTTCAGGAACTGTTTCATATTTTTCCAAACCCATACACAGAATTATTAGTCTGTGCAATGAGTAGGCTACATAGTGTAAAAAGATTGTAAAGTTTCAGTAATTTTTTGTGGTAAATGGTTGGTATCAATTTTCTTTTAGGAAAAGACTATCTTTTAGAAATTTCTGCCCATACTGATCAACTGAAAGGAATAATTTTTCACTTTTTGCTTTATGAAAGATGTTGGTCGTATGGAAATAAAATTTGGTGCAGTTTGGATCACTGGGAGCAAAAAAAATATTTTTGGGTAGCCTATAGTGTCCCCTTAAAGAACCTTCCACTAATTACACCTGTGTGAAGCTAAATTGTATAGGTTAAGAATGTAAACAAAGCTCTTAGGTTTCTATGTTCGTTGCCAAGAGCCGACTGTGGTGGCGTCTAGTAGCTAAGTTCTGAACTAGGCCTAGTAGTCGTTGACGGTGGCGTTTGGCGGCAAAAGTAGGAACTATTTGAAAAATTCAAAGATGCAGTCCTTACTTGAGTTAAAAAACAGATACACACACATTAATACAGCCATCACAATTAACACCAGTCATCAGACAGATTCTACACACACCCAAAGTACACGGGGCTACATGACCGCGTTGTCGCAGCCCCTAAACTGAGGAACCAACCAACCAAATACAGAACGTGTCATAGGCTAATATTATTATTCTGGGATAAATTTTGAACTATTTAAATAGTATCCGTCCATGGTTTTAAACAGTATTTAGGGAAAATAGAATTTTAAATGAGAGAAAACATGTTTACTATCGTCCTCGTAGATCAGGTAGACAAAACTAAGTTGCAATATTGTTGTAAGACGTGAGGAGGATTTAATAAAATAATTAAAAAGAAGTAAAAGTTTTCGCCCTTAGCCTTGAACCCGGGATCGTAAAAACAACATGCGAGCGCGATACCTCTTGCACACTTTTCCAACAGATTCACTAGTGTTTTGTTACGCTCCTTAATAGTGCATATGGTTAAATATCCAATTATTACAGTTAGATCTTGAATATTGATTGGAATGCATTCATTCTGTACCAGGCATATTTTGAATTGTACTTAAAGCTACTTTCACGACCGCTTTGCGTTAATAATGCAAATCGACTGTAAATGTTACCCCGAAACGACAACCGCCCTCCATGTTTTATTTCTTACAACTTGGCGCACGAAATGCTAGCGTGTGATACACTTCAGTCATAAAAGCTGGTGTTCGACAAGGATGAACAGAATCATACAGGAATGAAAGACAAGTACGCAGGTGGGGTAATTCTTGTAGGTAACAATCACACAATGAGACAGCGAGGAGCATTTCAAGTCGGCGCTATTCAAATGCTCCTCGCTGCCGGGTGCGCGCGCATCTTTGCGGCTCCTCATCCGACTGTCCCGAGACAGAAGTCGCCAGGCCAGCTACAGCCAAGCAGGGGGTGTCAACCAGATAGGGATCATTTGGCACCATCGGTGTAGTAGCACGTGTCAGTCGTATGGAGCGCTGTATATCGTGTATATCGTGTTGCCAACATATGCATGATACAACGTTGTAATTAAATTGCAAACATATCACTATATTTAGTCAATAAATATACACATAATTCCTAATTGACATTTCCTTGCAATTATCTTGCTCACAGACGATAATTACGGCACTTATCATTAAATAAACATTATTTTTGTCGGTTGGCGGCATTGCCTTTCCGCACACTACTTCTGTTCTGTTCAAACATGGCGGTGTATTTACATTTCCTGTACATTACAGCAATATTTCTTCCCCAGAGTTTTCGATTGATTTCGCCTTAAATAGGGGCCGATAACGTAGATGTTAGGCCCCTTACAGCAACAAATCAATATCAATCACCTTAAATACATGTGTTTCTTGATGTTCTGTGAAAAAGAAGTGCCGTAATCTTGGCGTTTTCAATTGGATGTAACCTGTAAACCAGTACCGGTATTTCCATTTCTGTTGTAAGTACCGATAATGCATTATGTATTATTAAATTGATTTCTTAAGAGAGTGCTGATATTATCGATAGGATTCTTGTGAGAGCCATGCATTATTATTTGTGGACTTCCGTAGTCGTAGAAAGCTAGATTTAATGACTTGAGCCTAATTTAATTATTTTTTTGTTAGATTTTGTATTTCATGTTTTCTGTACCTCATTCTGTATATTTTGTATGTAGGTTATGGGAAAACATCACTCAGAATCTTGTGTTCTTGGCTGCAAAAGTAGAGGTTGGAGATACGCTCCTTTCATCGCTTCTCAGTCGATGACTCAAGGTATGTATCAATAATTAGGCTATTCTGTAATTATTTAGTCAGATTCCTTTGATGGCACTTTTTAAATTAAATTTAAAGTGATGATCCTCACGTCCTACATGGAGTAATCGCCACTGGGAGGGAGTATGGAACAACAACGCTCAGGACAGCTTCTGTCAGTGCGGGGAATCAAATCTCCAACCTCCAGAGTTGCTGCAGCCCCCCATTGAGGGCGCTATGCTCCCAGTTTATATCTTGGTTTAGAGTTCCCACATTTCTATACTCACGGCAGTGTCCACATGAAAACTCCACAAACAATACGATCTTGAAAAGGAAGCGTGCTAAAGCTTGAAAATGTGACGCATCTTGTTCTGCCCCTCGCTCTGAGCACTATACCGCTGTTGTGTGTTCAGAAACAGTCAGCAATGCTGTGATCATCCTACAGTCAGCTCTCAGCTGTAACTGTTTAAAAAGAAAATTAATTGTTTTGTAAAATAGTCTTTGGGACTACCTTGCCCGCCCTCTCGATAACCTCTGTCTCGCTGTCACTGGCAGTACTTGTAACTACAGTAGTTCTACATCTCAGCCCTAGATGGGTGAAGTGTGACCTTCACCGCCCAGAGTAGAATGCACTGTTTTATTAATTCATTCATTAATTTTGTACACTTGAATTAATCGTACAGCATGTGGGCTGTAACATGTAGGCCTACAATGACTACGATGCGACTAACATAACCTAATCAATTTGTAAGCGACTTGAAGTGTTCGAAACTTGTAATTACTGTCTAATTAGGTCTACTCACTCGGCCAATCTGAAAACTGCCATGTTTAAGTATTTTTTTTAGTAAGATCTCTTGATCCAAAACCTGACTTAATGAAGCTAGTTATTTTTATAATAATAAATTTATTAAAGCACAAAATATGCAGTATGAAATTACAACTAGTTTGAACAGAACTGAGACAGAGATAACCTCCTCTGCCCACACCACATCACGTGGTATCGATCACATCTTCTACCACATAGGGCACATACACAATTTAAGTCTGGCTGATGAAATCTTCTGTTACGGTATTACACACTTTGAAGTGGAAACCATGTACCGAGAATCTCGTTACCAGGTGCCTCAGCTCGTAGGAGCTCTCTGTCCAGTCCCGTGATGTCATCGCATCAGTCGCGTAAAATTCTTGCCAGATGCTATCTTTCTTAGACTTCATTTCCTGAACTAGTGTCTCAAAACCATGTGTTGTTGGCAAAAGCATCTGCAGTCTCAGTTCTTCAACAAAGGGAAGCTCACTTGAGAGTTCATAAACCAAACGAGAAAGAGTAAATCGGAAGAGGCATAAGACATGTGGTTCAATTTTGTTTTTTGTGTGGGGTGAGGAATACCTCCCACCTACACCCACTCCCCAAATATCAAGCTGGAGGAATTTTGGGTATTAATGACCCATGTGGACTCACATGTGGATTAGTTACATTAATCATAGGCTTAAAATTTTAGTTATTTATTGAAAGGTGATGGAGGCAGTCCTATGGGTTGGATCAATCATAGATGTCCATTACATTAATAAATAGCTTCTGTGTTTTACTAAAATAAAGGTAGCGCTAAATGAACATAGAACGAGCGATAACATTCTCTATAATAGATGAATTAGCCAAAATACCTTATGAAACGATGAGAAATAAATCAAGGGGCGATGTTTTAATAGATGTTTCCTCCTCTGCCGTCAGTGACCCACCCAGCCATCCCAAATAGGATCACAGCATATAGGCTATAGGCTAGCGAAAATTACAGCTGTGGGTGCCATTGTTCAAATCAATCATCTTCAAAACAGTACCATAACAGTACTGCCAAACAAAGAAGTGCCCAGTTTAGTCTCTAGTGCGCAGCACTCGGTTCACTGCTCTTAATTAGGCTAGTGTGTGCAATATTTTCACTTCTCTGTAATGATTTTTTTTTCCCCATGGCTGAAATGAGTTATTTTTGTTATATGCTCTGTAATTATTATGCAGTATATCGCTCCGCTGTAATAAATATGTATTAATTTTTTCGTACAACATTGGTTTTGATAATGGTTACAGCCTAACGCATCCCGATGAACTTCTTTTTTTGATCAACAGTGATTTTGTATCCCAGTTCTTTTTATCAACAGTGATTTGGTATCTCGCATGTTGGCAGGAATGTGTGCGCCTTGGTGCGTGCTGCTAGAGTGAGCGATGATGACAGTTGAACGAGATGCAAGCGCTGTCGAAACATGGCAGCCGTTTTTAAAATATCAATAAATAGAAAAACATATTTACGTACTTTAGCACATCATGAGGTTTGGTAGTGATCAGGGTTCCTAATTTTAATATGTAATATCGCCCAGAAGATGAAACAAGGACACAAGGTATGTAAAAGTTACATTCATGTCTGCTGCAAGTATAATCCGCATTCCACTTACATTCAGAATTAAGGTAGCACTGAATGAAAGTAGAACGAGCGATAACATTCTCTATAAGGGGCCGATTATATTCTTGGTAATTAGTGTCGATGATTTTCTGTAACAGCGAGATGGATACAAGACAAATATAATTGGTTTATTGTATGCCAAAGTAATGGTTGATATAGGCTAGCTAGTATATTTATTCCCACATGTTACTTTACCTAGGTATTAATTCTGAATGAAAGTAGAACGCAGCCTATACACTTGCATCAGACATGAATGTGACTTTTACATACCTTGTCTCCTTGTTTCATCTTCTGGGCGATATTACGTAGGCCTATTGAAATTAGGAACCCTGGTCACTACTGCACATCATATATGTGCTAAAGTACGGGGCGCCAGGAAATGTTCTCTGCAGATGCGAGAGGTTGCGTCATCAGTTTAGTTCGCAGCACGGTGTCCCTGATAGGGCGAAGGCCACGTGTGTGGGCTGTGAGCTGTCGAAATCGTCAGTGCGTATAGTTAGATTATTGGAAGAGTGCAACAGTATGTTATGAATGGCTGGGTGAGTATAAAGTTTACTGTTTGTTATGATACAAGCGACAGCCGTGCTACCAACGTAACTGGTGACTTAATCTCTCGCAGCAGCTTGTAGGCACTGCGGACAACATTCCCTGGCGCCCAGTATGTAAATATGTGTTTCTATATTTTGCTCTTTTAAAAACGGCTGCCATGTTCCGACAGCACTTGCATCTCATTCAACTGTCAACAAAGTCCACTCTAGCGGCACACACTGAGGCGCACAAATTGTTGCCAACATGTGGGATACAAAATCACTGTTGATAATAAAAAGTGGCATACAAAATCACTGTTGATAAAATAATCATTGATCTGGACGCGTTAGGCTGTAACCATTCTCAAAAACCATTGGAATGGACGAAACGAAGGTTAGAATGGTCAGGTGTTGGCGAGGTTGGTAGTACTGTTTTGATGATAGTTGATGTGAACAATGGCAGCCACAGCTGTAATTTTGCCTATATAAGTCGTGATTCTTTTTGGGATGGTTGGGTGGGTCACAGAGAGCGGAGGAGGAAACATCTATTTAAACTTCATTCCCTGATTTATTTCTCGTCGTTTCATAAGGTATTTTGGCTAATTTATGTAGGCCTACTATAGAGAATGTTATAGGTGTATTATGCAGAGTTGGGATCTGACCGTTCGGCGGAGAACTGTTGAACTAAAGGCAGCGGTGCCACGAATGCTGCTGTCCACCACGCGCATACTTCCATCCTCCCGCTCTTTTCCTCATGCTCATAATATCATTAGCACCGTTATTACATTTATTACTTTTTTATTCAGATGGTTTTCAAAATCTTAAACAAACCAATGCTTAAATCTGTTCGGTGCAAACTGTAAAACAAAATATTAGCCCGTCAAATTGAGGAGAGACCTAAATTATTGTAATGAATAGCAATAACAATATTACGAATACTATCATAAAGCAAAAATGATCAAAGCGAAACGACAACAACTGATTGTTTCCGTGATTTTTAGTTATTTATATTTCCTGTAGAATAAGTTTCAAGTCACAAGTAACACACAATTGTATTACAAAATATAGGCTCATTGTGTAGACTATTAAGTCACCCTTTAGAAGACAGAAGCTAATCACAGTAGTCTTACTAATTACAAGAGCAGAGGCGGTAGCCTACGTTCCTGCGCGCGACTGAATGGAATTAATGGTTCGCCTGATGCTCAGAACTGACACTAACACTGCTACATACATAAATAACGGTCTCTAATGAATCATAAGTATAAATATAAGTATAAAGTATAAATAAGTATAACTCAAACAATTATAACTCATTAAAACAACAGATTATGAAACGCAGCAAGGTGAGTGTGCACTGGAGGCAACCAAACAAGCGACTGATCGGCGACAAGCAAGTGGTGAAATAGCATCATTCAAATTGGCAGCGCTGTATAGTTTCCATGGCAACAAGCCATGCGGGCGATCTAGTCGTCAGCTGTTTTTGCCCAGTGGTGCTGAATTGTCAGATTCCAACTCTGGAAAATACACCTATAGGTAGTGAGATATTGTTCTTTCAAGGGGCGGAACTACGAGGTCATCTGCCCCTTATGGAGAATGTTATCACTCGTGCTACTTTCATTCAGTGTTACCATAATACCACCTTGTGGTGTGGTAGCTGCCACTCCTAAGGTCCTGGGCTAGTTTCCAAGTAATTTAATTCTGGTCTGAGGGTTGGAACGACTCACAATCAGCTTCGTGAGCCAGAACTGAGAAGAGGTAGGTTCGATTCTCACCTCGGCCATCCAAGAAGTTGTTTTCCGTGGTTTCCCCACTTCCACTCCAGGCTAACGCTGGGATTGATCCTAACTTAAGGCAATGGCTGCCTCCTTTCCACTCGTCACCTGAATTACAAAAAGTAGGCTATACTGCTCGGGTTCATTTTCCATGTTCTGTGAACTTGCGGGGTGAGGAGAAAGAACAGGGGAGGGTCAGGCGAGAAGAGAAGGGCCTGTCAACTGCCCGCCGTGATATCTGGTATTCCTTTCTATTCCAATAATGCTAACTTAGGGCTGTTGCTCAAAACACTGTGGTGTTACGAATGAGTGAGTGAGCCACCGACCAATGTATTTGGTTCTGTACTATGCACGGACCAAGGAACCTCATCACTCGTCAACACCACTGCGATGCACATTTCTCTCAGGTTCACGCAGCTTAGACCCGAGCAGAACACACTACTACAGGTACTACAATAACACAGATTATCATACAAATCCTACATACTTCCAAATACATGGGGCTAAATGAATTAATATCAACAACACAATGATTCTACAATAAGTGATTCTTTTAAAATGTAGTTATAGTAGGTGCAACTATACACATATCAGCAAATTCAAGTTCTCCATTTGCAGCATTACATATTTTATTAAGTTTACTGCTTCAACATACAAACTTGCATGTGTTGTAGGAATTTGCTGTTCATCAGTGTTAGCCATGGCATAAAGGAGGGAAGAGGTTCATTATCCTGTGCTATAGCCTACTGTTATGCCTTGGCAAGAAAGAAGAAAGGAACATGCCTCAACACGTACTTTTAGGAGGACCAGATTTGATTTCTGTATTTTTGCTAAGTGTGATCTTGGCTCTCGCTGTTATTTTTCTTCGTTGACAACTTTTTAAATAAAATGATGATTTCTAGCAGTATTGAGGTTTTTCTTGTTTTTCATTGAAAGTCCTATTTCTCCTTTCCCCTTCACAGGATGTCATAGAATTTACTGTATTAGTGTGCGATGATTTTTTTTTGATGTACTTACTGTATTTCACCCTGTAAAAATTGGTGAACTGGATATATTTTAAAAGGGAATATGAAATGAACTACTGTATAGACATTTTGTAATATCCAATTATTTTTCTGAAATTTCTGTCTCCCAATGAATTTGGCACTAAGTGCACTAACAATTTTAGTGTGATCTGGTTACACCACCTGTTTACTTGGCATTCTCTCTTAACATTTTACTTTTATTGTTAACAGCATCAAGCATTTTAAGATATGAATATTCTCCCTTCCCAGTACTTTTCCTTTGCAGTTTATTCTAATAACTGATTGGTTATAGGCCTAATTTGGCCTAATGTGGTTAATTGGAAGGGACCCTATTTTTAAGGTGAGTAGTAATATGCTGCAGGCCTTTTAGTAGCCTAATTCTTGTCACCAATGCAATATGCTCCAATTGCAACTGAAAGAAATGTAAACATGTAAATTATTGATGAGGTCATGTCCTAAAATAGGGGCAGATGACGTCGTAGTTCCGCCCCTTAAACAACAATAACTAACTAACATGTCCTAAATGCTGTGATTGTTCATTTCAGAGTTCAGGAATTCACAATTTCCCACTTAGGTATTATTAAAAAAAAATGTTATTGGTATTTTGATTGTGATTTATTTCTTGTTGATCATATGATTATCTCCTCACTTAAAAACGTGCTATAAGTATTGGGAAGATTGTGATTTTCGGAACATTGAAGTGGATAGAGAATTTAGTGGAACGAGGGGAAGGGGTGGGCTAGGCTACCCGCACGGCCGTGCTACACGTCAACTAGTACCACGGCCAAACACCAGACAGCGCTGAAGTCTTAGGTGCCAAGAATTAGCATGGCTGTCGGCTATCTGTAGTAGTAGGTAATCTGTGATAGGGATCATTTGGCACCATCGGTGTAGTAGCACGTGCCAGTCGTATGGAGCGCTGTATATCGTGTATATCGTGTTGCCAACATATGCATGATACAACGTTGTAATTAAATTGCAAACATATCACTATATTTAGTCAATACATATACACATAATTCCTAATTGACATTTCCTTGCAATTATCTTGCTCACAGACGATAATTACGGCACTTATCATTAAATAAACGGGGAGTGCGTCAGGCCTCGGCAGCCGGCACAGTTCATATCCTCGCCGCTAGATAGGGGCTTCACTCATTCCATTCCTGACCCGGTCGGAGACTGGAAGCAGGCTGTGGATTTTTTTTCATCATTAAATAAACATTATTTTTGTCGGTTGGCGGCATTGCCTTTCCGCACACTACTTCTGTTCTGTTCAAACATGGCGGTGTATTTACATTTCCTGTACATTACAGCAATATATCTTCCCCAGAGTTTTCGATTGATTTCGCCTTAAATAGGGGCCGATAACGTAGATGTTAGGCCCCTTACAGCAACAAATCAATATCAATCACCTTAAATACATGTGTTTCTTGATGTTCTGTGAAAAAGAAGTGCCGTAATCTTGGCGTTTTCAATTGGATGTAACCTGTAAACCAGTACCGGTATTTCCATTTCTGTTGTAAGTACCGATAATGCATTATGTATTATTAAATTGATTTCTTAAGAGAGTGCTGATATTATCGATAGGATTCTTATGAGAGCCATGCATTATTATTTGTGGACTTCCGTAGTCGTAGAAAGCTAGATTTAATGACTTGAGCCTAATTTAATTATTTTTTTGTTAGATTTTGTATTTCATGTTTTCTGTACCTCATTCTGTATATTTTGTATGTAGGTTATGGGAAAACATCACTCAGAATCTTGTGTTCTTGGCTGCAAAAGTAGAGGTTGGAGATACGCTCCTTTCATCGCTTCTCAGTCGATGACTCAAGGTATGTATCAATAATTAGGCTATTCTGTAATTATTTAGTCAGATTCCTTTGATGGCACTTTTTAAATTAAATTTAAAGTGATGATCCTCACGTCCTACATGGAGTAATCGCCACTGGGAGGGAGTATGGAACAACAACGCTCAGGACAGCTACTGTCAGTGCGGGGAATCAAATCTCCAACCTCCAGAGTTGCTGCAGCCCCCCATTGAGGGCGCTATGCTCCCAGTTTATATCTTGGTTTAGAGTTCCCACATTTCTATACTCACGGCAGTGTCCACATGAAAACTCCACAAACAATACGATCTTGAAAAGGAAGCGTGCTAAAGCTTGAAAATGTGACGCATCTTGTTCTGCCCCTCGCTCTGAGCACTATACCGCTGTTGTGTGTTCAGAAACAGTCAGCAATGCTGTGATCATCCTACAGTCAGCTCTCAGCTGTAACTGTTTAAAAAGAAAATTAATTGTTTTGTAAAATAGTCTTTGGGACTACCTTGCCCGCCCTCTCGATAACCTCTGTCTCGCTGTCACTGGCAGTACTTGTAACTACAGTAGTTCTACATCTCAGCCCTAGATGGGTGAAGTGTGACCTTCACCGCCCAGAGTAGAATGCACTGTTTTATTAATTCATTCATTAATTTTGTACACTTGAATTAATCGTACAGCATGTGGGCTGTAACATGTAGGCCTACAATGACTACGATGCGACTAACATAACCAAATCAATTTGTAAGCGACTTGAAGTGTTCGAAACTTGTAATTACTGTCTAATTAGGTCTACTCACTCGGCCAATCTGAAAACTGCCATGTTTAAGTTTTTTTTTTTTAGTAAGATCTCTTGATCCAAAACCTGACTTAATGAAGCTAGTTATTTTTATAATAATAAATTTATTAAAGCACAAAATATGCAGTATGAAATTACAACTAGTTTGAACAGAACTGAGACAGAGATAACCTCCTCTGCCCACACCACATCACGTGGTATCGATCACATCTTCTACCACATAGGGCACATACACAATTTAAGTCTGGCTGATGAAATCTTCTGTTACGGTATTACACACTTTGAAGTGGAAACCATGTACCGAGAATCTCGTTACCAGGTGCCTCAGCTCGTAGGAGCTCTCTGTCCAGTCCCGTGATGTCATCGCATCAGTCGCGTAAAATTCTTGCCAGATGCTATCTTTCTTAGACTTCATTTCCTGAACTAGTGTCTCAAAACCATGTGTTGTTGGCAAAAGCATCTGCAGTCTCAGTTCTTCAACAAAGGGAAGCTCACTTGAGAGTTCATAAACCAAACGAGAAAGAGTAAATCGGAAGAGGCATAAGACATGTGGTTCAATTTTGTTTTTTGTGTGGGGTGAGGTATACCTCCCACCTACACCCACTCCCCAAATATCAAGCTGGAGGAATTTTGGTTATTAATGACCCATGTGGACTCACATGTGGATTAGTTACATTAATCATAGGCTTAAAATTTTAGTTATTTATTGAAAGGTGAGGGTGGCAGTTCTATGGGTTGGATCAATCATAGATGTCCATTACATTAATAAATAGCTTCTGTGTTTTACTAAAATAAAGGTAGCGCTAAATGAACATAGAACGAGCGATAACATTCTCTATAATAGATGAATTAGCCAAAATACCTTATGAAACGATGAGAAATAAATCAAGGAGCGATGTTTTAATAGATGTTTCCTCCTCTGCCGTCAGTGACCCACCCAGCCATCCCAAATAGGATCACAGCATGTAGGCTATAGGCTAGCGAAAATTACAGCTGTGGGTGCCATTGTTCAAATCAATCATCTTCAAAACAGTACCATAACAGTACTGCCAAACAAAGAAGTGCCCAGTTTAGTCTCTAGTGCGCAGCACTCGGTTCACTGCTCTTAATTAGGCTAGTGTGTGCAATATTTTCACTTCTCTGTAATGATTTTTTTCCCCCCATGGCTGAAATGAGTTATTTTTGTTATATGCTCTGTAATTATTATGCAGTATATCGCTCCGCTGTAATAAATATGTATTGATTTTTTCGTACAACATTGGTTTTGATAATGGTTACAGCCTAACGCATCCCGATGAACTTCTTTTTTTGATCAACAGTGATTTTGTATCCCAGTTCTTTTTATCAACAGTGATTTGGTATCTCGCATGTTGGCAGGAATGTGTGCGCCTTGGTGCGTGCTGCTAGAGTGAGAGATGATGACAGTTGAACGAGATGCAAGCGCTGTCGAAACATGGCAGCCGTTTTTAAAATATCAATAAATAGAAAAACATATTTACGTACTTTAGCACATCATGAGGTTTGGTAGTGATCAGGGTTCCTAATTTTAATATGTAATATCGCCCAGAAGATGAAACAAGGACACAAGGTATGTAAAAGTTACATTCATGTCTGCTGCAAGTATAATCCGCATTCCACTTACATTCAGAATTAAGGTAGCACTGAATGAAAGTAGAACGAGCGATAACATTCTCTATAAGGGGCCGATTATATTCTTGGTAATTAGTGTCGATGATTTTCTGTAACAGCGAGATGGATACAAGACAAATATAATTGGTTTATTGTATGCCAAAGTAATGGTTGATATAGGCTAGCTAGTATATTTATTCCCACATGTTACTTTACCTAGGTATTAATTCTGAATGAAAGTAGAACACAGCTTATACACTTGCATCAGACATGAATGTGACTTTTACATACCTTGTCTCCTTGTTTCATCTTCTGGGCGATAGTACGTAGGCCTATTGAAATTAGGAACCCTGGTCACTACTGCACATCATATATGTGCTAAAGTACGGGGCGCCAGGAAATGTTCTCTGCAGATGCGAGAGGTTGCGTCATCAGTTTAGTTCGCAGCACGGTGTCCCTGATAGGGCGAAGGCCACGTGTGTGGGCTGTGAGCTGTCGAAATCGTCAGTGCGTATAGTTAGATTATTGGAAGAGTGCAACAGTATGTTATGAATGGCTGGGTGAGTATAAAGTTTACTGTTTGTTATGATACAAGCGACAGCCGTGCTACCAACGTAACTGGTGACTTAATCTCTCGCAGCAGCTTGTAGGCACTGCGGACAACATTCCCTGGCGCTCAATATGTAAATATGTGTTTCTATATTTTGCTCTTTTAAAAACGGCTGCCATGTTCCGACAGCACTTGCATCTCATTCAACTGTTAACAAAGTCCACTCTAGCGGCACACACTGAGGCGCACAAATTGTTGCCAACATGTGGGATACAAAATCACTGTTGATAATAAAAAGTGGCATACAAAATCACTGTTGATAAAATAATCATTGATCTGGACGCGTTAGGCTGTAACCATTCTCAAAACCATTGGAATGGACGAAACGAAGGTTAGAATGGTCAGGTGTTGGCGAGGTTGGTAGTACTGTTTTGATGATAGTTGATGTGAACAATGGCAGCCACAGCTGTAATTTTGCCTATATAAGTCGTGATTCTTTTTGGGATGGTTGGGTGGGTCACAGAGAACGGAGGAGGAAACATCTATTTAAACTTCATTCCCTGATTTATTTCTCGTCGTTTCATAAGGTATTTTGGCTAATTTATGTACTATAGAGAATGTTATAGGTGTATTATCCAGAGTTGGGATCTGACAGTTCGGCGGAGAACTGTTGAACTAAAGGCAGCGGTGCCACGAATGCTGCTGTCCACCACGCGCATACTTCCATCCTCCCGCTCTTTTCCTCATGCTCATAATATCATTAGCACCGTTATTACATTTATTACTTTTTTATTCAGATGGTTTTCAAAATCTTAAACAAACCAATGCTTAAATCTGTTCGGTGCAAACTGTAAAACAAAATATTAGCCCGTCAAATTGAGTAGAGACCTAAATTATTGTAATGAATAGCAATAACAATATTACGAATACTATCATAAAGCAAAAATGATCAAAGCGAAACGACAACAACTGATTGTTTCCGTGATTTTTAGTTATTTATATTTCCTGTAGAATAAGTTTCAAGTCACAAGTAACACACAATTGTATTACAAAATATAGGCTCATTGTGTAGACTATTAAGTCACCCTTTAGAAGACAGAAGCTAATCACAGTAGTCTTACTAATTACAAGAGCAGAGGCGGTAGCCTACGTTCCTGCGCGCGACTGAATGGAATTAATGGTTCGCCTGATGCTCAGAACTGACACTAACACTGCTACATACATAAATAACGGTCTCTAATGAATCATAAGTATAAATATAAGTATAAAGTATAAATAAGTATAACTCAAACAATTATAACTCATTAAAACAACAGATTATGAAACGCAGCAAGGTGAGTGTGCACTGGAGGCAACCAAACAAGCGACTGATCGGCGACAAGCAAGTGGTGAAATAGCATCATTCAAATTGGCAGCGCTGTATAGTTTCCATGGCAACAAGCCATGCGGGCGATCTAGTCGTCAGCTGTTTTTGCCCAGTGGTGCTGAATTGTCAGATTCCAACTCTGGAAAATACACCTATAGGTAGTGAGATATTGTTCTTTCAAGGGGCGGAACTACGAGGTCATCTGCCCCTTATGGAGAATGTTATCACTCGTGCTACTTTCATTCAGTGTTACCATAATACCACCTTGTGGTGTGGTAGCTGCCACTCCTAAGGTCCTGGGCTAGTTTCCAAGTAATTTAATTCTGGTCTGAGGGTTGGAACGACTCACAATCAGCTTCGTGAGCCAGAACTGAGAAGAGGTAGGTTCGATTCTCACCTCGGCCATCCAAGAAGTGGTTTTCCGTGGTTTCCCCACTTCCACTCCAGGCTAACGCTGGAATTGATCCTAACTTAAGGCAATGGCTGCCTCCTTTCCACTCGTCACCTGAATTACAAAAAGTAGGCTATACTGCTCGGGTTCATTTTCCATGTTCTGTGAACTTGCGGGGTGAGGAGAAAGAACAGGGGAGGGTCAGGCGAGAAGAGAAGGGCCTGTCAACTGCCCGCCGTGATATCTGGTATTCCTTTCTATTCCAATAATGCTAACTTAGGGCTGTTGCTCAAAACACTGTGGTGTTACGAATGAGTGAGTGAGCCACCGACCAATGTACACACATCAAAAACAGTTTTGCATCACCTCGGTTCCCAGATCTCCGGCATATAGACGTTGACTGTGTATATTGTATCCAAGATACAGTCCCTTTGACTGTTCATAGATGTCACTAAAACTGCTCAAAGATGTAAACAACCATGCATGAGCAGGGCCTATTAGACGGAGGGGGTACGACAGCCGATCAGTTCCAGTCATTCCACCAGGACGAAGGTACGCTGCTCATGTTGTCTGTAGTTCTACCATGCCTAGAAGGTCAATACCGCAGTTCGATCGCGTCCGCATTGTTACTTTGTGTCAAGAAGGGCTCTCAACAAGGGAAGTTTCCAGGCGTCTCAGAGTGAACCAAAGCGATGTTGTTCGGACATGGAGGAGGTACAGAGATACAGGAACTGTCGATGACAGGCCTCGCTCAGGCCGCCCAAGGGCTACTACTGTAGTGGATGACCGCTACTTACGGATTGCCGCTCGGAGGAACCCTGACAGCAATGCCACCATGTTGAATAATGCGTTTCGTTCAGCCACAGGACGTCGTGTTTCAACTCAAACTGTGCGCAATAGGCTGCATGATGCGCAACTTCACTCCCGACGTCCATGGCGAGGTCCAGCTTTGCAACCCCGACACCATGCAGCGCGGTACAGATGGGCCCAACAACATGCTGAATGGACCCCACGGAATTGGCATCACGTTCTCTTCACCGATGAGTGTCGCATATGCCTTCAACCAGACAATCGTCGGAGACGTGTTTGGAGGCACCCTGGTCAGGCTGAACGTCTTAGACACACTGTCCAGCGAGTGCAGCAAGGTGGTGGTTCCCTGATGTTTTGGGGTGGCATTATGTGGGGCCGACGTACGCCACTGGTGGTCATGGAAGGCTCCGAAACGGCTTTACGATACCTGAATGACATCCTCCGACCCATAGTGCAACCATATCGGCAGAATATTGGAGAGGCATTTGTCTTCATGGACGACAATTCTCGACCTCATCGTGCACATCTTGTGAATGCGTTCCTTCAAGATAACGACATCGCTCGACTACAGTGGCCAGCATGTTCGCCAGACATGAACCCTATCGAACATGCCTGGGATATGTTGAAAAGGGCTGTTTATGGACGTCTTGACCCACCAACCACTCTGAGAGATTTACGCCGAATTGTCGTTGAGGAGTGGGACAATTTGGACCAACAGTGTCTTGATGAACTTGTGGATAGTATGCCACGGCGAATACAGGCATGCATCAATGCAAGAGGACGTGCTACTGGGTATTAGAGGTAGTGGTGTGTACTGCAATCTGGACCACAAATGCTGAAAGTCTAGCTGTATGATGGTACAACATGCAATGTGTGGGTCTCATGAGCAATAAAACGAGCTGAAATGTTGTTTGTGTTGATCTCTATTCCCTTTGTATTTAACGGTTCCGGAACTCTTGGAACCGAGGTGATGCAAAACTTTTTTTGATGTGTGTATTTGGTTCTGTACTATGCACGGACCAAGGAACCTCATCACTCGTCAACACCACTGCGATGCACATTTCTCTCAGGTTCACGCAGCTTAGACCCGAGCAGTACACACTACTACAGGTACTACAATAACACAGATTATCATACAAATCCTACATACTTCCAAATACATGGGGCTAAATGAATTAATATCAACAACACAATGATTCTACAATAAGTGATTCTTTTAAAATGTAGTTATAGTAGGTGCAACTATACACATATCAGCAAATTCAAGTTCTCCATTTGAAGCATTACATATTTTATTAAGTTTACTGCTTCAACATACAAACTTGCATGTGTTGTAGGAATTTGCTGTTCATCAGTGTTAGCCATGGCATAAAGGAGGGAAGAGGTTCATTATCCTGTGCTATAGCCTACTGTTATGCCTTGGCAAGAAAGAAGAAAGGAACATGCCTCAACACGTACTTTTAGGAGGACCAGATTTGATTTCTGTATTTTTGCTAAGTGTGATCTTGGCTCTCGCTGTTATTTTTCTTCGTTGACAACTTTTTAAATAAAATGATGATTTCTAGCAGTATTGAAGTTTTTCTTGTTTTTCATTGAAAGTCCTATTTCTCCTTTTCCCTTCACAGGATGTCATAGAATTTACTGTATTAGTGTGCGATGATTTTTTTTTTTTATGTACTTACTGTATTTCATCCTGTAAAAATTGGTGAACTGGATATATTTTAAAAGGGAATATGAAATGAACTACTGTATAGACATTTTGTAATATCCAATTATTTTTCTGAAATTTCAGTCTCCCAATGAATTTGGCACTAAGTGCACTAACAATTTTAGTGTGATCTGGTTACACCACCTGTTTACTTGGCATTCTCTCTTAACATTTTACTTTTATTGTTAACAGCATCAAGCATTTTAAGATATGAATATTCTCCCTTCCCAGTACTTTTCCTTTGCAGTTTATTCTAATAACTGATTGGTTATAGGCCTAATTAGGCCTAATGTGGTTAATTGGAAGGGACCCTATTTTTAAGGTGAGTAGTAATATGCTGCAGGCCTTTTAGTAGCCTAATTCTTGTCACCAATGCAATATGCTCCAATTGCAACTGAAAGAAATGTAAACATGTAAATTATTGATGAGGTCATGTCCTAAAATAGGGGCAGATGACGTCGTAGTTCCGCCCCTTAAACAACAATAACTAACTAACATGTCCTAAAAGCTGTGATTGTTCATTTCAGAGTTCAGGAATTCACAATTTCCCACTTAGGTATTATTAAAAAAAAATGTTATTGGTATTTTGATTGTGATTTATTTCTTGTTGATCATATGATTATCTCCTCACTTAAAAACGTGCTATAAGTATTGGGAAGATTGTGATTTTCGGAACATTGAAGTGGATAGAGAATTTAGGACGAGAATATTTAGTGGAACGAGGGGAAGGGGTGGGGTAGGCTACCCGCACGGCCGTGCTACACGTCAACTAGTACCACGGCCAAACACCAGACAGCGCTGAAGTCTTAGGTGCCAAGAATTAGCATGGCTGTCGGCTATCTGTAGTAGTAGGCAATCTGTGGCCAAGAAGATCGCCTGTCTAGTGATCCGTCTAGCTTAGCTTAGCTTAGCTTCGCATAGCGGCTTGTGTGTGTCACTGTACTTAATTGCATTGAGAGCGATATTTTTCATAACACAGCTTAGCTTAGCCTAGCTTTCTGTGTGTGGTGGCCTGCTACCTCAGCGAAGACATAGACTTGGACACGTCGGTGCGAAAGAAAAATAAAGTTGTGCATTCTGAGGGTCGTGGTATCATAAGTAACATTATTGTAAAATGTGATGAAAAGGCTGAAAACAAACGTTTTGCTTTCACAATAAACCAGGCGACACGAAGAGCTGCTCACTATGCTGGAGGGTCCGAATCTTTTATTAAAAATATACGGAAGGAAACGAGGGAATTGGCTGAAAGTGGCGAGTGTAGTGTGCTCTCCACTTCGGGTAAGAGACGAAATACTAGGCCATCACACACAGTAGTGAACATTGATGATTTTGATAAATGTGTAATTCGTCGTGCTATTCAAGCGTTTTATGTGGAAGAAAAACGTGTTCCTACCAATCCAAAACTGCTGCCTATCATACAAGGCAAAATAACTTTTCCTTAGCCACACACTTCATTACGAAAAGTAGTAAAACAAATCGGTTTCCAGATTCTTCATTAGCAACACCGCTACTCTAAGGTGAGTCCATGTTTTTGCATAGTATAGTACAGTGCTACGTCATCACTGGCTTACTCACTCCACTCCACATTCCTGTCAGGTCCTCAGAGCTGGCGTGGGGACAGTACCTTCCCTTTTAATTTTTCTGGATCCTTCTTGTCGCACAATACACTTGATGTTTTCCTCCAGTTAAACCGTCCCGACCGTATCCTGCTCTTTGTTTCCTCCTCCAGTCCACCATCCTGTTGGATAACTGCACCAAGATATCGGAATGAACTTGCTGTTGGGATCCCTACTCCAGCCAATTTATGCTCTATCTAATTAAAACTATTATTGTAATGTCAGTAGATTCGAATAACAAACATGGGAATACGGAAAAAAGTCGTTCGGGGCGGATGTGGATAACATTTTGTTTATACGCGCAGTGCTCTACGCATAGTCTGGCTGCGATAGGAAATATTTCGTGTTCTAGCGTTCACTAGGAAAGTGGCGTAATGCGTCGCACTAGAAATCTGAACAAAATATACACGTTTGCAAAACTGAATTTACAGATTCAACTATCTGCGGCATTCGGTTTGGATTTTATTAAATTTTGTCGGTTATTAAGTTTTGTTGTCGAGTAAATATAATTAAAATCGCCGAAGGCCAAAACTGCCCCCACATAGAGCTATTTTTCGGCAAGAGCGAATTTTAACTAGCGAAGACTGGCACTAGTGGTTATCGCAAGCGGCCAAGTTCAACATCCCCTCCGAACACGGACCTGGGGTAAGTAAGCAATGCCGAGAGCCTCTACCTATTGGCTATGCTTATTGTAGGCCTAACATCTTAAGTATTACATGACAGGCATTTTCCCTTAAGTGATCTTTCCCTCCCAAGTCACTTAACACCTTCTGAATTAATGTCTAATCTAACTGTCATGCGTCGATCTTACTATAAACCTATAGTTAGTTATTGTTGTTTTAAGGGGCAGAACTACGAGGTCATCTGCCCCTTATAAACCTATCCTCACTTGGAAAAATGGCTAAGTTGTTTTCTTTATGAGGCCAGTCACGTGGTCCATTCGGCTAAACGAATTGGTGTTTTTCCTGCTACCATTTTGGCATTTCCGCTGAGAAAATTCCAGACGCCGAAGGAGGACGAAACGCCACATGTAATGAAGAGAAATAGTGTTAAGACTTGTGGACCAATCGACGAAATACTTCAAATATGAATCTGACGAGACATAACTTAACGAATGGACTGCCTTTGAGAACAGGTTCCGAGGAAGCAGATACTAATTCCAACGACGCAAGGCGGTGCGCGCTTAATTCGTATATTATACCACCTGAGGGATGGGCAACGTTACGAAAATGGGAATGAATCATCTGCAGATATAGTCTAACTCAAAAGTTGGCAGAACGTAACAGACTTGCAGTGTCTACAATAAGATGCGTTGATTATTTTCTTTCCTGTCCATTTTTCAAAGACAAATGTTTTTTTTTGTTTTTTTGTTTTGGACGCGACGACGTCTAATAAATTGTTGAAATGCAGTGATGTACGTGAAAAAGTGTTACAGTGAAAGGTGATGATATCGTTTTAACTCTCTTCTGTTACCGCGCTCGAGTGTCGCTACTGCGTTTTTGGATGGCACGGGTGAACCTCTGATGCGGTTTTCACCATTGTGTAAAGGATATCTCGAGGATGGTTTCTGTAAAAAATAATTATTTATGATGAAAGGAAGTCAAGCAGTAACGATTTCAGTGAAAAAGTCGAAGGAAACACATGGCGTCCGTGCGCTTTTTAAGCTTACGCTGGGCAAACCGTTAATAATATCGAGATACTATGAGTGTAAAGGGCTAAAAGCATATGTTGGCGTCTATAATTTAGAGGTGGAACACCCGATTCGGCGAGTAGGCTGGGTATCGGGCTGGTCTGGAAGGCACCGGTAGCCTGCCTAACGCCACTATGATGGATACTGTCCAGCATTTTCAAGGTTGCCGGCCTTGCTGAACCGTATGCCGCAGAACCATCGTCTACCCGGGACAGGACGAGGGCTTGGTAGAACCGTAGCAGCACCGCACGGTCAGCCCCCCACGTAGTGCCACTAAGAAACTTGAGCAAGTTCAGATTCCTGAGACGTCATTTTTAGTTGCCGTATATGGTGCTGCCACGATAATTTGCTGTCAAAATGGAGCCCTAGAAAGCGATAAGTGTCAACCAACGGCAACGCAGCATCCCTGAGATATAGTTCATGGTGTAAATGTAGCCTCCGGAGCCGACAAAAATGGACAACGGAGGTTTTCGCTGCTGAAAAACGAAAACCTAGGTCGTGAGCTCACCCGTCGACCCGGTTAATAGCTAGCTGCAATTGCCGTTCCACGATTGCCATACTTCCAGAGCTGTAATGCAGAGCTAAATCGTCTACATACAGCGATGGAACTACCGTGGGCCCGGCGGCGGCAACAATGCCGTTTATGGCAATCGCTAACAAGGTGACACTCAGCACAGAACCCTGAGGAACTCCATTCTCTTGTGTGTAATATTGCGATAATGTCCTACCGACCCTTACACGGAAGAGTCGGACGGACATGAAATTTGCAATGAAAGTCGATAGATTACCACGGAGTCCCCACTCATTAAGGGTGGAAAGGATCCCGTAGCGCCATGTGGAGTCGTAGGCTTTCTCGAGGTCAAAGAAAACTGTTACTAGGTGCTGCTTTCGGAGAAATGCCTCCTGTATGGCGCTCCCAAGTCGCGCCAGATGGTCGGTGGTGGAACTATGAGAGCGAAATCCACACTGGTAGACAGGTGACCTTTCTCTTCCAAGAACCACACCAGTCGACGGTTCACCATCTTCTCTAGTAGCTTGCATAGGCCATTTCTCAGACAAATGGACCTATAGCTGCTGACAAGCTTGGGATCCTTTCCAGGCTTGGGAATCGGTATTACGATCCCCTCTCGCCATTGAGAAGGAAAGCAAAACTGTTCTTCAGCAAATATTGTTGTTTAAAATTCAGATTTCTGCCGCTATATTTAATTTTGCGCCCAACGGAAGGTTAGCACAAAATTAATTAGAATACTGTAAGCACTTTTGCAAAAAACGTATGTTCTCAGTCGGATTTCCATATCATTTTACTTTTTAAGATTCCAGGTAGGGGGGGGGGGGGGGCTGCTTCACTCCCCCCACCCCTGCCCTGCTCTTCGGGCGCCCATGTCATAAGGCGATCTTAAGTGAGGGTCGGTCTGGCTGAATACTCGTTTCCACACCACCATGAGGTAGAGTACGTGGCGCGTTTTTTTAACGTGGTTCCCCGGTAGGCCTAGTCCACGATTACTGTATTTAATATGTCGTTCATGTTAGGTTTTGATCCCCAGTAATATTCAGATACACTGAGTCTATTTAGTTGTAAACTGATCGTAACCTTTGACTTATTCCACTGGTGACTCGTCGTCCATCCACTTCCTGTGGTGAATATTCGCTGGTTCTCTCGTTATAGAAGTTTATAATCATTATACATGTTCAATCAGACTTAATAGGCCTACAAGGCAAAAGTTGGTCTCCATCGATTGCCTTTAACAAAACATTAAGAGCTAAACGCTCCTTCGATCATTATAATTTGCGTGAAGTCTGCCATTTTCTTATGTTTCAAAATAGTTCAACCATTTCAGTGTAATACATCTTGGTTCTATTGCATGGCATGTGTAATACGAACATTGTTGCTGTTCCTTCACCTCGGCGATAATGTTCCAGTAGTGTTTCAGATACTATTAGAATTGATATATTTATTTTATCTCCATCTTCGTGGTTTTTGTTTTCTTTTGTAATCAGGCGTGTCTCAGAGTTGATTTTTAAGCGACCAGTGCTTGCTGAAACAAATGGGAATTCTCCTCTTTATTTAGTCAGTAGGGTTAGAACAATACTATATTAGTTCACACACGCATGATGGGGAGGGTATTGGAGGATAAAGTAGTCCCACAGTCAAAGGAGGTCCGGTTATGGGAACGTAACCTCCTCATTGGCATGGCTGTGCTCCTGATACCTGCGACCGAGACTACACTTTGATGATGACCCCACTCTCTCTCACATACACACATACACGAACTCCCCATTAGACACACATGAACGGGAGGGTATTGAAGGATACAGCAGTCTCACAGCCAATGGGGGTCCGGTTATGGGAACGTAACCTCCTCACTAACATGGCTGTGCTCCTGATACCAGTGACCGAGACTGCTCTGTGATGATGTACTCTTCCTCCCATCACCAGACACACATGATATCTGTTAATAAAATATACACTTACCCATTCTCAAAACACTTACTGGTCCTTAGTTCAATACTACCTCACCGAAGATACTCATGACTCTCAATCTCCATCTTTGCAGTTGGCGATTCTGGCTGTTGAATCTATGAGGCACAGAGGTCAGTTGGTTCTTGTACAGTAGAGCAACAGAAGATTCGACAAGACACATGAGGAATGTCCGGGATGACTTACACGATGCTCTAGTTTGCCTACTTTGATCTGCAATTCAGTAAATGCCATAGCCATAAGTTAGCATGAATCCTAATAGACGTGGATCAGATCAAGCAGGTTGGAAGTTTAACCTAGCCTAATAGCCTACATAGGGTGGGGGTGTTTCTGGAAATTCACAGTAGCGTTGCTCGATCATTGGGTTATTTCTTGGCCATACATCCGCACGTGTGGGATAAGTATTTGGTAAGAATTTCGACGGTGAGCACATTCTAGCAGTTTACACCGGCGACATGTCATTTATGATACAGCTTCAAATCCCTCAGAATGGAGTTAGTTATATGGTAATTTAGAATCGCTATGGTTTCGCACTCATTGTTAGATACATGGTTTGTTAAGTTCGTACCGTGGCCAACTAAAATGGTTGGTTCCTCAGTTTAGGGGCTGCGACAACGCGGTCATGTAGCCCCGTCTACATTAGGTGTGTGTAGAATCTGTCCGATATAATACCGGTACTATCGCAAGAAAATGTTTAAATGGGAAAGGCTTTTGCTGCAACATGGCTAGATTTGTAGCACTGAATAACAATAAGAATCTTGAGTAGAAGCAGGATGGAACTCAAGTAGGCCCTCACGGCATCTAGTAGATACTAGAAGAACCAAGTCCATCATCATCCCTTAGCCAGTGAAAGGGAGGCAATCCAACATCTCCATGATTTGTGCATATTTTCTTCAAACACTTGTACAATCAGTCTTGGCAACATGCGAATTATAGATCAAGATTCTTGTTGATGTATTTCACATCTTTATTGTTATTTAATAACTCATTGATATTTAACTACACTTGCGCCATATTTGAGAACACACAAAAGCTGGAGTAACCATTCTTATCTTTTTCTTCTTTGATCCGAACCCTTGTACAATAATTCAGTCGCTGTTTTAATAAACCAAAAATCGCTTTCAACGTTCGTTCATTTATTTCAAATAAACCAACAGGTTATGGGTTCAGCCACGCTTTAGATAAAGTGCGTAATGAGACGAAATAAAAATCAAAGTGTTTTGTGCGTGATATTTTTACGAAAACTCCGAGAGGCCGATCTTGAGGTTAGGACTACAATGGATTCAACCAGGATAATCAGCGTTGGCCTTCTGGAAGGAAAAGCGAACTGGAACACATGGAGATACAAAATAAGTATTTACCTACGAGGGATCCCCGGAGCTTTAGGCGTAATTGAAGGCAGGTTAGTGAAGCCAACCTCACTCTCTGACAGGCGCGGATTCAAGGGGGGCGGGGGCATGGGGGTCATGACTCCCCCTCCCCCCAACGGAGACCAATTTTTTTTGCAAGCTCATAAAACGAAAAAACAACAACCAGACAAATAAAACTTAACGAATTTTAACTGAAAAACAGTGGGTTTTTTTTTCATTTTATTCAATACTGAAAATACCTTTATTGCAATTATTATGTTCTGTTACAACTGTACATATTTACAACTTCATACCTGTTATATAAAAACGATTATTTATATAACAAAATCAACTCGTCTATTTTGTTTAGCAAACCTTGTGATTATCGAATCTATGTCTATAGTGATGTCACGATGAATGTGCAGCAATGCACGGATAGGTATTTGGGGCTTTTTTCGCATCAAAAAATTTTGCCGACGACCAAACTGCAAGCTTGGTTGGCAATTTAAGCTGTGACTTTCTCCCTTTGTCCGTACCAACGCGACTTGCCGAAACTGTAACGTACCTTGATACTTTTCTCGAAGCTCGATGTAAAAGTCGCAAAACACACCGTTGCAATTTGTACGAATATTTTTGGTGCGCTAAACGCATCAAATTTCTATCCATGTAGCTTGCAAAAAATTGGTCTGGTTTTGTACGTTTGGTTATTTTGTGATTGCGTTGTTAGTGATACCATTTTTCATAACAATTTCGATTCTGTGACCCCCCCAAGCCAAACTCTAGATCCGCGCCTGCTTTCTGAGGACGCAACCACTGAAGCAATGGCGGCGTATCAGAGTAAGCTTGATGTTTTTAATAAGGCGGATAGCCACACATTGATTGTGTTAACCACTAACATGTCAGAAGAGACGTTACAAAAAACCATGCGTCTCACGTCAGCCCAGGAAGTGTGCATAGAACTCCACAAACTATTTGACGGCGTCTCTGAAGATAAAGTGTACAACTTATGCCTGCAATTTTTCAGCTACAAAAAGGCAAATGAGGATGACAACGCAACGCACGTTTCAAAATAAAAGAATCTGTGGAGCGAACTAAAGCAGGAAATGTCCAGAGATGCCGAAATCAACTCTGATCTGCCAGATGTATTTATGTTTTGTAAAATTCTAGGTACACTGCCAGAAGAATATTTTTCGTTCAAGTCTAACTGTATTTTGATGTCAAAAAGGGACAGGACAGTCGACAACCTGACCAATCAGTTGTGTGCGTACGAGAGGGCGCTCGGAGGCAAAGGAATCACCTCAACAAGAAGCACTCTACTCGGATTCGTCCAAACAGAAAACCCAACAGCAGAACTCTTCGCAAAAATATCTCCAAAAGAGCAACAAAAAGAAAATATTCTGTCCGTACTGCAGGAGACCTAACCACACTACCAAACAGTGTAGGAAGTGGATCGCCGATGGAAGACCGCCCAAGCCCAGCAACTCGAAACATCAAAAAGCGGTGCCAACATGATTTTGGTCGCTATAACCTCGACTGTGATGAACTCAGAATGCAACTCTGACGACTGATTTGTAGATAATGGATCAACGAGCCATGTTTCTAATAACAGGAACATTTTTAGGACATTTGAACCATTTTCTACGGAACACTCAGTGACCACAGCGAACGATGTGACGGTTGAGGCCATTGGAAAAGGTGACATCGAAATCGAGGCAGTGGTTAACGGCGAGCGGCTGATGTATGGTGCGTTCCTGGGATCCAGAGAAATCTATTCTCAGTCCTTGCAGCCCCAGACAAAAACAAGGACAGCAGGTTCGTCTCGTCAAGAGAGGTCTGCAATTTCGTCGTCAACGGCGAAGTGAGATTAATTGGAGTTCGTGAGCGGTTCGGTGGACTCTACAAGCTGAGAGTGAGGAGCTACTAAGTTTCGCACTCTGAATCGAATGTAGACGGCAGGTCAGTCAAGACAAAATGATTTCAATGGAACCCATTTGCAACGAAGGTAATTTGGGGGGCACAGCATGTACCGGTACTTATGAGCGGAGTAGCTTCACAGAATAAAGATTAAGCTCGACTTAATGCTTAATCGTAACAACCAGCAATTTGAAATAGGTACGGTACTTCAACAAATCCAAAATATATCCGATCATCAGTAGGCTAAGCATAAAAATCATAACTTGAATATTTAGGCCTAGTCTGTGCCTTAACTTGACAATTCTAGGAAATAGTATTTTTTTTTTAAATAAACGTATAAATGCCTCTTTGGCTGGTGGAAGTGAATAACGATTTGTTAAAGTTTGAAATTTCTGAATCAGATATCTTGCCCAGAACCCCATTGAAACAAAAACTCCATCAGGTTCATCAAGAGGGAGGAAAATCCAGCAAGAGACATTTTCACTCGGATGAATGGAAGAAATCCCATCCCGAAAGGATGGAGGCATGGTGGGCTAACAAGAAGAAAAACAGTTGAGATCTCGCAGTCGCTAGTGGCCACAACGATAAAAGTAAAGTAAGTGAAGGGTATACAAATGTCCGTTTTAAGTTATAAGGCTGCGCTTTCTTTTCCAGGCTCCTATAAAAATCTGGAAGATCTGAACACCATAGATCTGCATTTTGGCCAAAAACTCCAAAATGGACGTAAATTTATACGTGGCATGCATTGTAAGAAAGGACATAATGTATTATTTTGACCTTAAACCTGAGTAACCTAGTACCTCAATTTACGCTCCACGCTGAGGACTGGTTACCTGAATATTCGAAATTTGATTGCCGACGCTGACAGCTGCCATCTTGTGTGTGATAATTTCAACACTACCTTCAGGGGTATGCGACGTTGATATCGTGTTTTATGTACCGGGGCACTCATCTCAAAACGACGGTACTCTAAAATAGCATAACGTATACACACTCGCGTACTGACACCACACATGTAATTAGACACATTTTACTCACAGTCAAGTACAAGGGATGAAGGTTAAAGCAGTTCACAAATAAAGCAACAATATTAACAATAATGTCAGTTATTGAATATAAGTAGGCTAATTTCCCCTCTTTAAGGGCAGCCTTAACAAACATACATTTAGAAAACTCGTATTTAGACTAGTTGGTTATGCAGTGCATTATTTACGTCGCAGGTACAAAATAATACTCACTGGTCTGGAAAAAGAAAGTAATCATCCTATGTAAAACGCCGAACTGCGTATTTCTTCGAATTCAGTCGTGTGACATGATGCACTCGACCTCATTCTTTTGTTGTCTTACATATAAGGAAAAACAAGTAGTTCCGTGAAGAACTATACAGCCTATTTTCATGTATCCTACTCATGTTAATTGCCTCTATCAACATACAAAATTTAAGTTTGAAGGTTGTGATAGATTCGTAGATATTGTGAACCGTCTAAATATTTCAGATGGTCGCCAGGTTGGATTTTATGTACTGTTACATGAAGATTATTGTGTACATGTGGTATTCAAACTTCAATCACATGATTAGAACACAAGAAGTAAAAACGAGATTTAAAATTTTCACAAAGCTGCCATCTTGTGGTTATGGAAACAATTGAAATAAAATAGATGCCAGTGGATTAACATTTGTACAAGCATATAACGTGCAAAGTGTCACTGCACTCGGATGGTTAAATCGCCAGAAACGTCCATTTAAATATTTATACATCGTGTCGCCGCCATGTTTGATTTGTGCTCACCAGGTCACTGAAAGTCCTATAGGTGCAATTATGTTCATAGCTTCTATGAACAAAAAAAAAATTCAGCTTGATTGCAGTAAAAGATTCGTAGATATTGAGAACCGTCTAAATATTTCCGATGCTCGCCATTTTGGATTGTTATATGTATAGGCTATAGTGTTATGTACCATTAAAGGAAAATTATTGCGTAGGTTCATTACTCAAACTTTCACTTTGATCGTATGATTACGACTCAAGAAATAAAAACTTAATTTTAAAATGTCGCACAGCGGCCATCTTGAGGTTATGTAAACAGTTGCACTAAATTAGATGCCAGTGAATTACAATATGTATAATTATTTACTGTACCACATTTCACTGCGCTCAGAGAATTAAATCACAAGAAAAGTCTATTAAAATGTTTCAAATTCGCTTGCCCGCCATGTTCGTTTTTTACTTTGCAGGTTTATGAAAGTTACATAGATAAACGTGTAACAGTGCTCTTTATTAGCGTACAAAATGTCAGGGTAATATCTGTAATAGTTTCGGAGATATGGAATACCAGTGAAATATTTCGCACAGCCGCCATTTTGAGGTTATGTAAACAATTGAACTAAATTAGACGCCAGTGCATTACAATGTGTATAAACATTTGCTGTACGAAGTTTCATTACGTTTGGATGGTTAAATCACGAGAAAAGACTATTTAAAAGTCTCAATTTCGCTTGGCCGCCATGTTGGTTTTGTAGTTACCAGGTTTTTGAAAGTCTCATAGGCGAACTTCTAGTAGTGCCCTTTATCACCGTGCACAATTTCAGGGTGATATTGGTAATAGTTTCGGAGAGAAATTTCTCAGCCGCCATGTTGGATTGGTGAGAGACAATAAAATTTTAAGGGCACGAATATTTGTTAGTTTTCATTTTATTGATATAATTTTCATAAACAGAGAAAAGCTTGAGCATTAAGTTCAATTACACATTAAAAGCAGTGATTTGTTTAGGTTCATATCACCTACCATTCCTCTAGTTTCAGTCACGCGGCAGCACCGCCACTTGAGAATGCGAATACCGGGAGTAAGAAGTACGTGATATAGTTAGTTGTTTTTTTTTTCTATTTTACTTTGTGGTTATTAATAATCAAATCAACTCCATGTCACTGGTTACCCATGCTGAGTCACATCCCTCCACCTCACTTAAGGAGGAAGCAAGCTCTACTAAGGGATGCTAAGGAAATCTTTGCATCACCCTCTTTGCCATTGCACCAAACATTCTGCCATCCATCACAGCAACGACTGCAATCTAGAAGACCAGTAAGTGTCACTGCGGGGCAACTAATTGCTGCTGGATTTGATCTAAATGAAAGCTGGAAGCATGATTGGTCAACTAAAACATTGGGAACAAGTGCCCACCATCTTGATCCCACGAAGAAACCAAACGGCTTTGACTTACCGAGGAACTTCTGGTGCCGCATCAACATGCTCAGGACTGGACATGGTTACTGCAATTATTTCAGGTACAAGTGGGGCTGCATCAGCTCACCAATGTGTGAGTGTAACCTGGAAGAACAGACGATCGAACATCTTTATTCGTACCCTGGCATTCCTGACGATTTGTTCGCTCTCATACCCGGTTTAACCGAATGGTTGAAAAGGATGGACTTGAAAGTTTGAATATTACCTTGTTATGTATAATTGTATATTGTAAAAATTACCATACGATAAAATAAATCAAGAAAAATATTTGTATTGCTAAAACAAAATGTTGACTAAAACCATGGGCTCACGCTACGAGTTTATCACTTCGTAGGTTATAAGTGTTTCGGCTTCGGTGGCGTAGTTGTTAGCATGCTGAACTGATGTGCCCAAGATAGCGGGTTCATACCCGGCCGAAGTCGTCGGATTTTTTAAGAGCGTTAAAAATCCTCCAGTATACCTTCCTACGGAGGAGAAGTAAAGCCGGCGGTCCCATGTCATAGATTTATGGCAATTAAAAGATCCTTCCACAGATTAAACTTGTGTGCAGCTAAATTGTTAGGGTAGATTTCGTCGCAATGCTCTATTAAAGTTCCAATGTTCACCACTAGATATCATTGATATCTGGTAGCGAAAGTTGGAACTACTTGAAATTGAACGGAACTTGTAGCTCACCTTAAGGGTGTCCACTGGAAGCAGCTACAGACTCAGGCGAGCCGAACATGTCCTCGGATACTCCCGGCACTAAAAGCCATACGATAAATAATAAATAAATAAATAAATAATGATTCTAATAACAGCAATGCGAAGTATGTATAATTGGTTGTGAAGAAGAGGAAAAACGCGATGATCTGCTGTAACGGCCAGTACAAACTAGATATCTGGAAACAGTGTTATTTGAATTATTGGGCAGATTCAGATGTAGGGATATTGCCACAGTTGAAAATTAACTTAGTGATGTGGGATTATCTGAAAACATGTCCAGTTATTTAGAAAGTTGGCGAACTGGATTATCAATACCTTTTTAATGAACTACTTGATTTTTATTTTTGTCGATACCACTAGTGTATACCTGTTTTTAAGAACTGAACATTACGACGATAAATCACGAAGAAAAGCGAACTTTTAAGTAAGAAGCAAGTAAGAAAATAAACGACAATTTTGGGGGTGGGGGGTGGGGGTACGTCTCATCATCACGTAGTAACGGGTAGGTAATGAAACGAAATTTGTTACCTGCCCCTCTCCCTGGAAGAAACCCTGTGGGCGCCCATGGTGACTCAGAATAACTTTGGGCTGATCGCACGGTCCTGGAACTGGCGACGTATTTTTCAAAAGTCTGCGTTATCACCTGCCGATGGTAGGTTCTGCGCCTACCATGGTTGTATGTGGTAACGGGGAATCAGGGTTCGATTCCGTAGAGAGAGCCTGAGAAACGGCTACCACATTCAAGGAAGGCAGCAGGCGCAAAAATACCCTCACCCGGCACGGTGAGGTAGTGATGAAAAATATCGATACGGGTCTCATCCGAGGTACGGTATCGTAACTTTAAATATTGTCACGAGTATCCATTGGAGAGCAAGTCTCGTGCCAGCAGCCGTGGTAATTCCAGCTCCGATAACGTACTGTATATTAAGAGAGCTATAGCGATATTTCACTTTATCGAAAAAGCCCCCCCCCCCCCCCCCATATTCACCCCTTTCGACCGACTTTGCCGATTAACGAACTCGACCGAGATTTTAAAGGGATATATATTATGTATAACGTTGAAAGTGATTGGTGCAAAATTGCGGTAGTTATCGTGACCACAAGAAAGTGATATACTTACATATATACAGTATATACTGTGCCCATTTTGAGGGAGCCCATTGCCCGGATATATGAGTCGTTTTTCGGGATTACATTTTTGAAGTTTTGGTTTGAAGAAGAGCGCCAAGGATGAGTTTGTGATTCGCCCTGTAGGCGAGGCGTTACGTCACATGTGCGGGTTGGTTGCGCACGGAACTACGACAGGGTCACTGCTAGGAGTTGAAGGAAGTAGTAGGAAGTCAGCGGTAGAACATCGAACGGAATTCGTGTCATGCGTGGCTTAACATGAGTTCGAAGATCTTTTCCGGATCGACATTTCGCGTGCCAGACATACAGTCTACGAGGAAACACTTTTTCAGTGTTGGTCACTGAATGCTTTTATGCAGGTGGACCAGTTGTGGAATGTTCAAAACTGTTGTGGACTCATTTTGGTCTCACATACAGGTAGCCTATGGCCCGGGACATATTCATAATCCGAATCTAGGGAAATGTATAGCTTCAATCGAAGGATGTTGGAAACATGGCAAGCAATTTTGTTAGCGGACTGTTCTATACCAGCTTGAATGTTAACCAAGTTGTTGTGTCTTCTACTTGTGACACAGACTTATTTGGAAACGGTGCATGACCGGGTGATTATATTTCGAATACAACAGTCTAGATTACGGGAATTTTTTGGCAAAACCATGGTGATAATGAACAACGAACAGGAAATCATGGTAGCGAACAGTCCTAATAAACTTTGGTATCTTACTGCCATGGATCGAAACGTTACTATGGAGTGTAAAAGCATATTGGGCGGTGCAATGGAGGCCGACGTGATGAAACTTTAGATCGCGATGAGAGACCAGCAGGTCGTGAGTATGAGCGCACACGGGCGTTCGAGCCAGCTGCTGGACATGGACGTGGCCGGCTGCAGACACGGGACTCATCGTGGAAGATCACCATTAAGGGAAGTGAACAACTCTTCTACTTTGTAGAATTTAGTACATGTGATTTGTAGGCTATAGACTTTTTCACTCAACCATGTTTCAACGTTTTGATGCCAGCATTTATTTTTTGAATTATGCAGGAGCATAGTGACTGGATCATCTTTATGGATTTCTAGGCGATGTGTTTGTGTGTCACGAAGTCGAGCATATCCACGATACGGCTTATCGTTGGATGATGGCATACTTCTGAGGCATCCATGCTGCGATAGCTAGTTAGTCACTTTTCGTAGATTTTCTCGTGTACAGTCTTGTACATATTATTTTTCCCTTGTTGCATTTTTGGTCTAAAGCTATTTTTTGGGGGGTAGTGACTTGCTATAATTATTAATAATTTATGATTCTTGGGAGTTGATCTCCGTAATACTTAATGAGGTTAGTTACTTAATCGTTACTTAATGAGTTTGATTTTTCCGCACGATTAGGATTTTCTGATAATTAATAACAATATTAATTGATGATTGTAATACTTGTTATAGTTCTTGATTGAATCATGTTGAATGATTATCGGGATTTTGAAGATCTGTTGGGATCGTAAACTTGGAATTTAATCATTTTTGTCTTGTGTTATATTCAATAATTATAATAAATTTATTGGGTGATAGTGAACCAGTCTGTGGTGTTCACATAATCGAATTTCGGATTAAGTTATAGGCGGACGGTAATGAGGTCGTAATTAATAATGTAATTTGGATTTCTCTAAGGAGATATTTTATTTTCAAAAGAAAGTTGCGGTGTGGAGCGCTTATGTCAAATAGGGAGTGTTTTTGTAAGATGACCATTGGAAGGCAAACTAATTGTTAATCACAATTAAATGGTTTATCTGGCATGATAGCTGAGTTGATTGGGCAGAGACGCGTGTTCTGATCCCACAATAATTATTCTAATCCATTAATAGAAGCAATAAGGCTCAATGGAATTTGGAAATATGGAAATAATGTTTATGATTAATTAATGTTGTATGTGAAATGAAGTTAATGATTTTGGAGGATGATTCCTCATACTGTATTCTCAAAAAGAAGGGTTAAGCCAGTGGAGCAACTCCAAACCATCAACCAGATAACGTCATCAGTGGAATTCCGAATTCCACTTGTTTTTGCTCACACCTTACAAACATTCAATGGAATGATTTAGAATTGCCGAACAATTAATATATATTTCTTTTCTATGCAACTTTCAACATCATGTGATGAAATATAAAATGTGAAGCCTATTCAATGCTCGGTGATATGGGGCATTCGTGGAATGCAGACCTCATGTTCAGATGATTTTTGTTAACCGTCATAACTGATCCATAATTCATCTAAATGTAATAATCACATGGTAATAGTGCATTACACCCAAATCTAATAAATAAATAAATTTATTTCTCTAGGATTTTTTTAAATCAACGTAGTTGTTGGAGTGATTAATAAATTCCAAGTGTGGAATTTACGATTGATAGAATTGAATAACTTGAAAACCGCCTGATCAATAAGTTACTATGAGAATTTTTTTAATAAAATATTAAAGGTCGTACATGTTTCGGAATATCAATGATTCCATCATCGGCGTGTAAAAATATTATACCTTAAAAAACTAATTAACATTATCAAGAAAATGGATATCCTTACAAATCAGTGTTAAATTTAAAATAATGAAAACGTTCAATTATACTGTAACTATTTATTTTATAGGTTAAGGTTACTTTAAGGTTTGTAGCATGGCCACCACTTGCTGCTGGGTCATGGCAAGGAATCTAGTGCAGGGTGCTATGGAATTCTTTGTAAAGGTCCAGCAGTGAGGCAGGAGGGGGCCATGCTCATTTGAGTTGCATATCTGTATCTATATTTTTTTTTACTATAGTCAATTGTTTTGAGGTTAGTTTTGTTGTAAAATTTTTGTCAGTTGTTCAGTTTCTCTTTGTCAAGAATGGAAAGGGGTTATGTTTGAGAATGTAGAGGATCTGTGATATGGAAATGGATGATATGCTAGGACTATAGATATGTTAAATGATGGATTGTGAATCAGATATTGAAAGGAGTTTTTATGAAAATATATGATTATAAAAAGACTCCATATTGTGCTAATACAACCACTACCCCAATATTAGTACAGTTACAATATTAATTATATTTAAACACAAATTGTGCTAAATGTTCCGGCATAACTCAACAAAATGACAGTGTTTCGCCCCGGTGTGCGATTGGGCTCTTCAGTTGGTTAAAGCACACCTCACCAAGACACTGTCTAGTACACACTGGGAAGGCCATTGCAAGACGTATTTGACACATGTGTATCTACGTCACGAGAAAAGCCAGTGCACTATGGGAGTCGAAACTCCATTTGGTGTATTCTTGGAATACACGGTACGAGAGAATATAATTTTTAATGCTTTTGCATGTTCATTCCTTCCTTCTCATCAAACACCAACAGTGATCTTCTATTTTCTCTTTGGTGATCATGTCGCTTATATCTTTTGTGAGTCTGTTCTAGATATATATCTTCCATGACCCGCCTAGCGTCATCTAGCAGCGAATCTATGAAGCTCCTCAATTCTTCCTGGTGCAAGAGGATTTACTTATCCATCTGGCCACCAGATTTTGCTCCCATCGCCAGCTATCTTCTCCGTGAGCAAGAGAACTTCGTCTACTTTTTCACTCACCATGCTGCTCTAGTATCGCCTGTTATCAACTCTTTGAAGACCATCTCCTCAAGAGAATTTAATTTCTTATGTTGGTTATGCTGATATGTATACCTTTTGTCTCCTACCCCCACTCTCTCCCTTTCCCTAGTCCCTCTGTGCTTCGCTGAGTGGGTCTCACTTGTGCGCCGGCCGTCGACTCAGTTAAGGCTCAACTTGAGATAGCCTCCTGTCCTAACGAGGCATTTTTAGATTCCACGCCATGTGGTAACTTTAAACATCAAGGAGAACCTCACCTTCGCCATGCAGCAAAGTTAAGTACAAACTTCAAGTTTTAACCTCATCTTCATGGTTTTAACTTCTACATGCTTTTAACGATCTTTTATAGGCAGTGTGAAATTACTTATTTGTTGAAATAATCATCCTTCGCGGGATTTTCCATGTTGGGCTTTTGTCTAATTAAGCCAATCTTGGTGAAAAGCAGCATTTCTTATGCTTGTTAAATGAGAGATCTTCTCACCACGTGGGATATCATCTATTACCCGCTGTCTATAAAGATTAAGCTCGCTCCACCGCTGGAATAACTTTGGCCCCATTCTGCTATTAGGATCGTTCTGGAACCTTCCAGATCCTGTACTTTATCTACAAGTCACGCCGTCATGTATGTTCCACTCACTCGTGGTAATGCCATCTTAAACTAGGAAATCTTCCTTATAAATAAATGCTCCATAACTAATTTTCTTTCCTCCGTTGGATTTGTTCAAGCGCATTTAATTGCAATTCAAAACTTTTTCAAGCAATAGACTTTCGCCTATCCAGTGCAACCAGTCATTTTCCACGAATGCAATAATTTTCTTTGCCATAAACTTCCGTGTTACTACAGTGAATTTGACATCCATTCAACAAACTATAGTGAGAAACAGTGCTTTCAGTATTTCTTCCGCGTAGCGCTCGTCCGATTGTTCTAAATAAGGCCATTAGCATTTACCTTCCATCCCACTTGCTTTTTCCTAAACCCCTTACTAACAAACCATATTAATAAAGTTATTTCTAGGGTTCACGAAAGGGAAACTTGCCCCATTGGTTTCGTGATTCCTACTTAAACATAGGAGGTCGAGAACCTTCCTTTTGATTTTCTCTTCAGGTTTCACAGTAAGTGACCTGTCCTTATTTGTATAATAACCAAAAGTAATTCATCTTAAATATAAGAAGTTGTAGGAACTTCTATCTTATTCTTCATGTTTTTCTTATTGTTATTTTCGAAGTTGTCACTCTTTCTAGAATATTCTCTCAGGAGTTTCTTAAAGTACACACCTTGTACTCTATTTATTGTTAAATTAATCTTACAAAGATTTTAGAAAATATATAAGGTTCGAAATCTCATAAATTGTTAATTGCCTGGCGCAAACGTTTAATGCTTTCTGAGGTCTGTGACCCCAAAATTGTTAACCAAATTGAAAATATATTTGTTAAAGTTATCAACTTCTTTTGCCTTGTTAAATAAATTAAATATTTGTATATATATATACTACAGTTAGGCAAGATCCTGGCTTTCCTAACTCTTCCTCAGTTCATGCCATCGTTAATACAGAATAAATCTGTTACTATCTGTCTTGCCAGACTATCACCCTTCACCATAGAAGTCTTATGCATGCTTGAGAGGGAATACACTAAAGCCTTTCTCTGGCAAACCGCCCAAGTCTTAGCTGCGGTTCCCGTCAGCTTCGACCAAGCTCGTACCCACTTTAGGTATCAGAGAGCTGATTTGCAGTGGCAACCGCCTCTAAGTGCATTTAAAGTTAAAGTTATAACTTTTGTGGGACTCTCATCCTATTTTTCTATCCTTTTTCTCCAGTCCGAAATCCACCTCCTTTTATTTATCATCTTCCCTTGGTGGTTAGGTTATTCCTCAGCCAATAATCTACCCAAAAAGTTGGTCCCAGAAACCCGGGAGATTCCATTTGTTGTTCCTTTGCAGAGGTTATTTGACAATACCTTGCAAATTATTAATATCTGCTTTGAATCTTTCAGCTATAACTACATCGTGCAAAGCCTGTGAAGGGGAAAGAGGCCGCTCCTGTCTCCTTTGTTGTGTCCCGTTCTTTCTACTTATTCGCTGCTGCCAACTTGACATCATCTCCAAGTTTCAACAGTTTCGTGAGTTACATTTCAATCTATTTTCTTTGTCATGGCTCCTACTGAAAAAGATGAAACTCTCATTGCTAGACGTTCTTCCTATAAAGGGCAACTCACCAGATTCAGAAATTTCATCAACAAATTAAATCCCGCCGAGTGTGATTTAGACATCTTAACACAACGCCTTAAGTTGTACGAACGGTCCTATGATTATTACGATCAAACTCAAACCGAGATTTAATCCGCTTGCCCAGAACTTCAATCGGATCGGGACGAGGTCGAATCCTTGTACTTTGAAGGGATTGCCAAGGCCCACCAACTGATCCACAGTATCTCAGAACCGGACACTAGGGTCATCAATCCGGCCCAGTTCGCACCCGCTTCACTTCACAAGAACAAACCGAAACCGTTACTTCCAAAGATAAGCCTACCTCACTTCTCAGGCCAGGAAGGTGAATGGTTTTCTTTTTATGAACTTTACTGCTCACTCGTTCATGACAATAAGGAAATTCCCGACATTCATAAATTCTACTTCTTACGTACGTCTTTGGAAGGCGAGGCCTTGGCCTTGGTTCAGTCACTGTCTTTAAGCGCAGATTACTACCACATCGCCTTTAATCTCCTTAAAGAGAGATATGGTAATTTACGTTTGTGTGTAGCTCGCCACATCCGCTGCCTGTTCAACCTGCCAGTCGTCAAACCTAATGACGTCACCTCTTTAAGAGACCTGTTAGACTCTATTCAATTGCACGTGAGAGCGTTATATCAACTTAAGCAGCCCGTCCAAACATGGGACACCATACTTATTCATCTAGCTACATCCAGATTCGATTTTTCGACTTTAAAGGCTTGGGAGATCGAACTCGCTCGCAAGGAGAAATACTCGTTCGAACACCTCATCTCGTTTCTCAACAGCCGATGTCAAGTCCTTACAGCACTCTCATTTCAGTGCGAAAATGTCGAAACGAGTCATAAGGGTCGCATTTTTGAGAAAAAACTTGTCTTTTCAAATGGTCATCAGCCCCCATCTGTCGAGAACAAGCAAACTCGTCCTGCTTCTTTCAACCATCCAAGAGAACATATCAGGCCGCTCAACAAATCTTTAAAATGCACGCTCTGTAAAAAGCTTCACACATTGTATTTGTGCAAATCCTTTAAAGAATTGTCTGTCGAAGATCGAATGAAGTTTGTCTTCAATAGCAAACATTGCTTCTACTGCTTGTCACCTAAGCATTCTTCTTCTAACTGTACGTCATCCAATCTCTGTTTCCATTGTAAAAAACCGCACCATTCTTTATTGCACGTTCATGATAAATCGAGGTCATCAGTACCCGCTTCTTCAAACTCCATGCAGAGCAGCTCCGAACAAACTAATGCTTCTTCCTACATTTCTAACGCCGAAACTTCTCACAGTGCGCAAGTCCTTTTGTCCACTGTACAATTCGAAATCCAAGATAAATTTGGAAATTGGGTTCGAACCCGCGGTCTTCTCGATTCCGCTTCAACACACAACTTTGTTTCGCAATCATTAATTAAAAAACTAGGTCTTTCGTCAGCGCCTATTTCCATCAATGTATCCGGCATTGACAATTTGAAAACTCAAGTCTTGCAGTCTTCAAAATTGAAAATCAGTGACATTTGTCAAAGAAACACCAATCTTAACTTAAACTGTCTCATTCTTACCAGTATTGGCAAGGACACTCCTAGCAGCTCTATTAATACTTCCGGTTTAAAGATTCCTTCGCACTTAAGGTTAGCTGATCCTCAGTTTAATGCTCAAGGTCCCATTGATGTACTTTTCAGTGCCAATGTTTTCTGGAATTGCCTTCGCAAACAAACACGTAGGCTATCTTCAACCGTGGTCGCCAGAGACACCGATTTTGGTTGGGTTATTACTGGTGAAATCCAACAACCCAGTCTTCAAACCAAATCGCAATGTCATTTTATTACTGCTGATATAAATCCCTTTTCTGAAAAAGAGAACACCTATGTTTTCGATCTCGTTACTTTTGAAAAACACTTGCCGAAACGATGTCTCATCTTAAACAACTACGCCACCTTTGTAAGTTGTTTAAATGATTTTGTCTTCTTCCAGCACAAGATGGCAATTCAAGTTCGCCTCGCCTTGTGTTACTTCGTTTACCTTCTCATGTCATTTTTTATAGCAGGTAATTGCTTAAACTCTCTATTGAAAACTAACTTCCCCTTGTGTAAAACCATGGCTATCAGTCACCATCATTTCGCTGTAAGCTATGTTTCACTTATTTCACTATTTAGAAGGACGGCCACGGCCGGCTCCCTCCTTCTTCCTCACAATTGGAAGCCGCTTTTGAAACCGCTTGAAAATCTGAATTCTCTAGCATCTAGAATAACTATTCTTACGCATAAACTCCTTCTCAATGTCCCAGCTTCTCTTCCTATTTCGGAAGAATCAAGCTTTTTTCTGTCGAAAATTGTCGGATTCCGTAATCCTCAAAATTATGCGAAGTTGATTTCTTACTTTATTTCATATGTCTCTAAATTGTTTTTTCACGTCCAAGCCACGAATGACTGCATGTCGTGTCACTTGCTTCGCTTTAAGCCACAGCTGATTGTGCTTGTGTTGTTTGTTTATTTCGAACTGCTTGTTTTTCAATCTTGTTTGTATACAAGCTTGAGTAAGGCCAAGTTGCTGTTTATTTCCTGTATGCTTGCCAAAGGTCAGAGCAAGTTTTTCTTATCTCAACTCTGGCTGATTGCCAACCATTGTCTTGCGAGTCGCTTCCGTAAGTTCAGATGCTGCTCAACTCATCACCAAAATAAACATGTTCCGGTCAAGGACTCTTTCAGATATTTATATTCCTTATCTCGCTGTACTATGTGGGTCAAGGCCGCGCTTGCCTGTGTCTCCCACTTGTTCAGACTCGTATCCTACAACTGCTTCGATTCTTGTTTCATAACATCGTTGCATATCTTTTACGCGCTTATGTATTGCACTCTGCTTACATATTTTGCAATCTTATTGTTCATTGATGAACAAACTTGTTTTTTCTCGTCGTCACATTCGATGTGTTTTTGTATTTATACTTGTTATGTCACGTTTCTCGCTGACTTATGTATTTTTCTGATTAACCCCTTTGATACTTATTATGACTTAAGGTCATTGTTTATGGCTACTAGATTGTTACCTATGGCGTTCTTGCCTCCTACTCGCATAGTTCCTTTGTTTATATGGTATATTCTTATCCTTAATAGATGTACTTGTTTCTATACGCTTTGTTTAAACTTGTCAATTCTCCTTTCGCATCTTATCGCAATCTTTACTAGTGCTTTATTTCCCTCAGCTTCTAGCTATTTTGTGTTTGAAGGTGTTGTTAATTCTCTTTTTTTAACTCCGCTTTCCAATGACCCTGATGACCTGCTTCCACTCACACCTGGTCACTTCCTTATCAGCACTTCTCTTTCTGACCCTCCTCCTCTTCCCAATTCTTACAGGGATTCTAATTTGCCTATTGTTTGGCGTAAACTTGAAGCCCTCCGCAATTCTTTTTGGAAGAGGTTGAACTTGGAATATTTAACTTCCTTGCAACGGAGACAGAAGTGGTTTCTTTCCAGTCCCGACATTAAAGTGGGGGACTTGGTCTTGGTTAGGGATGTTTCCCCCCCCCCCCCTTAGTTTGGACTTCTGGTAGAGTGAGCGAGTGTTATCCTGGAAGGGACGGGAGAGTCAGGGTGGTCAGATCCTTGACCACTAATGGTCCGATCACAAGACAACTTTCTTTGATCGCTCCATTACCTTTAAATGTTTACTTGTTTTTCTTGTTCTCTGTTGGTGTTTACCCCTCCCAGTATGGTGTATTCTTGGAATACACGGTACGAGAGAATATAATTTTTAATGCTTTTGCATGTTCATTCCTTCCTTCTCATCAAACACCAACAGTGATCTTCTATTTTCTCTTTGGTGATCATGTCGCTTATATCTTTTGTGAGTCTGTTCTAGATATATATCTTCCATGACCCACCTAGCGTCATCTAGCAGCGAATCTCTGAAGCTCCTCAATTCTTCCTGGTGCAAGAGGATTTACTTATCCATCTGGCCACCAGATTTTGCTACCATCGCCAGCTATCTTCTCAGTGAGCAAGAGATCTTCGTCTACTTTTTCACTCACCATGCTGCTCTAGTATCGCCTGTTATCAACTCTTTGAAGACCATCTCCTCAAGAGAATTTAATTTCTTATGTTGGTTATGCTGATATGTATACCTTTTGTCTCCTACCCCCACTCTCTCCCTTTCCCTAGTCCCTCTGTGCTTCGCTGAGTGGGTCTCACTTGTGCGCCGGCCGTCGACTCAGTTAAGGCTCAACTTGAGATAGCCTCCTGTCCTAACCAGGCATTTTTAGATTCCATGCCATGTGGTAACCTTAAACATCAAGGAGAACCTCACCTTCGCCATGCAGCAAAGTTAAGTACAAACTTCAAGTTTTAACCTCATCTTCATGGTTTTAACTTCTACATGCTTTTAACGATCTTTTATAGGCAGTGTGAAATTACTTATTTGTTGAAATAATCATCCTTCGCGGGATTTTCCATGTTGGGCTTTTGTCTAATTAAGCCAATCTTGGTGAAAAGCAGCATTTCTTATGCTTGTTAAATGAGAGATCTTCTCACCACGTGGGATATCATCTATTACCCGCTGTCTATGAAGATTAAGCTCGCTCCACCGCTGGAATAACTTTGGCCCCATTCTGCTATTAGGATCGTTCTGGAACCCTCCAGATCCTGTACGTTATCTACAAGTCACGCCGTCATGTATGTTCCACTCACTCGTGGTAATGCCATCCTAAACTAGGAAATCTTCCTTATAAATAAATGCTCCATAGCTAATTTTCTTTCCTCCGTTGGATTTGTTCAAGCGCATTTAATTGCAATTCAAAACTTTTTCAAGCAATAGACTTTCGCCTATCCAGTGCAACCAGTCATTTTCCACGAATGCAATAATTTTCTTTGCCATAAACTTTCGTGTTACTACAGTGAATTTGACATCCATTCAACAAACTATAGTGAGAAACAGTGCTTTCAGTATTTCTTCCGCGTCGCGCTCGTCCGATTGTTCTAAATAAGGCCATTAACATTTACCTTCCATCCCACTTGCTTTTTCCTAAACCCCTTACTAACAAACCATATTAATAAAGTTATTTCTAGGGTTCACGAAAGGGAAACTTGCCCCATTGGTTTCGTGATTCCTACTTAAACATAGGAGGTCGAGAACCTTCCTTTTGATTTTCTCTTCAGGTTTCACAGTAAGTGACCTGTCCTTATTTGTATAATAACCAAAAGTAATTCAGCTTAAATATAAGAAGTTGTAGGAACTTCTATCTTATTCTTCATGTTTTTCTTATTGTTATTTTCGAAGTTGTCACTCTTTCTAGAATATTCTCTCAGGAGTTTCTTAAAGTACACACCTTGTACTCTATTTATTGTTAAATTAATCTTACAAAGATTTTAGAAAATATATAAGGTTCGAAATCTCATAAATTGTTAATTGCCTGGCGCAAACGTTTAATGCTTTCTGAGGTCTGTGACCCCAAAATTGTTAACCAAATTGAAAATATATTTGTTAAAGTTATAAACTTCTTTTGCCTCGTTAAATATATTAAATATTTGTTTTTGGATTTATCATTTCGCAAATACTACAGTTAGGCAAGATCCTGGCTTTCCTAACTCTTCCTCAGTTCATGCCATCGTTAATACAGAATAAATCTGTTACTCTCTGTCTTGCCAGACTATCACCCTTCCCCATAGTAGTCTTATGCATGCTTGAGAGGGAATACACTAAAGCCTTTCTCTGGCAAACCGCCCAAGTCTTAGCTGCGGTTCCCGTTAGCTTCGACCAGGTCCTTACCCACTTTAGGTATCAGAGAGCGGATTTGCAGTGGCAACCGCCTCTAAGTGCATTAAAATTAAAGTTATAACTTTTGTGGGACTCTCATCCTATTTTTCTATCCTTTTTCTCCAGTCCGAAACCCACCTCCTTTTATTTATCATCTTCCCTTGGTGGTTAGGTTATTCCTCAGCCAATAATCTACCCACCATTCCAAAGTAATTATAACCTTACCTTGGCATTGAATATATAATTTTCAAAAGAAAATATGTATTGTCCGTTGAGCCATTATATATTTAAACACAAATTGTGCTAAATGTTCCGGCATAACTCAACAAAATGACAGTGTTTCGCCCCGGTGTGCGATTGGGCTCTTCAGTTGGTTAAAGCACAACTCACCAAGACACTGCCTAGTACACACTGGGAAGGCCATTGCAAGACGTATTTGATACATGTGTATCCGCGTCAAGAGCAAAGCCAGTGCATTATGGGAGTCGAAACTCCATTCCACCGGGGCGAAACACTGTCATTTTATTGAGTTATGCCGGAATATTTAGCACAATTTGTATTTAAATATATAATGGCTCAACGGACAATACATATGTTCTTTTGAAAATTATACAATATTAATTGACATGCAATGGAAAAAAATACCTTAAAAATGTTATTTTGGCATTCTGTTAATATCTCGAATAATATACACTTCTCTTTTCGTAAAACATCACAATTAACACCGGCTATCAGACAGATTCTACACACACCCAAAGTACACGGGGCTACATGACCGCGTTGTCGCAGCCCCTAAACTGAGAAACCATTTTCGTAAAATGTAGTGTACCCATATGACATTATCTGGAGAACATGTATTCGTAACCCAACTGCTCGCGGTCTTTCGGGGTATATTACGTTCCCCCACTGTACGAACACATGTTCAGGATTTGATAACTACAAGGTAACTACTCTACAGGAAAAACAAACATATTCCTAAAATGATTGCATTTAATTCTAAATCATGGCATAATAAACAACAACAAAAGAAACTCATTACATTTAAATTACTCCCAACAAATGCAAAATAAAGTTTGGAGCACACAGATGAGAGTTCGAAAGGGTCACAAGTCCTAAATTTACTCATCTGTGCTCCGCAGCTCGTATCAAAATCTGACCTCCTCAGGCATGCTGCAACACTGTCTCTTGTGAGTTCCTGAGTCTAGGTACGATGTCTCAACACCCTAATTTACACTTTCACTAAATATATTCCACACTTAAAAATCATTCATTGTCACATGACGAACGTTCATATTTCATGCACATCACTTATAATAATAATAATACCAATCAAAGCAAACATTACATAAGACTGTACACATATATCACTTCTTATTCCTTAATGATACTCTACTTGATTCAATCTGACTGTCCGTGGTGCTCACGGTACATTTATCTCTACTTTACGATTCAACAATGAGTAGTGGTTTTGTGACAGTTCTATACCCTCCTCCTCCTCACCCTCCTCACAAGAGGGCGGCGACGCGATATCTCTCGAACCCCTGGTTGGATTTGAACAAATGAGGTGTCGTTAAACTCGGGCTGACACCCCCTTTCCATTGGACAACATATTTCCACCTCAAAAATAAAACCTACCCCTACTAGGGGTGAAAATGTATTTTTTAGAAAAGCTCGCTTTCCAAGTGCAACATGTGAGAGTTTAAATGCCAATATGGAATGAAACGTTGTTCTACATAAAGTGCATGTGTACGGTGGAAAGCCACTATGAATTAGCATGTTCACTCATGGCTTTTGTAAGAGGGTGGGGGAGCGGTTCCTTGTTGACAAGTCCTTGTGGACAAGTCGTTGTTTACAGGTCCTTGTGGATGAGTCCTTGTTGACAGGTCCTTGTGGATGAGTCCTTGTTGATGAGTCCCTTTGGACTGATCCCTTTGGACCGGTCCCTTTGGCCTGGTGTTACGGACTGGTCCATGAATTTATTTAAATTATGTCAAAGGGCCTAACTACATTTTGCATGTTAAGCAGTGTGTTGAACTGACGTTGTTCACTAATCCCCCACTACTATAATGGGATAACGATATGAAAGGAAAGTGACGAAATACATGTGAACATACAAGGGATCTAACTTGGTGGATGGATGTGTTCTAACGAGTCATTTGTAGTTGAAAGATAATAATACATGTTCTTAAGATGTTAAAACTGTGGAGATGGCACGTGCAGTAAAACGTCTTGTTATATTTCCTGTGTCATATTACAGACATGGCAGAGAGCGCACAGATCTGTTGCTATGACTAACGCTGCAGTAATTTGAAACCGCAAGTGTTCATGAAGACAATGGGTGATGATCATGCAAAGTTAGCAGTTATTGGATATTACACAGGTGTTCCTTCCGGTGTCATGTTGTTGACATGGCAGAGAGCGCGCAGATCTGTTGCTATGACTAACGCTGCAGTAATTTGAAACCACAAGTGTTCATGAAGACAATGGGTGATGATCATGCAAAGTTAGCAGATATTGGATATTACACAGGTGTTCCTTCCGGTGTCATGTTGCTGACATGGCAGAGAGAACACACTGCTGTTGCTATGACTGACGCTGCAGTAATTTGTAACCCTCAGGTGTTGGTCAAGACAATGCGTGATGATCATGCAAAGTCAGCAGTCATTGGATACCACACAGGTGTTCCTAGTGTACTTTGGACTCTCAGCTGTATTGGGAAAGGAATTGCAATGATCTGCAAAAAACTGCTGACACGAGCGATGAGAGTTTATATAAGAGAGGTGTCATATATCTCCCTACTGTCAGTCTTTATTACTCGCATTGAGTGAACAGTGCTCTATTACTGCTCAAGAGTTGTAAAAAAGCCTTTTTGGTAGAAAATCATTAAATTATTTTGCAAGGTAAGTACTTATTATTAATGGATTGTAGTCTTTTATTACTAATTGATGTTGAAGTTATTGATTGGAATGTATTTATTGATTGATTGATTGATTGAATGATTTGTTTACAGATAATTGGTTACCTGTAGGTTACCAGATTCCTACAATCTGTTCATTCAGTGGCAGCAGTTGATAAATTATAAAAAGGTAAGTGCCCCCTCTAATAACTTTTAAACAGTTAGAGTGATATTTTCCAATGTTCACCACTACATGTCAGTGAAAATGGTATATTTAGCAGTCAAAAGTTGGAACTACTTGACCATGGTGTGTAAAGCTAATTTTGTAGGTTAGATTTTGATTACCACTCTATTAAGTCTGAATGTTCATTGCTAGGTGTCAGTGACAGAGGGAATATTTAAAGACTTAACCTCAGTTCACCTAACATAATCTAACTTTACCTAACTTAACCTTGTCACGTGACATGTTTTACAAGTTTAGACTTGCTTTATGACTGACTATGACGTCACACTTAGCTCACTTAACTGGTGGCTGCTGGTTTCTATCGCGTGACATGTTCTACAAGTTTAGACTTGTTTTAAGACTGGCTATGACGTCACACTTAGCTCAATTAACTGGAGATCGCTGGTTTCTATCACGTGACATGTTCTACAAGTTTAGACTTGCTTTAAGACTGGCTATGACGTCACACTTAGCTCACTTAACTGGTGATCACTGGTTTCTACCACTCTATCAAGTTCCAATGTTCACCGCTAGGTGTCAGTGACAGTGGTATATAGTAACCCCCAGTTAGAACTACATGAAGTTAGACTTGCTAGGAGTTCACAGATGATCGATTTTAATACCCTGCTATAACCATTGACTGGAATGTAATTAAACTATTTATATTTTACTTTGTTTTATCATTTATTAACATTTTTTATTTCTTTCTTTTATAGGTAATTTCGAAAGTGATCATCATGTTCAAGTGTGGTGAATGCAAGAAACAGTTCTCAAGACATGACAACCTTCAACGACATGCAAATGCTAAACATGACATCAAAATGTGTGTGTGCAGTCATTGTGCTACCACATTTAGCAGACAAGATAATCTTGCACGTCATGTAAATTTAATGCATGTTAGTTCAGCACCATTTTCGTGTTCAGTTTGCGAACTTGGTTTTTCTGCTGTAAAGCGATATCAATCCCACATGGTTGAAGTGCATGGAGAACAACAGGAATTGAAATCTGTAAAACCATCAACTAGCACGGAACCTTTAAATGAATGTGATGCTCAAAAGCGTAAACGTTCTCAAGATTGTGAAAATAGTTGTGCAACAAAAAGAAAGAAGATTGGTGAACCTTCGATAACACATTGTAATGTATGTAATATTGATATACCTTCTTCAATCATTCATGGACATTTACGCAGTATTCATCATAAAAATAACGCTTGCCATGAAAGAAATTCTGGAAATATTCAACAAATTGGTAGTGCATTTAAAAGTCGAATTGCTAGTTATAGACTTTATAGTAAAGAAAAAACTCAAAGTATTGAATCATTTTTTAAAAATATTCAACCTACTGTGTTTGGCTTAGTAGAAAATGATTTAGTAGAGCATAAAACAATTAAAATGAATTTTGAACTTTTTGGACTCTATGTAAAAACTGGGAGTGAAGGTGAAATTACGGATATCAAATCTTTCAATAAAAAAACATAATTGTTAGCTAATCAACTAATATTAGTGATATATACCAAAATATTTTAAGTGCTATCATTGTGAAGAGTGAAGAGTTCCAGGAAAGGGAGTCAGGCTGGGCGTTGGTTGAAGTACTTCATTTAGAAACCAACCTGAATAAATATAACCCCATTCGAGCATCATCATACATTGATTTGCCAGGATGGATCAAACGAAAGAAAGCTGTTGTGAACGTTTTGAATAATGCTGACGCATGTTTTGCGTGGGCTGTAACTTCAGCTCTCCATCCAGCAGTGGAGCATATGGATAGATCATCATCTTATCCTCACTATTCTTCAGTGTTAGATTTAAAAGAAATAGAATTTCCTATGGCGATAAAAGACATTCAACGTTTTGAAGAGCTGAACAATGTAAGTATTAATGTTTATGGAATTGAAAATTAGAGAATAGTAGGTCCTCTATATTATACTCAGAAAAAAAGGATTCTCATGTAAATTTACTATACATAACCGAAGGTGAAAATGCTCACTATTGCTGGATAAAACATTTCAGTAGACTAGTCAGTAGTCAGGTTTCAAAACACGATGGTAAAAAGTGATTGTGTGATGGCTGTTTGTTACATTTCCAGAAAGAGGACCAACTAATTCAACATAAAAAATGGGTGTGTAATCATGTTTGTACGGTATTACCGACTCCTAAAAATAACATTCTAAAATTTAAGGATTATGAGAAACAGCTTCGAGTACCATTTGTTATATATGCTGACTTCGAGGCTTTGCTAAAACCATTTAATACATGTTCATCGAATCCAGCCCAACCTTTTACCAACACCACTCACATTCATGAACCTTTTAGCTTTGTATATTATATTAAATGTAGTTATGATGACTCTTTAAATAAGTTTGAGCTCTATAGAGGACCTAATGCACCTAAAGGTTTCATGGAAAGGCTTGAGAAAGATGTCATTCGTATATCCTCTATTTTAAATGCGATCATTCCAATGGAGTCACTAACTTCATCAGAGCAAATGAATTTTGAAACTGAAACTAATTGTTTTATATGTGGTGAATGTTTATATGCAGATAGGGTTCGCGATCATGACCATTTAACAGGAAAATATCGTGGTGCTGCTCACCAAGAATGTAATTTAAATTACAGAGTAAGTAGATTCATTCCGGTCATTCAACATAACGGTAGCAAATACGATAACCACTTCATCGTTAAAGAATTTGGAGCTTCAGATGTGAAAATTGATGTGATTGGAAATAATAAGGAACAATACATATCGTTCACAAAATACATCAAAACTAGGAATAAAAAACATTAAACTGCGATTTTTAGATTCATTCCGCTTTATGCCGAGTAGTCTTGATAAGCTGGCTAGTAATTTAAAATAAGATCAGTTTCATGAAATTCAACGTGTCTTTCCTAAAGAAGATGATTTTAATTTGATTCGTCAAAAGGGTATATTCCCTTATGAATATATTAACTGTGTGGAACGTCTTGAGGAGTGTTCTTTACCACCGAAAGATGCATTTTACAGTTCCTTAAACACAAGTCATATCAGTGATCAGGAATATTTACGTGCACAACGTGTATGGACACAGTTCCACATTCAAACTTTAGGAGAATTTTCAGACATATATTTGAAGACAAATGTGTTATTATTAGCAGATGTTTTTGAAAATTTTCGGAATGTTTGTATGAAAACTTATGACCTTGATCCTTGTCAGTATTTCACTGCTCCTGGGTTAAGTTTGAGTTCAATGTTGAAAAAAACCAAAGTAAATTTAGAATTAATGACTGATATAGACATGATCAATTTTATAAAATCATCAATTCGAGGTGGATTAAGCCAATATAGTGGACGGTACTCTAAAGCATATAATAAATACATGCCTAGCTACAACCCTTGTGAAGAGTCAAAGTATATTGTCTACCTAGATGCAAATAACCAATATGGTTGGGCTATGAGTCAATATCTACCACTGAAAGATTTTCGCTGGCTGACACAACCTGAAATTGATGACTTACATGTTGACACTCTTAATGATAACGATGATAAAGGATATATTTTAGAGGCAAATCTTGAGTACCCTAAAGAGTTACATGATGATCATAATGATTTACCATTTTGTCCTGAGAATATGAAATCTCCATACATCACATCACGAACAAAAATGTTAATTGCTAATGTAAATGATAAATGTAAATATGTAATACATTATCAAAACTTGAAACAGTGTCTACAGCATGGATTGAAATTAACTAAAATTCATCGCGTATTGCAATTTCATCAGTCAGCATGGCTCAAAACTTATATTGATCTAAACAATAATTTAAGAACACAGTCAACAAACGCGTTTGAAAAATATTTTTATAAACTCATGAATAATAGTGTTTTTGGAAAGACTATGGAGAATGTTGATAAACGAGTTGATGTAAAGCTGATAACAAAGTGGGAGAATGATGGTAAAAGGTATGGTGCGAACAACTTAATAAGCAAGCCTAACTTTCATAGCTGTTCAATTATTCATGAGGATTTAGTTGTAATACAAATGAATCGTCTTAAAGTAACTTACAACAAACCCATATATGTGGGTTACACCATTCTGGAATTGTCAAAAACACTTATGTATGAATTTCACTATGATTATGTAAAGAAAAACTATCTTGATAATGCTAAATTACTCTACACAGACACAGATTCTTTTATTTATGAGTTTAAAACTGATGATTTTTATGAGGATATCAAAACTGAGCTAAATAGGTTTGATACAAGTGACTACCCCGAGGATAATATTTACCATTTACCTCTAGTAATCAAAAAGGTTCTTGGGAAATTTAGGGATGAATATGCTGGTGTTATTATAGACACCTTTGTAGGCACAAAATCTAAATCATACATCTATATGACAATTGATGATGTAGTAGTAAAAAAATTAAATGGAGTGAAAAAGAATGTTGTTAGTAAAGAGTTAGATATAAGTGATTATAAAAACTGTATAGTTAGTAACCCACCTGTATTATATAAGAAAATGTGTGTATTTAGAAGTAAAAATCATCAGCTACATACCAATTTGCTGAACAAAGTTGCTTTAAGTAATGAAGACAACAAACGATTCATTATACCCAACACATTTGATACTCTTGCTTGGGGAAACAGTCGCATTGACGACTATTACTTTTCTTAAGTGTAATTATCACTATATTGTAATATTTGTAGTGTGTTTTTTATATTGTAATATTTTTTTGTAAAAACTATAAGTAGAATGTATAATGTTAGGCTACTGTAGTTTAGTAAAAATAAGTTGAGTAATACATTTCAGTGTAAAATGTTTGTTTTTGTATATTACGAAGAATATTTTAAAAATCTACAGAATGTGTGAACTAAACAAGGGGAATGTAAAAAATGTAAAGTGGAAATTGTAAATATCCATGTGTGAAAAAGTGAAATGGCTATCACCATTTTAAAATTAAAAAGACATTGTGATCTGGTAAACCTTGTTTTTATTTCACAACAAAAATGTACAGAATGTGTAAACTAAACAAGGGGAATGTAAAAAATGGAAAGTAGAAATTGTAAATATTCATGTGTGAAAATAATGAAATGGCTATCACCATTTTTAAAAATTAAAAAGATATAGTGATCTTGTGACCCTTATTTTTATTTCACAACAAAAAAATGTACAGAATGTGTGAAATTAACAAGGGGAATGTAAAAATGTAAAGTGGAAATTGTAAATATCCACGTGTGAAAAAATAAAAATGAAGAAATGGCTATCACCATTTTTAGAATTAAAAGATATAGTGATCTAGTGAACCTTATTTTTATTTCACAACAAAAAAATGTACAGAATGTGTGAACTAAACAAGGGGAATGTAAAAAAGGGGAAGTGGAAATTGTAAATATTCATGTAAGAAAAAATGAAAATGAAGAAATGGCTATCACCATTTTTAAAATTAAAAGACATTGTGATCTTGTATACCTTGTTTTATTTAACAACAAATAGAGCTTTACAAAAATAGAATACAAAAGAAATACCAATTCCTCAATCCTTTTCAATGTTCATGTCCACTCATCATTAACGTTCCTTTTATAACACTAATCACAATGAGAGCTGCCAACCTCTCCCCACTGAGACATCATAGGATGTCAAACGTTGTTTAGCTATTCAACGATACTTTATCCACTACACGTCTTAATGCAGGATGACTGTGGTGATAAGAAAGGTGCATGCTTGATCCAAAGGATTAATAGGTATATCACCACGCTGCAAAGGTTCTTCAAGACAAGTTCCAGGACTACACAAATAATAACCAGGTAGGTAGATTTCGAAAGTTAAGTATTGAATTACTTTATCAATGACGCCATTGCCAGTACAGGTCTGGCATATCCTTTTCCATCGATTGTAAAAATGTTTGATCTTCCTCCTCCTCTGTGGATGATGTTTGTTGTTGCTGCTTTTTTTCTTCATCACACCCGTGGTATGGGGAAGCGAAGTCTTTACACTGACTTTTATGACCGTGATACAGATTGACCAGCTGGCAAGTAGCACACTGTCGCATAGAGGGTATTTTTGCCATTGCCACTTGCTTATGGTGATCATAATCCGTACATAGTTGCAATTCACTTAACACAGGGTCTTGAGTCCATGATTTTGGTACATGTTGCCAGATTTCTTTCACTGCATTTGCTGCGACATAATAAATGAATGATTTTGGAAGAGTCAATAATTCTTCTGTGGTAAAACTGTCTAGTTTCTTTATACACACAAAGAACTTTCCAATCGCTTTATCGGTAGCATCCCCTTTCTCCATGGTATCACGTTGATGTTTACACGTCGCTTGTAGTAATCTCACTGGTGTCATCCACAGGTAAACCTTTAGTTTTAATTTTATTTAACAACTCCCAGCAGGCATTGGTGGTTAGCCAATGAAACAATTGCCACACCTGTGCCAGGACTTTATGGGTAATATTGTCACAGGGGCAGCGGTCCATGAGTGTTTGCAGCGAGGGACAGCCCGTGTCCATTAAATCGATACATTGACAGTAAGACGCCAAAAATGGTTGTAGCCATTGACGTTTTTCACTACCTTTCACAAATACTACATGGGCAGAAGACAAGTGGGCTTTCATGACCATGTCCAGGTGCTTATATGAAATGGTTCCTTGCTTCCAGTCTAGTTGCATATGAGTTTAAATCCACTGAGTTTGTTTACGGTCTTTATCACACAATAAATCAAACGCATAAGGTGGTTTAAACACCAAATGGGTAGCTTGTGATATCCAAAAAGTGGAACAATCGATGATGGCCACTTCTTTAAATATAAATTCGTTATCTCCAATTTTAAACCCTTGACAGTCGACAATCAGTGTACGCAACATGTTCACTCTTGTCTGGATCAAGTCCAACTGACCACAGACTGACAATTGTTCAGTAAAGTGTACCCATGTCATTTACTTACATCCCATTCTAGTAAAAGAAAATAAAAACATAAAGTAGTCACTATAGAGGTTAGGATATGACAGGGGGGGGGGCATAAGAAATAATAATATAACAACAACAACCATATTTTTTATTACATTATTTTATTAGCATAACAAGTTTTACATTCTTTTTTCATTCTAGGATAGAGGCGGTACCATTTCATACAACAAAAAAGTCTTTTTTGTTTATAGTGTCCATAACACCGATGATATTCTAATGTCTCTAAACTGGGTGTTTTTGACTGTGAGCTGCTCACTGAAGCACTGTTGACACCATAAAGTCCACACGTATCATAACTTTTTTCATCACTCAGAGGCATGAGTGAGGGGTAACTTGAATGACAGGGTATATTACCCACCTCCATTATGCACAGGTAGGGGCAGGTAGGTGACCAGTGCTGATGTTCCTGCATGGGTTCATCACTTTCTTGCCATTGGTCTAAGATAATTGGACAAAACACACATTTCACTTCATCTCTTCTTTTTAAATAGTAGAATCCAGCGGCCGCTAAGGCTTGAGGGTTTATAAAAGGCACCGGCCACGTCGCAAAGGTCTTGAAACGTTGTTCCTCAGATTTTAAATTCATAGATGTAACTTCTCTTGAGGCTTGAAAGCAAGACATGACTGAGCGGTTTGATGTGGGTTGACCTGCTATTTATACACTCGTCACTTGGTTGGACAGTGGTTAATAGTTGACTTGTTTGTGATTAATAATCAAACAGTAGGCCGTCGTATTGGCTGGAACATTGTCATGCGTTTCAAAATCTAGTCGAATGTCAATATTGGATGGTTTGACAGACTCTTCCAAGTAGGAGTAGTCAAAGACAATCAGTGGCGCCCTTGTCTTAAAAGCTTGGGGTGACAACATAGGACAATTCCATTTTTGATAATACGACCATCTAAATTTAGAAAACAAGACGTACAGGGGGCCAACCTTATTTTTTGAAAAATCTAAATCCAGTCCTTCATAGGGAAACACAGCACCTTTGAGGAAAATACGTGCATTTTTCAATTGCAGGTGATCAAATTGCGTGGCATATTTGGTTTGATGATACTTGCGATTTGTTTGAAAACCCACAATCATGAAGAGAGGTCTCTCTGTATAGCGGGCTGTTTTTATAGACCAACTGTGTGTGTGTTGGTGGTGGGCAATAGAGGGTACTCATGGAGTGCCCAGCTTCTAAATTCCATGGGTAGAGGTATATCTCTCTTTACCATTTTGAGTATGTCCAGTTTTTTGCTATCGTTAAGGGTCACATGAGGTACTTTCCATAGCAAGCGCTGTAGTTGAATTTTTGAATCAATGGGGGCATTGTCGGCTCCCTTGAGTGCATTATTATCACTCCTGTCTCTCACCAGATAAAGCACTTGCCTTGCGTTGAACACAATACGCTGGTGATCTTCAGCAAAGCCTAAAATCAGTTTAAGAGGTAAATATCCAGTAAAGGTGCCATCGGTGTGTACCATCCAGTCATTGATCGAGTCAGGGCACCAACCCGCCATGCAAAGTGTTTTAGTTTCTTCCTCACTATAAGAGGGATATAGTTTCATGACACTGGAAATACCCACAATTCGAGTGCTATCCACTACGATATCGTTAATCACATAACGCACTTCAGAAAACAGGAAGGCGAAAGCATGGTTGGCTAACTTGGATGTGGTGGGTGTAGAACCATCAGCTTTGGTGCGCCGACCTTCAATCTGAATAACACTTTCATGCGGTAGAGTGTAAATATCTTGGTTGTTGATAACAAATTGAATTTCATCATTGTTATTGAGTCCAGGTGTTTGAGCTTAATAAGAATGGAGATCAATTCTTACCACTCCTGGTTGCTCCTCGATGTGGTTCGCTACCTCTAGGATAGAATTCATCGCGGGGATTGACGTGGTTACCCAAATGCTGTAAAATTTGCTTGTTCTGAGATGTTAACGTGTATTCACGTGGTAAACAACTAACACCATTCCTAGACGGTGCTGTTGCTTTATATACAAACCTCATAGTGGTTTTAGCACCAACTTGTAAGTCACTGGTGTGGTAGAATGTAGATCAATGAGTTGTTGCTCTCTATTAATCACTCTTAATGTTATATTACTAATACCATCGACAGCCAAAGAATGGAAAAGCACCACTGGAGTGTTTTCACGAATAACATAGCCATTGGGCGATGTTACAATAAAGTCATAAAGCGAATGCAATGGTTGTTGATTAGTGTACACTTGGTTAATAATATTACACGTCACCGACACATGATGGTCCTCAATGAATATCACTTCATGGTCTGATTCATGTTTTTTGTTGGGCTCCAACATGCGTGGTTTAAATCCTAGTAATGGACCAATGGAATCGGGGTGTGTTTTAAAGTCAATTTTGAATGTAGAAAAAATACTGCAGCGATGAGTGTTGGTATTTCCTACAAGTTCAAACTTGCGCGTTCCATCGAGAAATGACTTTAAACCATATTCATTGATCAACACCACATAAATGTGTTCATAAATGTCATCTATCGTGTATCCACCAGAGTTCAGGGTGAGCACACAATCATCATAGTAAAACTTGTTGTTCACATTTTCACGTATGTTGTGTATTCGATTGTACGTTTCAAGGGAAACAAGTCCTAAACCATAGGGTTTTTCATTCAATTCGAAAGGTGGGTAAAAGTCTAGGCTCACTTCAGGTCCACGTCCATGCAGTGTAAACGTCTTACTTTCCACCGACATACTGTTGACGCTTTTGCTTATGCTGCTTCTTGTATAAAAAAATTAAACACAAACGTCCACACTGTTGGCTGTTAAACGTTTGCTCACGTTTCACATTATAATATATCCTGATCCTGTTTCCAAAATAAGCAACTAGTTCCATGGGCGGGGGCAAATTCCCAAAACTGTCAAAGTACCATACGTTGGATCCCTCTTTGACATAAGCTACATAATGTGTTCCAGGTCCTCGGTGATCATCCAAATTGACAACAGCACATTCATGTTTCCAGGGTCGTGAGGGTAATTGGTTTCGCATAAACACACCTCGAAAATGAGAAAGCTTCAGTTTTTTAGCATAGCTTTCCACTTGTTGATGCGTCAGGGCATGTATTGCTATGGCTGAGGTTAAAGATGTTTTTATTTAATTTCGAAAAGGTGAAATTCCAAATCCTTGTTGTTAAAGGCTGGCTTCAAATTGTCATTTCTAGCCCCCATAGCAATGGCTTCCATTGTTGCATTGTGTCGCTGACTTTCTTTGAGTTGTTGCTTGCCCTGCTGCGCGGCTTTAATAGTTTTTGCCACTGCACTGGCGCCGCCTTAAAGTGAGCCTAGAGCAGCCAGACCAGCGAATAATGCAGGTAAAAATCCCGCTCGTTTGGAGACGGGAGTAACTCGCCCTTGTTTTGAACCATGTCGCTGACGTTTTGGAATAACATGTCTCTGTGCTGCTCGAAGAGCTTTCCTTATGGTCAACCCATTATTTTTTCTTTTTTTCTTTCGCAAGGGCTTGTCCACGAATGTCTTAAGCCCAGGCTTTGCCAAGGATAGGGTCATATTTTTAGTCTTTCTCACCACATATCTTTGTTTCACCATGATGATGATGATCAACAACCTTTCACAAGAAAGTTTAAGCCACAACTAACGTCAGATTGTTATTTCATGGCTGTATATTCCAATTCTATATAAAGTGGGAAATCGTTTATAGTTTTTCCAGCTTGCTTTTCATCCCATGTCAACATGAGATGAAAGGATAATTCGTCTCCTGCATTGACCATTTCATGGTTATGGACCAACATCCTATGACCATTTATCTCTATTTGTAAATGGTTCTCATCAGGTATGACATATTTGATGTGAATGGTTCCATCATAGTGTAATCGATAGCGGCTTAAACCCGAAGCAATCACATAGGTCAAGTGCTGGTCATGAACTAGCGGTATATGGTTTCTCTCATTCACAGGTTTTACATTTGTCAGATACACTAAAAATACAGATGGGATAAATTTATAAAGCCTTTTCATTTCATAGGTCACGTATCGCTTGGTACAGACATCATCATCTTCTTGTGGGTCTTCCACGTGAATAATGCGATGATGATTAGCGCTATAGTCATCCACCGTAAGCTGAGGCACTTTATCATAAAACTCATACACCTTGTTATCCACATACTTTTTTGTAGTAATGTCTGTAGACACTTGAGGATGTTTTACATGGGTTAACCGCTTTCCTTTAAAGTCATAATCTCCTTGTTTTGTGCGTGGCACTACTGACCTATCCACATAGTGTTTATTAGCAGGATCTGTTTCTTGTTTAGGATCATGTATGGGGACAGACCTAGCTTTGGCCATCAACGCACGTCTAAAGACATCCATCGTCAACCTGTAGTACCAGTCTACTGTTTCTATAACAAGGCTCGGTGCGATGTATATAGACAGCCTGCTAGCCTCTCTAAGCCTTAGTTGAAATGAAGATAATTAAGCAGCAAGAGTCATTCCCCGTGGGGGACATGGTTTCCCATCTCTGACCCACATCACGTGAACAACGCCATGGTTCACTGTTTCCATCTTCCATTCGCTGCATCACTGTGGGACCTTCCGGCTGTGGAAAGACCAATCTTTTGCTGACACTTATTACAGCGCCCAATGGTCTGTGTTTTCAAAATATTTATATTTTTGCAAAATCTCTCTACCAACCCCTCTACGTGTTTCTGGATCAAGTCATGTCTGGATTACAAAATGAGAATATGGGGTATTTTACATTTTCCACGCAATAAAATGTTATTTCACCGGATGAGGTAAAGCCTGATTCACTCATGATTTTCGATGATGTATCCACTGCACGTCAAGGCATCATTCAAAGCTATTTCAGCATGGGTCGACACAAACATATGGATTGCTTCTATCTTGGACAAACGTATTCTAAAATGTCCAAACAGTTGATTCGTGACAATGCTAATGTCATTGTTTTATTTCGCCAGGACGAGAGGAACAGTCGTCACATTTATAATGAACATGTGAATCCGGATATGACCTTTCAAATGTTAACAGAATTGTGTGGCAAGTGCTGGAACACACAACGTCATGCCTGTTTAGTGATTGACAAACAAAGTGAACTCAACCAAGGGCGGTATCGCTTAGAATTTGATCATTTTATTGCTATTTAAGGCACTGTATCATTCCCTCTCAAGTCATTTGTCACGACATCATGGCGTTAGCAGAGAATCAATTGAAAAAGCATATTATTAGAGCAAAAAATACTATTCGCAAAAAGTTTCGTCAATTGAAACGATCGCGTGCGGATCATGCTTTGTTTATTCAACAACATTTAGCACCTCCCCTAAAAGCCATGTTGAAACCCTCTTTCAAGCCATCTGAAACGCTACCTACCGTTTCACAAGCCACTCAGACGCGCCACGAGGACCCTGAGGAAGAGGGAGAGGAACAGGAACAGGAAGATTTAACTAGTGTTAGCGAAGTTGAGGATAATGAGGAACAAGTGTTTACGACTCAAAAAAAGGCATCACCCCTTGCAGAGTTTTTAAGAAAAAGGAAATCCTTGGCCATGGTCGAAACACCTTGCCCTTCCAGATCGTCTCCATTTTCACAACTCTTGGCCACCCCTCAACATAAAGCTCAACTGAAAAACATTTTAATAAAATATTATGGATCAACACTGGAACCCTATTTCACCAATTTATTTCTTGGAAACACAGATACCACATATGGCGTTCGCTATGAGGATGATAGTTTTAAAATTGGTGATTCATCGATTAAATTTAGTCGTACTAAAGCTGTCATTAAAAAGATCAACTATAAATTAACACCAGGACTGTTAAAGCTACTATTCTCTCGGACTCCCTCATCTCAAGATTATACGCCAGAGGACCTTAGTAAATATAAATCCATTTTATTGGACACCCATGCCCACAAAAGACAGCATGATCCCACTCAACAAGTGAATGCTAATATATCTCAAAAATATAAAACCATCATTGCAAAAATGTTCCCCACTAGTAAAAGTGGTCGTCGTAATGTGTCCGTTTCAGGGGTGACATTTAAACCATTAAAACCCCTTGTGGATGTTACCTACTGGCACAATCCAAATAAACTCGTCCAGCGACTACAGCTGTTGCATGCTTCACGTCAAGCCGGCCATACTGGTCACGATTGGGAAATTTAAGAAATTGAGGAAGAACTTCGAAATGCCAAAATTATTGTTTAAGCCCTCACCCATTAAAATGGGTATTGCTCACGAGTTGCATCGTCCAGCTAGACGTAACTATCAGCGACTCAAGGTGATTTCACAGGGTGTGGATGAACTTTGGCAAGCAGACTTGGTTGAAATGATTCCCTATGCTAGCGTTAACGATGGTGTACGCTATATGTTGGCGGTCATTGATGTTTATTCCAAAATAGCGTTTGTTGAACCTGTGCGTCGCAAGTCTGGTCTACCAGTCACCAAAGCCTTTCAACATATTATTCAACAATCTAAACGTCAACCTCAGCTGCTACAAACCGATCAGGGAAAATAATTTTTCAACAAGGATTTCTCCAGTTTTCTCAAATCTAAGGATATTCACCATTACACCACGTACAGCAATCTCAAAGCCAGCGTGGTCGAGCGGTTCAACCGAACATTGAAAACCCATATGTGGAAAGCGTTTACCGCTCAGAGCACTTATCGCTGGTTGGACTTGTTACCTGAGCTAGTGTCACGTTACAATGACACCAAACACAGAACCATTGGGACCAAGCCACGACTTGTAAATAAAAATATTCCACAACTGGATAAACTGTTTAACCCCATGAAAACAGCAGACCCTAAACGTCATCGTCTTAACATTGGGGACCATGTTCGTGTGAGCAAATTCAAGTCCGTCTTCTACAAGGGCTACACACCAAATTGGGGGACTGAACTATTTCGAATTCGTCAAGTCAACCTGAACAGTCCAGTCACCTATTTACTCGAGGACCTCAACCATCAACCCATAAAAGGCAGGTTTTATCTTCAAGAACTCCAAAAGACAGCGTTTCCTAAACATTACCTTGTGGAAAAAGTGTTGAAACAAAAAGGAAATAAACTATATGTAAAATGGTTGGGATTTAGCTCAGCCTTTAATTCTTGGATTAATAAATTACATGTTGTGTGAACCTGTGTGCCTTGTATTTATTTATTCACTCATGTTGTATTTAAGCTACAATCCTATGTACAGTCCTCAGCTCTACATGTATTATGATCAATACATATTTCTTTCTCTCTTCACCTGTGTTCTCTCTTACACCAACTCCCCCCTCTCCCCCCTTCACCTCCCACCACTGTCAAAACAGGTTGAGACTTGTTAGTTCTTATCGTGCGCGTGTACAGGTGAACACCTGTGTGTTAGATCATATTAGACATGAACTCGCATTTTCTCACGTATGAACCAAAACAGGATGTGACTTGTTTCACAAGGAGGACGGTAATAAGGTCATCTCACAACTGTTCACATATATTTCGTCACTTTCCTTTCATATCGTTATCCCATTATAGTAGTGGGGGATTAGTGAACAACGTCAGTTCAACACACTGCTTTACATGCAAAATGTAGTTAGGCCCTTTGACATAATTTAAATAAATTCATGGACCAGTCCGTAGGAACCAGGCCAAAGGGACCGGTCCAAAGGGATCAGTCCAAAGGGACTCATCAACAAGGACTCATCCACAAGGACCTGTCAACAAGGACTCATCCACAAGCACTCGTCCACAAGGACCTGTCAACAAGGACTTGTCCACAAGGACTTGTCAACAAGGAACCGCTCCCCCACCCTCTTACAAAAGCCTTGAGTGGGCATGCTAATTCATAGTGGCTTTCCACCGTACACATGCACTTTATGTAGAACAACGTTTCATTCCATATTGGCATTTAAACTCTCACATGTTGCACTTGGAAAGCGAGATTTTCTAAAAAATACATTTTCACCCCTAGTAGGGGTATGTTTTATTTTTGAGGTGGAAATATGTTGTCCAATGGAAAGGGGGTGTCAGCCCGAGTTCAACGACACCTCATTTGTTTAAATCCAACCAGGGGTTCGAGAGATATCGCGTCGCCGCCCTCTTGTGAGGAGGGTGAGGAGGAGGAGGGTATAGAACTGTCACAAAACCGCTACTACAATGCATGTACCATTTACGTTCGGTTACTTCTTCAATGGCTTAGTTTGTTTGTGTAACAATCATCCTCCCTCTCCTTTCCTTTAACACGGACTACAGTACCTTCATTACTATATATATCAACAATGCTAGTTAATTAATTGCTACACCATATGTCCTCGTGTTGGTCAATAATAAGTCGATCTACTGTTAACATTGCGTCAACCCGTGTTTTGGGCTACCCGTATGAATATATTACCATTTTAAACTTGGTTTCCATGCCTCATAGTGTGTCAGTACGTTTAGCGAAGTTACATGTTATGAAACATTAACTTGGCTAAATCTTGTGCGGTTTCAACAATTAAAAGAGGGATTCATATCCTCTGAAAGCCTATAATTGATTTCTGCAATCAAAACAATCAATTTCTCAATATTTTAGAATACCAGTTTCTACATCTTAATTGCCCAGTACCTTTATTTCAAGGGTCGGTAGCCGCCAGGCACCCTACTGTGCGGACAATAGGTCTGGAATAGCTCCGCCTCTAAAGAAAGATGGCCGCCTGGGTAGCTCAACACTTCCCCAGCCCCTCTCTACAGCTGTGGCACATTTCCTTATTCATACCATAACAACAAAGTTTCGACTGTTTTATACTTTCATTCTCACGGACAAGCACATAACTGGGTCATCATTATGATATGAATATCTAAATATTTACTCCTATCACGTAGGATAATGTTACTGGCTCTTTAAGGCTCACAAAATATTAATAGCAAAGGAATGGATATCTTATTGCGACGAAGTCGTGGGGATCAATTACGGCTTAAATGCGTGCGATTGTGGTGTCTACAGTTTTCCACATGCACGTAACAAAGTAGTGTTAAGGTGTCCTCGGACCCTTCCATTATTAATGGTGTCACGCCTCGACGGGCGGATCATTCCATAATGCAGCAAATTAAGGTGACACAGTTACTCTTTAATTGCCCTCGTGACGCTGGCATGGCCGACCAGATACCATATCTGTCCTCATCCGCTGTCAACAATATACCTGTACGCCCTCGGCTGTACGTCAATTATACCTTCGAAGAATAGCGCATATTGTCCTGACATCGTGCCCTCGGCTGTACGTCAATTATACCTTCGAAGAATAGCGCATATTGTCCTGACATCGTGCTATAGAATTTTCCTTGCATTTATTAAAGTAAAAATCTTGGCTTTACTTTACGACGCTCGCATATTAGTGGCTCAACAACTAGATCTGTTAGATTATTCTGACCATATGACACTCCAGTTTCCATCCGTTTAGCTGTTCATGATTTTACATCATCCGTCTTTCTACTAGCATTTATTACTGGTATTAATAACTGGCTTTATTTTTACAACGCTTACTGCGTGACTCATGATACTCATTACGTTTAGACATGTATAATAACATCCTGACATATATATTTTTCCACACTTTCATTTATATTACCTTACAATTCCTTGGAATTGACGCAATTTAACGTTTCATGCATAATCATGCTGACTATTAATTTCTCTTTCGACTTTGACCAATTCATTAAGTTATTAATTAACTTTATTATTAAATTTAGCGTGCTCTTACGCATTCCTGTCGTAAGCAAACTCATTCTTATGTGCAAACTCTTTAATAAAATTACGAGGTATGAAAACTCGTACAAATATTTACCTCAAGTTCCCTGTTACACTTTATTAAAACGGGCATATGGTGAGCTTAACTGATTATAACATTGGAATGGTACTCACATCATTCTCACTTGGTGGTCGAATCCAATAATACAGCATGTGACCCACCATTGTTGCATCTAACAGCGATGGTGATCACAATATATATTCCTTGTGGTTTCATATCACTTATTTTCACTTTGATGTTACACATTTTAAATTTAACACTTTCATTCATTTTTATACAACACTTTACAATAAACACTTAATGTTAATAACACTAAAACACATTAAATTTTATATTACACTCGCTTTATACATTGGTGCCTTCCTGGGCTTCAAATCTGCATGATTCCAGAGGTGCAGGCTGTGCATTTACCGACATATTCTTCCTCCCAATGAAAGTCTCTATCATCTGCGCGTATCTCCTGACTAATTCCTCTTCTACGGCTCCCAGTATCTCCTACTTAAACTATTAGTGTATCTGCTATAGTGTATGTGATCCTTGTTCCAGATCGCTTACCATCATTGTAGTGTCTGTGGCTTGACATTAATCACAATGCCTGTGATGCTCTTTCCACCCCATGATCTACCGTGTATACTTTAATTTGTGTTATCACGATAATAACTAGATCATGACATCGCGATTTTACTACTGTGTTACACGTTAAACTGGTGTAATTAAATTGTTCACTCAACATACTCGTCACTTACTGTGCGGCTTTAGATAACTGTATGCTTTACTTAGCTTCACTTTAAGTTTAATTATATTTCACTCGCGTGGCCTTGTCTACCAAATTCCGGTGCAGGAGAGTGGCATCCTCTCCGCCTGAGTTCTCTAAAATTACTTTTATAATACTTTATAATTCACTTGCGTGGCGTTGTTTAACAAAGTCCGGTGCGGGAGAGTGGCATCCTCCCCGCCTGACTTCACCAAAAGAACTGCCTGTTCCAAGCTTCCCTGCTCTATATAAGGGATTTGTTCGAAAACATAGTTCCTCAGATTTCCAGAGCGTCTTCTTCTCTGATAATGCACTTTCCGGCTTGGAATTGCATTTTTCTAGGTCATTTTCGCATGGAGGTTACAGTTCTTGTCTCGTGCAAGGAATCCGATCGTCCAATTAATTAATATTAATTGGTTTACAGTTGGCGTACCCACGCCAAGCTCCAGGGAAATCCCCTATAGATGTGCGCTAATGACCTCCCTTCCGCACGTTGCGTGTTATATTCCCTCCGGTGCTTTATATGCTTAGATTTATTATTATTAATAGGTACTGTTACAGTTAAGGCAAAACCTGGTGGTAACAAGATATTTACATGCTGCCTATAACTCAATTTCTCTCTATAATGTCTCTGGGTTCCCTGAATGCAACATTTAATTTCTTCTTGAAAACTTTTAAACTGTTAGGAAAAGGTTCTAAGACTTCTTCAGGTAACTCATTCGATGTTTGAATACCCCTGTTTATAAAAGAATACTTAGCTAAGTCTGTTTTTTGAATGATGGGCCTAATTTTGTATTCGTGATCTCTCCTACCCATATAATCTGGATCATGCATTCTGCATAACTGAAGGCTCTATAATTATCTCCTCGAGATTGTATTCCTCTGGGTGTTACTCTCAAGTCTCTTGCTTTCTTGGTTTGCGAGTAATCAATTAATTTCTCCTGGCTCCCTCTTCTTTCCACTCTCTGGCCTTTGTGAAGCGAGGATTCCTCCTGTCAATTTTGACACTCCCCAACCCACAGGACGCGTGGAAATAGGTCGCTGGGGTGTATCTGGCGTCTGTCTGACACTCCTACCCGTTCGAGCTAATTTGTAAAGTGTCACACAGCCTCCAGATCTGAGCTCTTGGCTAGAATTCTGTATGTTAAGGCATTAAGCATACAATTCTTTTCCATAAAATTGCTTGTAATTTCTCACAGGTAACTGGAATCGAGCTGGGATTACATCAGTAATCACTATTTACTTGTGTCTTGGGTTCCATGTGGTTGTTTCCTCTCAGAGACCTTAGGTTCTATACCCTATAAAATCATAGGCATGATTTCTCCTTAGAGTCTCAGGTTCGATGTCAGTCAGCCTCACTACCGTCGGGTACAGTAGATATGTAAAAAGGTACGTAAATCATCGTTTCAATTTGATTTTTTTTTTCGAGAAAGAAAACGTAAACAAATACTGTCAAAAAATCAGTCGAAAACTTCAAGATGATATTCCACTCTGTAGATTATCTGATTCACAGGTAAACATAATGTGTGGAAATACATAATATATAAGTAGTATGGAATGATTATCAAATGACTTGCCTAAAATATCTTCTTATGAAAAGTCGCTTTCTAGGTGGAGTTTGAGACCAGTAAAGTGTCTAGAAATAGCCTCTTCTAACCTTCAAAATGAAATGAAGATGTTTCTTACTTGTTGGTTATGTAAGTTATGACATTCGAGGTTTGGGAAATATAAAGTGTATATCGTCCATATAATTCAATAAGCAAGCATACATGCGAAAACCGTATACAGTATAACACTTTTCAAGTTAAGGCCAAGAAAGATTATTGGAATCTCGAAGCAGATAATAATATACATTCATCTATGAATATTTTTACACGCTCATGATGGAATCATTGATATTCCGAAACATGTACGACGTTTACTATTTTGTTAAACAACTTCTCATTGTATTCATCTGGCGGTTTTCAAGTTATTCAATTATAATTCCGAAATCATTTTGCTCATCCCTTGGCGTAACGGTGGGTCATATCAACAATAATCTTTCAGACAAAAGTTTTGGCTACGGTAGGCTACTAACATTAATTTTGACCCTTATCCGAAAAATTGTATGAACATTAAATGGATTCGACATTTCACATATTAAGAGAGTTATAGCGATATTTCACTTTATCGAAAAAGCCGGCCCCTCGCCATTTTCACCCTCTCCGACCGATTTTGCCCATTAACGAACTCGACCGAGATTTTAAAGGGATACCGTATACCGGTCTATTATGTATAAAGTTAAAAGTGATTGGTACAAAATTGCGGTAGTTATCGTGTCCACATATATATATATATATATACAGTATATAGGTACATACTTCGGTGGCGTAGTTGGTAGCATGCTGAACTGCTGTGGCCAAGATAGCGGGTTCAAACCCAGCCGAAGTCGTCGGATTTTTTAAGAGCGTTAAAATCCTTCAGTATGCCTTCCTTCGGAGGGGAAGTAAAGCCGGCTGTCCCATGTCATAGATTTATGGCATGTAAAAGATCCTTCCACAGACTAAACCTGTGTGAAGCAAAATTGTTATGTTAGATATCGTCGGAACGCTCTATCAAAGTTCCAACGTTCATCACTAGGTATCATTGATATCTGGTAGCGAAAGTTGGAACTACTTGAAATTGAACGGAACTTGTAGCTCACCCTAAGGGTGTCCGCTGGAATCAGCTACAGACTCAGGTGAGTCGAACATGTCCTCGGACACTCCCGTCACTAAAAGCCATACGATAAATAAATAAATAAATAAATAAATAAATATAGGTACATACATAAATTATATATAAACTCTTGGACTGACGGTGGTTTTGGTGTCTGTGGGATGTGAAACACGAAGATATGTCAAAATTTTCCGGTAGTCGAAACATGGTACTGTACCCGAAATACCTACCATCAGCATGTTGGAATCCCCCGAAGACAGCTGGATCGTAGAGCCTGGAAAACCCGACTAGAAAATTTGCCAGATTCTACCCAACATAAGACGAGGAAATGGGGGTACAGGAATTCCTAACTGAGACTACGTTAAGAAAAACCATGGTGAACGACATAAGAAAGCTCAAAAGCACAAGAATAACGATGAACGCAATCTCTAGTGTGTGGGAAAACCACTGAAATACCCACCGCTGTCCTTCTTAACGTGTTCACTTATCGTTTCTATAAAGTACCACACTTCGAAGATTTTAAATTGATCAAAAAATTATTCAGGAAAGGAAAATATAGTGTAAGTCACTATATTATACTTTAAGGCAGAGTGCCCAACTTCCATCCGAAGTTTCATGAACATGGGAGAAAAATGCCAGCCCTCACATTCATCAATGTTATTGACTGCATTTTACCCAAGAATGAGTGAACATAAATCATATACATGGTTCAACATAAATGTTGACAACAATTGGAACATTTAAATATAAACCCTGGAAATTTTCATTTTTACAAGACATACATCAACTTATACCCTGAAAAAAAAATTAAAGCTAAAATACAAATGTACAGTCATTTTGTAACACCTTCTTAGTGTGTTTTTTAAAATAGGATTCAGAAGTGACATCTTCCATGTGGTTTATTATATTTGTGTTTGCTGTGTTTTTCTGATTTTATTTATCTCTTCTGACCGAGCAATAAAGCTAATTCAAAAATTAACTTTTTAATTTAATTTTAACACCCCTTTAAATGAACTGTCCTCACCAGACCGGAATTAGTGATTGTTATAACGCCTGTTAAGCATTGCATTGATACAAATGGTCGAAAATTTTACCAGGTAGGTTTAATTCAACATGCGTAAAATGCATGATTTCAACAACAGATTATTTACTTGAACTGATACTGAAATAAACTGCCCTAATTTCACAATCTATCTGAGTGGATTACTTTCCATACTACAACTTGGAATATTCCATTGAATACCCTTTTAATAATCAAGGACATTAGCCTTTACATGGCTTTGCCATTAAATATCATGCTACACTAAGCATTCATATCATTTATATTATCAGGCATTACTACTATACCTTTAGCGCTTCAATTAATTATCTTTCTTGGTGAACAAAGAATTTGGCTTAGTTGACAGATCACATTCACAATGAAATATTGTTGCTAAAATTATACTAGTTTCTTTACAGTTCAATTAATCACTGTTAAATTATTATTTCATTTGCACTTATGTTATTATTATTATTATTCACGATCAATATGCATAGCTTTCAATAAATGTTAAATAACAATTGCAGCGTTGGCGATATATCTGCTTCCACATAAATCTAGTCTGGGATTCGCGTTAATAACATAGGGTGAATGTATTCAAAGGTCTTCAAACTGTGTTTAAAACATCTGTCTAGTCCATCAATAATGGATCTTGATCGAATCTAATAAAGCAAACGTAATGCAGAATCTCAAAAAAATTACGTTAGAAAGTACCTGGATCAAGTCAAAATTCGGAATAAATTCCTAGCAAATCAAAACAAATCCGCTTTCTTCACTGAACCTGCTTCATAAAGCTTACTGCAGTATTCGAAAATCAACCTGAATACTGAAATTTCACTTTCGAGTGTATAACAGTCTTCTAAGTAGACTTACGGGAGTAGAAACTCCAAATTGAGTCTAGCCAAGCTCGAGTAATGTCATATGAAGACATAAAACTAGTGTTCATTTACAATATAAATCAAACACGAAAAATGACGAATATTGGGTGGCCTAAAGTTCCTCTTCTCTACATTAAATAAATTCCCCATAAAATGAACTTGAATTTACAGTAATCAAAAGAAAATTAAACTATAATAAATACATTTAATTACAATGGGTGCATCCTTTTAGTAGAATCAAAACCCTGTCCAGAATAGAATCAGTCTTGACACTAGGATCAAACCTAAACTCCATTCTTAGACATTCTACGAAAAATCCCATAAAAAATATGTGGCAGGGTGACAACGTTAGAATAAACATGCTTAGCTACGATTGAAGATGATTCGTGTAGACCCCGAAAGAACACAGTCATGTCCTTCATGACTGTTCCCTCCATGTAAGCAATAGAAGTCTTCACTGTACAGGAAAGCGAGAAACGAACCCTGGATCTCCAGACATCTCCCATCCTGACTGAATGTTCCACTCTAATACCAACGACAGTTCCTTTCATCTTCGGATAACGTCATATCAACCGCAGCACGCAGTGATGTCTATAACGGCTCGAACACCAAAGTTCACTGGCCTCGCGCAATCGGGTCATTTCGAAACACACTGTATTGCAATACAACAGCTGTGTTCGCACTCACCAGCACGGGCCGCAAGACGTATAGCATCAAAATGAACGTGACTTCGCTCGCACAGTGACACTCATGTCTATATCGCCTAACCACACATGGTTAAGTCACTGAAGCACATAGCAGACTTTCCTCTCGACATGAAATTGCTCAACATAATTGCAAGATCACAGACATATGAGTTAGGCCCTATATATATATGAAGTATATTCAAAATCCAAGCACTCGTATTGAGAAATGCTTCTCAAATGGAGGTGCTTAATTGTTCTGACAAGACACACGAAGTGAGTGTATCGATACGGCCAGTTCCAATGCGAAGAATGTCTACTGAATGAACATTATGATTGTATGCTTGTAAAAGCAAGTATCCACCTTTCACGAACACTATACGGCTGGCCTATAATAAACAGTTATCTAGCAAGACAGGCTGCATTTTCATTTCGATCGCAATGGCCTAATCGGTACTGAAACTGGAGTCCTTTTCGGCACTAAGGAAACTCCCTGCGGTACAATAGTAGTACACTACTCAAGACGAACTTTCACTCACGGTTCACGTGACATTTCCCCGCCGGTCACCGGTATAACTCGATACATGTGTAATCGTGCGTGGTATAATCCAATCTACTCTCTCCGTTGTTCAAGCCAGGTCGCGACTGCGAGGTCACCTACCGTCGCGCCACGAGTGCTCAAAACTGGAACTGATAAGATGCAAATATCTTATTTCCGTGTTCCTAAGAATTCAATTATTTGAAAGTAGTTAATAATCCAACACCTGCTATAATTACAGACATGTTAAAATACGCCAGAACGCATAAAAAACTTGAATTCCCATCAGCTGTGACAACAGTACTTGCAACGCATGCGCCCCGCTTCTCTCGTCGAGATCGCTATCTAAAGTCAACTTGTGGGTCGCGAAACATATGATCCTGACTCTCCCTTCATGTTCACAAGTAATTACATATTACCTTCCCATAAAGGCATTCCAGTCATGAGAATGAGGGTACAGTACCCATTGCAACAGTTAGCTTTCTAATGAAATCTACCTAACAAAATGCCCTGGATGAGTCGAGTCACATCCTCGCTTAATCAGAACAAGTAGTCCGCTGTCACCATCTAGCGGGTGATCAGTTAAGAATATTGTAAATAGGTACTATTGTAGATAAAGCACCATATAAATTTGCATATTCTTTACGGTTGGCATTGCCTCAAGTGCCTCCTTCGCCAATGATTTTGACAAAACCTCGCAACCCTCAAAAATGTAAACATTGAGGTTACGGATGCATGGTAAGCCACGTTGTTACAATAATGTTTAATAAACGCGAAACATACGGGGTGCACTCAGCCTCGAGAGGACAATTGAGTTGCTGTCTGACAGTGAGGCAGCGCCCCGGTCACGAAAACCAAGATTAACGGCCGAGGGGAACCAATGCGCTGATCACGCACTCACCCCAATATCTGCAGGCCAAATGGCTGGACAGCGGTCGCTTGGTAGGCCTTTGCCCTTCATGGGCTGTAGTGCCAGGGGTTATTTAAACGCGAAACATACCGTATGGTAGTTTGGCGTAACCAATATAACAGTCCACTCTACTTCAGACAATAGGTCGTAACCCATGACTGTTACACTACCTTCCATTGTACTGCACTAAACAATGATGTCTATGATTGTAAAGCCATGCAAAACAAACAATTGCCACTGAATAGAAACCTCATCTAGACTCTCCTGTAAAATTATATAACTGCTCTACGACATCTCGCTGAGTACATTGTATGGTGAATGCCTAGCGTACTTCTGCTGTTTATTAGATACAACTACACAAACATTCCAGAGAATTTACAAACATATTGTTGTAACAGACCTTGAGCCAAGACCAACTAGCCTACAATAGCTCAAACCGTAAAATCAAAACAAAGATGGTGGCAATCGTAGGGGAACAGTTGTTGACACTGGCGGGCATGGCGCATTCGAAATAGCGGCAAATTCGAAGACAAACATTCGCATAATTGATTAAAAACCGCCAGTAATTATAGGATTTTATGTAATAAGGCACAAATTCAATATGAAACCCTGACGTGCTTCGCTACAAGCAACGCGAACAGACAGTAGCTAAAAATACAGACACAAACAATGATGATGTTGATAATGTTGTTTTAAGGGGCCTAACATCTAGGTTATCGGCACCATAATGGTTTGGGTGATAGTGAAAGATGAGATGAGAATGAAAACTATAACTAATACTAACTACAGACTTACAAACTAGAAGAAGAAATGGTAAACAAATAAAGGATAAGGCAAATAAAGGACAGGAAGAAAAGAAATGCCCTCAACCCTCGAAGAATGAGGATTGAGGGACTTGGAAGGAAGGAGAGCCATGAAAGGCAGATAGGAAAGGGAAAGGGGAGAGGGCCTGCCCCAAAGTCAGAGGGAAAAGGGGCAAAGCGGACCCAGCTCAGGAATCCCTCGGGGTCTCCAACTCCCAAACTCACCGCCCGTGAGCCCTTGAGGGTGTAGAACAATCCAGGGTGCACCAGAAGTGGTGGGGCTTGAGGGCCTTGTGCAGAAGGCAGGAGATAACGTGTAAAGAAAAAGAAGGCTGACCCCTCGAAGAATGAAGGTATCTGGAAAGATGAGACAAGGGCCAATTAAGGCAGGAAAATGAAAGACTCCCTAGGCCTCGGATACCCTAATACCATCGGGGTCGGAAGAGAACAAGAGTTGACCAAGAGAGGTCGACATGAAAGAAGACGGAGAGGATCCTGGCACAAGTAAGTGGAAGCAATGCCGGACTCAGCTGGGGTCCCTTGGTCGCCAACCCACGTCCCACTAGATGTGAGCCCTGGGGGGACAGACACAAATAAAGCAAAAATAAGACAATTATTTAAAAAATGCATATACTTCTAAATGGAGCTACAAGAATGCAAATATGCATTGTTGTTGTTGTTGCTTATATTAGGGGCTACATCGTGTTCTTATATCCCCATGTATTTGTGTGTGGAATCTGCGTGATAACCTGTGTTATTGTTACGGCTGAACTAGTGTGCTTGAAATTGGGGATTGGATTGGGAAGGAGAAGGCCATGGCCTGAGTTAGAAACCATCCTGGCATTTGCCTGGAGTAGAATTGGGGAAACCACGGAAAACCTCTTCCAGGATTTGAATAGGAAGCAGCCGTATTCTCAAATTAGGTACTGAGACAGTATTAGCCTACTTTTCACATTTTGCAAAAATGAGGAAAAAGTAGACTTATGAGATCGGGCAAATGTGTGTCTGTCTGTCTGTCCTTCTGTCTGTCTGTCTGTCTGTCTGTCTGGCTGGCTGGCTGGCTGGCTGTGTGTGTGTCCCTCCCCCCCCTATCAACTCCTAAACGGCTGCAGCAATCGAAACAAAATTTGGTAGAAGTTAAGATCTATACCTGAATATCTCACGGCCATATTTGAAAATGATGTCAGTGCTACCAACTGCTGAAAAATCGCAATTGAAATTTGAGCTCCATGTTGGATATCTTGGAAGGTATGAATGGGAGCTATTTCAAAATTGGCACACGTATAGATAATAATATTGCAGTTTATTTTCCAGAAGGCCATACATGGCACAGTTGCCAAAATGATTATAAGCCTGCTGATAGCTCCAAATTTTAAATGCATATAACTTCTACATTATCAATTGGATTTCAACCAAATTTCGTATGTGCGATGTGTACCTAAACAGGTATTACTGAGCGTATTCTTAAGAGCCACCAGGGCAGCCAACTGTTAATAAATGCTCTTATTTTTTAAAATCCAAATACCCATATATCAGAAAGTATGCAAGCCGACAGCTTTAAACTATGCACACGTATAGTACTTGACATTCTATACTAATTTGGAGTAACTTATATACGTCAGTGCTACCAACATGATTTTAAGCCTGCTGAGAGGTCCAACTTTAAATACATGTAACTTCTATACTATCATTTGGACTTCAACCAAATTTCGTGTGTGCTATGTATACCATAACAGGTATGACTATGCCGATACTTAAGAGTAACCAGGGCTGCCAACTGTTAATAAATATTGTCTCTATTTTTGTTACCCTAATATCAATATATCAGAAAGTATGCAAGCCAATTGCTCTAAACTTTGCCCACGTATAGTACCTGGCATTCTAGATTAATTTTGAGTAACTAATATACGTCAGTGCTGCCAACATGATTCTAAGCCTGCTGATAGGTCCAATTTTAAAATACATGTAACTTCTATACTAACTAATGGATTTCATTCACAATTGACACAACAATAGATCATATTATTTCAGATTACATCTGACCAATACATGTATGTCATTGTTGCCAACTTGATTTTACGAGCGCTGTTAGATCCAATGTTTAACTGCATGTAACGTCCATGATATCCATTGGACTTCAACCAAGTTTTGTATTCTGTACCTTAAGTGATGGAACTAAGAATATTTTCAGTCACCAGAGCTGCCAACTGTAGTTCTCCATTAGGCTATATTATACCAGGTATACTGTATTTCGAACTAATTAGAAATTTCGATACTACCAACTTAATTTCGTCATTATTCTAGATAGATCCATATAGATTAATCATTGGCATGCATCTTAAATTTTAAGAAAAGTAGGCTCTTTAGTTCGTCACAGAACTTCTTGTTTTGCATTGAGTTGGAACTAGATAGTGTTGGGGAGGAACACAGATGACATTCCTACCGCACTACTTCATCTGCATGCAGCGCAGTGATATCGTGGCGAGCTTAGGAGTAGTACCAGCAACCCGCATTACACACCCTGACCACGTGCGTTGTCTAAGGTACACTTGATGTCTGCAAGATATAGTTCGCACTAACATCACTCCGATTCATGCCATTATAATGTAAAACAGAGCTTACAGAGTGGAAAAACAATTGGCAAATGCATTATATTTCATATGGAAAGGACTTGAGAATGTTTTCGCAAGTATAAATCAATATTTCAGAATACCAGGTGATAATCGAAATCAGGCTGTGTCCATATCGATTGTCATATCGTTTTGAACCCAGGAGCATTGGGAGAAGTCAGACTGATAGTATAGTCCGGGACAGCTTAAATGAGTTACTAGATCAAGACAGGGTAGGCAACATTAACAGCCGTCCCCTATGCCTACGTAAATGTTGGTTTATGGTTGCATTTCTTGAACGTAAGTTGTTTTCAGGTGCGAGCACATTGTCGCCAACCCTGCTTAAAATCCCGCGATATCCAAAGACCATAATACCAGTAAAATTCCGTACCACACAGTTGCCGACATGTTTCTGGCAATAACTCCCAGAATGCATTTTTCACAAAGTCAGCCAACATTACAATTACGACTGTAACTAATGACTTATTATTTAAATAATTTCACAGTTTTCTTTGGAAATTCAAGTCTAATGAAGTTGTAACAAGTTGTACAAGGTAAGTACTAGTAATATACATCGATTAAAACAGTTTATAGCCTACAGTTATTATAGACTCTTGATATGTGTGTGACAAATCCACTTGTCTGAGATGTTTCGAAGCTTTTATTTAATTAATTTTTGGATAAATTCTTATTTAGATTTCATCATGACGCCTAAAAAATACGAGAACAAGATTGGAGATGGATTGGAGTAACTCTACAAAAATTACTACAATTTAAGTAAGTAGGCCTAGCCTAGACCTACACAATTTAAAGTACAGAGTTATTTAATCGTTGTTTTATTTATTTTTATATTCAGTCAGAGCACAAATAACGTAATAAAAAACCTTAATGGTCTTTGGAAATTTTGAAATAGTCTTCCGACTGCATTTTCCGTATAGGCCTAATTCAAACATAACCTAAAATATAGCCTATGTAAGTTCTCTCTCGGGAATGTATTCTTAGGTTCAATTCGCCTTCTAATATAGTAATGTATATTATTCTCGACTTCCAAATGCCGTCAGCCATAATATTATAATACATTGCACATGTAACTCCTTAAGCTTGGAAGTAGGCCTAGTCTATGATTCGCACTCGGTTGGTGGTAGTGAATGTATTGGTGATTATTTATGAAGCTTATAACTTATGTACTTGGCTACTGACCGATAGTCTACTTAGTAGTAGGCAGATAAAATATTTATATTAGGCCTATTTTTATTTGTTTCAGTCATGGTTGCGACAGAGTAGTGTGATGCCCTTCAACGAACTTCAAGGGTTGTGCAACATGAATCAATCATCATTCTGAAGAGCCATATACTCACATATGCATGGTATATGTACTGCGCTAGAGTCACATATGCAAATTTTCAGAGAATACCAACAATATCTCATAGCTCTCTTTTAGTTCTCGACATAAGTTACTGCGCCACTGAATGTCTGAGTGAAAATTACTGATGTACTAATGTTGGGTGAGACAAAGTCATTGTTCGCTACTTGGTTAGATGACACGGTTTGGGCGAAGCCACTGGTTTCAATAAGTTATAAATATTGGTCGCAGCTATAGCCTACTTGTATTATTAATTCTGAATGAAAGTAGAAAGTGGCTTATACACCTGCATCGGACATGATTGTGACTGTATGCTGTGATGGCTGCGCTAGAATTAGTAGCACACAGGTAACGATATTAGTAGATTATACATTATACGGTAATAGAAAACTAAAAATTTCATAGATCTCGTAGGCCTATACTACACAGCTTGGACATTGGACGTGAATAATGAAATAAAAGGCAAAACCATTGGTCTGGATAAATATTATTGATGCTTGACCACCCCCACTGTGCATGACAAAAACCGGGGGTGTTAAATATTAGCTAACGCGACCCGCGTTACCTCAATTTTTCATATTAAAGCATTGTTGTTGTTTCTTATGGCTAGCCCAGATTCCAATCCATCAGCTTTCTTGCATTCCAATAGAGTTGTGTGAGGTTTCCTGAAGTTCTAGCAGTCACATCAAGTTTGTTGCAATGTGGCAGGTGCCCCTTATCAATTTTACTTCCAGGTTCGTGACAAAGTGTGCATTTTTCAGATCTCAGGATGTCCCAAATAGGATCACGACTTATATAGATGGAATTCCAGCTGAGTCTGCCATTTTCGCTGTTAATTATGCACAAGTACGGTATTGCCAATCCCACACTTACTTATACTTTGTATAAGCGCGGTACCATGAAACAAAATAGCGCCAAGTTTGAACCAGTTCGCAATGGATTGTGCAAGCTGTTTTTGTCTAAACCAATAATTGTTAATTCATTAGGCCATACAAACACCCCTGGATTTTGTCACGCACAGTGGAGGTAGACACGCATCAATAATTTTCATCCAAACCCATGGTTTGTGCCTAGACCAATAACTTTTAGGCAGTGAGGCGCTGGTTTTTTCCCGATTAGTTCGAAACATGAAATTCTTGCGATCAGCGTTCATTACAGTGGTAAATACTGTTCTACATACAAAACAAACCTAACCTGGGGCTTATGCCCAGACCTCCTTGCTTGTAGTGCAATCGGTAATTTTCGTCCAGACAGTTGTCTAAACAAGTAGCGACCAATGGTTTCGTCCAGTCAGTCGTCTAACCAAGAAGAGCTCGTTTATTTCTTTTTCTCACATAATTACAACATTACATGTGTCGTCTAATTTAGGCCTATTTAGTATCGGATATGTTGGTAACTAATGACGTCAATGTGATTGCTCACTGCGGCAGTTTAACATACCAAATATGCTGTCGAACATGGCTGCGTTTGTTAAATATACAATAAATAAAAACACATGTTTAAGTGATTTAGCACATATATCCGGTGCAGAAGTGATCAAGGTTAGTAGTTACAATTGATTATGTCCCCCCCCCCCCCCTCCCGCCAGAAGATGAAATAAGGTATGAAAATGATATATTATCAAAGTGAAAGCAAAAAGAAAAAGGAGTGATACATGGTACAGAATTAATCTGAAATTTCACTACAATATATGTCGTTTTATAAAAGGGCATAGCGGGTGGGTTACAGACAGCTAAGGAGAAAGCATCTATTAGGACATCACTTCCATAATTATTATTCATCATTACACAAGGTATTTAGGCTAAGTTAAGTATTCTACTTGGTTCATCACTCCTGAAGTGTTACCTCTATTACGTACGGTATGTCGTTTTGCCTTGAACATTTTTGGTTGAAGGCAGGCTATTATTTTATTTTAGAATATGCACTGAAAATTTGATGTAATCAGCGTAACCGCAGCCTTCGTAAAGAGGTTTACGCAGGCCAGCGCGTATCCCATTTTTGAACAGCTGACTGCGGTTGACTGTAGCGTTGGGGATCTGCACCACTAGCGCTGGCCAACAGCGGGGCGCACTTGAACTCGGTCAGTGATAACACTATGTATTGTATTCGTCATGATAATGCTATTATTATGATCATGTAGAAATAAGTGGAAGTGTAGAGGACGCACCCTTTCGCGATAACGCTGCCTCAGTTCAATTCCCTCTCATATATTCCGCTCTCGCAATTTAAATAACTCGGCTCTCCACAGAAAATTGTTTTGTGTTGGTATCTTATAATTATAATTTTCAAGATATTACTCCGTCGATAAAGCTTGCCTTTCAACACCTGTACTTAACTCGTCAATTTCTCAGTGAATTCATTGAATTTTCTACAAGTGGCTTTTAATGTGCCGGTTGATGAGAGGTCAGGAGACTATTCTACCAACCATCTCGCGTTGTGCGGCTAGCATTTTTTGGCAGTTGGTCCAGGTTCAATTTCCAGCTCTGCCAAGAAATTTTAATTTTGGTCTGAGGGATGGAACAAGGCACACTCAGCCTCATGAGGCAAAACTGAGAAAAGGAGGGTTCGATTCCTATCTTAGCCATTTTGGAAGTGGTTTCCACGCTTCTACTCCTGGCAAATGCCGGGATGGTTCCTAAATTAAGGCCATGGCCACCTCGTTCTCAATCCTCATCTGAATAATAAATGCACACACTAATCCAGCCATCACAATAACACAGGTTATCAGACAAATTCCACATGCCCAAGTACACAGATCTACGTGACCATGATGTCACAAAGCCCCAAAATCAACCAACTGCTGCTTTCTACCATTCCAAGACGAAATCTTCGAGTTGCCATTAGTCTAATGCCCCTAAAATCCACGACTAGTTCGAATGGTTTTAGGCCTAAGCATTGGATCAACCATCTTCTTGCATCTCAATAGGGATTTGCCAACAGGCTTTCAACAGCTTGTCTCAATTCCGCCTTCATATATGTAGGCCTATTGGCAACTCCAACTATCTGATATAACATCTAGCGGTAAAAATTAGAAACTTACCAAGTAGGGTACATTTGTCACGTGGTGACTGTTTGTATATGGTTTCTTGTATTCGTAAGCAGATCGAGGTAATTTCTTCGTGTCTTTATACATAAGTAGAGGTGTTAGTTTTTTTGTTAATTCGCGATAAAACGAAAAGTCATATTTAGAGGTTAGGATGTTTTACTTTCACGTATTTACATGTTTCGTGCCGCCCAGGAGTGAAATTAAATCGCGAAATAACGCGAATTTTGTGAATAACACCACAAATACTGCAATCTGCGAAAAAAAAACCATATTTTCTCCCCACACCAATCCGAACATTTTTGTCCACAAGCCGATAATCGAATTTGGTTGGTGTTCAATTCGAGAGAATGATCGATTGTATAGTTTCGCGAGGGGTAATACTACGATATACGTCATATTACGATATACTGTCGATATTCTCGTTACTCGTTGGATTTTAGCGCTGTGGTAAACAGCTGTTATATCGCGGCGTGAATAGTTTGGCCGACTACCTCCAAAAGGTTATGTGATAGTTGTTCATAATGTAAACTACGTTTGCCTCCTGTTACATCGGTAGCGAGTGTAAATTATAGTAGAGAATTCTATATAATTTAATAAAAAAAGTGCGCAAATTGTGCGTTATCATCGAAGCTAGTGTGTTATTTTCGTGAATCAGTTGGCGACCACGTGTTCGTCGTATTAGTTCTGAACTTAGCAGTACAGGAAGATGAGACGCGACGTAATTTAAATATTATGACACGAATTCAGAAATAAATTTTGCGTGTGGTTACGAATTTATACTGGCGTGTGACTACAGTCAACCGTGTGATAACAGTGTTTGTTACTGGGCATCGCTCAGTTGAGTTTAAAAATGCTGAAGGTAGCTGTTTCTGCCACAGACAGACTTAAAGAATATAAGAATGAAGGATTTATAATTTCTTGTGGCATTCTTATGTGCAAATATTGTGATTGTCGGTTAGATTATCGCAGGAAAGATGCATTAGACAAACATTGCAAATCGGAGAAGCATTCAAAACGCCGAGAAAATTCGCGTCTTGAAGTTAGTGTTCCTAGAGTGGCCACCTTGAAAGAAACATTATCAAATGCTAGTCGTGTGAAGGATATGAAAGAAGAGTTTATTTTGGACACTACTACTGCGTTTGTGAAAGCTAATATACCAGTAGAGAAACTAGACAATCCTGCTATCCGTACTTGGTTTAATAAGTACGTTCGCGGAAGTGGAGATTTACCATCAGCAAATCAGATTCGTCAGAAATACATCCCCATGATTGGCGAAAGAAGGAGGGAAGTAATTAGGGAAGATATAAAAAACAAAGACGTGTTTCTGCTATGTGACGAAACAACTGACAAGAATGGTAGGTGTGTTTTCAACATTCTTTTTCGTTCATCAGTACCATCAACTGAAATGAACACCCATCTGGCTGCCTCTGTTGTTCTAGATTCTGCCAATAGCGTAAATTGCTCCAATACGATATTAGACACCTTGAATTCCTATGAAATCGAACGGGAGCGTGTAGTGGCAGTAGTTACGGACTCAGCACGCTACATGACAAAATGTGTAACTACTCTTCAAGGATTGATTGAAGAATTAAGTCATGTCCAGTGCTGGGCTCATAAAGTCAATCTTATCGGCTGCGTATTTGAAAACGAGCTGGACGAATTGAACATGTCTATAGTAAAGACAAAGAATGCCTTTTTAAATACGCGAAAAAGAAAAAGCAATTACGTTGCATTTCTAAGGGAGAAATATGAAAACACAGAAAAAGAGAATGAAATTCTAGCCTTCCCAATGCCTGTATGTACAAGATGGAATTCATGGTTTAAGGCTGCAATGTATATGGCCGCGCATGTGGAAGATCTGGTAGAATTTTTCAAAACATTGGAAGATTCAAATTCTGGGGTCAAATTTTTCCAACAAGCATCGACTTCAACAATACAATTTATACAATTACAAGCATTGTATGTTTCTGTTGTTGGTGCCTCTCTTATGGACTTGCTTAATTTCTTGGAGGGATCTAAGTACCCAACAATTCACTTACTGGCTGGGAAGCTAGATGACCTTGAGGTAAAGCTCAAGCTATTAGGCGATGGTGGAATGTTCAATCATACGATCCTCCAGAACTTGGAACAGCTTCCTCAAAAGATGCAGATAAAGGTTAAGTCCAAGCTTACGTGTGTTGCCCAGTCAGCTCTAGTGAAAGTCAGGACTTTAAGGACCACGGATCCAGCCAGGAAGACTGTAGAAGCCATCGGGTCATTGTTTGATCCTCGGCATGCACCTAAGAACGTATCTCCCACAGAACTGCTCCAATTTAAGAAGAATGCCCCATTTCTTACGAAGATGGTTCTCAACAGTTTTTAGAGGCTCACAGCATTTACCTGACTGCAATCAAGAACCAACTGCGTCATGAAGATAATGTGAATGTTCCAGAGATCCTCATGGGATTAAGGCCTGCTCACCGAGACTATGCAACAGCTGCATTAAAGTGTGTGTGGTATGGTTGTTCAAATGTGGATTCTGAAAGGTCATTTTCGAAATACAGTCTCATAGTAAGTGATAGGAGGCGAAAATTGACAGCTGCAAATGCTGAGACTTTAACCATGGTCTACTTCCAGTGATTTCACCGCAGTATTTGGATAAAACTGAAAAATGTATTCACTGAAATGTGTTTCGAGATGGTGAATGTAAAATAAAAATGTGACTTCCATATAAGTATTATCTCATTCTTCCATAGCCATGTTTAACGTTTTACCCTGCTGTTTTGTTTTTTACTTTGTTTTATTAATTGTTTATATTTTTAAATGCACTTATTGTACAAACCTTATCGCTTTCCAAATTTTAACATGTCATCCCCCGATAAAAATAATAAAAACACAAAACACCACCTTTTGAATTTTAAATCAACAAATCTTCAAAAAAATAACAACACTTTCTAACACCTCTATACATAAGTAATAAGTTTTACTTGTTGATGGAGTGTAACATGAGTAAAAGCAACGTATATTGCTCAGTTTACGGCTGTAAGTCGATGCATTAAAGAGGGCTGCGGATATAAGTTTTCATCACTTTCCAAAAGATGTAAATAGCAATAGCCAAAATGTGACGATACCAAATAAATACGGGCAACAGGAGCGGGTTGGACCACTCACCACTACACTCACTGACGACAGGACGGGTTGTTCACTGTTTACGCCGAGCCAAGCCGTACCAAGACAGCTAGGCCTACACCAGCCGACTACAGCCAAGCTTCATCAGTCAGGTATCCTTCCCCCTCCCTAGTTCATTTCCAATTACCCTACCAATCGCCATCACCTCGCTCTGCGATATCCGAGCCATTCCACTACGAGTCATATAGGCCTAATTTGACTTCGCAGGGTAAATATCTACTCTGCGAGAACCTGCTACCAGTCCGATATTCTACACCAAACCCACCAGCTAACCATCTAAATCAAGCAATTCCTGTGTCCCCCGAGCTTTAATACAAGTTAAACTCATCCCTTCGTCCTACCAAGCAGCAAATAATTTCTACAGTCTATGGTACAGTGAGCAAACTCTAATATAGTTTTTAAAGTAACAGCGCCATGACTCGAACTGCTCAAAAACAGATACCAGCAGACAACCGATGCTTGATAATATGCAATTGACACATAAAATCCAGTGGAACACACAAATTAGATCACGTGTATCGCACAGTTATACATATATACAATCAAAAATAACACTGTCATTATTTTAGGGACCACATTTACTGATTATAACCGAAAAATAAAAAGTGTTCCATATCAAACGCGTGCTATTGAGTATTTTTACCCTACTTATCCAGACCGACCGCAGCGCCCCAAGTGTTAGTTTGAGTTGCCAATACATGCAAGAAATGAGTACGGTACTTATCAAAAATAAAGAAATAATAAGCTAATATGTGTCCTACTATTATATTTCTCTCCTACTCCTAAATCCTTCTCTGAACACTCATCTTAAAACAGAATGGTCTGCATTTTTGGACTAATTATAAAAATATAGCCTATAAGAAGAAATGAACATGCTCATCTTTAGCTCCCTGGCGAAAATAATTGAGTAAGTATTAATGTTTCTGTTCTTATGCATTTTATATGATGCTTTAAAAATCAATCTAGAAGAGATAATTTAAGTTAACTTCACTACCATAATACTGCTTAAGAGTTACTGTCGAGGACTGATGACCAAGATGTCCCTAACTTGAGCAAGGACTGCTTCACAACTTCATGTAAAACGTATTTTCCTAAAAGAGCCTTTACTTAGTTTGGATCATTTGCGATACGTGTTACATGGATGTGTGTGCTGACTTTTTGGTGTTAAATAATGTAAGTTGGCAACACCAAATGTGGCGGCCATGTTGGTTTTCTAGTAACTTATTTAAGGTGTCCTGTACTATATGAAACATCTCGCTTGAGAGAGAGTTCATTATAAGATTCGTTGGCATACACAACAGTAATATCAACCGAGAAACGCGTTCGCTGGCGTGATGAAATATAGGTGTATTTCGTGAAAGCTATACTGGTGCGAAGTAACACAGTTCGGAACGTTTTATTTTCAGTCTGGACTTGTTATAGTTCAAGACAGTGTTAATTCAGCACGGAAATAATGATAAGCTTATTGAGGTATATTTCGAGTGAAGGAAAAGTGAACTTAGTCTTCATATAGACTGGTAACATTTTAATGCCATTAGAGACATTCAAACAGTAGAGTACAGTCAATATACTACAGCAATGACTACAGATATGAGATTGTATGGATCTACATTTCAACACAATACAATGATGATGCAGATGTACTAAATGAATAATAGGAATGCAACACTTGAGCAGAGTTGAACATTTGGAATGACTACAGAGATGAACCATGAATTTCAACAGCAGAATGCTTTATAAAAAGAGGTTAAAGGCACTATGGAAACATTGACTATACATTCGTACTTCTACAATATGAACAATCAATGGCTATTTTCAACCAGGCTAGTGAGCATCTTAGGACATGTCGGGAAAATGAACTTGGTAACGCGATCAGCTGTTTGTTTCGGATCGGTCGGGAACGGGTTCGATTCTTCGCGGATCCAGACGGTACGACAACTACGCAGCCAAATGGACAAGGGTTCAGTCCATTCCAGGAATGTGTATTTCAAACATATTCCCATTTTCATCAAGACGACAAAGAACAAGGTAGCTGGAAAACTTTCATATTAGTAGACAGTATGAATTAGTCATACTTTAGAATGTCCTTATTCACCAATTTTTCATTATGTCGATAGAAAGTGCATTATAGGGCTAGATTTGATACTCATCACTTCTCTCCAAGCATGTATTTTTCCTTGTAGTTAACATTAATATTAATTGTGATGTTATTTTTAAAACATTACTTTCTCTTTTCTAATTTCAATTTAATTTTAAATAGAGCGTTATACTCAGTTGAGAAGACACAATATAAGAAGATATAGGAACAAGTCTACGGTAAAATTATATATGAATAATCGTTAGGAAGAAGAAGACCGATATCCCACTTATACTTGAACATTTTTTAAAATAAATACGTATGATTTTTTAAGCAAGAATTAAAATATTTTGGCAATTTTTGTAGCATTGTTTGATAGACGTGTTAGTCTGTTTTTGATCGAGTTTGATACTGATATGGAAACAGTGATTTCCAGTGTGAACATTTACGATTTTGGATTAGGCTTTGGCGATCCACAGTTTTGGAATTTTTCTTGAATTTTTCGAGTTCACTCAGTTTTTCGATTTTCTTCATTCTTTTGGTTAAGCGTTCGATTCTAATGGATTATGTGTACCTTCTTAAGACGGGCTCTTTTTCATAGTGTAGTTTCTTACGTGTTTCCTTGGAGGAGGATCTCCATCTCGAATTTTGTTTAGACGAAAACTGAATCGTTCTTTTTACAGTGATCATTCTATAATTCTTTAATAGAAATGTTTATGAATATGATATTACAATGAGAAATGCAATTGAAAGAATAGAAATCAATGTATAAAATATTTTCGTCATAAATCGAAATGACATTTTGAAAAATCACATACACTGTTATTTGAAAATGTGAGTACAACATATTTATCACAGTTCTGATAAAAATTGTTCATGACACTTTAACTTTTGTTTTATATGAGGCATGGTATTTTACGATTGTTGTACAAAAGCTTTTTGGATCTTAAAAATGTTTGGCAATTATTTATAGCTATTGAGAGCTATTATTGTTTGCGTAATTGAGTTGCAATGAAGTGGATATTAGACATCGATGGATGGTCAATATCAGATTTCCAGTATTAAATTAGCTGTTAAGCTATTACTGAGTGCACTGATGTGTATTTTTGAATGTGAAGTATAGTCACGGTTGTAATTACTAAAAGGCTAGTAATATCTTTGAATCCAACATTTATGCCACATTAAGCATTGAAACAATTAATCGAGAATGGATTGTTCATAGTAACATTTGTTTCAGAGGAAAGTTCTGATTTGAAAGACGTGTAATAATATTTGTGTAACACTATAATAATAATAATAACTGAAAATTGAAGGGATAATAATTGAAATATTTTTGTGAATAATTATAAATGAATTGTCATAATTAATTGAAGCGACTTTACGTTCGATTAACTTTATTGTTCGTCGAATATGACAAATTAAGAATGTAATGAATCTCATTTGAACACTGATCGTTGGAATTGAATAATATAGGAGTAATTCGAACACTGGATTAAATGTATAAACTGTATATAGATTACTAAGGATTTATAAGGGGTTTTGATATTTGTGTATTCAATGTATACGACCATGTAAAATTAACAACAATTAATTTAAACTTCGTTTAAGATGCTGTATTTTTGGACAGTATACTTAGCCAAATTTCAAGGCTAATGTCACCTTTAACATTGACATGCTTCAGTGGAGGCAGACATATCTTGTTTTAGTGGAGAGTATTTCCGCTTAACAGCAGTTTTTGGTTAATAAACTGTTGATATATTTTAAATTCTTCGGATGAATTGGTGATTTATATTAGAAACAGGATGCGCTACGAGGACCAGTGGGTTATTTTATTGAAAGCTTATCCTTATGCCCGAGATTAATGTAAGTTTTAAGAGTCTTGTTAGTTCACTTTGAGCTATTTTTCGTTCTTATTTTGTCGACCACTGGCATCTTCTTATCACATTCTTTGATAGTGAGGTATCCTTATCCCTGGTTGATCCTAGTTGGTAGAGTTTTGGGGGTTATTTCAGCCGGGTACTTCGAGATTCTACGATCCAACTCTTCCATCGGATTTCAACAGGTAAGACCACGTGGATACGGGTACAGTACCATTCCAGCATTTGCCTGCAGTAGAGGTGGGAAACCACAGAAAACCACTTCCAGGATGGATTAGGTGGGCATCGAACCCTCCTCTACTCAGTTGCCTCATGAGGCTGAGTGCACCCCGTTCCAGCCTTTCACCCCTAGAATTAAATTTCTTCGCAATGTGTATGTCAGTCCAATCTACGGCTCAGATGACACTAATCTTCCATTTCTTGAGATCATAAGGAGTTTCATTGATAACTGACATACGTCATAGACTGTTGCATGGATATTGATTCATTTAAGGCCTTTGTGACATCGTGGTCATGTTGTCCCTTGTACTTAGGTGTGTGTGGACTCTGTCTGATAACCTGTGCCATTGTAATGGCTGTAGCAGTGTGTATATTTGTAATTGAAACTAGGATTTTGAAGAAGGAGGCCGTAGTTTTAAGCTAGGAATCATACCGACATTTGTTAGTTAGTTATTGTTTTAAGGGGCGAAACAGCGAGGTCATCTGCCCCTCTCAGCATTTTCCTGGAGTAGAGGTTAGAGGTGTATCAAAAGAGTAAACAATATGGTCTTGACCTCAACGTTAAGAAAACAAAATATATGATAATATCGCGAAAACCAGCATTTTCACAAGACCTTTTAGTCGATGGACATCAGATTGAGCGAGTCAAGAGTTTGGTTTATTTAGGACAGAATATTAATGAGAATTGGGATCCTTCGGTTGAAATAAGATGCCGTATAGAGAAGGCTAGATCCATCTTTATGACAATGAAACAACTACTATGCTGTCGAGATCTCAGTATGACGCTTATGAAAAGAATTGTGAAGTGTTATGTTGTCTCCGCCCTTCTTTATGGTGTTGAAGCTTGGACCTTGTCCGTAGCTACAGAAAAGAAGATTCGAGCTTTTGAAATGTGGTTATACCGGCGGATTCTTAAAATCTCGTGGACAGAACGTGTGAGTAATGCCGAGGTTCTTCAGCGTGTGAGCAGCCAACCTGAGCTGTTCAACACAATTAAGAAGAGGAAATTGGAATACTTGGGACACATGATGAGGAATCCATAATACCGTCTGCTCCAAGTTATACTTCAGGGTAAAATTGAAGGTCAGCGTCAGAAGGAGACGAATAACCTGGATGGATAATTTTAAAACGTGGTTTGGGCTGTCTTCCACGGAAGTCTTCAGGATTGCACAGGATAAGATGGTGTTAGCCATGGTGGCAGCCAACGTCCGTATCGGATAAGGTAGTAGAAGAAGAAGAGGTTAGAAAACACGGATATCCACTTCAAGGACAGCTGAGGTGGGACTCGAACCGTCTCTTATCAGTTTTGCCTCACGAGACTAGACGCGCCCCGTTCCAACGCTCAGACCAGAATTAAATATCTAGGCAGAGTCAAGAATCAAACCTTTGGATCCACAGTCTCAGTGAGATCCCCGAGACTGTTACAACCTTATCATTATGGTAGAGTTTACATTTTACCATTAAGAATGCTATTTGAGAACACCCAATACCACATCCTCTTACAAACAGACTGATAAGCCTCTTGAGATCAGTTCATATTAAAAGCTCTAAAGAATACTGGATTTGAGTTGCAAAGAAACTTACTTTCCACTATACCAGTGTCACAATCATGACACAAGGCTTCCCTTACCAACATTTGCATCATACCAAAAGTAGGTTACATATAGGTTATTGTAATTTGAAAGATGACTCAGCAAATTGTCCAGCTTGCTCCTCACATAGATATTATTATAGAATGCATTTACGTCCAACAAATTAGACACTGGTTCACCATTTTCAGTTGGGGCCTTCCCTAACCGTAAATGTACTGTATGTTCAAACTGTCAAAACGCACACGGCAATTGGCGCTTAAACTTCGAAATCATCCCTGTGTATATTTCTTAATCACTTCCCCATTACTGTTTGGTCTTTATGAAATGTGGCCGGCCCCGTGGTGTTGGGGTAACGCGCCTGCCTCTCACCCGGAGGCCCCGGGTTCTATCCCCGGCTCCGTCAGGGATTTTAAAACTGACGTGAGGGTTGGAACGGGGTGCACTCAGCCTCGTGAGGACAATTGAGTAGCTGTCTGAGAGTGAGACAGCGCCCCGATCACGAAAACCAAGATTAACGGCCGAGGGGCTCCTACGTGCTGATCACACGTCACCCCAAATCTGCAGGCCAAATGCCTGGGCAGCGGTCGCTTGGTCGGCCTTAGCCCGTCATGGGCTGTATAGTGCCAGGGGGTTGACTTGACTTTATGAAATGTAATGTTGAAATAACCTGCAACAGTATCATTCCATCTACAGCTACGGTAGCTCGTTACATAGCATGTACGACCCGTTTCATGACACTCCACAACACTTTTCGCATTATATGGTACCGGTACTTATTATTATATTACAGTAGAGTCTCGCTAACTCGGCCTAATGTGGACCGAAGGGTGGCCGAGTTCGCGAAAATGAAGGGTTTTCGGGAAATGGGTTAAAAAGACGAAACAAGCAGTTTGTTTTGCTTTAAAAGTAATGCAATGCAGTACATTTATGTGCTTTTAATAGAAACACAAGTTTTAAAATGATTAAGCCACTACAATTACAGTACTTGAATATGTACAAAACAATTCCCGTAGGCAAATAGTTTTTTCACTTAATGAAAATTACCATTTACTTTTTTTTTTTGCAAAAAAAAGTAAGAAATGTTCTTGCTTTTCGCTTTGAAAACTGTTTCTTGAAGCCTCGTCACGAAAACGGCGAAGAAACAGAATTGTGGAGAATGCGCAATCAAATAAATACAACGCTCTGCGCGAGAACCGTCTGTTTACTTCTTACTGCCAACAGTTTGTTCACAGTACTGTACAGTGCCTGTATTTATCAGGTCGTCGTTACTCTTCTTACTATGTACTGTAGGTCAACTTGTTCGCATCGTATTTAACTGTCGATTATTCCATTGTTGGAGAAGACGAAAGACAACACAATAACGCTCTGTGGGGAAACACAAAAACAAACAAAAATCTTGATTTTTTTTCTCCAGTCAAGGTGGCCGAGAAATCCGGAATGCCGGGTTACCGAGACCGAGTTTGCGAGACTCTACTGTATTCGCAATGTACTACACTACCTACGGTACACTATTAACATGATAAACACTACGATATCACTCGAGATATATACTATTTATACGAATTCTTGACAGTAGACGCACTCGCAACTAATGGAAACAAACAGCTGTTAACTCGAAATCTTCCCCCACAATAACCACCATTTTTGCTGAATCGATTGTCGTATTACGGTCTGATATATTGTAGTCGGTCTTGCTTGAGCCTCCCTGTTGTTATGTTTAGAACAGAAAGAAAAATATTTTTGTGAGTCGTAATTTAATTCTTAAATTTTCAGTAAAAATAGCCTATTAGTCTGGTTTTCAATAACCAATACAGATATCTGCATAATTTATCTAGCACACATACCCTTCAACGCGTAGCTTTAAAGCATAATACTAAGTTGCATCTAAATTTAAGTTCCCCAATAGGTTTTGAGAAAAGGGTACCTGAAGATAATTCTTTTAAATAATAATTGAGCCTTTCAATAAAATCTGCAACTTTGTTTGAGTCTTCAGTCCTTTGACTGGTTTGATGCAGCCCTCAATGCCTCCCTGTCTTTGAGCTAATCGTTTCATTTCTACATAGCTACCACGCTCTACATCTGTGGTAATCTAAGCTTATATATATATTCTAAGCTTGGTCGACCCCTACCGTTCTTCTCCTCGACCCTTCCTTCCATAACTGACTTTGCTATTCCTGGGTGTCTTAGTATGTGTCGTACCAACCTATATCTTCTCTTAATTAGCAGTCGCCAGAAACATCTCTCCTCTCCCAATCGTCAAAATATATCTTCATTTGTAACTCTATCTACCCATCTGATCTTCATCATTCTCCTGTAACACCACATTTCAAATGCTTCAATTCTCCTCTTTTCTGCTGCTCCAACAGTTCAAGTTTCACTTCCATAGAGCGCCACGCTCCACACAAAGGATTTCAAAATTTAAAATCCGTATTCGGTGTTAACAGATTCCTTTTCTGCAGAAATGCTTTCCTTGCCTGTGCGAACCTTCTTTTTATATCCGCTTTGCTTTGCTTCCTAAGTAACATAAGTCTCCTACTTGCTTTACCTTTCCACCTGCCAATTTGACATCCATAGTGGTTTCTAATTTCTTTCGGCTGCATATTTTTGTTTTAAATGTATTCATTTTCATCGTGAATTCTTTCCTCAAGACAGAATCCATATCATTTAAAATCCATTCAAATCCTCTGGTGTGTCGGCTAAGATGACAATGTCATCAGCAAATCTCAGAGTTGAAATTATTTCTCCTTGAATCTTTACTCCTACTTTGAATTTTTCTCCAATTTCCTTCATTGCTTGTTCAATGTATAGATTGAAAAGTATGGCAGACTTGCCTTACACCTTTCTGAATACCAGCTTCTCTCTCATGTCCTTCATCTCGAATGACTGCTGTCTGCTTTCTGTAAAGATTGTAGATCACCCTCCTACCTGTACTTTATTCTAATCCTTTTCAAAATGTCAAAAAACTTACTTCAATGAACGTTATCAAAAGCCTTTTCATAGTCTACAAATGCCATGAGCGTTCTCTTATTTTTCCTTCTTCTACCTTAGTAGTGGAGTAGTGTCGATTCTGCTTCACTTGATACTCCTGTGCCCAACAAACCAACATGGCCGCCGCGCGAAGTTGAAACATTTAAATAGACTTTTCTCCCGAACCCATGGTCGGAGTTTCACGAATGACGTGTCGTAGGACTTGAGGTGACGCCCCTTTGCTATGGACCACTCGTTATACTTTTGATTTAAAAAAATTGAAAATTTTTGTTTTCGAAAGTAGGTGATAGTTTGAAAACCAAACATGATAGAATGTTGTGCAATGGCTCAAACAAACAGTCTCTATGTCCTTTATTTTTATAATAACACTATTTTTTTACATTTTTTGAAAACACTCAAATTTTGAAACTCCTATATTTTGGAAACTAGGAAGTTTACAAAAACGTTTATTTGACATAAATGAAAGGTCCCTATGCCCCCTACCCCCAAAATAAATTTCAAGTCTCTAGAGCAAAAATTTGTTTTTCGTAAGTAGTGTGGTAAGGACAGCGCTGCATCACTTCTTTTTGAACCCTCCTCGTATTTGCCCCGAAGCTGATATCTCGCTAACCAATGGTCGGAGTTGAACATACAGGGTGGCTTAGCACTCGTAGTGATGCCCCCTACTTTCCTATAGGCTCTTTATTTAAATAACAGACCAAAACTAAAAGGTCATCCGCTTTTAATATCTCGCGAACCAATCATGCTAGAGGTGAGTACGACGGGTCCAAGGACTCGGGCTGACGTCCTCTTTGCTATGGGCCACTCGTTATATTTAAAAAAAAATTGGGAAACTCGATTTTGGGGTAAACACGTGTTTTTTGTGATTTTTGCCGATATCTCTCGAACCAATAACGCTAGAGACGTGTACGAGGTGTCCTAGCACTCGGGCTAATGCCCCCTTTCAAATGTGGTAGATATTTTTTTCAAAAAATAATTCACAAAGGGCCTAACGCCATACATGTTGAAATAACGTTTTCTTTTTCTTTACCTGTTTATAATATGAAGCGTGGTGGTTGAGAGAGACGATACGGCTGGGAGTGTGTGTGTGTTTCAACGAACCTGTCGCTTAGCACAAGGACCATGCTTAATAGAACAATCGCTATTTCGGCGGGTCGGTGTATGACAGAGCGAGCGTGCGTTTCTTTCACACATTTTACCTTTGACGTGTAAACGGTGATGAGAACTTGGTTCTATGTTGGTCAAAGCGAGTACAGAAAACAAACTTGCCGAGGAGCAAGAGATGAATGTCATTTGAGCTTATTGGAAGGCGCTGATCTGACTTGACAACAGGTGCAATGGAAAAATGACCATGACGCTTGAAGGCGAAATAATCTGACCATTGTGGTGGCAGGGAAGAGCGAAATGCATGTGAACACATGTGAAACCACATGAGGGCTAAACCAGCGACATCCTGTCTTGCTTCGTACGTGACAAAATGCAAGTTCAGGTGAAATTTGATCTACCACAGGTGTTCACTTTGGGCTTTGGCTGTCCACGTGCGCGATAACTGTTAACAAGTTACATCCTGTTTTGCTTCGTACGTGACAAAATGCAAGTTCATGTGAAATTTGATCTGTCATAGGTGTTCACCTTGGACGTTAGCTGTCCACGTGCCTGATAACAGAATGTTCAAAGCGTGGGAATCGCTGAATCTGTAAAAAGTATGATGCAACTTGTCGGAATGATGTCACAACCAATAGATAGGCAAGAGCTGCGAACAGCAGTGGTGGGAGGTGAAGGGAGGGAGAGGGGGAGGGGTAATGTAAGAGAGAACACAGGTGGAAAGAAAAAGAAATATGTGGAGCTGAGGACTGTACACATAGAGCTATAGGTAGTGTACAACATGTGTGAATAAATAAATTAAAAATTGCACAGGTTCACACAACTTGTAATTTATTGATCCAAGAATTAAACGTAGAGTTAAACCCTAACCATTTTACATAGAGTTTATTTCCTTTTTGTTTCAACACTTTTTCCACAAGATAATGCTGAGGAAATGCTGTTTTCTGAAGTTCACGGAGATAAAATCTACCTTTTATGGGTTGGTGGTTGAGGTCCTCGAGTAAATAGGTGACTGGATTGTCCAAGTTGACTTGACGAATTAGAAATAGTTCAGTCCCCCACTGAGGCGTGTAGCCCTTATTGAAGGCAGACTTAAATTTGCTCACACGAACAAAATCCCCAATGTTCAGTCGGTGACGTTTAGGATCGGCTGTTTTTATGGGGTTAAACAGTTTATCCAATCGCTGAATATTTTTGGTCACGAGGCGTGGCTTGGTCCCAATCGTTCTATGTTTGGTGTCATTGTAACGTGACACTAGCTCAGGTAACATGTCCAACCAGCGATACGTGCCCTGAGCGGTAAACGCTTTCCACATATGGGCTTTCAATGTTCGGTTGAATCGCTCGACCACACTGGCCTTGAGGTTGCTGTACGTGGTGTGATGGTGAATATCCTTAGATTTGAGAAAACTGGAGAAATCCTTGTTGAAAAATTCTTTCCCCTGGTCAGTTTGTAGCAGCTGAGGTTGACGTTTGGAGTGTTGAATGATATGTTGAAAGGCCTTGGTAACTAGTGGACCATACTTGCGACGCACAGGTTCAACAAAGGCCATTTTGGAATAGACATCAATGACGGTCAACATATAGCGTACACCGTCGTTAATGCTAGCATAGGGTATCATTTCAACCAAGTCAGCCTGCCAAAGTTCATCCACACCTCGTGAAATCACCTTGAGTCGCGGATAGTGACGCCTAGCTGGGCGATGCAACTCGTGAGCAATACCCATTTTAATGGGTGAGGGCTTAAACAATAATTTTGGCATTTCGAAGTTCTTGTTCAAGTTCTTGAATTTCCCAATCGTGACCGGTGTGGCCAGCTTGACGTGAGGCATGCAACAACTGTAGCCGCTGGACGAGCTTATTGGGATTGTGCCAGTAGGTAACATCCACAAGGGGTTTTAATGGTTTAAATGTCACTCCCGAAGCGGACGCTTTACGACGAGTACTTTGACTAGTGGGAAACATTTTTGCAATGATGGTTTTATATTTTTGAGATATATTGGCATTCACTTGTTGAGCGGGATCATACTGTCTTTTGTGGGCATGGGTATCCAATAAAATGGATTTATATTTGTTAAGATCCTCTGACGTATAATCATGGGGAGAGGGGGTCCGAGAAAAGAGCAGCTTTAACAGTCCTGGCGTTAATTTATAGTTGATGTTTTTAATGACAGCTTTAGTACGAGCAAATTTAATGGATGAATCGCCAATTTTAAAACTATCATTCTCATAGCGAACACCATACGTGGTATCTGTGTTTCCAATAAATAGATCGGTGAAATAGGGTTCCAATGTTGATCCATAATATTTTATTAAAATGGTTTTCAGTTGAGCTTTTTGTTGAGGGGTGGCCAAGAGTTGTGAAAACGGAGACGCTCTGGAAGGGCAAGGTGTATCGACCATGGCCAAGGATTTCTTTTTTCTCAAAAACTCTGCAAGGGGTGCGGCCTTTTTTTGAGGCGTAAACACTTGTTCCTCCTCATCCTCAACTTCGCTAACACTAGTCAAATCTTCCTGTTCCTCTTCCTCTACCTCAGGGTCCTCGTGCAGCGTCTGCGTGGCTTGTGAAACGGTGGGTAGCGTTTCAGATGGCTTGAAAGAGGGTTTCAACATGGCTTTTAGTGGCGGTGCTAAATGTTGTTGAATAAACAAAGCATGATTTGCACGTGATTGTTTCAATTGACGAAACTTTTGGCGAATAGTATTTTTTGCTCTAATAATATGCTTTTTCAATTGACTCTCTGCTAACGCCATGGTGTCTTGACAAATGACTTGACGGGGAATGAGACAGGGCCTTAAAAAGCAATAAAATGATCAAACCCTAAGCGATACCGTCCTTGGTTGAGTTCACTTTGTTTGTCAATCACTAAACAGGCATGACGTTGAGTGTTCCAGCACTTGGCACACAATTCTGTAAACATTTGAAAGGTCATATCCGGATTCACATGTTCATTATAAATGTGACGACTGTTCCTCTCGTCCTGGCGAAATAAAACAATGAAATTGGCATTGTCACGAATCAACTGTTTGGAAATTTTTGAATACGTTTGTCCAAGATAGAAGCACTCGATATGTTTGTGTCGACCCATGCTGAAATAGCTTTGAATGATGCCTTGACGTTCAGTGGATACATCATCGAAAATCATGAGTGAATCTGGCTTTACCTCATCCGGTGAAATCACATTTTCTTGCATGGAAAATGTAAAATAACCCATATTCTCTTTTTGTAATCCAGACATGACTTGATCCAGAAACACGTAGAGGGGTTGGTAGAGAGATTTTGCAAAAATATAAATATTTTGAAAACGCAGACCATTGGGCGCCGTAATGAGCGTTAGCAAAAGATTAGTCTTTCCACAGCCACAATGATGCAGCGAATGGAAGATGGAAACAGCGAACCATGGCGTTGTTCACGTGATGTGGGACAGAGATGGGAAACCATGTCCCCCACGGGGAATGACTTAATAATCTTCATTTCAACTAAGGCTTAGACAGGCTAGCAGGCTGTCTATATACAGGACACCGAACCTTGTCATAGAAACAGTAGACTGGTACTACAGGTTGACGATGGATGTCTTTGGACGTGCGTTGATGGCCAAAGCTAGGCCTGTCCCCATACATGATCCTAAACAAGAAACAGATCCTGCTAATAAACACTATGTGGATAGGTCAGTAGTGCCACGCACAAAACAGGGAGATTATGACTTTAAGGGAAAGCGGTTAACCCATGTAAAACATCCTCAAGTGTCTACAGACGTTACTACGAAAAAGTATGTGGATAACAAAGTTTATGAGTTTTATGACAAAGTGCCTCAGCTTACGGTGAACGGCTATAGCGCTAATCACCATCGGATTATTCACGTGGAAGACCCGCAAGACGAAGACGATGTCTGTACCAAGCGTTACGTGACCTATGAAATGAAAAGGCTTTATAAATTTATCCCATCTGTATTTTTAATGTATCTGACAAATGAAAAACCTTTGAATGAGAGAAACCATATACCGCTGGTCCATGATCAGCACTTGACCTATGTGCTTGCTTCAGGATTAAGCCACTATCGATTACACTATAATGGAACCATTCACATCAAATGTGCCATACCTGATGAGAACCATTTACAAATACAGATAAATGGTCATAGGATGTTGGTCCATAACCATGAAATGGTCAATACAGGTGACGAATTATCCTTTCATCTCATGTTGACATGGGATGAAAAGCAAGCGGGAAAAACCATAAACGATTTCCCACTTTATGTGGAATTGGAATATACAGCCATGAAATAACAATCTGACGTTAGTTGTGACTTAAACTTTCTTGTGAAAGGTTGTTGGTCATTACCATCATGGTGAAACAAAGGTATGCGGTGAGAAAGACTAAAAAAAGGACATTGTCCTTGGCAAAGCCTGGGCTTACGACATTCGTGGACAAGCCCTTGCGAAGGAAAAAAAAGAAAAAATAATGTATTGACCATAAGGAAAGCCCTTCGAGCAGCACAGAGACATGTTATTCCAAAACGTCGGCGACAGGTTTCAAACCAAGGGCGAGTGATTCCCGTCCCCTAACGAGCGGGATTTTTACCTGCATTATTTGCCGGTTTGGCTGCTCTGGGTTCACTTTTGGGCGGTGCCAGTGCAGTGGCGAAAACCATTAAAGCCGCGCAGCAGGGCAAGCAACAACTCAAAGAAAGTCAGCGACACAATGAAACGATGGAAGCGATTGCCATGGGGGCTAGAAATGCCAATTTAAAGCCAGCCTTTTATCAACAAGGACTTGGGATTTCACCATTTCGAAATATTAAAAAAAAATTGACCTCAGCCATAGCGAGACATGCCCTGGCGCATCAACAAGTGGAAAGCTATGCTAAACAACTAAAGCTTTCTCATTTTCGAGGTGTGTTTATGCGAAACCAATTACCCCCACGACCCTGGAAACAGGAATGTGCTGTTGTCAATTTGGATGATCACCGAGAACCAGCTTATGTCAAAGAGGGATCCATCGTATGGTACTTTGACAGTTTTGGGAATTTGCCCCCGCCCATGGAACTAGTGACCTATTTTGGAAACAGGATCAAAATATATTATAATGTGAAACGTGAGCAAACGTTTAACAGCCAACAGTGTGGACGTTTGTGTTTAATTTTTTTATATAAGACGCAGCATAAGCAAAAACGCCACCAGTATGTCGGCAGAAAGTAAAACGTTTACACTGCATGGACGTGGACCTGAAGTCAGCCTAGACTTTTACCCGCCTATCGAATTGAGTGAAAAACCCTATGGTTTAGGACTTGTTTCTCTTGCAACGTACAATCGAATATACAACATACGTGAAAATGTGAACAACACGTTTTACTATGATGATTCTGTGCTCACCCTGAACTCTGGTGGATACACGATCGATGACATTTATGAACACATTTATGTGGTGTTCATCAATCAATATGGTTTAAAGTCATTTCTCGACGGAACGCACAAGTTTGAACTTGTAGGCAATACCAATACTCATCGCTGCAGTATTTTCTCTACCTTTAACATTGACTTTAAAACACACCCCGAATCCATTGGCCCTTTACTAGGATTTAAACCACGTGTGTTGGAGCCCAACAAAAAACACGAATCGGACCATGAAGTGAAATTCATTGAGGACCATCATGTGTCGGTGACGTGTAATATTATTAGCCAAGTGTACACCAATCAAGAACCATCGCATTCGCTTTATGACTTTATTGTGACATCGCCTAATGGCTATATTATTCGTGAAAACCCTCCAGTGGTGCTTTTTCATTCTGTGGCTGTCGATAGTATTAGTAATATAACATTAAGACTGATCAATAGAGATCAACAACTCATTAATCTAGATTCTACCACACCAGTGACTTACAAGTTGGTGCTAAAGCCACTATGAAGTTTGTGTATAAAGCAACAACACCGTCTAGGAATGGTGTTAGTTGTTTGCCACGTGAAGACACGTTAACATCTCAAGGCAAGCAGATTTTACAGCATTTGGGTTACCACGTCAACCCTCATAATGAATTCTATCCTAGAGATAGCGAACCGCATCGAGGAACAACCAGGAGTGGTAAGAATTGATCTCCATTCCTATCAAGCTCAAACACCTGGTCTCAATAACAATGATGAAATTCAATTTGTTATCAACAACCAAGATATTTACACCCTACCGCATGAAAGTGTCATTCAGATTGAAGGTCGGCTCACCAAAGCCGATGGCTCTACACCCACCACATCCAAGTTGGCCAACCATGGTTTGGCCTTTCTATTTTCTGAAGTGCGGTATGTCATTAACGATATCATAGTGGATAGCACTCGAAATGTGGGCATTTCCAGTGTCATGAAACTATACCCCTCTTATAGTGAGGAAGAAGGTAAACACTTTGCATGGCAGGTTGGTGTCCTGACTCGACCAATGACTGGATGGTACACACCGATGGGACCTTTACTGGATATTTACCTCTTAAACTGGTTCTAGGCTTTGCCGAAGATCACCAACGCATTGTGGTCAACGCAAGGCAAGTGCTTTATCTAGTGAGAGACAGGAGTGATAATAATGCACTCAAGGGAGCCGACAATGCCCCCATCGATTCAAAAGTTCAACTACAACGCTTGCTATGGAAAGTGCCTCATGTGACCCTTAACGATAGCAAAAAACTGGGCCTACTCAAGATGGTAAAGAGAGATATGCCTCTACCCATGGAATTTAGAAGCTGGGCACTCCATGAGTATCCGCTATTGCCCACCACCAACACACACAGTTGGTCTGTAAAAACAGCTCGCTATACAGAGAGACCTCTCTACCTGATCGTGGGTTTTCAAACGAATCGCAAGTATCAACAAACCAAAGATGCCACGCAATTTGATCACCTGCAATTGAGAAATGCACGTCTTTTCCTCAACGGAGCCGTGTTTCCCTATGAAGGACTGGATTTGGATTTTTCAAAAAATAAGATTGGTCCCCTGTACGACTTGTTTTCTAAATTTCGATGGTCGTATTATCAAAAAGAGAACGGCCCCATGCTACTACCCCAAGCGTTTAAGGCAAGAGCGCCACTGATTGTCTTTGACTGTTCTTACCTGGAAGAGTCTGTCAAGCCATCCAATATCGACATTCGACTAGATTTTGAAACGCATGACAATGTACCAGCCAATACGACGGCCTACTGTTTGATTATTCATCACAAACAAGTCAACTATTATCCACTGTCCAACCAAGTGACGAGTGTATAAATAACAGCTCAACCCACGTCAAGCCGCTCAGTCATGTCTTGCTATAAAGCCTCAAGAGACGTTACATCCATGAACTTAAACTCTGAGGAACAACGTTTCAAGACTTTTGCCACGTGGCCGGTGCCTTTCATAAACCCTCAAGCCTTGGCGGCCGCTGGATTCTGCTATTTAAAAACAAGAGATGAAGTGAAATGTGCCTTTTGTCCCATCATCATAGACCAATGGCAGGAGGGCGATGAACCCATGCAGGAACATCAGCGCTGGTCACCCACTTGCCCCTACCTGTGCAGAATGGAAGTGGGAAATATACCCTGTCATTCAAGCTATCCCTCACTTGTGTCTCTGGGTGATGAAAAAACAAGTTACGATACGTGTGGACCGTATGGTATCCATGGTGCTTCGGTGAGCAGCTCACCATCAAAAACGCCTAGTTTAGAGACATTGGGACATCATCGGTGTTATGGACGTTACAAACACAATAGACTATATTGTTGTATCAGTTGCTATCGTCCTTATCCAAAAAATGAGAAAAGCCTGTAAGACGTGTTATGATAATAAAATGATGTAATTCTTAAATTCTAATTTTTGCATGTCCCCCTGTCCTACCCTAACCTCTATTTGAAACTGGCATGGTAGGTAAGTCCATGTCATGATCACACCTGATCGCCAGTCAGTCAGTTGAACTTGGTCCAGGCAAGCGTCAACATGTTGTGCACACTCATTGTGGATTGCCAAGGGTTTAAAATTGGTGACAACAAATTTATATTTAAAAAAGTGGCCATGATCGATTGTACCACGTTTTGGATATCGCAAGCTACGCATTTGCTATTTAAACCACCCCATGCTTTTGATTTGTTGTGTGAAAAAGACCGTAAACAAACCCAGTGGATTGAAAATCATAGGCAACTAGACTGGAATCAGGGAACCATTTCCTATAAATATTTGGACGTGGTCATGAAAGCACACTTGTCCTCGGCCAATGTGGTATTTGTGAAAGGTAATGAAAAACGTCAATGGTTGCAACCATTTTTGGCGTCTTACTGCCAATGTATCGACCTCATGGAGTTGGGCTGCCCCTCCCTGCAAACGCTCATGGATACTTGTTCCTGTGGCAACATTAACCATACAGCCCTATCGCATGCGTGGCATCTCTTTCATTGGTTAACCACTCATGCCTGCTGGGAGTTGTTAAACAAAATTATAACTCAAGATTTACCTGTGAATGACGTCAGTGAGATTTCTACAAGCGACGTGTAAACATCTACAGCACGTGATACCATGGAGAAAGGCAATGCTACGGACAAAGCCATCGGCAAGTTCTTTGTGTGCAAAAAGAAACTAGACAGTTTTACCAAAGAGGAACTCTTGGCGCTCCCCAAGTCATTCATTTATTATGTGGCCGCCAATGCAGTGAACGAAATCTGGCAACATGTACCAAAATCATGGACTCAAGACCCTGTGTTGAGTGAATTGCAACCCTGTACGGATTACGATCACCATAATGTTTTAGATCCCTTATTTGGGGGTGGTTGGATCTAAAAGACAGAGTTATTGTGTTAATTTATAGAGCTGTGCCTAAAGAGGGGTAGCTGCCCTTGGCAGGGTAAGCTGACCAGTGTAGAGTGTTGTTGTGTGCTAGGAACTAGGGGGCGCTCCTATAAATAATGTAGTGGTGTTTTAGGGGATGGGACCCAATGCAAGGGTCACTGTGCTGGTCGCTCAGCTGACTGGCTTATTATATAACTGAACGTGCTTGTATCAGCTAAGTGGCACGCGCTGCTCCCTAGCAGCCGGGCCGCCGCGAGGAATACAATGATATCTGAGCTAGCACTATCAGACTACCGTATGTCACGTCTAACCGTGACGGGAATAAGGAAGGGCGTTGGGATGTAAAGAGGCGTATAAACAGTAATGCGAGTGTAGAGTGTTGACCAAGTGTTTATTGGTCTTGTGATGTTAAAGTAGGAGTCCCTTGTAGGGAATGTAACAATGTAACAATGTTCACAATGTGAAAGTACAAGCTGTGGGTGAAGGTTACAAAAGTAGGAAATCTGAACACGACTGACTCACCTCTGATGACACCAGCGTAGCCTTCGGCTGCACCACTGAAAGACTGATAATGGAGAGAGATCCTTGTGACCTCCTTAGGCCTCCTTTTATATTCTTGGGCGCTATGCTGTCAGCAATGTGATGGCATAGCTGCCCCAGTTAATAATATGTCGCTGTGTGTAATAATTGTGCAAGGATTGAGCTGCTTTCTAGAATGGCAAGCTGTCCTTGCGGCGTTGATGTATGTTGGCCTGGCTTTACGAGGGTTGCCCGTTAGGATATTTAGATAGATGCTGGGGGGATGGTCTCCAAGGGGTGCATACCCCTGGGGTACTGTACAAGCCTCCTTCCCTATTTAGTTCGCGTCCCCGCGAACGGGAACGGAACTTGAGGTTGGGATGCTGATGTAGTCGTTCTTGAAGCCCCCTCGTATCGTCTGGCGGTGTCTTCCTCGTCGTCGGCGGCGTCGTCGTACCGAATGGGTGATGTCGTGAAGTGTAGGTGTGAGATCAGCCCGTGTTCAGAGGGGAGGGTTATGGGATGTACAGATATATGTATAACACTGACATTGGCATTGTGAAAATAGAATTTGACATTGAAAAAAAAATTGACATTGAGAAAAATTTGACATCGAGAAAAAATTGACATTGAAAAAATTGACATTGAAAAAAATTGACGTTGCCATTGTTGGCAAGTTGCGAGTTTCAAAAAAGAGAAAAAAAACATGGTTTTGATAGTTACATAGTTGTGCAGGGAGGAAAAACCCAGCTAGACGAGGAATTGTGCCGTCTGGCTTTATTTTGGGGAAAAAGTGCTCCCTGCGAAGAGAAAGATAGAAGAGAATAGAAAAAATGGGTGTTCCAGGGTGTAATTTAAGGGAAATATTCAAAGTATTTATTGGTTGGGGAAAAAACGGAACACCCTGACAAATTTGGGCGTTAGTAGAGTAGAAAGGAAAAAACAAAACCGTATGTTCAGTGTTGCCATTATGGCAGTGTTGAATGGCGTGACATATTGTTGACATTTAATTTACAAGCATGATATTTTGAATGGCGTGACATATTGTTTACATTTAATTTACAAGCATGATATTTTGAATGGCGTGACATATTGTTTACATTTAATTTACAAGCATGATATTTTGAATGGCGTGACATATTGTTTACATTTAATTTACAAGCATGATATTTTGAATGGCGTGACATATTGTTTACATTTAATTTACAAGCATGATATTTTGAATGGCGTGACATATTGTTTACATTTAATTTACAAGCATGATATTTCGAATGGCGTGACATATTGTTTACATTTAATTTACAAGCATGATATTTTGAATGGCGTGACATATTGTTTACATTTAATTTACAAGCATGATATTTTGAATGGCGTGACATATTGTTTACATTTAATTTACAAGCATGATATTTTGAATGGCGTGACATATTGTTTACATTTAATTTACAAGCATGATATTTTGAATGGCGTGACATATTGTTTACATTTAATTTACAAGCATGATATTATATATATATAAAATAAGAATCTTATTATTAAACCGGTTTGCTCATGAGCCTGGTACCTTTCATTTCGTAGAGCTCTTTACCTGGCCTTTGTATACCATTCGCTGATTCTTTCCTGGCCATTTTTCTACTCGGCCGTCTTACCGTAGTTTAGTGGCTAGGCCGCTAATTCCTTTTTCCATTGAGCTTATGTCCTAGTGGTTTTCCCGCCGTGGGTTGGGAAATTCCACCTTGGCGTCGAAGGTTCGGCCCTTACAATATTTGTGCCGCCCTTAGATGCCGAAGTCACGCCTTATTTGCGTGTCATCTGGTTTTCTGCGCTCATCGATGCCCAGTATCCCACGGATACTGTGCTTCGGTGGTCGCTACGCTGTCACCTTTAGGAGGTGCAACGGAAATTGAAAAAGAGTGTATGTGTCTGTACAAGAGGGAGAGAGTGTGGTATTTCCGTGTTGGGATATATATATACAACAGGTTTGTGGACAATTCTCGTCATCTGCAAAACAAAATGTGTTAATGGCCATATATCTGGAAACATGTACATTCAGTCGCTTCCTTGCTTTCCTGCAAATAGAGTGTATTAATACATATAGCAGTTCCATCGCTGCGCATAGTATATAAAATCAATTATGGTGCCACTTAAGTCTAACTTAATATATGTTAGCCTATGTTAGTCTAGTTTAGCCTAAGTATTGTCGGGCTTACCTCGGTAACGGATTTTTAGTCACCGAGTGCCGAAATTTTACCTTAATATATACATTAAAAAATTGCCCTAAATGTAGACTTATACTGTATTGTAATGACTTATCACTAGGTATCATGGGTTGTCATGAGATGTCATGAATTTGCCATGAGTTGCCATGAGTTTGCCATGAGTTGTCATGAGTTTGCCATGAGTTTGCCATGAGTTTGCCATGAGTGGCCATGAGTTTGCCATGAGTTTGCCATGCGTTGTCATGAGTTTGCCATGAGTTGTCGGACTTACCCTGATGCCGGGTTTGTGGGCCATCAGGCGCCGAACGGCGTTACTTAACGTTATCTATTTTAATTATGGTCTAAAAAAAATGCTATTTCTAAGTCGAAAGGGTTGCCTTAATCTACTGCCGAAATGTGCTGTGCCATTATCTGGCGACAGCGGTTAATAAATTTGCTTAATCCTAGGTTGCGTGTCAAATGCAACCGTCTTACAGCTAAATTTGGCCTAGAACGATCGCCTGAGGCAATTTGCTTCCCCAGGACACCACCCGCACGAGTCCTAGAAACACCGGTTGTCTCTAGGATCGCTGGATTCCGTTCCCTTAACTCTAGGTGTCGACGTCTATTACTAGTACTAATCTAGTCGCAGGCGGCTTACGGTGCCACTAAGCAAACCGTTTCGCCCGCTGTACTTATCATTTCTTTGCCGTTGCCATTGCGTATGTGGTCGTAGTTGGGCCGCCCACGTAACCCTTATGAGGCGCTCGCAATGCCCCTCTCTTAATGCCCATTGGTTGCCCGCTGCGTCGCCATTTATGTGGGCATTGGACATTGTCGTCCAATGGCATAATATTCTCTTCGCCTTTGTCGGCAATCGTGGTCTGCTTTTCGCAGTAATCTTCGCCTGTATCGGCCGTAGTAGTATGCTTTTCGCATTAATATTCGCCTGTATCGGCCGCAGTAGTATGCTTGTCGCATTAATATTCGCCTGTATCGGCCGTAGTAGTATGCTTTTCGCATTAATATTCGCCTGTTTCGGCCGCAGTATTATGTATCTCGCAGTAACATTTCCCTCCAACGCACAGGAGTTTTGCTTCCCGCTATGGAAGCCGTGCCTACTTAAATTTAAACTTAACTAGAAGTCTAGTCATAATGGGGTCGTCTCTAGGGATAGCTCCTGAGTCCGGCGCTGAGTGAGCTATTTCTCCCGCCATTCTCAGAAAGTCTCCCTGCAGGTCTTGGCTTCGATGACCGTGGCACATAGTGGGTGTAACCTTCTCCGACAAGGGGGATAAGCTATATGCACCCCTAGATCTCGATGTTTGCCCGTGCCAGGTCACGAATGCTTTGACCTTACGTGGTTCGTCTGTTTGGTCTAGTCGTCAAGTTAAGTGAGGTCGCTGCGCTGTTGAGCCAACTGGGGTAAGGGTCCACATCACCTTCCCCAGCTCTGCTCCAGTGTGGTCCCTCTGACCTTCGGCTTACGCCGTTGTCATCAATCAGAGCGTATCAGATTCCTTTGTAAAAAAAATGTGGGCGTAACCTGTGTAAACAGTTTAATCTTTGTGTAAAATGTAAAATATTTTCAGTGTTGCGGGGTTGTAGATCTTCTAAGTACATAGACTACTTCTGGTCTACCATTGCTACGTCAGCTTTCCAGCAATAATGCTCTCTTTACCTTAATGGAGGTGTTAGTAGGGTCTGTGGCGTCAGGTACCCTGTTATTATGATCTGGGGGTAGTTATTTGTTGAGTGGGCTTAAAGTATGGTAGGAAGGGGTTGCGCACCTTTGGGTTCCACGTTAGTGGTGGCCTGGAACCGGTGATGGCGCTGGGATGCTCCTATAGTGAGTGGACTGGGGAGGTAATTCCCGGGATTGCAAAGATATAAAAATTCCATGCAGGTTTGGTATTAAAATCCCTGGTAAATGGATGGGATACTCATGCAGGTGTCTGGATATGAGGCATCTGCACTCATATAAGGATAGGTGTAGGGTGGGGCATAATACCAATATATTCCTGTCATGCGGGAGTGTTTAATTAATAAAGAATGGTTAGTATATATGTCTATGGCCTCATCTCTCATTTGGAGATGCGCATTATGCTTATTTAATTTTTGCCGACCCACCCCTAATACTCAGGTGGTAGCATCGTGGTCCAAGGCGTAGCATGCCTTCTCTTTAGACGCATGAAGTCCATCAACCCCTTGTGTGTACTCTGTAATGTAGTGTAGCTGTTTTGATCGTGTTCATGTGTCTGCGTTGGTTTATGTTGGACGTGAGAGGGTTATTGGAAGGGAATTGGGTATTAACCATGGTAGCCTGCTGTAGTATGTCGGTAATCCCTCTCGGATTATCCACCTATGCTTTGTCATCCTCCCTTGGTCCATGTTGGCTTTCTATCCGCGCCTTGGGATAGTAAAGCTTCACGACCTAATCTGGTCTGCCATTTGTAGTGTAAATGTGGCCAGTGGTCGTAGTGCGACTGGCCATGTCCTAGTCATCTGTAATGATTCCTATGCCTTACAATCGAGAAAAGAAGTTATTAGAGGGGAGATCTTGTCTGTGTTTGCTCCTAACTGTTGAGTGCATGTGCGTGTGTGTGACTATGTTCCGCTACACCACGCGGACGGTTGGTCTGTTGCAGGCTAAGTCGTAATATGTATCGCGTGTATGGGCATGAGGCGCCCGTGGCCTGTCAACGTCTTGTCCATTGCCAAGTGCTTTTGCGGTGTAATAAAAAAAATGCATGTTATTATGATTGTTTTGCGTTTTTGATTTCATTGTCAATGCCGGTACACAATAGTGTCTTGTCATCAGCAGTATTGCAGTATGACTAGTCTGCAAGTCAGCAGTTGGTATGTGTAATGTCAGGCTGGGATGTTATTGTTTGACATCCGCTGGTAAGTGCTTTCCTGCACGTATGCAAGTGTTGTCATTGTCCTAGATTCCTAGCGGACTAATGTAGCAATTCATCCTAATTAGGTAATGATGTTGTGTGGCCATTGTTTCCTAAGACTTGTGTCTTGCGAAATTTTCCTACCTGTGTTTGGGAAATGTATTTTCTATGTCTGGTGTAATTTGAAATTTTATGTCTGGCTTTTGGTGGGAGGAAATGTAGTATTCCCTGTTCATGTATTTGTATGGGCCAATTTCGGTGTGGTTGGAAGCCTGGATAATTGCTTTCCCTTGTGTCTAATTTTTACTGGGATTGGAACCCGTGACCTTATGTCATTCTCTGTGTTCTATGTCTGCGTTGTGTTTCAGGGCTTGGGGCGTCCCCAGTGTGGTTTTTGCTTGTGTTTCGCGTACCAAAAATACCGTTGGATAGTTAGTTTTTGGTACGAGTGTGGTGTGTGGTCATGGGTTCGGACCCGGTTGCCTGTAAAGACTTGGTGTGATCCTCTCTGTGCCGCATATATTATGGCACATGTACTGTGTATTTGCTATGCGCAAACGAAAGTACTCATTACTGTGAGGAGTTTGCGTATTTTTGAACTCTCCTCGTAGTGCAATTTTGGAAGTTATGGGGTCCTTAGATCGGACGTGAATGATGCGTTCGTTCCTGTCTAATAGGAGTTGGCTCGGTTCGTCTGTGTCGAGCAGTCTTGTTCATTGAGGAGTGTGTTACTGCTGACGCGACGGTGTTGAATTACGATGCTGTGGGCTTTCATTTGTTTTATGGTCTGCCCACGTCCTTGTTTTCTGCACGTGTGTGTGTGTGTGAACTTGATTGTTGTCTGTAGTAATTGCGAGCAGTGCCTCTCGCATTGTAAAAAAAAAGACTTGTAGTTTAACATGACCGTTAATCTGTAGATCGTGCGCCACGGGATTTCCGTTTTACGTGGAATCCAAACCACAGGCCATGGCATTTCACTTCGAAAGTCTCACATGCATTGGCCGTACTGTAAAAGAACCTCTTGCTAACTGCCTTTTTGTCCCCAATTGTGTGTTACTGTAACGTGGTTCGAGTATGTTCCTTATCCATGGTACAAAATGTCGTTGTAAGCGAGTGTCTCCGGGGCGCTAGTCGCGTGTTTGGTGACTATGTGCCGGTGAGGAAAAGTCATTTTAGAGGCAGTGTTATGTGTAACGGATGCCTATGTATTAAATATATATATAGTTTAACTTGGCCACCTCCCTTTCTCGGGCCGAATGCGTGAGGCAAAAAAAAATATGTCCTGCCCCGCTCTGAATTAAGAGAGCACTTTGAAAGAAAATAATAGAAAGACTATATTGTATCTCGTTAGCACCCTGCTTTATGCTGATTAAAGCGGGTTGCCCGATGGCGATAGTCTGCCAAAATTGTGTCGTAACCACTATGAAAAAAATGCTTAAAAATGGTAAGTAGGTCCTGATCGTACTATCCACCTAGTAGGTGACGTTAGCACTATAGTAATCTGGTTACATCTCAGGGGAATCTACCGACACTGTCTAGTACACATTGGGAAGGCCATTGCAAGACGTAATTGATACCTTTGTATCCACGTCACTAGCAAAGCCAGTGCACTATGGGAGTCGAAACTCCACTCCAAAGCAATTATAACCTTACCTTGGCATTGAATATATAATTTTCAAAAGTAAAATATGTATTGTCCGTTGAGCCATTATATATTTATACACAAATTGTGCTAAATGTTCCGGCATAACTCAACAAAATGATAGTGTCTCGCCCCGGTGTGCAATTGTGCTTTTCAGTTGGTTAAAGCACACCTCACCAAAATTTTTGAAAACTAGTTTGCGATTCTTAATTCTTGCCACGCTTATGGCTTTTGCCCGCTACAAGAGAATCTATCCAACTGTTGAACCGGAACGTAGAACATTTAGTCATTTCTGCTTAGAAAGACTCGCTTAAGCTCTATGCTGTGATTTGATGCTTAAGCTATGTTCAAAATATCTCTTTCCGGCTTTAAGCCGCGTAGCTTACTTGATGGGCTTCTACTTGGCTTTGGATATTAGAAACTTTACGTTATCCAATTTATGGTGATAACCACTCCGACCAATAATCATTGATGGCCTGAGAGAAAAAATGTCAGGGGCAAACATGAAAAACCAGGATTCTGAATCATGCACTTCTGATCTAGCCAAGTTGCACTGCATATACATGAAAGAAGGCAGATAGAGAAAGAAAAAAAATGTGCAGTTTATGTTTGTGAGTACCTGTTTGTCTATTATTTTGTTTCCCCCGTGTAAAAGAACTTATGTGTACTATACTATTGGTGCAAGTGATGTCGGAATATATTGTGTTCCTAGTGAAAGCCGTTATCCTATTTCGAGCGTCAGTGCTCGGCAGGTGGATACCGTCGCCCCGTCACTAGGGTGTAAGCCCCTGGGATCCACTGAGGTGCCCCTCTGCTATTTTTCGGAGGAGTTTGTAGCAAAGTACGACCGGGCTTGCTTTCACCGTATCGCTTGACCGTCGGCCTAAGTGTACCTGTGTTCGCGGACCTACTCGCGCTCCGTGCTACTCTAGTAGAGTTTACGGGGGGGTGTGTATTTTCGACTGATCTGTTCTGTGGGGTAGGTAATAACACTTTTCCTAATCCCCGTGTACCGTGTGGTAGTGCCTGGTCAAAATGTGCGTGCGTGTATCGTGCATCCTGAGGGACTAATATCGGTGTTCGCCTTCGTTCTGGCAAATTTGCCCTTTGAACTGGCGGTAAAGGTCGCTTAATGGCTTGTGTCTGCCTTAGCAATGTGCTGGCGTGTAGCCTGACCGCTTTTCGGCCTGTGGCCACGGCAGACTCCTGCCATTGTGTGAGCCTATCTGTGTGGGTGTATGTAGGCTTTATGTGTAGTGGGACGGTTTCTATGTCGTCTGCCCATGACGTGGTTACGTCCCGTTGTCTCCCTGTCATGCTATGTGTATCTGAGAGTCCTGGCTTCAACTCCCTCTCGTCCCTTTGTTCCGAGGGGGTTGTTCTAGGCTCTGCCCCTCGGTTTGGCAAAATTGCCTTCCGATCCGGAGCTGAAGGACATGTGTTTGTGTAAATTTGTGCTTGTAGCCTATTGGAGCCTAACCTGGCCGTCTTCTTGACTGTAGCCATGGTGACCTCCTTCCCATGTGTGGCAGTACATGGCGAGAGGGACATCCTCGCAAATTGTTGAGTTAGCGTATCTACGCTTATGTCCTCTCTCGGCTGGGCTGATGGCCCTACCAACTGTGTGTGGTCCTGTACGTGTACCGGGTGTGAATCTCGGTATGAGTCCACGTCTGCACTTGCACTCGTGGTCCTGGCGCTGAATTAGCCATTGCATGCTTAGTCAGGTCCGTGTGCCTAGTGTACCTATATGCCCTATCGTGATGTTGTAGCGTGGATGTCCAAATGTTATGTTCGTTTCGCCGACGATCGCGGGTTTCATCCCTTATCGGAGCATGTGCTCCTTCTGTCGGTCTAGTTGGGTCTCTATAATCCCGGTAGTGTGTTTGTCTGTAGGCTCTCGCTCGCTCTTCCCTCCTGTGTCTTCCCTTGTCCCCCCGGTTGTTTGTTTGTCTGTTGTTTGACGTGGTGTCGGGGTGGGTAGTCCCGTTCTTCTCTGTATTGGTGTGGGAGGGACATGTCCCCGGCTTCGCCAGTTCTCTGTTTTGTTAGGCTTGCGGGCCGGTTCCGGGAATTGGTGGCATGTGTGTGTGTGTCCCCGCATTGTACTGGAGGGTGGTCTGTCCGTCTTTCGGCCTGTGGCCATGGTAGCCTCCCGCCCTTGTGTTGCGGTACGTGCTGAGAGAGACGTTTTCGCAAATTGCTGCGCTAATGCGTCTACAGAGATGTCGTTTGAGTGGTTCTTGAGTTTTTCATCTGACCGCTCCCAATGGATGTTCCTCAGCATGGCCTTTCGTGCGGGCGCATACATCTTTATATATGTGTTGAGAAAAGAAAAAAATGACTTTGGCTGGGGTTGTTTTACTAAGAATTTCTCCTGTGTAGGTAGTGTGAAGCAAAAAAAAACTACTTTCTGTCTGGGGAGAAAAATTTTCACTATTTGCTTGGCTTTTTGCGGTACGGAAGGGGTCGTTTTAACTACGAGGGCTCGTTGGTTGAGTCCTGTTCTCTATGCGTAGTACCCCGCCTCCACCAGTGTTTTAGATCCCTTATTTGGGGGTGGTTGGATCTAAAAGACAGAGTTATTGTGTTAATTTATAGAGCTGTGCCTAAAAGGGGGTAGCTTCCCTTGGCAGGGTAAGCTGACCAGTGTAGAGTGTTGTTGTGTGCTAGGAGCTAGGGGGCGCTCCTATAAATAATGTAGTGGTGTTTTAGGGGATGGGACCCAATGCAAGGGTCACTGTGCTGGTCGCTCAGCTGACTGGCTTATTATATAACTGAACGTGCTTGTATCAGCTAAGTGGCACGCGCTGCTCCCTAGCAGCCGGGCCGCCGCGAGGAATACAATGATATCTGAGCTAGCACTATCAGACTAACGTATGTCACGTCTAACCGTGACGGGAATAAGGAAGGGCGTTGGGATGTAAAGAGGCGTATAAACAGTAATGCGAGTGTAGAGTGTTGACCAAGTGTTTATTGGTCTGTTATGTTAAAGTATGAGTCCCTTGTGGGGAATGTAACAATGTAACAATGTTCACAATGTGAAGGTACAAGCTGTGGGTGAAGGTTACAAAAGTAGGAAATCTGAACACGACTGACTCACCTCTGATGACACCAGCGTAGCCTTCGGCTGCACCACTGAAAGACTGATAATGAAGAGAGATCCTCGTGACCTCCTTAGGCCTCCTTTTATATTCTTGGGCGCTATGCTGTCAGCAATGTGATGGCATAGCTGCCCCAGTTAATAATATGTCGCTGTGTGTAATAATTGTGCAAGGATTGAGCTGCTTTCTAGAATGGCAAGCTGTCCTTGCGGCGTTGATGTATGTTGGCCTGGCTTTACGAGGGTTGCCCGTTAGGATATTTAGACAGATGCTGGGGGGATGGTCTCCAAGGGGTGCATACCCCTGGGGTACTGTACAATAAGCAAGTGGCCATGGCAAAAATACCGTCTATGCGTCAGTGTGCGACTTGCCAGCTAGTGAAACTGCATCACGGTCATAAAAGTCCGTGTAAAGACTTTGTTGAATCATTCCACGGGTGTCATGGCAAGAAAAAGCAACAACAACAACAACAACAAACACAAACATCGTCCACAGAAGAGGAGGAAGACCAAACCTTTTTACCATCGATGGAAAAGGATATGCCAGACCTGTACTGGCAATGGCGTCATTGACAAAGTGATTCAATACTTACCTTTCGAAATCCATCTTCCAGGTTATCGTTTTTGCGGCCCTGGAACTCGTCTCGAAAAACGTTTACAACGTGGTGATGTACCCATTAATCTTTTGGATCAAGCATGCAAGGAACATGACCTTTCTTATCGCCATAGTCATCCTGGTTTAAGACATGTGGCAGATAAATTGTTATTGAAGAAAGCTAAACAACGTTTCACATCCAGTGATGCCTCAGTGGGTGAAAGGATGGCAGCCCTGATTGTCATGAGTGCTATGAAAGGAAAGTTGATGATGCATGGACATAAACATTGAGGAATTGAGGAATTGGGATGTGTTTGTATTCTATTTTTCTTTTGTCAATTCGCTATGACTATGAAATAAAACAAAGGTTTACCAGAGCACGATGTTTTGTTATTTTTTAATTTTATGAAATCGTGATGTTGATGGCTTATGTTTCATTTTACACATTTCACACATGATGAATTCACACACTGTCATTTGTCGTTTTGCAATTTACAGATTTTGAAAACGTTCGTTTCAAGTTTAACGTTTTTGATGATATGGATTTTTCCATTTTGCTGACGACACATTTTAAACAATGTCCGTTTGAAGTTTTTGAATTTTCATATTTCACATATGGTCATTTCCAGTTTTTTTAAAATGTCCGTTTTAAGTTTTGCGTTTTTGGTGACATGGAAACATGGATTTTCCATTTTGCTGTTTTCACATTTTTTCATTGGGTGTATGTCGAAAGTTGAGATTTGACAATGATGTTCTTGCGAGTGCTTGACCTTGATAATACTGCAATGTGTTTATGGGTGTTTGGAGAAACGTCGAGGTCTACAACTACTGCAGGTAAGACTGTTTTTACAAAAATAATGTCTATTGTCTGCCACATTTCAATGAAAAACAAAACTAATGACATAACAAAATGAGTATAAAAGTGACCATTTAACCCCTCCCCACACACCCACCCTACCTCACCGTGTTTGCTCTGGTCAACCATACACATCAGCTTTCTCTCTCCACTCATACATTCACACCTGTCTTTGGGAACAAACACAACCACTTTATTTATTCCCAAAAGCACATTCTCGACATGCACACTCATCCCAAAAGAACTTTTTTATTTTACCATTTTACCATTTCAAAAAAAAAAGAAAAAAAGCTACTAAAAATCTTACTTATTTCATATTTACAAAAAAAACTCAACTTTGTACAGCGTTAAAAGAATCACACTATTTACCAATCAAACATTTTTTTTTTTTAAATAAGATTGCATAGAACTTTTTTAAAGAGCAAAAGGTCCAAGTGGATTGCCACTATTTACAAAATCTACTATTTACAATGACAAAAAAAACAATATTTACAAAATACTAAATCTACAAGTTACATAAAGCTGTCCCATAAACGATTAAACAGTGAAATCACACCTCCTCCTAGTTGCGATCATAACCCCAGGGCAGGCTGGTGAGCAGATCATCAGCCCACACACGCTTGTTATCCATGGAGGCGAGGGTGCGTTTTCTCTGTTCCACAAGATACAAATGATGGTTGCTGGATTGTATCCTGCACTGTGTATGAGACATAGCTTTGCCAGTGCGTAAAACCGCTAGGTAATCGTCTACACGTAGCGATTTTACCACTGCTCTACCTACACCTTTTGTTCTTTTGGCTTCCATATAGTCTAGTGTGCGGTAAGCATACATTTTCGAAGCCAAACCTACGAATTCCGCCATAATGGAATCACCGCATTCATCTTTTAAAACGCCCATTTTCTTCTTGTTTTTATGGGCAGCTGAAACACGTTGTCAGCGCTATAGCAAGAAGTGTCGAACCAGTCACTATGCTGCCTCATGATGTCATAGGGGTTGCAGTGGCGAATGTGGTAAACGAATGAGTCCGTATCCATGTACAAAAGAGAGACGTTCTCAAAATGGCGTTTGGCAAACTCATAGTGGAATCGATACATGACCGATTTAGAAAAGTCTAAAATGACTTGACCCAAGTAAATGGGTTTATCCATGGTCACGCTGGTCTTACTCATTTCAATAGTAGCCAAATCCTCATCGATAATTTTGATCGATTTGAAATTTGGCTTGGCAATGTACCGCCGGACACCCCACCGCCCCTCCCAGACATTCACCAATTTAATGTCACGGTATTTGCGGACATTCTCCATAGACTTGCCATAGATGCAGTTGTTCATTAATTAAAAAATAATAATTTCAAACTGCTGTGTTGCCATTTGTCGGTGCTCTGTGTTGAGTCGCATGTATGGCTCAAGCCATGCTTTTTGAGCAAAAGAAATACCCCTGTGGATTTTTTTCAACACCAAGCCTTGGGCGAGGCATTGCACCAACATTTGGATATGTAGCACATATCGATTTTTGTTGTAAAGTGTGCCCATGAGTTTTTCAATTTTCACTTTACTGTCAAGGGGGACCATTTGCTCAAGGCAGAATGGGAAATCGGCATGTTCATCATACAAGGATGAGGGATATTCAATATCCACTTCTAGCACATATCCACGGTCTGTTTCTTGGCTAGCCATGTTCACATCAAATTCTAACACTTGTTTGTCTGTCAGCCAAGCAAACTTCCCATAGGGCAAAGGCTGACTCATGGCGTAACCGTACAAATTATTCACGTCATAGTACATTAAGTACGATTCTGGTGTGTCCGGTGAATAATCAGGCATGTAGACATTGTTCGCTTCGGCATGGCGCTGGTTAAGTGACACAAAGCCGCCACGAATGCCCTTTTCAAAAAATAGAACCATGTCTACGTCAGTGAGTAAATCCAATTCCACTTGAGTGTATTTTAAAGCGGCATCAAACGAGAGCCCAGGACTCGTATAATAGTGAGCCGGGTCAAGACAGTAAATGTGTTGACACAAGTTACGGAATTTTTCAAACACATCAGTGAGCAGCAATACATCCAGTTTTAGGTAATGCATAGCATATTCACTTAGCGTCTTCATGCCAAACACTCGCCAAACTTGACATGCATATGCATAGTCTTCATCGGAAACGGTACTGCGTGTTAGTTTCGAGTAAAATTTCTCTTGTGGTGGGAGTTTTCTTTGCTTTAACACGTCCCAGCTGTTGCAGAAATCATACGGGAATATACCTTTCCGAATGCACAATTGAAATTGCTCAGGATCATTAAAATGCATTCTAGTATTTTTAATTCCTCCTCATTCAAGCCATTCACAAGGCTGTCTAGCGAGGATGCCATAAATTTAAAGGAATCCAAAAATCGAATGCTTAAGTCGCCCAACCACCATGTCAGGGCTGTAAAACGCTCATGGTTTTGGGGAATAATGGTAAACGAGCCCTTGTTGACATGGCCCAATTCACGAATCAAAAACTGAATGTCATAATTCGCCAGATTGTGGAAAAAGACACTGATGAAACGAGGAGCTGGAAAGTTCAAGTTGCATTTGCTGTGCGCAGCTCCACGAAACTCCCCTGTAAAATGCGAGTGGTCTCTGACTTTCTCCTCTCCACTTAAAATAGGATTTTCGCAAATATGGCATGTCGTGGCATGCTCATACCGCTGCTGCTGTTCTGGAGATAGGCTCATGGGTACTGGGTGGTCCAGTAATTCCTGTACATCATGAGCCAACTTGACAAGTTCATCCAAGAACCATTTGGCACAATCTGGCCCCTCGCGGTATTTGTAAACGGATTGTGTGGGGTCATAGGCACACACCACATTAAATCCTATGGCAAAGGGTTCATGCTTTTGAATGGGTGTGGTTGAGCTCATGGAGGGATCTGGTTCACATCCCGCCATGGGTGTAGTGAGAGCTTCAAAATCTGCATACACCACATAGGGGACAGTGTCACGCTTGTGAATGTCCTTAAACTTTAACACTGCCTTGTCCCCTTGTGGCAATATCAGTCTCACCGCTTCCTGAGTAACACAATCTACCCTATGACGTTCTAAAGCGTAGGGGTTGTAAAATATTGCAAGCATCGATCACAAATATGTGTTTTATGTCCATGCTTAGACGTTTGACTGCTTAGCAATCTACTCAAGCTTTTAATCAGGCAATAGTGATTCACCTCCCCCACAGATAAATATAAAAAATGAATGCGATGTCGTTTCGGTTCTTTTGTAGCATAAAGAGGACCCACAATCTCATCACCATCAAGGCCATACACCATGAACGAAAAGTCCTGGTTATCGTGTTCAAACCTATGGATCTCGGTTAAGTCCATAGGGAACGACACTCGAGTTAAATTTAAAGTTTGTTTTAATTCATTAAACTTGGCCTTGTACTTTCCTGGTCGAGAACCATTACGGTCTTGTGCTGGCTGTAAATACGCGGCCACAGACCACAGGAAGCAATCATTGTCATAATTCTTTATATTCACCACAGCCTTTTTCAATGCTATTGCTGGTGGTGTTTTAATATACACACATCAAAAAAAGTTTTGCATCACCTCGGTTCCCAGATCTCCGGCATATAGACGTTGACTGTGTATATTGTATCCAAGATACAGTCCCTTTGACTGTTCATAGATGTCACTAAAACTGCTCAAAGATGTAAACAACCATGCATGAGCAGGGCCTATTAGACGGAGGGGGTACGACAGCCGATCAGTTCCAGTCATTCCACCAGGACGAAGGTACGCTGCTCATGTTGTCTGTAGTTCTACCATGCCTAGAAGGTCAATACCGCAGTTCGATCGCGTCCGCATTGTTACTTTGTGTCAAGAAGGGCTCTCAACAAGGGAAGTTTCCAGGCGTCTCAGAGTGAACCAAAGCGATGTTGTTCGGACATGGAGGAGGTACAGAGATACAGGAACTGTCGATGACAGGCCTCGCTCAGGCCGACCAAGGGCTACTACTGTAGTGGATGACCGCTAATTACGGATTGCCGCTCGGAGGAACCCTGACAGCAATGCCACCATGTTGAATAATGCGTTTCGTTCAGCCACAGGACGTCGTGTTTCAACTCAAACTGTGCGCAATAGGCTGCATGATGCGCAACTTCACTCCCGACGTCCATGGCGAGGTCCAGCTTTGAAACCCCGACACCATGCAGCGCGGTACAGATGGGCCCAACAACATGCTGAATGGACCCCACGGAATTGGCATCACGTTCTCTTCACCGATGAGTGTCGCATATGCCTTCAACCAGACAATCGTCGGAGACGTGTTTGGAGGCACCCTGGTCAGGCTGAACGTCTTAGACACACTGTCCAGCGAGTGCAGCAAGGTGGTGGTTCCCTGATGTTTTGGGGTGGCATTATGTGGGGCCGACGTACGCCACTGGTGGTCATGGAAGGCTCCGAAACGGCTTTACGATACCTGAATGACATCCTCCGACCCATAGTGCAACCATATCGGCAGAATATTGGAGAGGCATTTGTCTTCATGGACGACAATTCTCGACCTCATCGTGCACATCTTGTGAATGCGTTCCTTCAAGATAACGACATCGCTCGACTACAGTGGCCAGCATGTTCGCCAGACATGAACCCTATCGAACATGCCTGGGATATGTTGAAAAGGGCTGTTTATGGACGTCTTGACCCACCAACCACTCTGAGAGATTTACGCCGAATTGTCGTTGAGGAGTGGTGGGTAGTTTATTGGCTGAGGAATAACCCACCCACCAAGGGAAGATGATTAAGAGAAGGAAGTAGATTTGGGATTGGAAGAGAAGGATAGAAAAATAGGAGGAGAGTCCCACAAAATTAATAAGTTTAACTTTAAATGCACTTAGAGGCAGTTGCCACCGAAATTTAACCTCCTGATATCTAAAATAGGTACGAGCTTGGTTGAGGCCAACGGGAACTGCAGCTAAGACTTGGGCAGTTTGCCAGTGAGAGGCTTTAGTGTCTTTCCTCCCAAGCACGAATAAAAGTACTATAGGGAAGGGTGATGGTCTGGCCAGACAGATAGTAAAAGCTTTATTAAGCATGAACGAGAGCATAAACCTAGGAAGGGCCAGGAAAGCCAGGATCCTGCCTAACTGTAGTATCAGAAAAATGATGAATCCAAAAACAAATATTTAATTTATTTAACAATTAGATGAAGTTTGAGGAAATTAACAATTATGCAATATAATTTTAATAAACATAGTTCATTTGAACTCTTTAACAAATAGGGTAGCAGACCTCTCAACATTAAAAGGTTGCTCCAGGCAATTGACCATTTACGAGGTTTCAAACCTTTTCTAAAATCTTTATAAGATTTAAACAAATGAACAATGAAATAATTAAAGCTTAAACGTGAATTGGAGAACAAAGAGTGCACCTTAAGAAATTCTGGAGAGAATGTTCTAGAGAAAGTGACAACTTTGAAAATAACAATAATAACAACATGAAAAATAAGATAGAAGTTCCTACAACTTCTTATATTTAAACAGAATTACTTTGTGAGAATTATATAAAGAGAGCAGGTCACTTACTGTGAACCTGAAAAGTTAATCAAAAGTAAGGATCTAGACCTCCTATACTTTAAATAAGACTCGCAAGTTAAATGAGTCAGTTTTCATTTAGCGAGACCAAAAAAATAACTCACTCAAGAGTTGAGAGAATTGTTTTCCCTGTTTTTGAAGGGAGAAACAATGGAAGTTTGAAACGTGTGCTAGACACGTAATTATACAGAGATACTTAATGATAAACCAACAAAATGGAAGGGCACTTCTTGGAATGACACCTTATTGGAACAGACCTAGATTAAAAGTTTATTACAGATTGTTAGTAAGAGGTTTAGGAAAGAGAAATGGGAATTAAGGAAAATGTTCATGGCCTTATTTGAATATAAGCGGACGATCGCGACGCGGTAGAAAAGTTGAGCAAGCACTGGTTTTCACTATAGTTCATTGAAATATATGAAAAGTTCACTGTGTAGACACAAAGTTTATGGAAAAGAAAGTTATTGCAATGATGAAAATAACTGGTTTCATTAGATCAGTGAGAGTCTATTTCTTGAGAAAGTTGTAAATTTCAATTAAATACGCTATAGAAAATTCCCGCGGTGGCCGAAACTTCACTATGTAGTAATTTAGAAGTAAGATAATTCAATTTTAAATAGAATTCTCACAGGTACGTGAGAAATACATGACAGCAGGACTTGTAGATTGAGTACAGAATCTGGAAAGTTCCAGAACAATCTTAGCAGTAAAATGGGGCCAATGTAAATCCAGCGGAGGAACTAGCTTGTTGAATTATAGACAGCGGGTAATTAGATAATATCCCACGTAGTGAGAGGATTTCTCATTTGAATAGCTTAATAAAAGCTATTTATGGTAAAATCGGCTTATACAAGCGAAAGCTCGACATGGCAAATCCCACGAAGAATGATTATTGCCCCAAATTAAATACTTTCACACTGTCTATAAAAGTATCATTAAAAACACGTGGAAGTTAAAACCATGAAGATGAGGTTAAAACTTGAAGAAGGTACTTATCTTTGTTGCATGTCGAAGTGAAGTTCCTCACTGATGCCTAGAGTTCCAACATGGCGTGGAATTTAAAAAATGCCTCGTTAGGTCAGGAGGCTAGCTCTGGTTGAGCCTTAACTGATTGCTTCAACTGCCGACTAAGAAGTGAGAGCAGCTCAACGGAGCACGGAGAGTCCTAGGAAGGGGAGAGAGTGGGGGTAGGAAACAAAAGGTATACATATCAGCATAACCAACTTATAAAAAATAAATTTTCTTCTTGATGGATGGTCTTCTAAGAATTGATAGTAGGCGATATTAGCGCAGCATGGTGAGTAAAGAAGTGGATGTAGTCCTCTTGCTCCAAGAGAAAATAGCTGACGATGGTAACAGGATCTGGTGGCCAAATGGATAAGTAAGTCCTCTAGCACCAGGAAGAATTGAGGAGCTTCAGAGATTCGCTGCGAGGTGACGCTAGGTGGGTCACAGAAGTTATATATCTGAAACATACTTATGAAGACGTAAGAGATTTGCCCAACAAGGAGAAAACAGAAGATCACTGTTGGTGTTTGGCAAAGAGGAAGGAAGAAATGAACATGCAAGGAGCAGTAGACATTATATCTCAGGTACCGTGTATTCAAAGAATACACCATACTGGGAGGGCAGACACCAACAGCGAACAAAAAAAACAAGTACACATTTAAAGGTAATGGTGAGATCAAAGACAGAGGTCTTGTGATCGGACCATTAATAGTTAAGACTCTGACTTCCCTGACTCTCCCATCTCTTCCAAGGTAACACTGGGTCATTTTTCCAAAAGGCCAGACTAGGGGGGGTGAAACATCCCTAACTAAGACCAAGTCTCCCACTTTAATGTCGGGACTGGAAAGAAACCACTTCTGTCTCCGTTGTAAGGAAATTAAATATTCCAAGTTCCACCTCTTCCAAAAGGAATTACGGAGGGCTTCAAGTTTACGCCAAGCGATAGGTAAATCAGAATCCCTGAAAGAATTAGGAAGGGGAGGAGGGGCAGAGAGAGAAGTGCGTGTTAGGAAGCGACCAGGTGTAAGTGGAAGGAGGTCATCAGGGTCATTGGAAAGCGGAGTTAAAAGGCGAGAGTTAACGACACTTTCAATCACGAAATAGCTGGAAGCTGAAAGAAATAAAGCACTAGTAAAGATTACGATACAATGCAAAAGGAGAATTAACAAGTTTAAACAAAGCGTATAGAAACAAGTACATCTATTCAGGACAAGAATATACCAAATAAACAAAGAAACTATACGAGTAGAAAGCAAGAACGCCATAGGTAACAAACGAGTAGCAATAAGCAATGACCTTAAGTCACAATAAGCATCAAAGGGGTTACTCAGAAAAATACTTAAGTCAGCGAGAAACGTGACATAACAAGTATAAATGCAAAAACACATCGAATGTGACGACGAGAAAAAGCAAGTTTGTTCATCAATGAACATTAAGATCGCAAAAGATGTAAGCAAATTGCAATACATAAGCGCGTGAGAAATACGCAACGAAGTTTTGAAACAAGGAACGAAGCAGTTATAGAATACGAGCTTGATTAAACGAAACACACAGGCAAGCGCGGCCTTGACACACATAGTACAACGAGATAAGGCATATAAATAGCTGAACGAGTCCTTAACTGGAACAAGTTTATTTTGGGAAATAGGTGAGCGGCTTCCGTACTTGCAGTAGCGACTCGCCAGACAATGGTTGGCAATCAGCCAGAGTTGAGATAAGAGAAACTTGCTTTGAACTGTGTCAAGCGTACAGGAAATAAACAACAACTTGACCTTACTCCGGCGTGTATACAAACAAGTTTGAAAAACAAGCAGTTCGGAGTACACAAACAACATTTGTTGAATCAGCTGTAACTTAAAGCAGATATTCAGGTTGAACGGAATGCAGTCAATCGTAACTTGGACGTGAAAAAGCAATTTAAAGATATATGAAATAGAGTAGGAAATCAATTTCGCATAATTGAGAGGATCACGGAATCCGACAATTTTCAACAAAAAGAAGCTTAATTCTTCCGAGCAAAGAAGACAAGCTGGGACATTGAGAAGAAGGTTATGCATAAGAACAGTTATTCTAGATGCTATAGAATTCAGAGTTTCAAGCGGTTTCAAAAGCGACTTCCAATTGTGAGGAAGGAGGGAGGAGCCGGCCGTGGCCATCCTTCTACATAGCGAAAGAAGTGAAACATAGCGTACAGCAAAGTGATGGTGACTGATAGCCATGGTTTTACACAAGGGGAAGATAGTTTTCGAGGAAGAGTTTAAGCAATTACCTGCTATAAAAAATGACATAAGAAGGTAAACGAAATAACACAAAGCAAGGCGAACTTGAATTGCCATTTTGTGCGGGAAGAAGGAAAACCCATTTAAACAACTTACAGAGGTAGCGTAGTTGTTCATGATAAGACATCGTTTCGACAAGTGTTTTTCAAAAATATTAAGATCTGAAACATGAGCGTTTTTTTTTTCAGAAATGGGATTTATGTCAGCTATAACGAAATGACATTGCGCTTTGGTTTGAACACTGGGATGCTGAATTTCACCAGTAATAACCCAACCAAAATCGGTGTCTCTGGCGACCACGGTTGAAGATAACTTGCGTGTTTGTTTGCGAATGCAATTCCAAAAAACATTGGCACTGAAAAGTACATCAATGGGACCTTGAGCATTAAACTGAGGATCGGCTAACCTTAAGTGCGAAGGAATCTTTAATCCGGAGGTATTAATAGAGTGACTTGGAGTGTCCTTGCCAATACTGGTAAGAATGAGACAGTTTAAATTAAGATTGGTGTTTCTTTGGCAAACGTCTCTGATTTTCAATTTTGAAGACTGCAAAACTTGAGTTTTCAAATTGTCAATGCCGGTCACACTGATAGAAGTAGGCGATGACGAAAGACCTAGTTTTTTAATCAACGATTGCGAAACAAAGTTGTGCGTTGAAGCGGAATCGAGAAGACCACGGGTTCTAAACCAATTTCCAAATTTATCTTGGATTTCGAATTGTACAGTGGTCAAAAGGGTTTGCGCACTGTGAGAAGGTTCGGCATTAGAAATGCCGGAAGAAGCATTAGTTTGTTCGGAGCTGCTCTGCATGGAGCTTGAAGAGGCAGGTACTGATGACCTCGATTTATCGTGAACGTGCAATAAAGAATGATGCGGTTTTTTACAATGGAAACAGAGATTTGATGACGTACAGTTCGAAGAAGAATGCTTAGGTGACAAGCAATTGAAACAATGTTTGCTATTCAACACAAACTTCCTTCGATCTTCGACAGACAATTCTTTAAAGGATTTGCACAAATACAATGTGTGAAGCTTTTTACAGAGCGTGCATTTTAACGATTTGTTAAGCGGCCTGATATCTTCTCTTGAATGATTGAAAGAAGAACGGGTTTGTTTGTTTTCGACAAATGGGGGCTGATGTCCCTTTGAAGAAGCAAGTTTTTTTTTTTCAAAAATTTGACACTGAGGATTCGTTTCGACCTTTTCGCACTGAAATGCGAGTGCTGTAAGGAATTGACATCGACTGTTGAGAAACGAGATAAGGTGTTCGAACGAATGTTCCTTGTTGCAGGCGAGTTCGATCTCCCAGGCCTTCAGTGTCGAAAAATCGAATCTTGATGTAGCTAGGTGAATAAGTATGGTGTCCCATGTTTGGACAGGCTGCTTTAATTGGTATAACGCTCTGACATTTAACTGCATAGAATCTAAGAGGTCTCTTAAAGATGTGACGTCATTAGGTTTGACGGCTGGTAAGTTGAAGAGACAGCGGATATGACGAGCTACACTCAAACGTAAATTGCCATATCTCTCTTTAAGGAGATTAAAGGCGATGTGGTAGTTGTCTGCGCTTAAAGGCAGTGACTCCACCAAGGCCAAGGCCTCAGATTCCAAAGACGTACGGAGGAAGTAAAATTTATGTATGTCTGGGATCTCAGCATTTTCATGAATTAGGGAGCAGTAAAGTTCGTAAAAAGTATACCATTCACCTTCCTTGCCTGGGAAGTGCGGTAGGCTTATCTTGGGAAGTAACGGTTTCGGTTTGTTCTTGTGAACTGAAGCGGGTGCGAACTGGGCCGGATTGATGACCCTAGTGTCCGGTTCTGAGATATTGCGGATCAGTTGGTGGGCCTTTGCAATTCCTTCAAAGTACAAGGGTTCGACCTCGTCCCGATCCGATTGAAGGTCTGGGCAAGCGGATTCAATCTCGGTTTGAATTTGGTCATAATAATCATAAGACCGTTCGTACAACTTAAGGCGTTGTGTTAAGATATCTAAATCACACTCGGCGGGATTTAACTTGTTGATAAAATTTCGGAATCTAGTGAGTTGCCCTTTATAAGAAGAACGTCTAGCAATGAGAGTTTCATCTTTTTCAGTAGGAGCCATGATAAAGAGAATAAATTGAAATACAACTCACGAAACTGTAGAACCTTGGAGATGCTGTCAAGTTTGCAGCAGAGAATGGGTCGAAAGAACAGGACACACCAAAGGAGACAGGAGCGGCCTCTTTCCCGTTCACAGGCTTTGCATGATGTAAATATAGCTGAAAAATTCAAAGTAAATATTAATAATTTGCAGAATATTGCCAAATAGAAAAACTGAAAAAAGGACTCTCCCGGGTTTCTGGTACCAATCTTTGGGTAGTTTATTGGCTGAGGAATAACCCACCCACCAAGGGAAGATGATTAAGAGAAGGAAGTAGATTTGGGATTGGAAGATAAGGATAGAAAAATAAGAGGAGAGTCCCACAAAATTAATAAGTTTAACTTTAAATGCACTTAGAGGCAGTTGCCACCGAAATTTAACCTCCTGATATCTAAAATAGGTACGAGCTTGGTCGAGGCCAACGGGAACTGCAGCTAAGACTTGGGCAGTTTGCCAGAGAGAGGCTTTAGTGTCTTTCCTCCCAAGCACGAATAAAAGTACTATAGGGAAGGGTGATGGTCTGGCCAGACAGATAGTAAAAGCTTTATTAAGCATGAACGAGAGCATAAACCTAGGAAGGGCCAGGAAAGCCAGGATCCTGCCTAACTGTAGTATCAGAAAAATGATGAATCCAAAAACAAATATTTAATTTATTTAACAATTAGATGAAGTTTGAGGAAATTAACAATTATGCAATATAATTTTAATAAACATAGTTCATTTGAACTCGTTAACAAATAGGGTCGCAGACCTCTCAACATTAAAAGGTTGCTCCAGGCAATTGACCATTTACGAGGTTTCAAACCTTTTCTAAAATCTTTATAAGATTTAAACAAATGAACAATGAAATAATTAAAGCTTAAACGTGAATTGGAGAACAAAGAGTGCACCTTAAGAAATTCTGGAGAGAATGTTCTAGAGAAAGTGACAACTTTGAAAATAACAATAATAACAACATGAAAAATAAGATAGAAGTTCCTACAACTTCTTATATTTAAACAGAATTACTTTGTGAGAATTATATAAAGAGAGCAGGTCACTTACTGTGAACCTGAAAAGTTAATCAAAAGTAAGGATCTAGACCTCCTATACTTTAAATAAGACTCGCAAGTTAAATGAGGCAGTTTTCATTTAGCGAGACCAAAAAAAATAACTCACTCAAGAGTTGAGAGAATTGTTTTCCCTGTTTTTGAAGGGAGAAACAATGGAAGTTTGAAACGTGTGCTAGACACGTAATTATACAGAGATACTTAATGATAAACCAACAAAATGGAAGGGCACTTCTTGGAATGACACCTTATTGGAACAGACCTAGATTAAAAGTTTATTACAGATTGTTAGTAAGAGGTTTAGGAAAGAGAAATGGGAATTAAGGAAAATGTTCATGGCCTTATTTGAATATAAGCGGACGATCGCGACGCGGTAGAAAAGTTGAGCAAGCACTGGTTTTCACTATAGTTCATTGAAATATATGAAAAGTTCACTGTGTAGACACAAAGTTTATGGAAAAGAAAGTTATTGCAATGATGAAAATAACTGGTTTCATTAGATCAGTGAGAGTCTATTTCTTGAGAAAGTTGTAAATTTCAATTAAATACGCTATAGAAAATTCCCGCGGTGGCCGAAACTTCACTATGTAGTAATTTAGAAGTAAGATAATTCAATTTTAAATAGAATTCTCACAGGTACGTGAGAAATACATGACAGCAGGACTTGTAGATTGAGTACAGAATCTGGAAAGTTCCAGAACAATCTTAGCAGTAAAATGGGGCCAATGTAAATCCAGCGGAGGAACTAGCTTGTTGAATTATAGACAGCGGGTAATTAGATAATATCCCACGTAGTGAGAGGATTTCTCATTTGAATAGCTTAATAAAAGCTCTTTATGGTAAAATCGGCTTATACAAGCGAAAGCTCGACATGGCAAATCCCACGAAGAATGATTATTGCCCCAAATTAAATACTTTCACACTGTCTATAAAAGTATCATTAAAAACACGTGGAAGTTAAAACCATGAAGATGAGGTTAAAACTTGAAGAAGGTACTTATCTTTGTTGCATGTCGAAGTGAAGTTCCTCACTGATGCCTAGAGTTCCAACATGGCGTGGCATTTAAAAAATGCCTCGTTAGGTCAGGAGGCTAGCTCTGGTTGAGCCTTAACTGATTGCTTCAACTGCCGACTAAGAAGTGAGAGCAGCTCAACGGAGCACGGAGAGTCCTAGGAAGGGGAGAGAGTGGGGGTAGGAAACAAAAGGTATACATATCAGCATAACCAACTTATAAAAAATAAATTTTCTTCTTGATGGATGGTCTTCTAAGAATTGATAGAAGGCGATATTAGCGCAGCATGGTGAGTAAAGAAGTGGATGTAGTCCTCTTGCTCCAAGAGAAAATAGCTGACGATGGTAACAGGATCTGGTGGCCAAATGGATAAGTAAGTCCTCTAGCACCAGGAAGAATTGAGGAGCTTCAGAGATTCGCTGCGAGGTGACGCTAGGTGGGTCACAGAAGTTATATATCTGAAACATACTTATGAAGACGTAAGAGATTTGCCCAACAAGGAGAAAACAGAAGATCACTGTTGGTGTTTGGCAAAGAGGAAGGAAGAAATGAACATGCAAGGAGCAGTAGACATTATATCTCAGGTACCGTGTATTCAAAGAATACACCAAGTGGGACAATTTGGACCAACAGTGTCTTGATGAACTTGTGGATAGTATGCCACGGCGAATACAGGCATGCATCAATGCAAGAGGACGTGCTACTGGGTATTAGAGGTAGTGGTGTGTACTGCAATCTGGACCACAAATGCTGAAAGTCTAGCTGTATGATGGTACAACATGCAATGTGTGGGTCTCATGAGCAATAAAACGAGCTGAAATGTTGTTTGTGTTGATCTCTATTCCCTTTGTATTTAACGGTTCCGGAACTCTTGGAACCGAGGTGATGCAAAACTTTTTTTGATGTGTGTAGCTAGACCCAGCATTCAACGGGTTGAAATGACAAATGTTGATTTGTAGATGGTGAATTTTGTCTAACGCTAAACCACTGGGTCCTTGTTGAAGTTTATCAAATTTTGATAGCAAGGCATTCACCACGTGGGTTTCATACCACTGTTCCAAATTATGGGCTATGAATAGCTCTTGCATTTTACTGCAAATATAAAATGTCTCTTTATGCTCTACGTCCTTCTTTTTATATATGAAATCGCACACCAGTTCTGTATTCACCTTTAAAGCCGTATGCAACCTTTGCGCTGTACAAATTTCAATTTAAAAAAATTCAAAACAAGATTCTAAAAATTCTTTGGGAATCAGACTTTTTCTAACATTGACCACACGACCAGAGCAGACACGTGATTTGAAACAAGACTCAAGGGGTTCCCAAGTTAACGTATCCGCAGCAGTAAAATACATTATTTTGAAAGAACACTCTCACCTGAGTTTTCGGGGGTGAGGCTGATTCCTGCTCGTGGTGCCCCTGCTAAGGTAGTTGGAATTACATTTCCATTACCGAACTGAACGTCAGCATTCCAGAAGCGTTAACTAAATATTAGACTCCAATCATGGGACCTAAGAAACGGTTCTTTTCAGAACCCACTCAGACTGTAATTTCAGTGAACATCGAAGGCTTGTCATCACCGAAACAACAAATACTATGCGATCTTTGCCAAGAACAGAAATGTGATGTTTTGTGCATTCAAGAAACTCATAAAGATAACCATCAGAAACGACCATATATACCAGGTCTGAACTTGGTTGCAGAAATACCACACCCTAAACATGGTAGTGCCATCTTTGTCAAACCAGAAATCCAAGTTGAGAGTGTCCATTGTACATTAAACCACAACATCGAGATAATCTCTCTGGAACTCAGCAATTGTGTAATCACTTCCATCTATAAGCCTCCTTCAGAAAGTTTCTCCTTTACTCCACCTATAAATTTCAATTCAGAGAAGATATCTGTAGTAATAGGAGATTTCAATAGTCACAGCCACGTGTGGGGATACACACATGAAGATGAAAACGGAGAAGCTGTCCTTTCTTGGGCTGAAAGTAACCACCTCTCTCTCATCCATGACAGCAAACTACCTCCATCCTTCAACTGTGGTAGATGGCAACGAGGATTTAATCCAGACCTCCTCTTCGTAAGCGAAAGTGTAGCACAACAATGTCATAAATCTGTGTGTTTGCCGATCCCTAGAACACAACATAGACCAATAATGTGCCAGCTACTTCCAGTCATAAGACCTCAAGAAACTCGCTTCAGGCGACGATATAACTTTAAAGAAGCTGATTGGTCAAAGTTTTCCGAATTGTTGGATGTGAAAGTTCGGACCATCCCAGCCGTACCTGAGGAATATGAACGTTTTGTTGATGCTGTGAATCTTTGTTCTCGGACATGTATTCCAAGAGGCTGTAGGACTAACTATATTCAAGGGATAACTGCAGAGACAGCAGTATTACTAGATGAATATTACAAATCATTCGACAAAAACCCTTTTAGTGAGGAAACCTCCAACAATGCAGCGTCTATTCTCTCTTCAATCTCTGAGGCAAAGAGAGACCAATGGGAGAAACTGATGGCAGACTGTGACATGAGTAGAAGCAGTCAAGGAGCTTGGAGATTATTAAGACGTCTAAATAATGATCGTTCTCAAACAAGTACACATGCAAATGTCAAAGCTGATGAAATTGCACACCAGCTCATTGAAAATGGAAAATCTACTAGTTCCATCAAGACTAGTAAGAAGACACTAGAGAGGAAACCTGATCAAGCAACCAGTATTCTACATCAACCTTTTACTCAGGCTGAGCTTGATCATGCACTGAGCAAAACCAAGAATGGTAAAGCAGCTGGCCTTGATGACTTAAGAGTTGAGCAAATTAAGAATTTCGGCCCAGTCACAAAGCACTGGTTGACAGAGCTAATGAACAAATGCATCCAATCATGCAAGATCCCGAAATTATGGAGGAAAGCCAAAGTTATAGCCATTCGTAAGCCAGGTAAGGATCCAAATGACCCAAAGAGCTATCGACCTATTTCGCTCCTTTGTCATCTGTACAAGATCCTTGAAAGACTCATACTCCACAGACTAATGGAGAAATTAGAGGCTATCTATATACCACAGCAAGCTGGCTTCAGAATTGGGAAGAGCTGTACCTCTCAAGTGTTGAAGTTAACGCAGCATATCGAAGATGGTATTGAAAGGAAACCGATCACTGGAGGAGTGTTTATCGACCTTACAGCTGCATATGATACTGTCAACCATAGACGTCTCCTCATGAAACTATACAATGCTACGAATGATTACCAGCTTACCTGCTTCATAAGAAATCTCCTTGAAAATAGAAGATTTTTCGTCGAATTTCAGGGGAAAAGAAGCAGGTGGAGATCACAGAGGAACGGATTACCTCAGGGAAGTGTGCTCTCTCCGTCATTGTTCAACATCTACACCAATGACCAGCCGCTACCTGTAGGAACACAAAGCTTTATCTATGCAGATGACTGTGCCATCACCACTCAAGACTCCTGCTTTGACGCTATTGAGCAGAAACTACCTAATGCACTTAAAGAGCTGTCTGCTTACTACAAGGAGAATCAGCTGAGTCCAAACCCCAATAAAACACAGACTTGTGCCTTCCACCTTAAAAATAAAATGGCAAACAGAACCCTTAAAATCACTTGGGAAGGAACTACATTAGAGCACTGCATCTCACCAAAATATCTTGGAGTTACCCTCGACCGTGCTCTCACTTACCAGAAACACTGCTCGAACACCAAGCAAAAAGTGGCAGCCAGAAATAATATTATAAGGAAGATAACGGGTACTACATGGGGGGCACATCCCAATACTGTGAGAACCTCTTCCATTGCTCTATGTTACTCTGCTGCGGAATATGCATCCCCAGTATGGTACAAGTCAACCCACGCCAGGAATGTAGATACAGCTCTAAACGATACCTGTCGCATTATTACCGGATGTCTAAAGCCTACTCCTTTGGATAAATTGTACAGTCTTGCTGGCATTGCCCCTCCTAATGTTCGTCGTGAGATTGCAGCAAAAATTGAGAAGAAGAAGACGGTAACATCTAAAGCTCACCCTCTGTATGGATACAAGCCAGCTACTTCGAGACTCAAATCAAGGAAAAGTTTCCTCAGAATTACCGAGGCTCTTAAGGGGACACCTCAACAATCCCGAATCCATCTATGGCGTGCAAGCTGCAATCGCTCCGAAGAATGGCTGACACCTAGTGAAGAACTACCACCTGGTCATTTGGAGAAATTGAGTACCTGGAGATCTCTGAACAGATTACGGGCAGGCGTGACAAGATGTAAAAGTAACCTGCAGAAGTGGGGTTTCGACATCGAGTCCTCATTGTGTGAATGTGGTGTAATCCAGACTACGTCTCATTTGTTGCAGTGCAGCAGGTGCCCTCAAACATGCACAGTACAAGATTTGCTTCAGGCGAGAGAAAATGCACTGGATGTCGCTAACATCTGGGCAAAAGTAGTATAGACTCTTGTTTGTTTAGTGTGACTTTGCATTGTATTTAATCCAGTAAGAGTTTTAATGTATACATATATAGTATTAATGCTTCTGATACGAATAAATAAATAAATAAATAAATAAATACCTGAGTTTTCAGCTGTAGACTGCTTGACAATGGCTCCAAACACACACACGTTCCTGGTTATCAACAGAGGTCAAGCGTTTTCCAACACTCTAAAAAGAAATAAAATAAACCACCATAAGTATATCCATTCCATATAGTTTATGCATTTCATAAACAAAACAAAATCAAACAGATTATATTACATAATAAAACAAATCTCACCTTGACGTGTAATGCTTTGCTTTATTCCCGTCTCGTGGACTAGTGTGGAAATGGTTTCCTTTTCTAGCTGTCTGTCTTTCTCTCTTTCTTTAATATCGTTCTCACACACACTCACACAACAGGTAGGCTATACCGGTTATCTGCAAACAAATAAATAAACATTTATTTATAACTTTAACAATCAATAAATAATTGCATGTAAATATATATATAAATCAAAAAATATATAAATGAATGAATAAACACCTACCTCACAACAAGGTTAAGTATTTTCCGCTAACACCAAAACTGTTAAACAAGACCAGGGGTTTCACGCAACGCAATGTGTTCAAAGGTAGTCACCTAAGTGATAGTGGAAATGATAACGACATGTCTTTATATATGTTACCTTGCATGTATAATCATTTTTTCCCACGCTTTGAACATTCTGTTATCAGGCACGTGGACAGCTAACGTCCAACGTGAACACCTGTGCCGGATCAAATTTCACATGAACTTGCATTTTGTCACGTACGAAGCAAAACAGGATGTAACTTGTTAACAGTTATCGCGCACGTGGACAGCCAAAGCCCAAAGTGAACACCTGTGGTAGATCAAATTTCACCTGAACTGGCATTTTGTCACGTACGAAGCAAGACAGGATGTCACTGGTTTAGCCTACATGTGGTTTCACACATGTTCACATGCCTTTCACTCTTCCCTGCCACCACAATGGTCAGATTATTTCACCTTGAAGCGTCATTGTCATTTTTTCCATTGCACCTATTGTCAAGCCTTCCAATAAGCTCAAATGACATTCACCTCTTGCTCCTCGGCAAGTTTGTTTTCTGTACTCGCTTTGACCAACATAGAACCAAGTTCTCATCACCGTTTACACGTCAAACTTAAAATGTGTGAAAAAACGCACGCTCGCTCTGTCATACACCGACCCGCCGAAATAGCGATTGTTCTATTAAGCATGGTCCTTGTGCTAAGCGACAGGTTCGTTGAAACACACACACACACCCAGCCGTATCGTCTCTCTCAACCACCACGCTTCATATTATAAACAGGTAAAGAAAAAGAAAACGTTATTTCAACATGTATGGCGTTAGGCCCTTTGTGAATTATTTTTTGAAAAAAATATCTACCACATTTGAAAGGGGGCATTAGCCCGAGTGCTAGGACACCTCGTACACGTCTCTAGCGTTATTGGTTCGAGAGATATCGGCAAAAATCACAAAAAACACGTGTTTACCCCAAAATCGAGTTTCCCAATTTTTTTTTTAAAATATAACGAGTGGTCCATAGCAAAGAGGACGTCAGCCCGAGTCCTTGGACCCGTCGTACACACCTCTAGCATGATTGGTTCGCGAGATATTAAAAGCGGATGACCTTTTAGTTTTGGTCTGTTATTTAAATAAAGAGCCTATAGGAAAGTAGGGGGCATCACTACGAGTGCTAGGACACCCTGTATGTTCAAATCCGACCATTGGTTAGCGAGATATCAGCTTCGGGGCAAATACGAGGAGGGTTCAAAAAGAAGTGGTGCAGCGCTGTCCTTACCACACTACTTACGAAACACAAATTTTTGCTCTAGAGACTTGAAATTTATTTTGGGGGTAGGGGGCATAGGGACCTTTCATTTATGTCAAATAAACGTTTTTGTAAACTTCCTAGTTTCCAAAATATAGGAATTTCAAAATTTGAGTGTTTTCAAAAAATGTAAAAAAAAATAGTGTTATTATAAAAATAAAGGACATAGAAGTAGTGGTTTTGTAGCGGTTCTGGCCCCTCCTCCTCCTCACCCTCCTCACAAGATGGCGGCAGCCCGATAACTCCCGAACCTGTGGTCGGATTTTGACGAATAACGTGTCATTGAACTCGGGCTGACACCCCCTTTCCAATGGACAACATATTTCAACCCCAAAATAAAATCTACCCCTACTAGGGGGTGAAATTGTAATTTTTTAGAGAATCTCTCTTTCCAATTGCAACATGTGAGAGTTTGAATGCCGATATGGATTTAAACGTTGTTCCACATAAAGTGCATGTGTTCGGTGGGTAGCCACTATGAATTAACATGCTTGTTTTTGTTTTTTACTCATGCCCACTCATGGCTTTTGTAAGAGGGTGGGGGAGTGGATCCCTGTGGACGAGTCCTTGTTGACAGGTCCTCGTGGACAGGTCCTTGTTGACAGGTCCCTGTGGACGAGTCCTTGTCCCTTTGGACCGGTCCCATTTGGCCTGGTCCCTATGGACTGGCTCATGAATTTATTTAAATTAAGTCAAAGGGCCTAACTACATTTGCGTGTGTTGAACTGACGTTGTTCACCAACCCCCACTACTATAATGTGATAACGATATGAAAGGAAAGTGACGAAATACATGTGAACATACAAGGGATCTAACTTGGTGGATGGATGTGTTCTAACGAGTCATTTGTAGTTGAAAGAGAATAATACATGTTCTTAAGATGTTAAAACTGAGGAGATGGTACGTGCAGTAAACCGACTTGTTACTTCCTGTGTCATATTACAGACATGACAGAGAGCGCGCAGATCTGTTGCTGTGACTAACACTGCAGTAATTTGAAACCGCAAGTGTTCATTAAGACAATGGATGATGATCATGCAAAGTTAACAGTTATTGGATATTACGCAGGTGTTCCTTCCTGTGTCATGTTGCTGACATGGCAGGGAGCGCACACTGCTGTTGCTATGACTGACTCTGCAGTAATTTGAAACCCCATGTGTTGATTAAGACAATGGGTGATGATCATGCAAAGTCAGCAGTCATTGGATACCACACAGGTGTTCCTAGTGTACTTTGGACTCTCAGCTGTATTGGGAAAGGAATTGCAATGATCTGCAAAAAACTGCTGACACGAGCGATGAGAGTTTATATAAGAGAGGTGTCATATATCTCCCTACTGCCAGTCTTTATTACTCGCTTTGAGTGAACAGTGCTCTATTACTGCTCAAGTGTTGTAAAAAAAAGCCGTTTTGGTAGAAAATCATTAAATTATTTTGCAAGGTAAGTACTTATTATTAATGGATTGTAGTCTTTTATTACTAATTGATGTTGAAGTTATTGATTGGAATGTATTTTTTGATTGATTAATTGATTGATTGATTTGTTTACAGATAATTGGGTACCTGTAGGATACCAGATTCCTACAATCTGTTCATTCAGGGACAGCAGTTGATCAATTATAAAAAGGTAAGTGCCCCTCTAATAACTTTTAAACAGCTAGAGTATTATTTTCCAATGTTCACCACTACATGTCAGTGAAAATGGTATATTTAGCAGTAAAAAGTTTGAACTACTTGACCATGATGTGTAAAGCTAAATTTGTAGGTTAGATTTTGATTACCACTCTATTAAGTTCGAATGTTCATTGCTAGGTGTCAGTGACAGAGGGAATATTTAAAGTCTTAACCTTAGTTCACTTAACTTTACCTAACTTAACCTTGTCATGTGACATGTTTTACAAGTTTAAACTTGTTTTAAGACTGACTATGACGTCACACTTAGGTCACTTAACTGGCGATCGCTGGTTTCCAATATGTGACATGTTCTACAAGTTTAGACTTGTTTTAAGACTGGCTATGACGTCACACTTAGCTCACTTAACTGGTGATCGCTGGTTTCTATCACGTGACATGTTCTACAAGTTTAGACTTGTTTTAAGATTGGTTATGACGTCACACTTAGCTCACTTAACTGGCGATCACTGGTTTCTATCACTCTATCATGTTCCAATGTTCACCGCTAGGTGTCAGTGACAGTGGTATATAGTAACCCCCAGTTAGAACTACATGAAGTTAGACTTGCTAGGAGTTCACAGATGATCGATTTAAATACCCTGCTATAACCATTGACTGGAATATAATTAAACTATTTATATTGTACTTTTGTTTATCGTTTATTAACATTTATGATTTCTTTCTTTTATAGGTAATTTCGAAAGGGATCATCATGTTCAAGTGTGGTGACTGTAAGAAACAGTTCTCAAGACCTGACAACCTTCAACGACACGCAAATGCTAAACATGACATTAAAAGTTTGTGTGCAGTCATTGTGCTACCACATTTAACAGACAAGATAATCTTGCACGTCATGTAAATTTAATGCATGTTAGTTCAGCACCATTTTCATGTTCAGTTTGTGAACTTGGTTTTTCTGCTGTAAAGCTATATCAATCCCACATGGTTGAAGTGCATGGCGAACAACAAGAATTAAAAACTGTAAAACCAACAACTAGCACGGAACCTTTAAATGAATGTAATGCTCAAAAGCGTAAACGTTCTCAAGATTGTGAAAATAGTTGTGCATCAAAAAGAAAGAAGAATGGTGAACCTTCAATAACACATTGTGATGTATGTAATATTGATATACCTTCTTCAATCATTCATGGACATTTACGCAGTATTCAACATAAAAATAACACTTGCCATGAAAGAAATTCTGGAAATGTTCAACAAATTGGTAGTGCATTTAAAAGTCGAATTGCTAGTTATAGACTTCATAGTGAAGAAAAAACTCAAAGTATTGAATCATTTTAAAAAAATGTTCAACCTACTGTGTTTGGCTTGGTAGGTAATGTTTTATTAGAGCATAAAACATTTAAAATGAATTTTGAACTTTTTGGCCTCTATGTAAAAACTGGGAGCGAAGGTGAAATTACGGATATCAAATCTTTTAATACAAAAAACGTAATTGTTAGTGAATCAACTAATATTAGTGATATATATCAAAATATTTCAAGTGCTATCAACGTGAAGAGTGAAGAGTTCCAGGAAAGGGAGTCGGGCTGGGCATCGGTTGAAGTACTTTATTTAGAAACCAACATGAATAAATATAATTCCCTTCGAGCATCATCATACATTGATTTGCCAGCATGGATCAAACGTAAGAAAGCTGTTGTGAACGTTATGAATAATGATGACGCATGCTTTGCATGGGCTGTAACCTCAGCTCTCCATCCAGCAGTGGGACATGTGGAGAGAACATCATCATATCCTCACTATTCCTCAGTGTTAGATTTAAAAGAAATGGAATTTCCTACGGCGATAAAAGACATTAAACGTTTTGAAGTGCTGAACAATGTGAGTATTAATGTTTATGAAATTGAAAATAAGAGTATAGTAGGCCCTCTATATTATACTCAGGAAAAAAAGGATGCTCATGTAAATTTACTTTACATAACCGAAGGTGAAAATGCCCACTATTGTTGGATAAAACATTTATGTAGACTTGTTGGTAGTCAACTATCAAAATACGAAGGTAAGAAGTGGTTGTGTGAAGGCTGTTTGCTCTATTTTACAAAAGAGGGTCAACTAACTCAACATCAAAAATGGGGATGTAATCATGTTCGTACGGTATTACCAACTCCTAAAAATAACATTCTAAAATTTAAGGATTATGAGAAACAGCTTCAAGTACCATTTGTTATATATGCTGACTTCGAGGCTTTGCTAAAACCATTTAATACATGTTCAACGAATCCAGCCCAACCTTTCACCAACACTACTCACATTCATGAACCTTTTAGCTTTGCATATTATATTAAATGTAGTTATGATGACTCTTTAAATAAGTTTGAGCTCTATAGAGGACCTGATGCACCTAAAGTTTTTATGGAAAGGCTTGAGAAAGATGCCATCCGTATATCCTCTATTTTAAATACGATCATTCCAATGGAGCCACTAACTTCATTAGAGCAAATGAATTTTGAAACTGAAACTAATTGTTTTATATGTGGTGAATGTTTATATACAGACAGGGTTCGCGATCATGACCATTTAACAGGAAAATATCGTGGTGCTGCTCACCAAGAATGTAATTTAAATTATAGAGTAAGTAAATTCATTCCGGTCATTCTACACAACGGTAGCAAATACGATAACCACTTTATCGTTAAAGAATTTGGAGCTTCAGATGTGAAAATTGATGTTATTGCAAATAATAAGGAACAATACATATCGTTCACAAAATACATCAAAACTAGCAATAAAAAAAACCATTAAACTGCGATTTTTAGATTCATTCCGCTTTATGTCGAGTAGTCTTGATAAGCTGACTAGTAATTTAAAATCAGATCAGTTTCATGAAATTCAACGTGTCTTTCCTAAAGAAGATGATTTTAATTTGATTCGTCAAAAGGGTATATTCCCGTATGAATATATTAACTGTGTGGAACGTCTTGAGGAGTGTTCTTTACCACCGAAAGATGCATTTTACAGTTCCTTAAACACAAGTCATATCAGTGATCAGGAATATTTACATGCACAACGTGTATGGGCACAGTTTGACATTCAAACTTTAGGAGAATTTTCAGACATATATTTGAAGACAGATGTGTTGTTATTAGCAGATGTTTTTGAAAATTTTCGGAATGTTTGTATGAAAACTTATGACCTTGATCCTTGTCAGTATTTCACAGCTCCTGGGTTAAGTTTCAGTTCAATGTTGAAAAAAACGAAAGTAAATTTAGAATTAATGACTGATATAGACATGATCAATTTTATAAAATCATCAATTCGAGGTGGATTAAGCCAATGTAGTGGACGGTACTCTAAAGCGAATAATAAATACATGCCTAGCTACAACCCTTGTGAAGAGTCAAAGTATATTGTCTACCTCGATGCAAATAACCAATATGTTTGGGCTATGAGTCAATATTTACCACTGAAAGATTTTCGCTGGCTGACACAACCTGAAATTGATGTCTTACATGTTGACACTCTTAATGATAACGATGATAAAGGATATATTTTAGAGGTAAATCTTGAGTACCCTAAAGAGTTACATGATGATCATAATGATTTACCATTTTGTCCTGAGAATATGAAATCTCCATACATCACATCACGAACAAAAATGTTAATTGCTAATGTAAATAATAAATGTAAATATGTAATACATTATCGAAACTTGAAACAGTGTCTACAGCATGGATTGAAATTAACTAAAATTCATCGCGTATTGCAATTTCATCAGTCAGCATGGCTCAAACCGTATATTGATCTAAACAATAATTTAAGAACACAGTCAACAAACGCGTTTGAAAAAGATTTTTATAAACTCATGAATAATAGTGTTTTTGGAAAGACTATGGAGAATGTTGATAAACGAGTTGATGTAAAGCTGATAACAAAGTGGGAGAATGATGGTAAAAGGTATGGTGCGAGCAACTTAATAAGCAAGCCTAACTTTCATAGCTGTTCAATTATTCATGAGGATTTAGTTGTAATACAAATGAATCGTCTTGAAGTAACTTACAACAAACCCATATATGTGGGTTACACCATTCTGGAATTATCAAAAACACTTATGTATGAATTTCACTATGATTATGTAAAGAAAAACTATCTTGATAATGCTAAATTACTCTACACAGACACAGATTCTTTTATTTATGAGTTTAAAACTGATGATTTTTATGAGGATATCAAAACTGAGCTAAATAGGTTTGATACAAGTGACTATCCCGAGGATAATATTTACCATTTACCTCTAGTAAACAAAAAGGTTCTTGGGAAATTTAAGGATGAATGTGCTGGTGTTATTATAGACACCTTTGTAGGCACAAAATCTAAATCATACAGCTATATGACAATTGATGATGTAGTAGTAAAAAAATTAAAAGGAGTGAAAAAGAATGTTGTTAGTAAAGAGTTAGATATAAGTGATTATAAAAACTGTATAGTTAGTAACCCACCTGTATTATATAAGAAAATGAGTGTATTTAGAAGTAAAAATCATCAGCTACATACCAATTTGCTGAACAAAGTTGCTTTAAGTAATGAAGACAACAAACGATTCATTATACCCAACACATTTGATACTTTTGCTTGGGGAAACAGTCGCATTGACGACTATTACTTTACTTAAGTCTAATGATCACTATATTGTAATATTTGTAGTGTGTTTTATATTGTAATATTTTTTTGTAAAAAACTGTAAGTAGAATGTATAATGTTAGGCTACTGTAGTTTAGTAAAAATAAGATAAGTAATACATTTTAGTGTAAAATGTTTGCTTTTGTATATTACGAAAAAGATTTTTAAAAAATGTACAGAATGTGTGAACTAAACAAGGGAAATGTAAAAATGTAAAGTGGAAAATTGTAAATATCCATGTGTGAAAAAGTGAAATAGTTATCACCATTTTAAAATTAAAAGACATTGTGATCTGGTAAACCTTGTTTTTATTTCACAACAACAAAAATGTACAGAATGTGTAAACTAAACAAGAAGAATGTAAAAAAATGAAAAGTGGAAATTGTTAATATTCATGTGTGAAAAAATGAAAATAAAGAAATGGCTATCACCATTTTAAAATTAAAAGACATTGTGATCCTGTAAACCTTGTTTTTATTTCACACCATATATGGCTTTACAAAATAGAATACAAAGAAATATCATTTCCTCAATCCTTTTCAATGTTCATGTCCACTCATCATTAACTTCCCTTTTATAGCAGTAATCACAATGAGGGCTGCCAACCTCTCCCCCACTGAGCCATTATAGGATGTCAAACGTTGCTTAGCTTTTCAACGATACTTTATCCACCACACGTATTAAAGCATAATGACTATGACGATAAGAAAGGTCGTGTTCTTTACATGCTTAATCCAAAGAAATAATAGGTATTTACTTAACACAGGGTCTTGAGTCCATGAGTTTGGTACATGTTGCAAGATTTCTTTCACGGCATTGACTGTCACAAAATAAATGAAAACTTGGAGAGCACCAATAATTCATCTTTGGTAAGACTATCCAGGATCTTGAGTCCATGATTTTGGTATAAGTTGCCAGATTTCTTTCACGGCATTGACTGTCACATAATAAATGAACAACTTGGAGAGCACCAATAATTCTTCTTTGGTAAAACTATCTGCATATCGATGACAGATAACCTTTTAGTTCCACCCTTAAAACAACAACACTACCTCTTGCATAATCTGCGATGTTGATGGCTCTTGAGACGTGAAAGATGGATTAAACATAACTTTTACATCAACAGGAGTTAGACTTTGCTCAGTAAACAATGCACTGTCATGAGCCACAGTATTTTTTTTCTTGGACTTGCTTTTTTCTTTTCTTTATAAGTGTTTGAAACGGTGTATTAAAAGAGAATGATAAACATCCAAAGGGTAAATAGAGTAACAAATAAAGAGAAATGAAAATGATACTTCCATATCAATTGTCAAGCATGAACTAATCTCTAGCAAAGTTCACTCAATACTATAAATAATAGTTTAAAGTGGGTGCAAAAGTGGGTGCATAAGTGGGTGCAAATGTGGGTGCATAAGTGGGTGAAAAAGTGGGTGCATAAGTGGGTGCAAATGTGGGTGCATAAGTGGGTGAAAACGTGGGTGCATAAGTGAATGCAATAGTGGGTGCAAAGGTAGGTACAAAAGTGGGTGAAAAATGCCCCCTTTTTGAATCTCACTAACGCCCCCCTTTTTAATCTATTTTTTTGAAATTTTGACAAAGGCTCTAAGTGCACTTTTGTTAATATCTCGCGAACCAGTCTCTGTTGACGGGTCCTTGTTGACTAGTCCCTGTGGGCGGGTCCCTTTGGCATAATTTGGATAAAATGCATGGGCCAGTCCATAGGGATCAGTCCAAAGGACCCATGAGTTTAAGAATTATTTTCAGCATGAAATGTTCTACAAAAAGTCCGCGAGAGCATATCTCTATCTTCAACACATCGCCCACTATAAGTGTTTTTACGTTTTCATTTTTCCAACAATCTGCATTCAAATACTGAGGCGACAGTTTACTAGCTGGCTTGGGGCGAGCCTATCACCCCAGATACAGCCTGCAGCAAACTGTCGAGTCGTGTTGAGTTAAAACTTCAGAGAAGAGTGGTTGTGTTTAGAGTTGGCCTGGAAGTGCAACTCGGCTTTTCTTCATTTCGCCTGTGAACTTTCCATTCCGCAAAATACATAACTAAATAAGTAGTTCCGTGAATAACTATACAGACTATTTTCATATATCCTACTTATGTTAATTGCCTCCATCAACATACAACATTTCAGTTTGATTGCTGTAATAGATTCGTAGATATTGTGAACTGTCTATATATTTCGGATGGTCGCCATGTTGGATTTTTATATATGTAGGTCTTAGAGTTATGTACTATTACATGAAGATTGTTGTGTACGTCTAGTATTCAAACTTCAATCGCATGATTATGACACAAGAAAAAAACGAGATTTTCAAATTTCGCACAGCTGCCATCTTGTGGTTATGAAACCAATTGAAATAAATTAGATGCCACTGGATTAAAATTTGTATAAGCATTTACCGTTCCAAGTTTCAATGCGCTCAGATGGTTAATTCACGAGAAAATCTATTAAAATGTTTCAACTTCGCTTGGCCGCCATGCTCGTTTTGTACTTCTCAGGTTTCTGAAAGTTACATACATGGACTTGCAGTAGTGCCCTTTATCACTGTACAAAATTTCAGGGTGATATCGGTAATAGTTTTGTAGATATAGAATGCCGGTGAAATATTTCGCACAGCCGCCATGTTGGATTGGTGAGACGTAATAAAATTTAAAGCTCACGGTCGGGGTCGGCCGAAAAGGTGCTATGACCTTACCGAGTTTCATTGATATCGCTCCAGCCGTTTATAAATTATTAGGGGAGGGGGACACACATATACACACACACGGACAAAAGCTGTTCTCACATGCTTGTTTTTTTTTTCTTTTCATTAATGAAAATAGGCTAAAAATATACGAAGCTGAAATTTCGCAAGAGCGACAGTTTAAACAAATCAGTCCGAGAATACGCTCAAATATTGTCGCGCATCATAGTTGCACACACCCAAATTTTTTTTGTATCATTCAACGACAATGTTTATCAGACTCCCCTGTTTTTTTAAATTATTAGAAGTTTGGTAAGCTGCGTCCTTGTACTCACGATCAGTATCGATGTGGCTCGCTTGGCCCCAATGGCACAGCTTATCGCGGGGTTTTCCTCTTAGCGCCAGAGACGCGTGCGTAATGGGTATTTCATATGATAACCTTTAGGAAGATGACATCTTAACCTCCTCCGTAGGAATTAGATGCAGCTGTTTTGGAATGTAGATGTCTTCCAATGCTCTGTGAAAGTTTGATCTCAATATTAAATCATTTCATTACCTCCGCAATTTTCGTTTCATTCCTTTCTTGTTTCGTGATATTCTTATTTGGCTGCTCTGAAACCGTTGGGTACGTTATCTTTATGGCATGAATGGAAGGAATAGTTTTTTTAGTTCAGATTTTTTACCCATAGAAGTTCGCTGTTCTTTGTGAATCATCGTCATAATGTTAATGTCTTTAAATCGGGTAAAAAGTAGTTGTATCATCATGAATCGACAAAAAAATCAAGAGGTTCATTAAAATTGTAATGTTAATTCAGTTCTCCGATTTTCTAATTTACTGGAGATATTTCCAAATTGAGAGAGGAGCAGTATGGATTCAGACCTGGGAGATCAACAGTGGATCTCATATTTTCAGTGAGACAGCTCCAGGAACACCACTATGAATTTGGAGAGGATCTGTTGATGGCCTTCCTGGACATCGAAAAGGCCTATGATGGTGTGTGTAGGGAGAAGGTTTGGGAAGCAATGGAAAACATGGGAGTTGAAAAAGGGACTGTTGGCAGAGTGAAGGAGATGTATTGTGGAAGTGTGAGTTGTGTGAAAGTTGGAGGGGAAAGAACAGACTGGTTCAGACAAATGAGTGGCCTGAAACAGGGTAGTGCGCTGTCACCCCTTCTCTTTATTGTGGTTATGGACGAGGTAATGACACGGATTGCAGGAAAGATAGGAGAAGATAAGATGAAAGCAATGGTGTTTGCAGATGATCTCATGGTCTGGGGAAACAAGGAGGAGGAAATTCAGGAGCAACTGAAGGCTTGGGAAGAAACAGTGGGAGAGTACGGATGGAAGTTCAACATCAGTAAATGTGAGATCCTGTTAACGATCAGGAAAAAGGACAGACCAATGAGTGGGATAACACTTGGAGGTGGACAGCTGAAGAAGGTGGAAAGTCTCAAGTACTTGGGAAGTCTAGTGGAGGAAAATGGGAGAAATGACAAAGAGATTACGGAACGTGGCAGACAGGCAGAAGCATTTCTGAGAAGCATTAGGAGCTTAGTGTGGAATAAAGATGTCCCACAAAAAAGCAAGGAAGTGTTATACAGAAGCTACTATATCCCGATACTGACCTATGCTTCAGAAACGTGGACAATGAAGAAAAGAGACATAAGCAGAATACAGGCAGGTGAAATGAAGTTCCTGCGAAGTAGGATCGGAGTAACAAGAAGAGACAGGTTGAGGAATGAAAAGGTCAGGGAAATGGTGAAAGAGGAGCCCTTGCAAGGTAGGATTGAGACGTCAAGACTGAGGTGGTATGGACACTTAAAAAGAATGGATGAGAAGAGGATTCCCAAGAGGATACATGAGATGCAGATGCAGAAGAAACGACCAAGGGGAAGACCAAGAGATAGATGGCTGAAAGTAGTGGAGGAATGTGTCAAGAAGAGAGGGGAGGACTGGACCAGAGTGACAGCGGAGAGGTGGTGGGAAGAAAGGACTAAGTGGCGAGGCTTATGTTCCAAACAGACCCAGCCTGGGGCTGGAAACTGTACACGATAACGACGACGATTTCCAAATAATCCCAAATTACTAAGTTAAAATTACTAAGAACTGTAAAATTACCCCTACATCTAAATCTGTTAACTATCAGTAACTTCAATGTATGAAATGAACTGTTGTGACAATGAACAATCGAAATATTCTCAGGATTCCAGGGCGGGAGGGGGGCTCCTACTTGCCCCCCTGCGGTCGCCCATGTCTTGCTCCCCTCTGAACCAGTCCGGCTGAACCAAGTTCTCAGTTAGTATAACTAACCAATGGTGGTGGCTTTAGGGATAATGGCACGGTGACATGTCACTCCTCAGTGGCATTAAAGTAAAATGAGAACAGTTATTTATTGTTAAAATAACAATGTGGACAGTGGCGTATGCAGGATTTCCTTCTGAGGAGATTCATTAATATAATGCTTGTCAAGGTGGGTGAGTGGTTAACGTGTCGGTCTACTAACCCCAAGCTTGCAGGTTCGCTCCTGGCCGTGGTAAGTGTTTTTTTTTTTTAGTCTACAAAAATTGCGATACCATGTCATACGATGCTGGCTTGTTAAAGAACCCATTTGCATTCATAAACTGTGTTCATAAAGGCAAAATTAATCTCGGGTGTTTCCGCCAACACAAAGTTCCTCATTTCTCTACTAGAAAGTGTTCAAGGAGCTTAGATATCTAACCTTCTTGACTTTCATACTGCTTCCAGGAACTACGAAATTCGACACGCAAGCTACCCTTTGGGTGTCAAATAACAAAGCTTGCACCCGACACCCGACGCCATGCGATATTATTATTATTATTATTATTATTATTATTGTTGTTAATATAATAGTGTAATTGTGTACATTATTAAAGGGGCAGATGACCTATCTGTTCCGTCCCTTAAAACGACAGTCATCATCATAATTAAAATGATATTTCGATTAATATTCATAAAAAAAACAATAACTATTTTTTCGACACAATAAAAAAATGAAAATAAAATATAACAATATGGATAACAGTAACTAAATTTTAAAACGTAAACGATGCAGTGGTATCATCATGACCATAGCAACGTGGTTGCTTATAATATTGATATTATGTGAGAGAAAGATAATGTTTTGCTCTCCGTGTTCCCACTGCCATTACTATTGAGTCTCAAAATCTGCCATCTTGATGATTTTATCTGTATCATTAATTCGGTGGCGTAGTCGGTAGCATGCTGAACTGATGTGCCCAAGATAGCGGGTTCAAACCCGGCCGAAGTCGTCGGATTTTTTAAGAGCGTTAAAAATCCTTCAGTATGCCTTCCTTCGGAGAGGAAGTAAAGCCGGCGGTCCCATTTCATAGATTTATGGCATGTAAAAGATCCTTTCACAGACTAAACTTGTATAAAGCAAAAATTGTTAGGTTAGATTTCGTCAGAACGCTCTATCAAAGTTCCAACGTTCGCCACTCGGTATCATTGATATCTGGTGGCGAAAGATGGAACTGCTTGAAATTGAACGGAACTTGTAGCTCACCCTTTAGGGTGTCCGCTGGAAGCAGCTACAGACTCAGGCGAGCCGAACATGTCCTCGGACACTCCCGGCACTAAAAGCCATACGATGAATAAATAAATTGGAATAAATTGCAGAAACTCCTCATGTACTGAATTATCTTTAACGAAACGGATACACACAATTAAAGCAACCCGAAGCGACGTGAAAAAGGTACCGTTCACACACTTTGACAGCAAAACTGATCCTTGGCTTGCTCCAACACTGAAGGAGTCTCGCTGCGAGTAGAGTGCAGGACATTTACCAAGTGAGGAACGTGATCACTTTTAAAATGTATACAGGAAGTAAGAAGCCTCAATAGGGGTAGCGTAAAACAGGTGATAGATGAGACAATATAAAGATTCAAGTAAAGAAATATCTCTGGGGTGGGGTGTTAAACCCCCCCGCCGGTACGCCACTGAATGTGGAGTAAACTACATTAACAACCTCACTAACGCAACGTCTCGCTCTCGCGCTACAGTCACAGAGCTGTGGATGCCGCTGCAGCAATGTGGAGTGCGCGCGCATCCTGGGAGTGAGGAACCGATATCACGGGGATTGCAAGTCATTCGGAAGCGAGATTGCAATTTCTAGTTGACTTTTAGCATTGGAGAGCGATACGGCTTCGTGATTGGTTATTCTGACGGAACATGACTGCAGTAAAGGATGTGATTAGTCAGCGTAGATATAGCGTGGAATCTATCAGCGATGTTGTTCCATTACAGTAAGTTAAGGTTTATATGCTAGTCAAATGTATGCATGCATAACGAAAAGAAACCTCATACTTCAATAAATGCAATAGCTAACACTTGGGAAGTGATGACTAGGGACATCCATGCTAATTATAAATTGCGTATTTTTTTGTTGTATTGTTCAATTCTCAAAATAATATTAAAAGCTAGTCTATTTGTAAGATATACAATGATACATTTTTCATAGAACTGGGTTGTTAGAATAATAAACTTTACACAGTCATAGGACCAAAAAGTGTCCCCTATATGTAGAATCACCCAAATGGTAGGCTACAAGGGGGGTGTTAATCGATGAAGAACATTCTGGTAATGATTCTTCTTGATTTAAGAATATATGGAAACACTTATGGCCTAGGAACAATGAGCATGCAACTATTCCAAGGCGCATTACAATGTACAGTATACGGGTACCAAGAAATTACCAAGTTAAAACAGCCGGAGTTCTAAATTTATTTATTTTTCAAACCTGGAACAACATCGCTGATAGGTTCCACCCTATAACCACGCTCACTAATCACATCCTTTGCTGCAGACGTGTTTGGTCAGAATAGCCAATCAGGAAGCTGTGTCCTTCTCCAATGCTAAAAGTGAACTAGAAATTGCAATCTCGCCACCCGGCATTGCTGGACGCTATGGCTGCCTCCGGGAGTAGTTTAGTAGACTTTGTATAGGGTAAACCTGGGTAATTTCGTGATAATTTTAGGATGATTTCATTTATAGGCGTAAGAAAATAATTTCAAAATTTTATGAGTTACTTTTCATGAAGCTACAATGTTGGTGCGCAAAGCACAAGGATAAAGTTGTAATTAAATGCACATGGCTTCGATTTAAAATCAGTTGAGTCTTGAAAGGAATATGTTGGTTATTTCGTGATATCATTGGCAATATCGTGACAACACCTTGATAATTTTGTGATAGTTAAATAAATATCTTAAGCAATGCAACGAAAACTTATAATAGAAATTTATTGAAATATCTACCTCGAAATTGACTGATCAACCGCATGAAAATGCTGTAACAGCAGATCAAGCGCGAGAAAATGATATTTACGAGGCATTTGATGAAAAGAAGAAAACACGATATGGTAATTTCGTGATACATTGGTTAATTCGTGATATGTTAATTTACTGTAGTATATAATGCAAAATGAAGTCTTTTTAATTTACTATCTCTATTTGATTATTGAATGACTAATTTTCTAATTTTAAGGACACGTAACGGCTAACATATAGGAACGGTGCCGAGCGCGGTAAAAAATAGTTATAAAATCGTAAAAATTCTGCCGGCAAAGCTAAGGCGGTACTGTGTAAACAAATAATTTAAAAAATATCTAAATATGTCAAAAAAATCCAGTAATGTACAATTGGTTGTTATACGAAATCATAGACTCTTACCTTTCATATATCTCCAATTATCTGTTGTGAAATAAGCACACAGATTCCTCTGTGATAAATGCACTACAGATATCCCCTCAACCAGCACAAAGACTCACTCAGTCAACCAGCACTCAAGGACATAGCCTACCGTGGAGAATTTAGAAACACGACATGTCATGCCATCTATGAGAGAAATTTGGCACTGCTAGTACGGTTGGTTACTTCATGAAGAAACGATAAAAGAATACCACGAAATAATCAATGTCACGAAATAACCAAGGTTTACCCTAAAATACAAAACATTTATTTATTTATTTAATTAATTAATTTATATACAAGTAGCCGGCCCCGTGGTGTTGGGGTAGCGCGCCTGCCTCTCACGCGGAGGCCCCGGGTTCGAATCCCGTCTCCGTCAGGGATTTTAGAAACTGACGTGAGGGCTGGAACGGGGTGCACTCAGCCTCGTGAGGACAATTCATTAGCAGTCTGACAGCGAGGCAGCGCCCCGATCACGAAAACCAAGATAAACGGCCGAGGGGATCCGATGCGCTGATCACGTGTCACCCCAAATCTGCAGGCCAAATGGCTGGGCAGCGGTCGCTTGGTCGGCCTTTGTCCGTCATGGGCTGTATAGTGCCAGGGATTGTTATTATTATTAGTAGTATTTACAAGTACTGTTTTCTCCTTTTTCTTAGCGTATGGCTTTTACTGTAGTGTCGGGAGTGTCCGAGGACAACAAGTACTGTAGATAAGGAGAAATGAGGACAGACGAGGTGGAGAAAGAAAGAGAACGAGTGAATAAAGAGGTACCTAGAAATCGCTTTAGAGCACAGTTCCCCTCGGAGCCATCATATTTGTTGAGTAAGAATCGAAAATGTGAGCACAGTCTGTTTTCGAACCCGTGTCTCCCGCTGTCCAGGCAATGCGTTTAGCTACTTATACCAATGTGGCCACATTTGTAGCCTATTTTCATTTATGAAACAAGTAGTTCCGTGAAGAACTATACAGTCTATTGTATCATTTCAAATGATCTTGTCGACTTCATCGTTATGCTTTGGTCTACCGTTATGCGTTACAGTTTGTAACCGTACATTCCTATTCTGGGGTGTGGTAGTATTTGATTACCCTGAGGGACACATTTTCTACAAATATAACCAACCTTTATTATATTCTCTTCACAGTTCTTTCATATCTTCTCATGTATATCTCAGTCTCACTCATGACTGTGATTATATGGAAGCTACTGAGGTATGGGTGGTGCTTAGTAATGACATTCGGGGCACAGTCAGTGCCTGTGGCTGCTGTGAAAGGTTCTACTCATAGGGTTAGTTCAGCTGTTCTGACTCAGTGAGGAAAGCAATGGCAAACTACCTCACTCCTCTTCTTGCCTAGTACGCCTCAATATAGCACTGCCTGGGATTTTTGTGGGTAGACACCCACATAACCTAATGGCGGTACTTTTTGAGGATCCAACCAGCCTTCGGGCTGATTACCTAACAGACATGTATAACCAATAACCAGATCTCCAACACTAATAAATCTACTAGTATGGACTCCTTCACAAGAATAGTCATAGATAACTAATAAAAACCAAAGATATATAAAAAACAAAACAGCATCGTAAATGGAAATATAAAATATAGATGTGTCACTCAATTTAGCATGGCCCTCTTCTCCTTGACTGGTTCACCCTTGCTCGAAGGGTTCACCATTGCAAGGAATCTCTAAGCTTTGCGCTGAGGCCTGCAATAGCTCACCAGCAAAGAGTAGCCATGATCAAAACCAAAAGTCATAGAGATTGTACTGTGACAAGTTACGGCGTGTATGACGTCATCATGTTGTTCAGTGCATATGCACCGAGTCTGAGTTTACTCCTGGGGTCTGGCGTTATGCGATACGGAGACGGCGAGTGCGTGACGTCATGCAGCAGAATGCACCTCCCGCTCTCCGTTCCCCGCGCGGGAAGCCTAAGTTAAAGGGTAATGGAGTCTGTTGAGTCTGAGTTTACTCCTGGGGTCTGGCGTTATGCGATACGGAGATGCGTGACGTCATCAGCAGAGTAAACCTCCGTTCCCCGCGCGGGAAGCCTAAGTTAATGGGTAATGGAGTCTGTTGAGAAGCCCTCCTGAGCCTTTCTAACATATGCGTCATTTGAAATGATATAAAGTCTAGTCTCTCAGACTGACTGTATCTTTTCATATGTCCTACTTATGTTAACTGCCACTATCAACATACAAAATTTCAGTTTGATTGCTGTAATAGATTCGTAGATATTGAGAACCGTCTAAATATTTCGGTTGGTGGACATGATTGATTTATATATATATATATATATATATATGTAGGCCATAGAGTTATGTACTATTAGATGCCGATTTTTGCGTAGATTCATTATTCAAACGTTCACTTCGATCGCATGATTAATACACAATAAATAAAAGCTTAATTTTAAAATTGTGCACAGCCGCCATCTTGAGGTTATGTGAACAATTGAAATAAATTAGATGCCAGTGCTTTACAATGTGTATAAACATTTACTGTACTGTACCAAATTTCACTGCGCTCAGATAGTTAAATCACGAAGAAAGTCTATTCAAATGTCTCACCTTCGCTTGGCCGCCATGTTCGTTTTGTATTTTACAGGTTTTTGGAAGTCTCATAGCTGAACTTCTAGTAGTACCCTTTATCACTGTACAAGATTTCAGGGTGATATCCGTAATAGTTTCGGAGATATAGAATGCCGGTGAAATATTTCGCACAGCCGCCATGTCGGATTGGTGAGACGTAATAAAATTTGAAGGGCACCTCAAAATAATATATGACCTTACCGAGTTTCATTGAAATCGTTCCAGCCGTTTAGAAGTTACTAGCAGTAGTGACCGGCTTCGCCCGGTGGATTTATTTGTGTTATGGATGATAATGAATACTACTACAGAACTAGAGCGCTCAAGGATAAGGATCGGAAAGGTTGGTTGGTTGGTTGGTTCCTTAATTTAGGGGCTGCGACAACGCGGTCATGTAGCCCCGTGTAATTTGGGTGTGTGTAGAATCTGTCTGATAACCGGTGTTAATTTTGATGACTGTATTAGTGTGTGTATCTGTTTTAATTCAAGTAAGGACTGCAGACGATCAATTTTCAAGTAGTTCCTACTTTTGCCGCCAAACGCCACCGTCAACGACCAACTAGTTCAGAAATTAGTTACCAGATGCCACCGAAGTCGGCTCCTGATGACGAACGTAGGAACCTAAGAACGTTAGTCAAATGTTAACCTATATTAATTTAGCTTCACACAGGTTGAATTAGTGGAAGGTTCATTAACATACCATAAATCTATGACATGGGACCGCCGGTTTTACTTCTGGATCGGAAAGCACCAACACCATCACCCTTATACAGAGGCATACTATTGTCGTGATGAGAAACTGTTTTATGGGGCCTAAGAAATCGTTTTGCACTAATTACTCCCCGTGACTGCAATTTATAAGCAGCTCGCAATTCTGCACCAGAACAATGGTAGGGACGACGCGATGCAGCCCGCATTGACAGGCAACAATAGACTTAGGTATTATTGAAGCTGTCCGGGAGCGCTTGTTCTTCCGACTTACTGCACAAAAATCAATCTTTAAGGTTACCTGAGCTATTCCTCTTGAATCTGGCTATCGGCGGCTTCGGTGACGTAGTTAGCAGCATGCTGAGCTTCTATGTTCAAGATCACGGGTTCAAACCCGGCCGAAACTAAGAAACCCACGAACCATTCGGACCATGGGACGTAAATTCTCACTTCTCAAATCTGACATACATTAACCGGGAATCAAACCCGATCCACCTTGGTGAGAGATTGGTTGATTGGTTCCTCAGTTTAGGGGCTGCGACAACGCGGTCATGTAGCCCCGTGTACTTTGGGTGAGTGTAGAATCTGTCTGATAACCGGTGTTAATTGTGATTGCTCTATTAGTGTGTGTTATCATCATCATCATATATATTATTTCAGTATTATAGATTCCTCCTGCGGCGCTCACAAACGACCGATCGTGAAAAATGAGCATTCAAATGAAAGAGAATAGACATTACCGTGACGCATTGCACTCTAATTTCATAAATATCTATAATTTCTTTAAAAAATGACTTTTCAAATACTGTGCGAAGTGTGCGATTTGCAGATACTGTTGCTGCAGGAAGATACGCTTCATAATTGCTCTCCACTTCACATTTTGGCCGCTGTGACGCCTGTTTTATGTCATTTTAACATTCTGAGGTCTTTCCTTATCATTTTGCATGGATTTCAGAAATAGTAATTTAAAAGAATGAGTACTCAAATCGCATAATTTCATAAATATCGAATAACCGGTGAGTGTTACAGCTAAGCTGTCAATCAATGGACTAAGCACACAAATGACATAAGCAGTGACGAATTGCATTCTAATTTCATAAATATCAATTTTTGTAAGTAGTGTGCGATTTGCAAATACTGTTGCTGTAGGAAAATATGCGACATCATTGCTGTTCAGTTCGCATTTTGGTCGTAGGAACGCCTGAAACGTAAATAGTGTTCTATAATCATTTGGTTCAAATAAAGACATAACAACCTTTCTCCTTAAGTCTCTCATTATAAACCTATTGGGGAAAATGTGGTTTATGAACATGCGACATTTCTCGCCCGGGTCCGCTAGTCTGTTTTTAAATCAAGTAAGGACTGCATACATTGAATTTTCAAGTAGTTCCTACTTTCACCGCCAAACGCGGCTACTAGTTCAGAACTTGGTTATTAGCCACCACCACAGTCAGCTCCTGGCGACGAACGTTATAACCTAAGAGCGTTGTTCAAATAACTTAACCTATAATTTACCTTCACACAGGTGTAATTAGTGGAAAGTTCTTTAACATGCCATAAATCTATGACATGGGGCCGCCGTATTTACTACCCCTCCGAAGGAAGGCATACTGAGGGAATTTTAACGCTCTTTGAATCCGCGATCTTGGGCACAGAAGATCAGCATGCTAGCAACTACGCCCCTGGTGAGAGATTACTAGCTATACTATCACGCCCTTGCGCGAATGTTGGGTTTTAGGATGCTGTAGGAAAAGCCAGTGTCGTCACGGGTCACGCTGATAACATCGCTGCAGTATATAGGAGGAGGAATGTTCCAGCAGCCTCAGTTGGGTTCTCGCACCATGGACAGTCTGCTGAGTGTGTTGTGCGCCATCCTAGTGCTAGGTGCCGTCCAAGCCGGGCCCACGGACCGCACCAACAAGTGTAAGTGTCTCCTTCTTACGTGGCTTAACACCCCTGAGAAAATCACCAGACGTTTAATGGAGTCAGATAGAGAATTAATCTCTACTTACTGTCGACCAAAGTATTATGTGTACTCGAGTTTGAAGGTTGTTTGTGAAGTAACCAATAGACCTACATAAAGTCCAATAACATCATCATTTTCGTCGTTCTATTTTACGTTAGATCATGTAGGTTTGGAATTTTTAATTTACATTTTAATATTTTTTGTCGCAGTTGGAACACAAAAAGTGCACGTATTTAAGCGTGTTTCAACCATGCGTCACATTTAAGAATTATTATCTCAAAAACCCGTCATCAGGTCGAATCCAAATTTTAACACAATATACATTGGAATGTTGTATAACTGGTTTATTAATTTCAAAATTTTTCGTGTTCAAGAAAAAAAATTGTTATCATTTTTGTAAGGTAACTTTTTCTCGGCTCGGGGTGGTTGGAAAATGTAGTTCTTGGTTGCGATGTAATCCTTATACATCAAAAAGTTATGCTGTATGACTGTGAAATACGTAAATTAACTCACTTATTTTATATCGGTTTGTATTTGTAGGCGGAAATAACACATCGTTCACCAGCTACCCGCTTCCGGAAAAGCTGTACAGCGTTGCCGAAATGGTGCCCATCACGCATCATGGCGTGCCTCGCTCGGAAGTGATGGGCTCCTAGGGAGGTGTGGGACTTTATCAAGGGGGGGGGCGTGAAGCAGTGGCGGCTCGTAGATCAAATATCAGGTGAAGAGCCAAACTCCTAATTTCATCAGTGCATGATGTTTGCGTTTGTGAATATTGACATCCTTTTCCTATTTTAATGCTAAAATATCTACTAAAAGCCTAGCACTTAAAACCAAACCAAACATAAGTTATCGCACTAAAAAGTCAAACTCGCTTATTTGTATAGCTTAAATGAATCTTCCGTTCTCTAAGGTTGGCACTCTTATCTATGATGTCCTCATAGAAGGTCTTCAATCAATTTCAACTACAATTCACGATTTATGGAGATAGCCAATGATGTAATTCTGGAGTCAGATATTGTGTTACATGCAAAAATATTGAATCTTTTCAAACAAGAGAAACTGCGTTGTACTGATGCACTTGTAGAAAATGAGTATTAACGGAAAACAGCTGGCAAAGTTAAAAATGAATTATTCAGAGCATGGGACGCTAATTTAAAAAAAACGAATTTAAGGTAGTTGTAGACATAAAAAAAAACACAAACTATATATATTTGGATTCAGAAAAGAATGAAGAATTTTATGGCGCCAAAATCAAAAAAATCGATATTTTCATCATGCAAGAGTACGTGGTGTCCTTAAGCAAAAGTTTGTAAGTCTCTTCTATTCACGGAGTTCTTGATGTATTTCTCCCGACTATTTTTACGATGTAGGATTCATGAGCATAAAAGAGTGACAGTTCATTTCTTAAATGTGGGGTAGGCCTATTGTTGAATATGTTTGTTATACAGCTCAAATTTGTCGGAATCTATAAGACTTATTTAAGAATTGTAATTTATCACAGCCATGCGTTAGCATAGAAAAAAGCGGAACATTATTAAGAAAAAAATGAAAATTCACAGCCTGCTTCTAGTCTCCGATCGGGTCAGGAATGGAATGGATGAAGCCCCCCCCCCCCCCCCCCCATCTATCAGCGAGGATATGAACTGTGCCGGCTGCCGAGGCCTGACGCACTCCTCTGGGGCAATGATGAAATGAATGACAGATGAAATGAAATGATAGTGGAGAGTGTTGCTGGAATTAAATTTTTGACAGGGAAAACCGGAGTACCCGGAGAAAAACCTGTCTGCCTCCGTTTTGTCCAGCACAGATCTCACATGGAGTGACCGGGATTTGAACCACGGACCCAGCGGTGAGAGGCCGGCGTGCTGCCGCCTAAGCCACGGAGGCTCTAACATTATTAAGTCGGTCCTTAATATTATCTCTGATGTACTCTGATGTTGCATCAGTTATTTCCAGAGAACACACTTTGAATTTTATTTTAATAATTTTGAGGTTCTAAGGACTTTTTAGATATCAGTATCTTCAATAATTCCTTAAAGCGCACACGGTTTAAAGAGGTCTTGTCATGTCCTCTAGAAGACGATGATGATGATGATGATAATTGTTGCTTTAAGAGGCCTAACATCTAGGTTATCGGCCCTCCTCTCTAGAAGAGAGTTCATGTAACAACTCTAATCACAAGTCCCAGGATCTGCCTATTTAAAGTCACATTCACATTACATTTAAGTGCACTTAGTCTTGCATTTTCCCGTAAAGTGCCAGATATCGTGCTTGTGTGCGTGTTCTAAGTGGTAACTGGTTCTTTAAATGTTGCTCACTGTCTTTGTGTTTGTCCAACCCGCGCGTAATGTTTTGGAAATTTGTTACTGTTACTGTATAGTAAGCAAGGCCAACAGAACAGTTCTATAACTACTGCACAACTATGTGAACTGTTCGAACCAAGATCCCTTGCGATGAAGGCTATAGGACTTTCCGGTTTTATTTCTTTAATGCACAGTTCTATTAATTTCTTTGGCCGCCCACAAATTAATAAATTAATTAATAAATCCCTTTTTGTCTTCATCTTTCCACCTACTGAAGGGAATTTCTAATAAAATTAGTAACGTGTCTTTCACTGCAAACATTATACACTAAAAGCCATCAACCTTCATCAACAACAGGGTAGATAACGTTATAAATACATACTATTCATTGGGAAAGTAAATAAAAGCCTCAATATAAAAGAAAAAGAAGCCTGTTGCAATGTAAACTTTCATCAACTGAACTAGACGATATTGCCTTGCCGACACAGGAACATCTTCACTCGTCTGTCTAACGGCAGGTAATGACGTCACAACTGACGTCAGGTTACCATGGCAACGAGACGATGTAGCTGACATAAACAAGACACTTCGTCTCCTGCTTCCTTCCAAGTTACGGCAGTACAATCTAGCGACAGGGAGTACAACTGCTACAAGGACGTCATGCTGCCTTGCTTGCGCACCATCTAGCGACGGAGTGTAGAAATAACAGTACACTAAGTGAAAAAGTAGCCCAAGACAATGACAACATTTTTATTTAAATAAGAAAAAATAATGTTTATTTTATTTAAGAGATGGCATGTGAAGAGGCTCTTCACTCTCTTCACCTGAATAGCCGCTACTGCCGTGAAGTGAATTTTTTTTACTCGAATATTACAATTTTGTATAATAAACACTTTTTGAATCTCTCCAAGTGATTGTCGCACCAAGTCAATCGTTCAAAAGCACTGGTAATTGCCAACTGTCGGCACAAACCTCTGCGGAGCCACGAGGTTGGAGGTGAAATGAGGAATTTGCTGTGCTGTAAGGAGCAAAATCAAGCCTGAGATATGATTCCAAAATATTAGGACTAGGTGACTTTTGGGTAAACTGTATTGCAGTGTATCCTGAAATAGCCAAAGTTGCATTGCGTGTCATTGTCCCATCTTCAACGACATATTTATGCGAGTCAGAATCTTCAACGATGAGTGTCATAAAAACAAAGCAGGGCTGTCGGCTTGTATGTTGCAAGTGATCTCCGCTGTGCTCTGTCAATATCAAACCAAACATACCGAATCTTACCAAGAGAAAGCAGTGTCAACCCTCTCATGACATTTGTTGACTAATTTAAGGATTTATTTTAAACGTGTGTTATTTGTATTGTGCTATTTTTTTAAATTAATGCAGCCAATGGCCATGTATTTTTCTTTTTAGGACGGGTCAGGGAAGGGATTATGAAAGGAAATCTGCCGTGGACCTATTGAAAGGAACCGTCCCGGCATTTGCCTGGTAGTGAAAATGGGAAACCACGAAAACCATTTTCAGGACGGCCGAGGTGGGATTCGAACCCACGCTCTCCCGATGCCAGGGAGACACGAGGTAGCGCGTTAGCGCTCTCGGCCACCGCAGCCTATTGTGATCAAATGAAGTTAGTATGTAATAGATATAAAGCGCGTAGTGTACTTCATATTACTTTTTCAGAAATAATTATTCCATTATGTAGTGTTATAAGGTTAGGTTTGTATCCTCCCCGTCAGTTTATCGAAGAGGTTAAAGAAGCGACGAAGGTGTGGAGGGAAGGTGGGCGTCAGCTGGCAAAGGTTGGGAACCACTGCTCTAGAGAGTCTCATTAATGTACTTCCCTGCTTCTATGCATTCACACATGTATTCTATCGATTAATAAAGTTGCCTTGTTGCAAATAACAATTTACTGTACACGAACTTTTAACTGTCATAATTTAGTAAATGATCACTGTTCTAATGAATACAAGGAACATACTTTAAAACGTCGATATTTATATGAATTAACACAAAATAGCACACAGTTGTTCATTTCAGCCATTCTGTGAAAACCTAGGCCCTGTCATCTTTGCACTCTCTGCAGATTGCTTGTCGGTGTTCTGCACACAGACTGCAAGAACAAATCACGCACTCTGATGGCTGAAAATGGGTTAAAATGAACAATAATACATGTTGCTATTTGGGTTACAAGGGTTTACAGTGTTTTCACAACTAGACATGATTAAATTATAGAATAAAGCAAGGTACCTTATAGAAGGTTTTGTTACACAAACCGCGTGGGATCTATGTGACCCTAATATAACAATACTCAGCAACAAAATATTCCAAACACTTATGGCGGGTTCACGCGGAGTCGTGAAGAGGGCGAGAGCACTACTAGTTTTGAGCATGCGTCACGACTTGCTTATTCAACTTAAGAACCCACGACCAAGTTCAGTTCACACGAACGAAGTGTTCTCGCTGGTCGTAAGTTTCTCACTCGTTCAATCATGGCAGAACGTAAAGCTGCGAAAGAATACGACTGAAGCGGTCGTGCTCACTCCAACCAGTCGGAGATTTCACGCCCCACCTTTTCGAGGGCGAGCACGACCCCCACTCCCACTACTACTGGTTCACACGAGGTTGTGTCCACGACCGGCTGATCGACCAGTAGTGCTCTCCAAGGAGCATGTAAGTATAAGAGATTCGTCACTTTTGGTTATAGAATTTCCGAGAGAGAACACCGCCTGAGGCTATGGATTGTACTGCCAAGTCTGGCAACATAAAAAGTAAAAAGCCATATGAATGTAGCCTTTATTACACGTAAATGAACAGTATGTTCTGCGGCGAGTTATTGATTATTGATGAATATAACTCAAGCATAACTGCGCCTTTCGCTAGGTGCTGAAATATGTCCAGATAGGAAAAGAATACATTTTGATATATACCAATGTTGGCAATGGATTTGTCACGAAAGACACAGTTATGCCGTTCTAGAGCTTAATTCACCTCTAGGCTAATTAAAAAATGCTCTCATACTCTACGGAATAGTTGGGATATTCGATGAATATAAAGAAAATCGTCCAAATGCACACTACATTGCCATAACCTCACTTTTTGCCTAGCATGCCCGGAACCACCCACCCCTCCCCGTAGCCCTAAACCACAAATTTTATTGCAATGCAAAGGTGAATGGGTAAGGAAACAAACAAGAGATGAAATGCACACATTTATTCTCTATATATTTTTATTCGAGAGTAGTCCATATTGCCCACTAGTTTTTCACATGGTCAACACCAGGGAGATGAAAATTGCCGTATTGTTCTTACTATCATTATAATTCTTACATCCCGGTGCTTGGCAATTTTTCCTCCCTTGCAGTTGCATGATTGACTCTCAATTCAATTCAAATAAACAATGAAAATACTGAACAAATAAAAACAACCAACAACACCACGAGGAAAATCAATCAAAACAGACTATTCCCGCTTCCGCCAGTCGGTTTGATGTGAACGTTCATGAGTGCCAACTACGGAACCTTAGTGCTAAAATTAATTCTTCATTGGTTGGCAGAACAAACAGTACAGGGCCTTACCCCGACCCACGCGCTCCCTATGAATAGAGCCCTGCGCGGATAAACAAAATGTTATCCGCATCCGCCCCACATCCGCACGACTGTTATCCGCATCCGCCCCGCATCCGCACGACTGTTATCCGCATCCGCCCCGCATCCGCACAACTGTTATCCGCATCCGCCCCACATCCGCACGACTGTTATCCGCATCCGCCCCGCATCCGCACGACTGTTATCCGCATCCGCCCCGCATGACGTTTATCCAAATCCGCTGATATTTCAATATTGTGTTTAATTTATTACATAAAGCATAAAGTGTTAAATCAACACATTTAGACATTTGAGGAGAAAGTCGTTCCTGACAATTTGCTTCATTGCAAGGGACTTAAAGTTGGATGACACTTCTGGTTCCTTGACCTCCACTTTAGACAAAAAACTGGCTATACTTTTTTTGGCTACTTTCGCACTTGTGCCTCAGTAAGTTTGATGTGCCTGATTTGTGTCCTGAGTATGAATACACTTTTTTTACAGGTAAAACATCCTACTATATCGTTCACATTTCGTTTCCATTGATAACGTAACCAAGTCATATCGTTGACTTGAGCTTTGTTTCACGTGCTGTTGAATATTCACCTTGCTTTATTTTAATAGATAGTTTATCCATGTTGTTGAAATGATGTTCATACTCACGGTCGCGGTAACATTCACAAAGTGAACTTCTCTTTACGCTTGGAGAAAGGGATTGACATTTGGCCGAACATACGGTACTTAATAAAATGTAGTTAAAAGCATATGAGTAAAATAATCTTTTCGTGTATGTGCAATACGTGCCTGAATATTCCGTACGCAATACGCTATATGAGTATTCCTCTTTTAAGCATGAAGCTGTAGATTGGCATATCAAATATGTAATATTATCGTAAGATTGTATTCTAAAAACTATCCGCAAATTTACTCGAAACATTATCCGCAGTTTATCCGCTATCCGCACAGCCATGCAAACTATATCCGCGTGTTTATCCGCGGATATCCGCATCCGCGCAGGGCTTTACCTATGAACTGTCATCCCCCTGGTGCTCTCGCCCGCTCACGCCTCCGTGTGAACCCGCCTTTCACCGCCCGTAGTCACAGCAACAATTATTCCGACATTGAAGGTAGATGTAATAACAGCAACCTAACGGCATTTGGCGCATGGGCAGAAGAGATCATAAAATGGCCGGGTGACGGGTGACCCCCCCAGTGTGGTGGTAGGGTTAAAGTTTCCAACAAATAAAGGAAACTTGAAAAATTGAGGAATAGAAAAAAACCAAATTGCAAGTTGAAAAAGGCATGACTCTCCTAATAAAGATCGAATTCTTTTTATCGTGTGGCCTTCTGAAAGGCCGAGTGCAGGTCTTTCTAAACGACGCCCGTGGGCGACCTGTGCGTTGGGATGAGAGATGGAATGGATGAAGATGAATGAAACTGGGGAAAGATGTGGAAGGAACAGCTAATTTTCCCGTCTTAAATAAACGTTGAACGTGGGAGTCACAGATAACTATGACTCATTTACTACAAACAATTACGGTACGAAATACGTAATAAGTTTTGACCGATTATCTGACCGTGGATATGAAGCATTAGAATTCTTTAGAATTTTATGTAACATTTAAAAAACTAAAAATTGTAAATTTAAACTTGAAATTTAAAAAAAAGTTTTAGTGCTGTGGGACTGCGCCAGTCATTGTTCGCCACCGGCTGGTCCGGCGAGTGGTCGGGGGGGTGAGTGAGTGAGGTTAGTTGAGTTCCGAGAAGTCCCTTAATTCTCTGGGTATCATGGCCAAACGGAAAGACCATAGCAGAAGTCTCGTACTTCCTATAGCTTTTAGCTGCCAATTTGATTTGACACCAATAGGGGTTGCTGATTTCTTTCGGCTGCATTCCAATATTTTTCTTTTACATTTATTGATTTTTATCATGACGGAGAGTAAAAGTGGTTGGTTGGTTCCTTAGTTTAGGGGCTGCGACAGCGCGGTCATGTAGCCCCGTGTACTTTGGGTGTGTGTAGAATTTGTCTGATAACCGGTGTTAATTGTGATGGCTGTATTAGTGTGTGTTATCTGTGATTAAGGTAGAAGGACTGCAGACGATTAATTTTTTCAAGCGGTTCCTACTTTTGCTACCAAATGCCACCGTCCACGACACTTAGCTGCGGACGAGGCTACTAAATGCCATCACAGTCAGCACCTGGCGGTGAATGTTGGAACTAATATAGCGTTATCAAACTAACCTACAAATTTTAGCTTCCACAAGTGTAGTTAATGGAAGGTTCTTTTACATGCCATACATCTATGACGCTGACTTTTCTTCCCCTCAGAGGAAGACACACTTAGGGATTTTAACGCTCTTAAACATCCGACGACTTCAGCCGGGATTGAACCCGAGATATTGGGCATTGCAGTTCAGCATGCAACTGACTGCGCCAACAAAACCGCCTTTTTTAAATTATATTATATTATTTATTATTATTTATATTACATTCTTCAGTCTCCACCCTGCGATATAGGCTATTCCCTGAAGCTGTCCCATGGCCGGCTCTACGGAAGGCCGCGGCGTTCGACCTTGCAACGCTGCACTGCTCTGAACTGGAATGGCCACAGCAGCCGGCCAGCTGTTGATGCGTGTGCTGCTCTGAACTGGGATGGCCACAGCAGCCGGCCAGCTGTTGATGCGTGTGCTGCTCTGAACTGGAATGGCCACAGCAGCCGGCCAGCTGTTGATGCGTGTGCTTCGCCACGAAAACAAATTGAAATAACGAAATAATATTTGTTCTTTTCAACATTAAAGTAAAAGGATTGTCAAGAGTGAGTAGGGCTTACTTGGAGTAACAAAACCAATTTGTTTTCAATATTTATTTGACATTTACAAAATATACAACAGGTTGGCCTCTAACAAAGAATAGCAAGTTTTCTGTGATTACTATGGCAAGTTACCCGTTCATTTCTCAACTTCCTGTAATTATTTAACAAAATGTTACTCATTGTTAAGACAATACTTGTGGCTATTGTCATAACATTACATCCACAGGTACAAGTTTTCTCGGCAGTTTCTGACAATTCAATATCTGATAAAATACCGAGTAGACTAAGATTTTGAATTACTTGGCGTTGATTGTTACATTTACATTTTAAAAACTGTTCCTCAAACTTATCAGAAATTAGTGCCTGCGTAATTTCAACAACATGTTTACACACTGATAAAATAAAATCTGCAGGAACTGAAAGTCCGCCCCTATTTATTTCATTGAAGTAGCTGCCATTTATCTTTTCTTTATTTCTAATCAAAGCCAAACATTCTTCACATTTTATTCTTGAACATTGCTTGAACGATATGTAACCATAGGCATATATAAAACCCGACTCATCGAATTGTATGTTTTCAGTGTACTTGTCTTCTAAAATACTGTAAAAGGTATCGTCAACAGTTGTACTTTCTCCTGAATTTGTATCGGAAGAGGACATTATCATTTCTTTCGAAAAAGTAACTGCTCCATACCTGGCTGAATGAAGGCCAAGTACGCTTTTCAACCTCATTTTCAATTCAGCCTCCATTACCTGAGTAACTGTTATATTATAGTTGCCGCCTGTTAGTTGGCGGTACTGCCCAAACCTGGATTCTAATTGGTCACTCTGAAATTTGCCAGTTAACACATAAGAGGGGTTCACAATCTGTAGAGCATAAATAATAATCTCACGTAATACATAGGTTGTTTGTTACATACAAAGCGTTGTAAGTTTCATTGGTTAAACAACTCTTTTTTGAGGAATCATTTTCATCGTTCTTTTTCCACATGGACAACCATTGGAGCAATGCCTTTAGGAAAGCCAACCTTTTGTCTTCGGGATTTTTGAAAGGCATTTGAAGACTATTACGTTTAACAACATGGGTGAGAGGCCGCTTAATATTAACAATAGACCACCACATTAGGATTACTCTGACAAAAAAGCAGTACCTTTATAACAATACTTGTTTAGAGCAGAAACTGTAGATTCGTAAAACATGTTTGTAACCAAAGAAACCCTTTGGCGTTCAAGTGAATTTGGATAAACACTTTTAAATATTTACTTTGGTGCAGACCTAATCAGTAAATCGGATTCCTTTTTGTAGATCACTCTTATGTCACTAAATGATGCTTGAGTTAACTCTTTAAAATCAGGGTTACAGTCATCTGAACTTAAAACATTTGAAAATGAGTCTAAATCTTCCCATACAGGAATAATAAATGACTTATCAATGCCACTTAAATTCAGCCAATTATTTCGTATATTTTTTAATACATGGACACTGTCATATAAAACAAAGGTTTTTTTGGGGGTTTCCATCAATATGGAACCAGTAATTACTATCAGAATGTTTGGTTAGTTCTTTGAACATAGCACGATTCACACCATTATTATCAGCTATGATAGACAGAATATTTAGGCCACAATCCTGTATTTGCCTGATAACACCTTTTGCAATATCAGCTAGTTGCAAACCCGTTAATTGTTTCACTAGATCTAATTTAACAACCTCTTTCAAATTTCCAAAAGCAGAACTAACGAGAAAGGCCAGAACTGTCTTAGCTAAATCGACAGATTCATTTGTAGCAACACCAAATAATTGCCCATTTTTAAAATCTAAAGTTTGTTTGACATGTATTTCATCAATCTGTAAATTTACAACCCTTTCTAAATTTGATAAATCTTTCACCATGTGACTTAGAAAGTTACTGTTCTCTTCATCAGCTTTCGGGGATATAGCGCAGGAAGTTGTTAATTTTTGTAAAACTCGGGGATGAGGTAGGGATAAAATATGGTTAAATCTAATTGCGTTATAACACTTTGTAGACTGCATATAAATGAGGAATGCATTTAGAGTTGTAGTGACGTTATATCTAGGTTTCTTTAAAAAAGTAAGTGTAAACTGATCTTGCAGAAACATTAACTTTTTTAACAGAATCTCTGAAGTTTCGTCTCCCTGGTTTTCAAGGTCAGTTTTTAGGTTATCTATTAAACTATTCATCTGGACGACTAGTGAACTTACAGAACTTCCAGGTAAGAAAAAGTCGTGGCAAAATTCTATTGCTTGGAACAACTGACTCCACTTACTTAATAATGAATTTCGAAATATTACAGAGCCAGAATGAAGAACAACAGCGTTAGGAATTACGCCTCCATTGATATGAATTTCGACCGTAAAATCATTGTTTATCCTTATACTTGACCTTATTTTAGGTATGATTGACACATCTAATTTATACAAAATACAATAATTTTCACTAGTACTTACAGACCAGTCTGTTTTATGCTCCACCAATTTATTTTGTATATCACAAACAAAGGACTCGAAAGTCGTAATTTTGTTGGCTTCCTCAGCAAGGGTCTTCTTACATTCCTCTGCAGACCTTTTCCGTTCTTTTTCTTCTTCTCTTCTTTCTTCTGGAGATTTCCTTTTCTTGGAGGAGCACTTACTCAAATACGATGGTAAGTTTGGGAATACCTTTGGAACCGCACGAGATAACAATACAGGCTTCTTCCGTGTAAATTCCTTATTATTCCCATCACCATCCTTGTATTTTTCAACATAACTTACGTCTTCAGGAAGAAAGTGATTAATACATACGAAGGAATATTTCGTAGGTACCCAATTGGCTCGAGGAATAGCACGTTCCCATATGGCGTTCAATTGTGGATTTTTAGGAAACCCAAACACTGTCACAAATCCTTCAGTTTTTATCGATGAACGATAATTAGACTTGCAATTCGGCACAACACAAGTCTTTGGCATTGTAGCTAGCCACTATACAGTAATAATCAATGGTATAATTTCATTTACATAGAGTATTTTGAAGAAAACACGAGCGCGTGACACATTTTCCATGTAACTCAGTGGGCTAGGCAGAGCAGACTGGCCATTCACGGCGAGGTTGCCAATTTTCGCTCGCCGCGGCCTTCCGTAGAGCCGGCCATGAGCTGTCCGCCCGAGGGAAGAACTGCGAACAATAGGCTATTATAAAAACCATCTCGTGGTGTAATGTTTAGTTACCACCGCTGAGTTCAGTTATCGATTCCCTATTCTGCCAAGGAACATAATTCTGGTTTGAGGAATGGAACGGTGTACACTCAGCCTCGCATTTCAGATGTGAGTTCGATTCTCATCTTAAAAGAAAAGGATTTTGGTTGTTTTGTTGCTTCTACTCCAGGGGAATCCCCAAGTGCAGGTCACACACCTCAACCACAACAACGCCGATCTCCCCTTGGAGACCGAGGCTTTCTGTTGTCACAATTCTTGAGCTTAAGTGACCTTGACCGCGGAGATAATCCGCCGTCACATCTGCGTGCTTGCGAAGTCAGCCCGAAGGCCTTTACAGCTACATCAAATTCGAAAGACCTAACAGCATTTGATTTTGGGGTTTAGGATGATTACCATGGTTTCTTAAGTGGCCAGAAAATGTCCTATTAATTCAGGCGAGAGTTGGGAAGGAGGCGGCTGTGGCTTTAAAGGAACCATTTGCCTGGAGTAGAAGTGTGGAAACCACAGAAAACCACTTCCAGGATGAGTAAGTCGAGAATCGAACCCAGCTCTTGTCATCTTGCCCCACGAGGCTGAGTGTGACAGCTAACAATGCTGGGATTGTGACAGACATTCCATTTTTAGCCTATTTTCATTTATGAAAAAAATAGTCCAATGAGATCACCTTTTGTCCGTGTGTGTGTGTGTGTGTGTGTGTGTGTGTGTGTGTGTGTCCCTAATAACTTCTAAACGACTGAAGCGATTTGAGAGAAACTCGGTAAGGTCATAGCACCATTTTGGTCGACCCCGACGGTGCCCTTCTAATTTTATTATGTCTCACCAATCCAAATATTTCACCGGCATTCTATATCTCCGAAACTATCACCGACATCACCCTGAAATTCTGTACGGTGATAAAATTCACTACTAGAAGGTCACCTATGAGACTTTCAAAACTCTGTTGACTACAAAACGAACATGGCGGCCAAGCGAAGTTGAAACTTTTGAAATGACTTTTCTCGCGGTTTAACCATCTAAGCGTAGTGAAATATGGTACAGTAAATGTTTATACACATTGTTATGCACTGGCATCTAATTTAGTTCAATTGTTTACATAGCCTCAAGATGGCGGCTGTGCGAAATTTTAAAATTAAGTTTTTTTGTGCCGTAATCATGCGATCGAAGTGAAAGTTTGAATAATGAATCTACGCAATAATTGTCATTTAATGGTACATAACTCTATGGCCTATACATATAACAATACAACATGGCGAGCACCCGAAATATTTAGACGGTTCACAATGTCTACGAATCTTTTACAGCAATCAAACTGATTTTTATTTATGTTCATAGGAACTATGAACTTAAGTTCACATATGGGACTTTCAGTAACCTGGTGTGCACAAATCCAACATGGAGGCGACGCGAAATATAAATATCTAAATGGACGTTACTCGCGATTTACCATCCGATTGCAGTGAAATTTGGTACGGTAAATGCTTGTACAAATTTTAATCCACTCGCATCTAATTTATTTCAATTGTTCTCATAAACACAAGATGGCAGCTGTGCGAAATTTTAAAATCTCGCATTTGTTTTTTGTGTCCTAAACATGCGATTGAAGTTTGAATACCACACGTACACAATAATCTTCATGTAATAGTACATAACTCTAAGACCTACATATATAACAAGTAGTTCCGTGAAGAACTACAGCCTATTTTCAAATATCCTACTTATGTCAATAGCCTCTATCAACATACAACATTTCAGTTTGATTGCTGTAATAGATTCGTAGATATTAAGAACCGACTAAATATTGCGGATGATCGCCATGTCCCATTTCCGTCCCTTTTCCAAAATTACTCCCACCAAAATATCATTATTTATTTGCTGAAGAAATATTGAGGCCTAAAATAGTTTTCATGCAAAGATAATCTTTATTTAATTTTTTTAATGAATATTAATCGATATATCATTGTAATAATGTATGATGATGATGACTGTCGTTTTAAGGGGCGGAATAGCAAGGTCATCTGCTCCTTTAATAGTGTACACACTACACCAGTCGCGGGCCAAGTGCGGCCCTTGAGCTAGTCTAATCTGTCCCGCGACATGGTTTCGAATTTCCTACCTACAATTACACATAGGTCATATTTCCTGTTCTGTGTACCTAGAAGTGAAAAACTGTTTCAATCTCATTGTGTTTATGCGTTTTGTATAATGGAGTTGCATCTAGAGCTGATTGAGTTACAATGTAACAAATAATTGAAGCAACTACTGTATTCATCAACATATCGAAGACTGAGTTCTACAAGGCCCTGCCAAAAGTCAAGCTTCCCAAACTTGAAAGCTCATGCACAAAAGATAACTGCCATGTTCGCATCTTATTATATCTGTGAACAGGTGTTTTCTACAACGAGCTTCGCAAAAATAGCGTCAGAAATAGATTGATAGACCACCATTTAGCTGCGCTACTAGGAATCAGCTCTTCCCAGTTTCAACCAGATTATGAAAAACGTTTAGAAACACAGTCACAGTTTCACTTGTCACACACTCCTTCCTCTTCTAACAAATAATGAAGGTGTGTTCATAGAGCTAAAATGAAGGCTAAGAAGAAAGCTCGCCAGAGTTAGGAACCACGTGGTTCAAGGGGCGTCAACGAACCATCTGTGTTTTCCATCTTAAGAACAGAGAGGCTGCTAGACCACTTCAGATCACCTGGGAAGGAGTCGCCCTTGAACACTGTGCAACCCCGAAGTCCTTCGGAGTGAGTTTAGATCAAACACTGTTCCAATATCAAGCAGAAAGTGTCAGCTCGGAACAATGTGGTGCGGAAATTGACAAGCGCAACATGGGGAACACAGCCATGTACGTTGAGGACATCTTCAATCGCACTATGATATTCTGCTGCTGAGTAAGCATGTCCAGTGTGGTATAGATCCAGCCACACAAAACAGGTGGACGTCGGACTTAATGAGACCTGTCGCATCATTACTGGCTGCCTTCGGCCAACCCCTGTGGAAAAATTGCACTGCCTTACTGGAATTGCACCTCCTGACATCCGTCGGGAGATAGCAGCTAAGAGCGAGAAGAAACTCACCCTCTGTATGGATACCAACCAGCATGCCCACGACTGTCTTCAAGGAAAGTGTCCTCAGAACAACGGAGGCTGTTATAGGGACAGCACACCAAGCCCGAATTTGTAAATGGTGAGGAAGGTTCAAGCATTCTGAAGAATAGTTGACACCAATTGAGGAACTTCTTCCTGGTCATACAGAAGGATGGCTGACATGGAAATCACTCAATAGACTGCGCTCAGGTGTCACAAGATGCAAATCTAATATGTTGAAGTGGGATTTTCATGTAGACTCGAAGTTATGTGAATATGGGTTGCCACAGACAACGCCTCATCTTCTTCAATGCAGACTGTGCCCAACAACAAGCACTATGGAAGACCTCATGCAAGCAACACCTGAGTCTCTGAAAGTGGCTAACTACGGTACTGGTCAGCAACCGTATGAGTTTATTCCTCTACCATAGTTATCACTCTTGTTTGACCCTTTCCATCATGGTGCGTCATCTCTAAAACCAAACTTCACATTAAAGAGCAAGCCTACCAACGCAGCATCTTCTCCAAGAACCGTGCTTGACAGGATGTCTCCGAGATCGACCTTTTTCACCACCTGGGACTTTCTTTTTAATTTTATTTACCAATGTTTTTTTTTTTTTGTCAATATGTATAATTTATTTGTAAAAATTGTATACAACAAATAAATAACGAACCAAGAAGAAGGTGTGTTATTCTTCCTAAGCTTATACCATTGTAGTCTATAAGTTGGGTTCAAACCCGGCCGAAGCCGTCGGTTTTTTCAAGACCGTTAAAATCCCTCAGTATGCCTTCCTTCGGAGGGGAAGTAAAGTCGGTGGTCCCATGTCATAGATTTATGGCATGTTAAAGAACCTTCCACTAATTGCACCAGTGTGAAGCTGAATTGGATAGGTTAAGAATGTAAACAACGCTCTTAGGTATCTATGTTCGTTGCCAAGGGCCGACTGCGGTGGTGTCTAGTAACTAAGTTCTGAACTTGGCCTAGTAATCGTTCGGTGGTGCTTCGCGGCAAATGTAGGAACTATTTGAAAAATTCTAAGTTGCAGTCCTTACTTGAATTAAAGACAGATAACACACACTAATACAGTCATCACAATTAACATCGGTTATCAGACAGATTCTACACACACCCAAAGTACACGGGGCTACATGACCGCGTTGTCACAGCCCCTAAACTTAAGAACCAACCAACCAGTCTATAAGTTTTGTTTGAATTAAAATTCAAAAATAATAAGTTTATAATCTATCTATAAACATGTGTTGTACTTATTTTCGGCCCACTAAGATTATTTAGTATTGCATCTGGCCCTGTCAAGTTTGCCCATGTCTGCAATATACCCTACTATATTAATTAAGGCCTCCCCCCCCCCCCCCCCCCGGAAGGAAATCCTGCGTACGCCACTGAGTACTGGTAATTTTTATTTCTGAAAGCACTTCGAGATATCGAAGATCGACGTTGTGGTTTTTTTTTCAGTCTTCAGAGCCTTATTAATCCAAGTGATCCCGTGTGTTTCCAGACAAGATCTGTGTGGCCGACAAGAATCTGCCAGCTTGCCAGGAACTTGCCCAACAACATGACCTGCGACTCTCCTGCTACGCTGCTCGGGACAGGTCAGTCACTTCTCCACTTTCATTCGAACCCAAATCTACGACCTATTTTACTGTCAAGGTGAATTACAGGGTCATTATCTTTGTGCGTCCCAATGAACACGGCAAGATAAAGCCGGCTTTGGCGTGCACTTTTACACTTTTACCGAATATGTTCAATAATGTGTACTTACAGTGCTCATAGTCCATGCTTAAAATGTCCTCCCTCTCTTGTAACACACACCTGTCATTTTCAGATGAAAGAATGGACAACATTCTGTAGTTCCACAGCTGTGATGGCTTCGATTTCATCACGTTATGTACTGCTTAATTTCAGTTCACAGTAATCACAACACTCACTAAACGTGCAACAGTAACGTCTAAGCTTTGCAGATACACGTCCATATGAATGACAAAACACGTGTGGACCCTGTGGACTAACGATATGAGTCAGTGGAGTGGGGTATTGCGATGTCCACTTGCTGCGCATCTGGTCAGCCAAATGAGTGGACCGCGGCAAACTATTGCGTCATTTGACTGGCCAGGTGCAGACCTCGTAATACCCCGCTCCACTGACTCATATCGCTTAGTGAGTTATCTGAAACAAGAAGAAAATTTCGAATCATATTTCCAGGAAGACCTATAGACTACAATTAGAAGGCTCGATAAACGATTCAACAAAACTGGCTTCTTAAATAATAAGAAAGTCAACAGACAACAAAAATCAGATGAGATTGTTATCCATTCTTTCATCAGGAGATGTCAGGTGTGTGTTACAAGAGAGGGAGGACTATGAGCACTGTAAGTACACATTATTGAACATGTTCGGTAAAAGTGTAAAAGTGCGCGAAAACCACCGGACGCGCGCCCGCGATCTGCGCCAGTCAAAGCCGGCATAGTTATCGGGGCGCACATAGATAATAACCCTGTAATATTATCTGAAGAGTCTGTCTGCCCCGCGATTCAATCGTGCACCACGGCCATGAAGGCAGTTGCAGCAAGTCCGGAGATCTTACGTTCGAATACCAGCGCTCAGGTTGCAGGATAGAATCCTGATGCAGTCAGTTGGCATTTAAAGGTTGGTTCACAATTGGCCCGGGAAAGTGAACTTGTACAGTACATGCGCGCGCAGTCAGCTAGAGCGTAATAATATTAAAACAATCAGCAAGCGTCCACTGATTAACACCAATTAAGTTCACAACTGAAGTGCTTCAGAGGGGCTAAAACCAAAGAATACCTGAGAAGCAAGGTTATAGACCGCATTCACAGATTATGTTTACAACGCTGGCTACTCCTTCCATACTGCGCATGTGCAGGTACAACGTTTCTGAATAGCCCCGGGACGCTCCGAGAACGTCAAACCCGTGAAGGTAGCGTACATTTCAACGTCGTTCCCGGGCGCAAGGATCATGTAAACTATAAGAGATTCGTCACTTTTGATTATAGAATTTCCGAGAGAGAGCAACAACGCCTGAGGCTATGTACTGCTCCGGCAAGTCTGGCAACATAAAAAGTAAAAAGCCATATGAAAGTAGCTTTATTACACGTAAATTAACAGTATGTTCTGCGATGAGTTATTGATTGTTCATGAAAATAACACAAACATAACTGCGCTTTTCACTAGGCGCTGAAATATACGTTCAGATAGGAAAATAATACATTTTGATATAATATCAATGTTGGCAATAGATTTGTCACGAAGGACACAGTTATGCCGTTCTAGAGCTTAATTCACCTTTAGGCTAATTAAACATTGCTCTCCTACTCTACCGAATTGTTGGGATATTCCATGAATATAAAGAAAACTGTCCAAATGCACACTACATTGCCATAACCTCACTTTTTGCCTAGCATGCCCGGAACCACCCACCCCTCCCCGTAGCCCTAAACCACAAATTTTATTGCAATGCAACGGTGAATGGGTAAGGAAACAAACAAGAGATGAAATGCACACATTTATTCTCTATATATTTTTATTCGAGAGTAGTCCATATTACCCACTAGTTTTACATATGGTCAACACCAGGAAGATGAAAATTGCCTTATTGTTCTTACTATCACTATAATTCATACATCCCTGTGCTTGGCAATTTTTCCTTCCTTGTAGGGGCATGATTGACTCTCAATTCAATTCAAATGAAATGAAAATCCACCGCCTGCTTCCAGTCTCCGACCGGGTCAGGAATGGAATGAATGAAGCCCTCATCTAGCGGCGAGGATATGAACTGTGACGGCTGCCGAGGCCTGACGCACTCCTCTGGGACAATGATTAAATGAATGACAGATGAAATGAAATGATAGTGGAGAGTGTTGCTGGAATGAAATTTTGACAGGGAAAACCGGAGTGCCCGGAGAAAAACCTGTCTGCCTCCGTTTTGTCCAGCACAGATCTCACATGGAGTGACCGGGATTTGAACCACGGACCCAGCGGTGAGAGGCCGGCGTGCTGCCGCCTAAGCCACGGAGGCTCAATTCAATTCAAATACATAATCAAAATACCGAACAAATCAAAACAACCAACAACACCACGAGGAAAATCAATCAAAACAGACTATTCCCGCTTCCGCCAGTCGGTTTGATGTCAGCGTTCATGAGTGCCAACTACGGAACCTTAGTGCTAAAATTAATTCTTCATTGGTTGGCAGAACATCCAGAGCAGAGCTTTACCGCGCGCGGCCCACGCGCTCCCTATGAACTGTCATCCCCCTGCCCGGGCGATTGTGAACCAGCCTTCAGGGTGTGCAAATGCGATCGTCTCCTTCGAGGCGTCTTCTTTATTAGGAATATTCTACAATACAGTTATTTTCCTTCAACCCAAAAGTGCTCTACTCCTCCACAATTTTCGGTCTTCAGCAACTTCCTCGGTTAAGCCTCTTGTAGCCATGCTTCTCTTTACACCATCCATCCATTGTTCTCTTGGTTCACCCCGTTTCCGTTTGCCTTCAGCTTGCCAATGTAACATTAAATGTCTAATTCTACTATTCTGCATCCTTTTCTCATGTCCAAACCACTGTAGTCTTCTTTCTTCAACCACTTCTAGTACATTCTTTTTACCTGCATATTTTCTCTGATTCTCGTATTTCAAATTTTATACAATCTTGATTTTCTTGCCGCCCTCCTCCAATAACCCATCTCTGTTATTAATAATTTGTTTGCTTGCTGTCAGTTTAACGTCCAGGTTTCTGCTCCATATAACAAAATACTTTGTACCAATGAAATGTAAATACGTTTCTTAGTGTTGTTTAAAATATTTCTCCTCCATAAACGGAATTTAATGCTCCAATTGTTCTCCCAGCCTCACTTACTCTTTTCTCAATTTCAGATGAACTTGTTCCCCCAGCTTCTATTATTGAACCCAAATATTTAAATTTAGTAACTGTTCGAATTTCTGCATTTCCGATCTGTAGTTTCTCACCACCATTATTGTCTAATGTGTTATTATTAGGGCTCGGATTTTTTGGTGCTAAAAATCGGTAAAATATTTATTTTTTATGTATTAAAAACACCTGAATTATGTGACAAATAAGTAAAAATATTTAATTATAATTTAGTTTATTAATGTGTTATAAACAATTTGCAGTAATCACGAATGCAATTTATTCTATGCCTCACTGACTGCTGAAGAATTACAATACACAACGAGATATATCTTCAGGTTGTCCATCACAAATGATCGACGATTATCGCAAAACACTTATTCTGAAGGCGCGTAACTGCGGCAATATGTTTCTTGCCCTTGAGGTGTTGTGTAACTTGCGATCGCTGTTCAGCCTTGATTGCTTTCTCACATGGTTGGCAGAACAGAACACCCCCATAAGAAGTAAAAGTATCTTTAATTTCTGCAACAGACGATAACTTGTAGTTGTTTTTACTTGAGGCATCGTAGAACTATCTTACAATTCACAGTGCCAGAAATGAACTGCATGTGAGTGACACTGGTTACAGGTAGCTGGGGGGGGGGGGGAGGTCTAGCACGTGGTGCAATATGACTATGTACAACGAAATCCCCGGCTTTCACAGTGAGTGGCGCGGGGCGACAAGAACACAGCTGCAAGTTGACATACGCTCTGCATGAAGATTAGAGAGCTCACAGGTTCTTCCCCGTTGAAGTAACACAGAACAAAAATGCAATAAACTGAAAGATCTAGCATACTGATTTAAAAATGTAAATATTATGTCTTTTTATGTGCTAATAAGTGAAAAGCAGGAATTTATGTATTTATAGAAAAAAATCCTTAAAATATGTATTTACATAAAAATATATTTATTTACCTAAAAATCCGAGCCCTAGTTATTATTATTCATCCCGCCGCTGTCAGCGGCTATCCTCAGTCTGATTATTCCGCAGGTTTTTCCACACTCCATCCAGGCAAAGGCCGGGACTACTTCAGTCATCACAGTAATACATGTTATCAACACGGGGCTGAAGACCACGATGTCTCAAGCTCCTAAAATGAATTACCAGCAACTCCCTACATGACTGTGTCCCGCAATCTTTGAGTTTGTGCTAGTCTATAGCCTATTTGTTATCGTGGCAACATATTAGAAGAGTAGAAAGTTTCTACAGCAAAAAATTAGGAAGAATAGTAATTTCCAATTTAATATATTCGTTCCGAGGCTCGTTTTAACATTGAAAGCAATTGAATGTTTACTCTTATACTGACTTGCTAGGCCTAACGTATCACAGGATTTTCTTTCAGGGCTTTGTGGATCCCTCCACTTCCCACAAGGCAGTGGGCTCCCTCTGTACTACCCCCAGAGAGACGGGTTGCCTCTTCCTCCAGCTCCGCCGTAATTATCGCCTTCGCTGCCGTTAAAGTCTTCACACAAAACCCTGTGCACGGGCCTATGTTATGCCCCATAGGACTGGGTCCCCGTCAGAACTCAGCCGCTACTATAGCTTCGAGTATAGTACAGTTGCCCACCCCCGCGACGTGGACGCGTCTGACGAGAATTATCCGTGTAGACAAAAATCTCATGGACCGGGTTAAGGAGACTATCTATATTTAGCCTCCAAGGCTCTAATGGAGACCTTACAGAGGTCTCGACTGAGATCCAACAGATGAAAGATGAACAAAAGGCAAAGGCATACTTCAATCTGAACATCAAAGGAAGAAGATGTGTTGGAAGACTAAGGAAATGGTTAGACCAGATTAAGGGTGACTTGGCAGACAAAGGGCTGGATTGGGAGAGCACTCATTAAGACCAACTATTCATGGATAGAAAGAAATGGAGAGGACTGGTTCACAGCACCCGGATGACCGGAGCTGTTTAAGATGATGATGATGATGATGAGTATTTCCAAGCGGTCCGGGTTCAATTCCCGGTTAATGTATGTGGGACCTTCAACATGAAAAGTCACGTTCAGTGGTTCTGATTTCCCGAAAATCGGAGGTTCTGTGGCATATGATCGCAACACTAACGATCACAGTCAACTACAAGCTTTTATTTTCCTATTGGAATGATTTGGTTTTCCAGGCCAGTGCAATTTATTACTGCAGGAAGCACTGCAATGCGCTTCATAGATGAGACATAGCTAATATCACACAAGGGCTCCAAATAGGATGTACCAACGAGCCCAATCGATACATCTGCGTCAGACCCCAAACATCTCTGCATAGTACTGTATAAAACCAAGTCCCCGATTCTTGGATGTAACGGGTAATCTCGAGAACCACTGGATGGATTTTGGTGCACAATATTCACTATTCGACGCGCTGATCACGCGTCACCCCAATATCTGCAGGCCAAATGGCTGGGCAGCGGTCGCTTGGTCGGCCTTAGCCAGTCATGGGCTGGATAGTGCCAGGGGTTGACTTTTTTATTTTCACTATTCTGTAAAGGATTTCTCGAGGAAGGTTTCTGTAGAAAAACATTCATTTATGACCAAAGGAAGCCAAGCAGTAACGATTTCAGTCAATCGAGTCGAAAAACAACCTGCTGTCCGTGCGCCTTTTAAGGTTACGCTGGGTAAACCGTTAAAAATATCTAAATACAGTACTATGAGTGTAAGAATTGTTCAGCATGAAAAGTTCCACAAAAAAGTCCGCGACAGCATCGCCCACTGTAAGTGTTTTTACATTTTCATTTCTTCCAACATTTCATCCATTCAGTGGAGGTCCTAGATTCGGAGCCAGTTTACGAGCTAGCGTACCCCAGCTTCAACCAGCATCAAACTGTCGAGTCGTGTCGCATTAAGACTTCGGAGAAGAGTATATGTGCTTGGAGTTTCACTGTTCACCTCGGATTCTGAATTGCGACTGGGACCTGCCGTCTGTGCGCCTTTTACGCTTACGCTGAGTAAACCGTTAAAGATACCGACCGAAGCAGTGGCGGCTGGTGATTAATTGCTCTGGGTGTTGCACTAAGGGAGAGGGGTAGGTGGTAGGGTAAAAGACTGCTTGATATCAGAGAAAACTGTGTTCAATTGCGCGCTAAAACCTCATTCATCACAAATGTCGCATTTCAGAGAATATCACATCGTCATAGGATTAAATGGATTATAAGTAGGGCCCGGATGTCGATGCCGCAAAAAAAGTTTTAAAAAATGCACTTAAAATTTTCAAAAATGACATTTTTAGCTCAAACTGAAACGTCAATCAAAATGGATTTCTAGCACTTAACAAAAGGTTTATGTTCACTTTAGTCTGAGTTGCACTGCACTACGAATGTCATGTTGTCAAATGTAAATGATCTGCTGTTATCTGCCAACAAGTTTTTATATCTCGATAATCTGGTTTCAACATCAACTGATGTGATCGAAGCGTACTTGAAATGAGGAAGGTCGTTTGCTGCTAAATCCTCCTCAATCCCATCCATGCAGTAGTTTTCACCAAAAATAATGTCCGAGATTTTGCATAATGTTTTATACCCGGAGTTCTTGTCCAGCACTATTTTCAGTTTTGTTGCAAACGCCGCAGCAATTTCGCCACGATTGTTGCTAAGACTATTTTCCACCTGGTTGATTAAGGCAATGGAATCAATATTTCAATATTGTAAATTATCTTATATCAGTTACTAGCTTCTTCTAAAATCTGAGAGACGTAACTCCCTCATATAAAGCTGTGGCATAACTAAATTGGAAAGAGATGACCTTAAAAGGCCGATTTCTCTAAAATAAAACAAAAAAATCTACCAAACTTAAGAAAATGCTCTTAAAATGGAAAAATAGCAAAAAAAAAATGCAAAAAGATGCAAAATAAAAATGATATATTTGAAGACGGGGTGGCCCGTCCGGAGTTTCTATGTACTTCAGCATTGCTTTAGACAGATCAGTAAAAAGATGACATGTCATCAACATCCGGGCCCTAATTATAAGTTAGTCTGCATGAAAACATTCACGAGAACAAAACAACGTTAGTTATAGTCCTATACGAGGGCGAGTGCAACAAGTACGTTCATATTACATTGCAAGACATCGGCAGTCTCCGTCCGCGTCTCGACTCCCTTGTTGCAATCAGCGGGCAACGGCCAGCCGAGTTAACTGTTGGGATAGGACTTACTCGGTCTATACCTCATCCACAGAATCTGTGAAGTAAGTTTGCGCATGACGTCACACAGAGGAAATGAAAAGAGAATGATGCTATGGGTGGAGCTTGGTAGCCCAGCCATTGCGAGAGTTGGTTGAAGCCATGGTCGCGCCTCATTGGCCAGTCAGCCGCATCAGTCCTGTGCGCACACTACGTGCTTTCACACTGGCATTTCGCAGATTTTCTGCCACACCCTTCACTATTGAGATCTGGTCGGTGCTTGGGCCTGGCGACGACCAAACGGACGAGCGCTCCTAGACGGCTGGCGCGCTTCGCTTTCTCAGACAGTTCACAGTAACTTACAAGAGGGGGTGGCTTTGTGACTAACAGGGTGACTTTGTGACACATGGTTATTTTTTAAAATTTTGAATATCGCGCCGTAATTGTCATGGAAAAATGTCAAAAAGTAACGGCCGAGGGTGGCCGCATATGCAGAGCTACCTATTAGCAGACTCTCGAATCTGCTGCAATTCATTTGTTTCCAGCAAGAATTTTCAAATTCAAACCGTTCGTCTCCTTGATTCTGGAAAGTCTGTGTACTTTGTTTTGTGGAGTGCGGTGCATTTGCAGACAGAGCAAGACAGGTCATAATTCTTGAAGATAAATATTTACGCTACAGTACAATATAATATTAAGTGTGTATGACGCTTATTGTTGAAGTTATTCGTGAGTTTGTAAAAAGTCGACAGTTTGCTGGGCGACTTTGTGACAGTCCGTTCAGATGAAATTTTGTATTCATGGGACGAGGTCCTCTTCAAAATAGATCAACCCTAGCAAATTAGCAAACGAGAATTAAATAATTTTGCATTATCTGATTAGAATTTGATTTAATTTGATTAGAATATCAGTTGATAAAAAAAATTGTAAAATTACTGTTTATTTATCTAAAATATTGTATAAATATGTAATTACTATTATTTAATTATGTTCTAATATGTTAAATAAACATTTAATGGGGTGACTTTGTGACACTGTGTTTTTCACATACGTTATAAGCCCATGGGGTGACATTGTGTCAAATGTTAATGCAAATTTCACTGTGGTTATGCAAGATTGAGACTTAAACAATATACTAGCAGGTGACAGAACCAAATTCAGTATTTAGTTTTGGGTTCAGTTGAAAAATGGTGTACTGGAAATACAAAAACCTCCAAATCTGTCACATAGTAACCCCCCTCTACGGTACACTATAAGATTTCCTGAATCATTAAAGAATAACATTATGAATTCCAATATATATATATATAAGGAAACGTACAGCTTTTATTAAAAAAAAACGGTATTAATTGTTTTTCTTGAATTAACCTGATCGTTGTGCAACACTGCAACCTTATTGCCGGCCACCACTGGTTGCTAGTACACGATATAATAACTACCATGATCTCCACAGGGTGGACTGTATCGACAAGGTGCTCCAGCACGAGGCAGACTTCGTGCCGGTGGATCCTGAAGACATGTACATAGCAGCCCACCTGCTACCAGAGCAACACTTCACCATCTTCAAGGAGATACGCACCAGAGAGGAACCGGAAGGTATATTTCAATCGTCCGGAGGCTACCGGTATTTCTTATAATAATATTTATGTTCGACCCTGACTATTATGTCTGAAAACTGTACCATAATGATGGTCATTATAACACTATTATTCATTATGAAACAGTTTCTCCCACCAATCACAGCTCAAGAAACAGTTGTTTGACCAATTAGATAAGGATACCTTCGCGCATGCTCTCAAAATCCAACATGTCTATATAAATTACCGAAAGTGCACCGTCCATATGTTCGCGTAAATAAACTGGTGAATATGAGACAAGAAATACCACTGTACCTTAATATACCTAAATCCAATTTCTACTCAGCGCGTTGATTTCAAACGACTACGGTGACAGTTTCGCTGAATACTGGTTCACGATCTGCACATCTGGCATTGAAGCACACAGAGCGCATGCGTCGGTCGGTCAGAGAGCTTGGAACACGGAGATATGCTACCTAGCGCACCACCCGATCACAAAATTCTAGTTACTGAACAGATATTTATGAATATTTATGTTAAAACATGTAATAAAGTTATAATTATCGTCGAACATAAACAGTCGTATGCAACTCGCCTATAATGGTAATTAAGACACTCGTATGGAAATTATAAAACTCGCTAAAGCTCATTTTATAAACATACTCGTGTCTTAATTATAGCCATTATAGGCTCATTGCATAATGTAGGCCTACTATTATAAAACCATAAGTCAATTTATATTGTAAGAGCCTCCGTGGCTTAGGCGGCAGCACGCCGGCCTCTCACCGCTGGGTCCGTGGTTCAAATCCCGGTCACTCCATGTGAGATCTGTGCTGGACAAAACGGAGGCGGACAGGTTTTTCTCCGGGTACTCCGGTTTTCCCTGTCAAAATTTCATTCCAGCAACACTCTCCACTATCATTTCATTTCATCTGTAATTCATTTAATCATTGCCCCAGAGGAGTGCGTCAGGCCTCGGCAGCCGGCACAGTTCATATCCTCGCCGCTAGATGAGGGCTTCATTCATTCCATTCCTGATCCAGTTGGAGACTGGAAGCAGGCTGTGGAGTTTCATTTCAAGTCAATATATATTGTACCGGTTTCAGGCACACTGTGACCTTGCTCAGCGATATTTAGGACAGGACTGCTCAACCTACGGCCCGCGAGCCTATTTTGTCCGGCCCGCAACTCGGCATCCACGCCGTGTCGCCAAAACTCTGAAAAAACTTAAGCCAACTGGACAAAGCAGTGCGCGCACACCCCTACCCAAGGTCATTCACTCTCTGATGAGCATTTAAAACACCGTACTTATTAATGATTGTTACAACTAAGTTCGATCCTAAGTGGAGAAAAAAATTTAAGTACCGTTACAAAGCTTTTCCAGTCGTCGCACTAAACTATTATCATGAACTGCATAATTTGATTATTAATTGTGTCAAATGAACATAAATACTCACTCTTTGCCATTCATGCTGTATGAGTGTATTGAATATCATCGTACTTCTATTTTAAAGGGATTTGTTAAAAATATTCCGAATAGTACCAGAGATGGGCTCCAGTTCTCTGTATACCACTACAAATAAATATAGAAAACGGCAACAATACTAAGAAAACTAAGCTCAGACAGCCGCAAAACTCGCCATATTGCACCTATATTCTTAAAAAATCCATCCCCCCAAACCCCCCGGAGTGTCATAGGCCCCCAAGGTCGCCCAACTATTTACAATGTAGCCCTTACTTAAAAAAGGTTGGGCACCCCTGATTTAGGACAGAGACAGGTGCAAGAACATATGCTTAATATAAATTTGCCATAACAGACGATGTTATCAAAAATTCTAAAGATATTTTTCGTCCAAAAGCACACACATTGAAATTTAAAGAAGAAAAAAAGCCAGATATGTTACAAAATGTGTGAAGTTAGAAAAATATGAAAGATTGAAAAAGAAGAAATTCAAATGAGAGGAAAAACTAGAAAGAGAACGGAAAAGATATAAAAGGACTAGAATACTTACTTTTTATATCTACAGTATTTCCGTTCTGTTTTCTAGTATTTGTTTCTCATTTAAATTTCTTATTTTTAGATCTCTTCTATACCACGCTGTTTTTATCAAGACTTACATTTTTCATTGCATTATGTAGACCAGTGGTTCCCAACCTGGGGGGCGTGGGGCTTTATCAAGGGGGGCATGAAGTGATTTCCGAATTAAGTTTTCTTTAACTCGAATATTACAACTTTGTATAATAAACATTTTTAGAAACTCCCCAAGCGATTGTCGCGCCAAGTCAATCGTTCAAAAGCATTGGTAATTGCCAACTGTCGACTCAAACTTCTACGGAGCCGCGAGGTTGGAGGTGAAATAAGGAATTTGCTGTGCTGTAAGAATAAAAATCAATGCCAATTTTATCATCTCATTGGCATATCTTTGTGATTTATTTGAAGCTTTAAACAGTTTGAACTTAAAGCTCCAAGGCAAAAACTCCAATATTATGCTTGCTTATGATGCCATCAGAGCTTTCCTGGGGGGAAAAATACAGTTATGGAAACGCCGGCTTCAGTTGAACAACTTCTCATCCTTTCACCGCCCTACCATTAATGAAATTTTTCAGGAAAATTAACGTGATCGTAATAAACTTAAGGTGAAAATTCAGTCACATTGGATTCCCTGGCACAAGAATTCAACTTCTACTTTCCTGATATCTTGTCGGATGAATGGTCCTGGATGTTAATAAGAAATCCGTTTGCCATTGAAGCACTGCCAGCTCAACTTCAAGAAAAAGCCATAGATTTGAAGTGTGATTCAAAGCTAAAAGATAATTCCAAAATATTAGGACTGGGTGACGTTTGGATAAACTGTGTATCCTGAAATAGCCAAAGTCGCATTGCGTGTCATTATGCGAGTCAGGATTTTCAGCGCTGAGTGTCATAAAAACAAAGCAGAGCTGTCGACTTGATGTTGCAAGTGATCTCCGCTGTGCTCTGTCACATATCAAACCAAACATGCCGGATCTTACCAAGAGAAAACAGTGTCCACCCACTCACTGACATTTGTTGACTAATTTAAGGATTTATTGTAAAAGTGTGTTCTTTGTATTGTGCTAAAATTAAGTTAGTATGGAATAGATATAAAGCGCATACCTCACATTACTATTTCAGAAAGAATTATTCCATTTTGTAGTGTTATTAGGTTAGGTCTATATCCTCAGCGTCAGTTTATCAAAGAGGTTATAGAAGCGACGAGTGGAGGGGAGGGGGCGCGATGACCACCCGTATCTGAAAAGGGGGGCGTCAGCGGGAAAAGGTTGGGAACCACTGATATAGACTATTGTATAATCCTCCAAATTAGCCTTACTCGTGTAATCCTTGCATGTAAATTTACATATTTACTATCATAATGGTCAATATTTATGAGAAATGGATAGTCTTCGTGTTATATTGAGACACAGTGCCGTAATTCCCATTTATGTCAGTTTATTTCTCTTCTAACACCTATTTTCGTAACGTTCTCGCAGCAAAACCGTTGATCGGAGAAAACACCTTGGTGGATATTAAATGTAGGAAATTTATCCTCTTTAATTTCATATAGGGTCAACTTTCAAGTAAAATGTATGGTTTTGTTGGTATCATGAAAAGAACGACAAAGGTCGCGTTTTTATAGGCTACGTATTTTTAAATAATACCCTATTTCCCAGAATTGTTTTTGTTGGCACACCCCAGAAACAGACGGGTAGCAAACCTCCACCCAAACGTTCTTTTATTTCTCCTTTTTGAGAACTTGGTGCTCGGACTAAATACTGTGGTGATGATTTCAGAAAAATTCCGATATGAAGCTGTGGCGGTGATCCACAAGAACGAGAACATAAGCAGTGTCTCAGGACTGCGGGGTCTGAGGTCCTGTCACACCGGAGTGGGACGCAACGTGGGATACAAGATCCCCATCACCAAGGTAGGCCTACCTGCACTTTGTTAACGGGCTGATGTTGTGACTGTACAAGTAGTCACATTAAGGTTACAAGATGGCCGCCTTAGTGCATGGGCTGAACATTCTATGTGGTGCCCAAGTTGGAAAATTTCCATGGACATCTAACCAACAATAGAGGTAGGCTTTCTGATGTAGGAGTAGGCTGGCTTTGAAAGATTATGTGGAGAATTGTGCTATTAAAATTGTATCAGAGGCAAATAAAATCCGTAATATGATATGAATTGTAGGGTATCAGATGCAAGAAAGCGTGTCCAAGCCAGAGTTATGTTTCACCAGGGATTTATTGTTTTATGTTTTAATTTTGATGGAAAAATAAGGGAGATAAGATGTTGTTAAATTTGATCAGAGAGATTTGGTTAGAATAAAATGATGATAATGATGTTATGTTTGAAATGAAAAGAAATACGTTTGATCGTATGTTGGAAGAATAGCATACTGTAGGAGATAAAAAGAAGAGTGGTAGGGAAAGATTATGGTGCAGCACTGCAGAAAATAAAGGAGTGGGATTGTCTGTTTGGACTTTTTTTGTGTGCATAACACTAGAAACGACCTTAATAACCTCACCACCCACTAAGAGAGTTACAATGTTATGCTCCTTAATCAGTGGCGTAGTTAAGGGGTCCTTTTGGAATTTTTACAAAGAAAAACGTCCTTACAAAAGTATTCATGAATATACCGCAAAACCTGCCTAAACCGGAAACGTGGACAAACGGAAAACAAAATTCAAATCGGAGGTATTTCCTATGTAAAATGATACTGTAAAGCGGAAAACTGCCTAACGCGGAAACGGAAAGAAATTCCGGAACTGAAGGCGTAAATAACCTAAGACGGAATATCTTATCCCTAATACAAAGATATGTACTGTACAGTACTAAATTTTGAGCACGACTTTAGTTGCACAAAATTTCTAGGAAACATTAACGACTAAAGACATTCCAAGTGCTGCTGACATTGCTGCCGAAAATAGCAGGTGCGAAGTCATGGAAGAAATGGATGACGATGACGATGAAGGCAACGAAAGGGAGCTAAAATAATACACTTTTGGAGAAGCACTGTCTGTTGTGAGTGACCTTCAGGAATTTGCAGCTTCCTAGAATGTTCCAGAACTCCTGGAATTATAGAAGATCATACAACGTTCTCTTGTAAAGAACTCGCGACAATGCACTTTGAAAGACATGTGGAAACAAAGAAACGAGCAGAGAAACTGAAAATTTGTACGTAAGTTGAAAATACAGTGTAATATGTGAATCTATACATTTCTTTTTATTCACAGACTTATATTTTAAATTATTATTTCATCATAATCCTATGCGATACAGTATTTCCTTGGAGTGTATTTTGTCTTATTAACATTCAACCCTTTGTAAAACGGAAAAATAAATCCGGAAGGATTGCGTTCCACTTTAGGCAGGTTTTACTGTATTTGAACTCGAATAAAGGCAATTAATATGAAAATGTTATCAAATATACTGTGCTGGAAATGTTGTATTATTTAATAATTGTATCTTGACATTTTCCTGCAGCGCCAACTAGTAATTTAGGTCGTGAAATAAGTTAGTCCTGGATTTAATGTCAATCGAATTCTTTATTTTATGAATTCAATTTGTATGTTAGTTGATTCTGCTTATGCTGTCCTTATTTAATGAAGTACGGTAATGTATTAAAATGTGTCGTTGGATGTTGAAATATGCTGATATTCTATTTTTGTGCTGTAATTTTGTACCTATTGAAAGACTCTTTGTTGTTGTTACTACTGCATGTGCTCTGGTTGGTTGGTTCTTAAGTTTAGGGGCTGCGACAACGCGGTCATGTAGCCCCGTGTACTTTGGGTGTGTGTAGAATCTCTCTGATAACCAGTGTTAATTGTGATGACTGTATTAGTGTGTGTTATCTGTTTATTAATTTAAGTACTGCAACTTAGAATTTTTCAAATACTTCCTAATTTTGCCGCCAAGCGCCACCGTCAACGACTACTAGGCCAAATTCAGAACTTAGCTACCATACGCCACCGCAGTCGGCTCTTGGCAACGAACGTAGGAACCTAACAGCGTTGTTTACATTCTTAACCTATCCAATTTAGCTTCACACTGGTGAAATTAGTGGAAGGTTCTTTAACATGCCATAAATCTATGACATGGGACCGCCAGCTTTACTTCCCCTCCGAAGGAAGGCATACTGAGGGATTTTTAACGCTCTTAAAAATCCGACGGCTTCGGCCGGGTTTGAACCCGCTATCTTGGGAATAGAAGCTCAGCATGCTACCGACTACGCCACCGACGCCGCTTGCATGTGCTCTATTGCTAAGGGCCTTATTTTTTTGGTGAAATTAAACTGTTGATTTCGGTGTTAAAACTGACGCTATTTCGGTGGGTATTTCGCGAAATAAATTGTCATAATGATCGATGTTTCTTCTAAAATATTCCTTATAATATGGGGTAAATCTTACAAATTATGTGACTTTTCAACTTCTTTGCGATGTGTAAAGTATCGCCAATTGTTATTTGCCGCTTAGAATTATGTTCATTTGTTTCTTTTTTCGTTTTATGCGTTTCTGAAACCTTGCATTGTTCATCGCACGTGTTTTTTCGTTCCCATTGAAAAAGTTACGAACATTGCAGTACAGTATTTACACATTAGAATCTATCTTGCAGCGACAAACACATAGAACCCCACACTGTTGTATTCCTCGGCTCTCGAGAAAACTGCTGTGACTTTAGTTTTCGGCATTTTTATACTTAAATGCTGAATGTTTGCCGATAAAGTTTTATCAGTCGCGAACTCGCACTGCTGTATCTACGACTACAACGCCATTTGATGTAATCGATAGCAGATATCAATATTCATCCATAGCCTTAGAGATCGCGGAACTGAATATACTTCCGGCTTTGCGGGCTCTTGTGTTGAGAATATGCAGCACTATCAAAAAAGGAAAGGAAGCTTGTAGTTTAACGTGACCGTTAATCTTGAGATCATGAGCCACGGGACCTCCTTTTTACGTGGAATCCGAACCACAGGACATGGCATTTCACTTCGAAAATCTCACATGCATTGACCGGGAATCGAACCCGGACCGCCTTGGTGAGAGGCATACAGCTAGACCACTGAGCCACCACGCCCCCTGCAGCACTATCAAATGAGAAGGAAACCACGACGGTCAATTCATCAGGAGCTTCTAAATGTTTAATGGGGAGCTTTTTCGATAATATTTAGCATTTTTCGTACCAACTGGATTATATTTCGTGATTATTTGCGCAATTCACGCAATAAATCAGATTTCGTGATATTTCGCGAGTTCATTTTGCTAAAATACACTACTTTATGTACCTAGAAGGTCATAATTATATAGGCAAGAAAAGTGATATGAAAAAAGTTTGCGCGTATCGCTATTACCAAAAAAATATGGCCCCTATCTATTGCGCTTCAGTCAATTAGTTTATTTTAAATGTAGAATTACTGAAAAAAAAAAAAAAAAAAAAAAAAAAAACGAATATGCATCATACATAACAGTGTTGTTTTAATTGACAGTTGACCAAGCTGGGTGTTCTGGGACTCACCCCTAACGCTACCATCAGTGCCCGGGAGAACGAACTGCAGGCCCTTTCCAACTTGTTCAGCAAGGCTTGTCTGGTGGGCGACTGGTCTGAGGACCCTGCCATCAACCAGCGTCTCAGTAAGTCTTGTCTCTACCAGTGGCGTACGCAGGATATCCTTTTGGGGGAGTTCATTAATATTTTAGGGTAATTGTGTACATTATTAAAGGGGCAGATGACCTTCCTGTTCTGCCCCTTAAAACGAGAGTCATCATCATAATTAAAATGGTGTTTCGATTAATATTCATAAAATATAATAATTAAATAACCATTCTCTTTGCATGAAAACTATTTTAGGCCTCATTATGTTTTCGACACAACAAGAAAATGAAGAAAAATATTATGTAAAACAGTACGTTAACTAAATTTATGTTCGACCCTGACTATTACATGTCAGAAAACTGTACTATAATGAGGCTCATTATAACACTATTTTTCATATGAAACAGTTTCTCCCACCAATCAGAGCTCAAGAAACAGTTGTTTGACCAATTAGATAATTAGATGCGCTGAGTTCCACGGCCTTCTAATTTAAATTTCACTGCCTGGCCTAGTGTCATAGTAGGGTAATTGAGGAGGCCATGGTCAAATACAAGGCATTCTCTGCGTCTCATGCGCTCTGTTCAGTACATAAAACTGGCGAAATCTTGACAGATATTTATGAATATTTATGTTCGAACATAAAATAGTTATAATAATTATCGTCGAACATAAACAGTCGTATGCAACTCGCCTATAATGGTAATTAAGACACTCGTATGGAAATTATAAAACTCGCATACGCTCGTTTTATAAACATACTCGTGTCTTAATTATTGCCATTATAGGCTCGTTGCATAATGTACTATTTAAAAACTGATACGATGCAGTGGTATCATCATGACCACAGTTACGTGGTCGCTTAAAATATTGATATTATGAGAGAGAAAAATATTTGTTTTGCTCTCCGTGTTCCCACTGCCATTACCATTGACTCTCAAAATCTGCCATCTTGATGACTTTATCTATATCATTAATTGGAATAAATTGCAGAAACTCCTCATCTACCAGTACTGAATTATCTTCAACGAAATGGACACACACAAGCAACCCAAAGCGACGTGAAAAATAATTCCTGATCGCACACTTCAACAGCAAAACTGATCCATGGCTCGCACCAACGCTGAAGGAGGAGTCTCGCTGCAAGTAGGGTGCAGGATATTTACCAAGTGAGCAACGTGATCACTTTTGAAATCTATACAGGAGTTAAGACGCCTCAATAGCGGTAGCGTAAAACAGGTGATAGACGGGACAATATAAAGATTCAAGTAAAGAAATGTCTCTGGGGGGATGTTAAACCTCCCAGTCGGTACCCCACTGGTCTCTACTGTGAGTATAAGGGGAAGTACACAGAGATCCAACACCGTATCCTCCCTCGATAGCTACTGAGGTCTTCACGGCACAAATCCATAATAGTTGTTCAACTCGGTTTGGATAAGATTACGTACGTTTTAAATTAACACTAGAAGACCCGTGCTCCATTTCAACAAACCTACGGCACTTCTTTCCCCACGACATTATTGCTATTCACATGTATTTATGCTAATGACCTGAACAGACAGTTACGATCGCCTTTCATATATTTTGTAACATCAGCAGTGGCGTGTGGTAAAATTTTACTTAGGGTAAGCAATGGTTTTCTTTGCAAAATCATTGAAGACCCAGTTGTAGAAGTTTGGGATATTTTGAACTTACACAGTAAATCTATCTCAATTGAAATCAATGATAAACGTTATACGTTTAGTTAAAGTAGCGAATACAAGCTTTCACTTTCGTGTTAATAGGCCTACTCAATTGAGGAGTTGGACGATTTCCTAATAAAATTAATATTTTGTTCTCAAATTTACCGCACATCACACGCTGTCATCTCTAGACCCAACTCCCGGTGCCATATTTTTACAGATTTCTCACGCCTATTAGTGTAAACAAAAACGTCTACTGCATACCCTACTCCCTTATATTGCATTAGACAACATTATATCGTTGAACTATAAAAATGACGGCCTACCACTGTAAAACAATCACACGTTTTAACACAGCATATAAAAAGCTGTTTTACACAAGCACTGACACGTTATTTTAAACTATAATGGGCGAGTACACACACTATGTTTGACAACTGACCGCTCCTTGTTTTCGGCCTAAGGTATGTAACGTAAAGAATTGCTTCCTAGCCTTCGCTTTCACTCACCCTGCAATACCAAGAAATACCAAAAGAGGGCATGTCACGCTATTGTGCTGCTGCAAGCGACTCCGCAAGGAACTCGCAGTAGGCATCACAGAACAACGAAGCACAGATTACCTGCTACTTACCTGCTACTACAGATAGCCGACAGCCATGCTAATTCTTGGCACCTAAGACTTCAGCGCTGTCTGGTGTATGACCGCGGTACTAGTTGAGCACGGCCGTGCGGGTAGCCTACCCCAGGGCCGGCGAGAATGAGCTAGTAAGGGCTCCGCCACTTCCCCTCGATACGTGCTGCCAGCCGGTTCAACTCTGTGACGTCACAGGGTTGTTACTCGCGCCAACACTGCCATACAACCACTACTGCTTTGCATTAGCCGGCAGCATGTATTCAGTACTTAATGACCCCCATGATACCATTATACCCCTAGTGGCACCCTCTTAGATATTATACGCTTTCAACAGTCAATAAATAATGCTTTAATTAAAGGCTAATGCACCTAGACAAGGTAAAATGAGCGAAATCACAACAAATCAGTTACAGATATGCTTACTTCTTGGATCTTACCCATTTGATAGCTTTTTTCATCTGTTTTCTCTCACTAAATTTGTTTCTATTAACTTCTCTAATTCTAATAAATGTTCTGAGTCTTGCATACACGTTAATGGCTTCTTTACATACACTCGGGAATAGCGAATGCAGCCTATTTTTTAACACTTTCGCTATTCCCGGTTGCCGATTAAACCCGAATAGAGAACCATGTATTGCTAAAAACACCTTTTCAAATTCTTTCACTAAACTAAACCACTGGTCACTTGGTTCAGTAAGGCAGCCGTATGATAGAGTTCGTATCCAAGATGGCTGCCCCCCCTTCCAGATTTGGAGCGAATTTTGTAATTCTTCCAAGGCTTTGCGCACCATCTTCTCAAGGTTGTGGCTGATGGGATAGGAAATTTCAATTTTTCCCTCCAGAAATCATAAGATTTTGGAGACAGAGCCCTTATCATCACACAACGAGATATGTCGTCACTTGTCCACCGTACTTGCTTGTTAGTTTCTATAGCCTTTATCTGCGTGGAAGTCACTTTGCTTGGCCCACTTGGTTAGAACTGCTTTGTTTTTATGCTCCTTTACATCGCATATTTCACTTCGTAGACGTTTGACGGTGTTGTTAAACCGTTTGTAACAATTAGACTTTCTTAACTTACTGTCAACTAAAATTTTATTTTTCCGTTTTAGACATTTTATCTGCGATTTCAAGCCCACTATTCCGTTTTGTAATGATTCAATAACCCCGGATTTACGTTCACAGTCTGTACAACGGATTAAGCTCGGTGGTTCTTAATTTTTCTCAGTTTCACATTCTCTGGAATTGTCAATATCCTCAGTTTAAATAGCCTGTTTTTTTAGGACTTAACTGTGCCAACCTTACTATAGCTGATGCTCTAACGGCTCTGTTTCTGCTCCTGTGTGCCCTAAGTACAGAGGTGTACTATCATTGGGCAGATTTTGAGAAGGGACTGCAGATTTATTTAGAACTCTTTTCAATGGAAGTCCTAAAAGGCGGTATTTCATATCATCTTGATAATCAGTAGGCAAGAAATGCTTACTACAAGTACGTGCATTTTTTATGTTAATACTGTCTTTCCTGTGGCACTTGGTATCCCATTGCTTTGAAATATCACTATCATTTGGGAATCGGTGGTAAATGACACCTACCTCACAGTCCTTGGTGTTGCGGTAGGTATTTCCAAAATTAAAAATAGCACAGCTCATGTTTCATTGCGATTCTAAAATACTAAATCGTTTACGTATATAATTAAAGCTCGAAAACTGTAACGAATTATTCGACAATAACCTGCTTAAGCACTGACGATGGACAACGCGCATGCACAACACACACAATGAACTTCTCTGTGACACTGAATCAAACAAACAACAGGTGATTCTATGGGAAATGCAAAGTGGGCAAGCTCGGCTTACAACCCTATGACGTCACACGGCCAACGTCCCCCTCCCCTCTCCGGCAGCAGCGGCTTCAGCCTAACTTCAAACGAGTGGCTGAGCCCTTCTAGCTTTCGCCGGCCCTGGCCTACCCCACCCCTTCCCCTCGTTCCGCTAAATATTCTCGTCCTAACTGCTCTGCCCACTTCAATGTTCCGAAAATCACAATCTTCCCAATACTTATAGCACACGTTTTTAAGTGTGGAGATAATAATATGATCTACACGAGATAAATCACATTCAAAATAGCAATAACAGTTTTTTTTAATAATACCAAAGTGGGAAATTGTGAATTCCGGAACTCTGAAATGAGCAATCACAGCATTTAGGACATGACCTCATCAATAATTTACATGTTTACATTTCTTTCAGTTGCAATTGGAGCATATTGCATTGACAAGAATTAGGCTACTATAAGGTCTGCAGCATATTATTACTCAATTTAAAAAAAAATGGTCCCTTCCAATTAACCACTGTAGGCCCAATTATAACCGATTAGTTCCGAGATTAAACTAGAAAGTAAAAGTACTGGGAAGGGAGAATATTCATATCTTAAAATGCTTGATGCTGTTAGCAATAACAGGAAAATTTTAAGAGAGAATACTAAGGAAATAGGTGGTGTAACCTGACCCTCATCACACTAAAATTGTTAGTGTAATTAATGCCAAATTCAGTAGTTTCAGAAAAATAATTGGATATCACAAAATGTATATACAGTAGTTCATTTGATATTCCCTTTAAAATATATCCAGTCCACCAATTTTGAAGGGTGAAATACAGTAAGTACATGTACATAAACAAATTTCATGGCACACTAATACAGTAAATTCTATGACATGCTGTGAAGGGGAAATGAGAAATAGGACTTTCAATGAAAAACAAGAAACACACTCAATACTGCTAGAAATCATCGTTTTATTTAAAAAGTTTGTCAACGAAGAAAAAATAACAGAGAGAGACAAAATCAAACTTGGCAAAAATACAGTAATCAAATCTGGTCCTTTTAAAAGTATGTGTTGAGGCATGTTCTTCTTTCTTGCCAAGGTATAACGGTAGGCTACAGCACATGATAATGGACCTATTACCTCCTTGATGCCATGGCTGACACCGATGAACCGCAAATTCCTACAACACATGCAAGTTTGTATGTTGAAACAGTTAACTTAATAAATGTGTAATGCTTGAAATGGAGAACTTGAATTTGCTGTTATGTGTATGTTTGCACCTACTATAACTATATTTTAAAAGAATCTCTTATTGTAGAATCATTGTGTTTTTGATATTAATTTTAGGGCTTTTGATAACATATTCATTTAGCCCCATATATTTGGAAGTGTATAGGATTTATATAATAATCTCTGTTATTGTGGTATCTGTAGTAGTGTGTAGGCTATACTTTCTGTAATTCAGATGAGGACTGGAAAGGTGGCAGCCATAGTTAGGGACATTTATTTTTAAGAATTTTTAATAATATGTACTAAAATGAAATTGAAATACCAACAGGAACAGTTACAAATTCCCTGTCCACTCAGCCAAGATATTCTGCAGATCTCTCCTGTGGGCCTCAACATTATTTTATTTTATTCCTTTCCTGATGGAAATCCGGTAATACCTTATTTCAACTCCTGGGGCACCTCCCCAAGCCTGTCCCTTATAAAGCTACACACACTACTACAGTCATCACATTATCGGAGCAATTCTACCCACACCCAACTGCATGGGGCTGATGACCAAGATGTCCCAAGCCCATAAAATGAATTAACAGCAGACAAAATCAAGTCATTATGTTATTTTGTGTTGTGTTGGATTCTGGCACATGTATGCGTTTGACAGAGTGCCATTTAAGCTCATGAATAGGAATGAATGAATACGACTACCCTACTTGTTTCACGACAGCCTAGAATAAATACACACGAGACACGACAATAGAGCACTTTACAACAGTAACGAGAGCGAACTTTCAGTGGAGATGTTGGCAACCATGTGAATACAAACAATTTATGACCAGAACGTAAAACTATGCCAGCGCTCAGAGCATGTTAAAACAATTGGGATCAGTTCAGTCGTTTGCAAACGACTTGTTTATGTTACGGTGAGTAGTCGTTGAATTCATTCGACTGTTTTCTAAAAGCAGTCAAACAAGTCGATGGTTTTAACTTTTGACAGTCGACTGCTGATGCCCATCTCTACAAACCAATTGACAACCAGAATCAATTTGAGCGTACAAACCCTCCGACTTGCTAAAATGCTATTAATATTGGATCCCAATGTAAAATATTTTCTGATTTAATTTTCCTGGAAAATCTATTCTATGTTTGCATCAATCATTACCATCACGCTATGGGGAGAATTTCATAATAATTTTCTTGTAATTCATTTATCACGCGGTAGAATAAATGAATGAAATTCAATTATAAAATAAATAGAACTCTAAGCCATAATTGGTAAGCCCATGTTCAAGTTGTGTAATAATTCAAGAATGCACCCAATTCTCATTAAAAGTGTATAGACTGTGTTAAGGAGTTCCAATGAAATGACATACATATATATTTGGACAACTGGACGTAGGCTATTTCATTGAAAGAATCTACGAACAAGAAACTGTATAAAACTATAGGCACCTACAGCCGTCAAGCTGTCCTCACAGTACCCGCTGGAGATTTACATCACCACTCTATCTGTACGGTACCTCGAGATAAGCCTAAGTGCGCCAACTGTGAGGAAACACATAAACTCTTCCATCCCTGCCCTCATGTCTTTGCCACTAACCCCCCCTCCCACACAGCACGCCACTGCTCTGACACAGTTGTTAGGCCTGCTACAACAACTCTCAGCCATAACCCTGTAAACTACAGCTAAACCAAACCCAGAACCCCCTAATACACTTCATTTGCAGAGGAATAAAATCCATAAAACAACTCCGCAACGAGCTTCACAAAACCTAAATTATAAACGAAAAGACTACTCCACAAACACCAAAATCAGTAAACCTCCCTCATTTCAGCCACACTACACCTTAAACAGACATAGAAAGCATAGTCATGACCCCTTCATGGAGTAGGCTATTGTCTAAACACGATCATGTCTCCTTCAACTTTACTGAAGACTTCATTTAATTCTATTAAAAATTCATAAACCCATTCCACAAATCTTAAAATCAGTATACATCCCTCATTTCAGTTACTCTATTCATTAAACAAACATAGAAGGAGTAGCCATGACCCCTTCATGGAGTAGGCTATTGTCTAAATCTGACCACGCATACTACAACCTTACTCTAATTCAAAATTACAGCCAAATGATCCATCTGACTGGGAGGCTTGCCTGGGAAGATGGGCCAGAAAACCGGGAGTTCAAGCATAACCTAAATATTGAATGCTTAACATTTCCAATAACTTGGACAACTGGATTTAGGCTATTTCATTGAAAGAATCAACGAACTGTATAAAACTATAGGCACCTACAGGTATATTTAACTTATTAATTAAAGCTCTACAATAAACATACAGCACAATGAATTGTAGCATGAAGTTATCCTGAAGAAGTCGTTTGATTAGAACGACTACTTAAATTCGAATGATTCCATTCGCTTGGATTAGTCGTTTGCCAACGACTTGTTTCATTCCAATGATTTCCAACGATTGCTTTGGGATCAGTCGTTTACAACGACTACTTCAATTCGAATGATTCCATTCGCTTGGAATTAGTCGTTTGCCAACGACTTGTTTCATTCCAATGATTTCCAACGATTGTTTTGAGATCAGTCGTTTGCAAACGACTTGTTTATGATACGGTGAGTAGTCGTTGAATTCATTGGACTGTTTTTTAAAAGCAGTTGTTTTAACTATCGACTAATTCGACTGTTTTCAGTCGACTGCTGCCCATCTCTACACACAACTAATTTTCTACACCAGCCGCTACTGAGCACGAGCTGTGACTGGCTTAGACATTAGCATCCTACGTGTTGAAAAATATTGTAAGTAACGTGTAGGAATAAAATACTACCTATAGGTATGTCAACCATTACATTGGCATATAATAAATGAATTATATTTATCTTGTATCTATCTATCCCAAGATATAACATAATACAAGGTGAAGAGTCCTTTAAAACAAATTGTTTACTGTGATACTGGAAGAAACAATACAACACAGTGGTAATAGTCTGCACCTATTTGTTAATAAAATTTCATGTGATTTCACTCAGATCTCTGTTGTAGTGGCTTATTATATGTGCACCTTGTAACTTAATAGTACATTATGCAACGAGCCTATAATGACAATAATTAAGACACAAGTTTTATAATTTCCATACGAGTGTCTTAATTACAATTATAGACGAGTTGCATACGACTGTTTATGTTCGACGATAATTATAACTATTTTATGTTCGAACATAAATATTCATGGAACTCGTGTAGTATACGTTGCCCGGCGCCATTAAAATCCGAAAAATTTTCTATAGAAATGGCCAATGTTACTAATATACAGCAGTTGAATATTTCATCGCTAGAGAGTGTTACTGTATTTTTTCAGAGTGCCAACATTATTGTTTCCAGACCAATATTTTCATCCAGCCCAATGGTTTTCGTCTAGGCCAATAAAGGTTAGGTAGCGCGGCCCTACGGGCCGCGTTAGGCTAATAGATAACACCCCTGGTTTTTGTCACGCACAGTGGGGATGTCACGCATCAATAATCTTTAACCAGGTCAATGATTTTGCCTAGTAGTACAATCAGTAAGTTGGCAGCATTACGTAATCAAACATGGCGACGTGCTTTTTGATAAGTTTATTACTTGAAAGTTAATGTTGACAATTTCCTTTTTTGGAAGTGTTTACGCGGTGTTTGTTAATGGCAAATGGCTTTAATAACGTGGCAGAGTAATAACAAACCATTTTCCGAGCTCTACTAAGTAAAATAACGCACTTTCGAAACGGGCAACGTATACTGGAGAGCCATATTCATAAATATCTGTCGAGATTTCACCAGTTTTATATACTGAACAGAGCGCATGGGATGCAGAGAATACCTTGTATTTGACCATGGCCTCCTGGAATACCTCACTATGACACTTGCCACGCAGTGAAATTTAAAATAGGGGGCCATGGAAGTGAGCGCAGGTACGATGCTATCCTCACCTAATTGGTCACACAACTGTTTCTTGAGCTCTGATTGGTGGGAGAAACTGTATCATAATGAAAACTTGTACTATAATGAGCCTCATTATACAGTTTTCTGACATAATATTTAAATTTCGCCAGTGTCGAACATAAACATATTAACCAATCTTCTTTACACTGTTTTATGAGTTAACACCACATCAAAACTGATGAGGATTTATTTTAGTTGGACACAGAAGCTTATTTATTAATGTAATAGACATCTATGATTGATGAAGATTGCCTCTCTCACCTTTCAGAAAATAACTAAAATTTTAATTCTGCGATTAATGTAACTAATCCACGTGTGTTTCTATTACACAACAATTAAGGGTAACTCCAGCATATCTTCTAGATTTTTGATGTGTCTGGTGAGTGGTTTTGTTACTGCTTCTGCAGGTATCACCCTTCTGAAAGATGTCTCATCGTTTCTAATTCTATTCTTAATCCTCTGCCAGAGGAGAAATAGTTTTGCAACGCATGAATACAGTGCTGTAGCTGCTGAATTTTCTAAAAATAATTATGGAATGATGGGAAGAAAAATAAACATAGCCTAGGCCTATTCTAAAATAACATACGCATAAAATGAAACCATTCTGATGAACTTAATATGCTTCAAATTCAGAGTACAAATGCATTCACCATTTGGTGCTTAGTTCATTTGTATATTTGGACCAAAATGTAGACCTCTGAAATAAATTTTAATGTTGGACTTTGCTCCACAGAACAAGAGCACACAGCCACCCATAGGACCAGTGTGAGTTAAGATTTTAGAACCTGTAATTACAGTTCTACATCAGTAATGGCATTACTACACATTCGACCAACTGAATACTTGCCACTGCCACTGCACCAGTAACTAACATGTGCAAGAACTGATCTCCTCAAGAACTTGAGTACACATATGCAATAGGCTCATGATACTGTATGTATCTCTGCAAGATGTATCAAGTTGAAAACATTACGGTAACATAGACTCTTACCTGATCATTTCTCAGGAGAGTAGGCCAAATTGCCACATTCATCTGCTATTTCGAGAACAGCAATTTACGATTTGTTTGTTCACAGAATTTGGTAGGCCTACCTGTGGAATAAATAATAGTGAAAGTTAATTAATATGTCAAGTAGAATATCACCTGTACACTGCGTCTAATATCAATTCAAAACTAGGCTACCGGTACGATATATTTTTCACAGGCACTACAGAAACAAGTTTTCACTTAAACTCTTAAAATAAGCGTACTTACTTGGCGTAGCAGAAGAAGAACTGTTCACTTCTCATTACCAAGAAGACGATTTGATGAAAGAAGGATGAGAAAGAACACAACATTAGCTTATTATAAAATATTAATATACGGCCAATATTGTTTACACCAAACACGACATAAACAGAGCGTCCATGTTGGTCAATGCCGCCAACCCAGTAGAAATAATGTTTATTTAATGATAAGTGACGTAATTATCGTCGGTGAGCAAGATAATTGCAAGGAACTGTCAATTAGGAATTATGTGTATATTTATTGACTAAATATAGGGATATATTTGCAATTCAATTAAAACGTGTATCATGCATATGTTGGCAAGACGATATACAGCGCTTAATCCGCTCCTTACGTCTGGCCGCGCTACTACACCGATGGTACCAAATAATCCCTATCTGGTTGACACCCCCTCAACGAAGTGTGAATGGGTTCATTAAAACAATACAGGACACAGAGACTGGAATATCACTATAACCAAAGTAAATAATTATTGTACCAGTCATTATTTTACTTGGGTAAGCAATGCTTACCTTACATCCATGGAATACACGCGCCTGAACATCAGTAATGTTGATTTTAAGTTTTTGTGTGAGGAACTACTGATGATGAATCAACAATCCAAAATGTAATATAATACAACATCTGGGAAGAATGCATCCTTGTGTGTTCCAGAACACGACTACTCAAACCTGTGTCAGTTGTGCGAGGACCCGGACAAGTGTAACTACCCTGACAAGTTCTCTGGCTATGATGGAGCTCTACGCTGTCTGTCGGACAACGGAGGTCAAGTGGCGTGGACCAAGACCTACTACGTCAAGAAACACTTTGGAGTGAGTCCCACTATCATTAAAACTTAAGAGTAACTAATAATAATAATATCTTATGGCCTCGGGTGCCGGTTGCAAGCTTTGTTAATTGACACCCAGAGGGTAGCTTGCGTGTCGAATTTAATGCTCTTGGAGTGCTATGAATGTCAAGGAGGTTAGATAGCCTATCTAAGCTCCTTGGCGCTATACCGCTTTCTAGTAGAGAAATGAGGAACTTCGTGTTGGCGGAAAATCCCGAGATTAATTTTGCCATTATGAACTCGGCCTACTGAATTCAAATGGGTTCTTTAACATGCCAACAACGTATGACATGAGTATCGTGATTTTTGTCGCCTTTCAAAAATCACTTGCCGCGGCCAGGAGCGAACCTGCAATCTTGGGGTTGGTAGTCCGACACTATAACCACACACCCACCGTGGCAAGCAAGAGTAACTAATCCTCCCTTTTCATAACTTTTCACAAGGTAGATTATTGAAAATATATTATTTATAATTCACATACCTTTCTGGGAGTCATACAAGTTGATTTCAATTTGAATTGCTACTGCTGCACCGGATTTTTTTTTTTACGTAAATAAAGCATTTTTGATCGTGTTCATTTCACTATCGGCGCCATGTTACATTCACGTCAGACAGTACGTCATACCCCATGCGACACGTTGCCAACATGTCCGATACAAAATTCACCACCCCACACGTGAATAATGAAATACAGTGAGATTCTTTTGCTGGAGTGGGGCCAGCGACGGGCTGCCGGGCGCGTGAGCCTTCCGTCAGCCAACCGAGCTCGGGCCGCGGATAGCGCGCAGGAGAGATAACCAGGGTCATTAAAGTCATTAAGTCACTAAACTTTCATCAACGAGGATGTGAAGTGTCAGTGCACAGATAAGAAGGTAACATAAACAACAGCTTCTTGCAAGATTTAATTAAAGAAGCACTCATGTTTCTTTTTATTTCTTGGGAATCTGGATGACCTCACGTCACCAGTTAAAGGTTTGAACTTACCTTTTCACAGAAGATGCTGAAAATGTTCTCCTTCAGCTGACAGGCAGTAACTTTGGAAGCTACATCGTTACATTATGTAGCTACTCCTGTACCCACCTGCGTGTTTACTGTTATTAGCCCTTTTGATGTTTAATTGTGGGGTAATTTAACATACAAAGTGTACAGATCAATTACCCGTACTCGAGTGGAGCTGGAGAACAATATACGGCAGCAGATATCCCTAACAACAGCAGGGAATTACAACGTGTAAACGCTAATTTATTTACACAATACAACCCGCCTGTCTGTCAGCTGAAGGAAAACATTTTCAGCATCTTCTGTGAAAAGGTAAGTATTTTAATCATGATTTGCTGGAGAATTTACGATTAATGAATGTACTATGTTACGGGTTTCGCCTGCGCGCTATCCGCGGACCGAGCTCGGTTGGCTGGCGGGAGGCACGCGCGCCCGTTGCTGGCCCCACTCCAGCAAAAGAATCACCATGTAAAAGGCAAAACCATTGGTCTGGATTATGACTACCCCCACTGTGCGTGACAAAAACCAGGGGTGTTATATGTTAGCTCGCTACCTAACCATTATTGGTCCAGGCAAAAACCGCCGGATGCGATATAGCACCGAATGCGTGTGGTTGGCATTATTGACTCCTTGACAAAGATGGCTGTCAGAGCTGCAATTTCAACTATATAAGTCGTGATCCTATTTGGGACGGCTGGGTAAACATCTAATATTACATCTTCTCCAGATATTCTCCCGACTATTACTTCAGGTAATTTGCTTCATTTCAGTGACTTAGAATTTTTATAGAAAGGATTAAGTTCTCTTAAGCGCCAGCCCGTTATCTTCATCGACACTCGACTGTAGAAAACAAGTCTTTGGTGAGGCCAGGGCAAAAGTCATTGTGAACTGAAGCTGTTCTGTAGATGTACATTATGCGTATGCGAGACAGAATGAACAAGCGAAAAAGCGTCATGGTACTCCCTTCAATAAATTCATAATGGGACCGGAATATGAACTAAATAGTATCTCAATAAGCAGCTTGACAATAACCTCACATTCAATTTTCCGAAAATTTACCCAAACATCTCGTACAGTACTATCGGTAATAATTGGTCGAACCACCAAAGCTCACAAAAGTTAGCGGCTATCAGCCCATCTGAAAGGGAAATAACAGCAGTGGAGAAGAGGTGTTATCATAAGCTTGCATCTCACTGGAAAGGAGTCAATATGTGATGTATACATCGAGAAAACTAGATTGTAGGAAAGTTGTTGGGATTTGGTGGTTTATTTATTTAGCGTATGGCATTGCACATAAAACACAATAATAATAATAATAATAATAATAATAATAATAATAATAATAATAATAAGGCAATAGTAACACACTGCAGGATCGTAGAAATGTGATGAATATTTTACAGACAGAATTAATGAAATGGGAAGATAGTGATCCAAATTCAAGGAGTATTATTCCCAAGCTAAGATTTAAAAATAATAGCAGACATATAATTGAGGATGTAAATAATTGCTTGGCAGCTTTCTTAGAAACAGTAGATAATCTTACGGACTTCCATTTGCTCATATACTGCGCAGCTGTTACTGTGTTATCACTCCATAACCAGGTGCCCAGCAACCAAAACTTCAGTCCTCGTACAGAAAGAATACCTCCATGGGAACGACGAATCAATAATAAAATAATGTCGTTGCGTAATGTAATAGGTCTGCTCACACAATATGCTTCAGATAATAGAACTCGAAAGATCACTTCAAAAATCATGAGGATAATTCCGAACATAAAAAACAAAGGGAAGCAAGAAATCCTGAATATCATGGACGACTACAAGCAAAAACTGGCAGTACAAGCAGCAAAACTCAAGAGATACAAAGAAAGTTATCAGAGAAGAACACAAAATTATCTCTTCAGAGCTAATGAGAAAACTTTCTACGCGAATCTTGATGGCAGCCGTGAACCAACAATCTCTAAAACACCGAATGAGGAGGAAATAAGCAACTTTTAGCGTAATGTGTGGTCAAACCCGGTGCAGCATAAAGAAGATGCAGAATGGATCCATAAAATCAACGAGAAGCACTCACGCATTAATCAAACGCAAGAGTTAGTCATTAATGAACAGGACATCCAAATAGCCATCAGCAAAACACACAGCTGGAAATCTCCGGGACCAGACAAAATTCAGAACTATTGGTACAAAATATTTACCAGCACACACAGAAAGTTAGCTGATCTTGTAACTCAGGTAATCTATGATCCCGAAGAGTTCCCACACTTTCTCACAGAGGGACGAACCTACATATTGCCTAAGAGTGCTGACTCAGCTAATCCAGCAAACTACAGACCAATAACCTGTTTGCCGACGCTCTACAAGATCATCACATCGGTCATCACAAATGTAATTTATGGTCACATGTACCAGCATAGCATCTTGACAGAGGAGCAAAAGGGTTGTAAGAGAGGCGGCCAAGGCTGCAAGGAACAGCTCACCATTGACAGTGTGATTATACACCAAGCACAGAAGCAACAACGTAACCTCTTCTTGGCTTATATCGACTATAGAAAAGCATTCGACACGGTGCCCCACAGCTGGCTCATCCATACCCTTGAGATATACCGGGTAAACAAGACACTCATCAACTTCCTTGCTATCAATATGCAATTTTGGCGTACCAAAATCATCTTGAAATCTAACATCACTACCACTGAAACAGAGGTCATACCCATCAAACGTGGTATATTTCAAGGTGATGCCTTAAGTGCACTGTGTTTTTTTTTTATGTCTCAACCCTTTATCAGAGATTCTAAAGATGAACAACTACGGATACCAAATAAAAGAAAATAAACAAAATCTTCTCAAAGTAAATCACCTCTTTTATATGGATGACATAAAATTGTATGCAGCAAATAGGAACCAACTGACATCACTCATCAATATAACAGATAACATTTCGAAGGACATTTGCATGGAGTTTGGGACTGGCAAATGCAAAATCAACAGCATCAACAAAGGACAGTGGTGTAGAACAGAGGGAATAAGCATAACAGCTGATGAGCGAATAGACAGCATGGGGAAAGATGAAACATATAAATATCTAGGATTTGAGCAAGTAGTTGGAATCGACAGTAAATCTGAGAAGGAGAAACTCTACCAGAAATTTAATCATAGACTTCGACTTCTGCTGAAAACCAAGCTTAGTGCTCATAACCTAACAAAAGCTATCAATTCATATGCTATATCTGTGCTGATGTATTCGTTTGGTGTTTTAAAATGGTCTCAAACAGACCTAGAGAACATTAACCGCACAATAAGAACTATGCTTACGAAACACAGAATGTTGCATCCCAATGCTTGTATAGAGAGAGTAACAACACCCAGAAATGAAGGAGGCAGAGGTATTCTTGATGCTATAACTCTGCACAATCAACAAGTTATACATCTAAGGAATTACTTTCATTCTCGGAAAGATACCAGTGTTTTACATCGAGCGGTAGCACAAGCTGACTTCAACCACACTCCTTTGAATCTCCATGAAGGAAATTTCGTCATGAAAGACAAGAACACACTGAACAGAGAGAAGGTGCAGAGATGGGCTGGAAAAGAACTTCATGGCAGATTCTACAACCAGTGCAATGACAAGAATATTGACAAACAGCTTTCGAACACATGGTTGTCAAGGGGAGAGCTGTTTCCAGAAACTGAGGGATTTAACCAGGCGATACAAGACAAAGTTATCACCACAAAAAGTTATAGGAAACACATACTGAAAGATCAGACTGTTATAGATGACGAATGTAGGAAGTGCAATACCGGTCCAGAAACCATAGAGCATATTACCAGCAGCTGCAGAATTCTAGCGCCAACATCTTACACTGAGAGGCATAACGATGTTGCCAAAGTCATTCATCAAGAACTCGCCCTAACCCGATCTCTCATGCACGACAGGACGCCTTATTACAAATACTCTCCAGAAAGTGTGATGGAAAACGAAGATTACAAGCTGTATTGGGATCGCACTATTCAAACAGACAAAACAACTCCTCATAATAGACCAGACATAACTTTAACTGATAAGAAGAACCATCACACGTACTTGATTGACATATCTGTTCCGAATGACCATAATATCCACTATAAATACAGAGAAAAGATTGAAAAATATACTCCTCTAGCTATGGAGGTTGCTAGAATCTGGAGACAAAAAAATGTGACGATTCTTCCTTTCCTCCTTTCTCCCACTGGCCTGACACCTAAATCCTTTTCAGTAAATCTAGCTACACTAAATCTTCCCATTTTCACCCATACTATTGCACAAAAGGCTGCAATTATGAAAACCTGCAGCATCGTTAGAGGGTTTTTGAATACACATTAGGATTTTTCTTTGGACCCTCTTGTGAAAACGAGACGTGGAAGATAAGAAGAGAAGACAAAATTAACTGTCAAACATCTATGCTATTCGAAAATGTATGCAATAGGCTTAAGTGTTACTTGACTCATTTTCTTGTACGTAATGTACCGATATGAGTCATGGTACCGACTGTAAGTTGAGTAAATAAAGAGATAATAATAATAATAATAATAATAAATCAGTACTTTTTTTAAAGAATTTAAGGGCTACTCTCAGTTGTAGTCGATAAAACATCACGATCTTGCAATTTTTGGCAATTTGTTAAGTCCGGTCATTGTTTGTGTTCGAATCATTAACTTTCAGCCTTTTCGATGCCTGGGTGGATGTTAAATAGTTCGTTATCTTCTTCATCCTTCAAAACTAACCACACGCACAAAAAAAACTCCAAACAATAGCCTGCGTAATCATAAGAACGGAGTGCCATGTTGTCAACCGAAAGAAACTGATTCGGTAGATCGATTTAAATCGAAGATTACTCGAAATCTCCTCCGGCTGTTGTGAACAGCGCGTTGACGCCAGCTGGCTGGTTCCTCAGTTTAGGGGCTGCGACAACGCGGTCATGTAGCCCCGTGTACTTTGGGTGTGTGTAGAATCTGTCTGATAACCGGTGTTAATTGTGATGGCTGTGTTATATGTTCTTAATTCAAGCAAGGACTGCAGACATTCAATTTTCAAGTAGTTTCTACTTTTTCTACCAAACGCCGTCAATGACAACTAGTGATGAACTTGGTTACTATATGCCACCACAGTCGGCTCCTGGTCACGAACGTTGGAACCTAAGAGCGTTATTCAAATCTAACGAAGGTTCTGATCAACGAACTTTCATGTCGGAAGTTATATTTGCAGAACTAGATACAAATATTTTTTCTTAAACAGTTTTCAAATGTTTAAGGGGCACGCGTACCCCCGCGTTTCCACTGAAAAAAAAAAGCACCGATAATAATAATAATAATAATAATAATATCGTGTGGCCTCGGGTGCCTGGTGCAAGCTTTGTTAATTGACACCCAGAGGGTAGCTTGCATGTCGAATTTCGTCGTTCCTTTGAACGCTATGAAAGTCAAGGAGGTTAGATATCTAAACTCCTTGACACTACAGCGCTTTCAAGTAGAGAATGGAGGAACTTTGTGTTGGCAGAAAATCCCGAGATTAATTTTGCCATTGAACACGGCCTACTGAATTCAAATGGGTTCTTTAACATGCCAACAACGTATGACATGAGTATCGTGATTGTTGTCGCCTTCAAAAATCACTTACCATGGCCAGGGGCGAACCTGCATCTTGGGGTTGGTAGTCCGACACTGTAACCACTCACCCACCGTGGCAAGCATAATAATAATAATAAAAAGTACATACAGCACAAGCACAGATATCGACCTTATTATAACGTTATGTCCAGTCTATTTATCCAGTCCAGGCTCGACGGTGTTACACTGAAAAATTCGTTAGGGTCACCTAACTATGCTCTTATTTTGCAACCTTCCACAATATGGGATTTTAATATTGCTCTTTAATGCCTTAATCAGATCACAACTAGAATATGCTTCAGTTATATGGAATCCATACACATTGAAACATAATAAGCTTATGGAGAACATCCAAAAGAAATTCTTAAAATATGTATGTTACAAAAGATTTGGCTATTATCCCTCTTACGAATCGTACACATTTATATTACAGTCCTTCAATGTCAGAAAACTATCTCACAGGCGAAATTGGCAGGGCCTGCTTTTCCTCTATAAAATAGTCTATATATATAAAAATCAATCCTCCGTGATAGTTTGTCCGTCTGTCTGTGGGTGTGTATGTCTCTTATGCGTTCATATACCATTCATCCGATTGCGATGAAACTTGGGTGAGATGTTGAATACACTCCAAGGAAGGTTTCTGACTTAGTAAATCCATTTCACAGTAGATAGCGCACCAGTAGATTCAACAAATGAGCGACGACACGCAAAGCGTTTCAACAAAGTCCCGTATGCATTCATATACCATTCGTCCGATAGCTATGAAACTTGAGTAAAATCTTGTGTACACTTCAGGGAAATGTTCTGGCTCAGTAAATCCACTTTACAATAGGCAGCGCACGAGTAGATTCAACAAATGAGCTACGACGCGCGAAGCATTCCAACAAAGTCACGTATGCATTCATATATCATTCGTCCGATAGCGATGAAACTAGGCTGAGATGTGTGCACTCCAGGGAAGGTTTCTGGCTTAGTAAATCCCTTTAAAAATAGGTAGAGCACGAGTAGAATCAACAAATGAGCGACGACACGCGAAGCGTTTCAACAAAGTCCCGTATGCGTTCATATACCATTCATCCGATAGCGATGACACTTGGGTGAGATGTTGTGTACACTCCAGGGAAGGTTTCTGGCTTAGTACATCCATTTTACAATAGGTAGCGCACCAGTAGATTCAACAAATGAGCGATGACACGCGAAGCGTTTCAACAAAGCCTCGTATAAGGTCATATACCATTCGTCTGATAGTGATAAATGTTTGGTGAATTGTTGTGTACACTCCAGGAAAGTTTCTGGCTTAGTAAATCCATTTTACAATACGAAGCGCACGTTTAGATTCAACAAATGAGAGACTACGCGCGAAGCGTTTCGACAACATCCCGTATACGTTCACATACCATTCATCCGATTGCGATGAAACTTGGGTGAGATGTTGTGTACACTCCAGGGAAGGTTTCTGGCTGAGTACATCCATATTACAATACGTAGCGCAAAAGTAGAATCAACAAATGAGCGACGACACGCGAAGCGTTTCAACCAAGTCCCGTATGCATACATATAACTTACCATTCGTCCGATAGCTATGAAACTTGGGTGAGATTTTGTGTACACTTCATGGAAGGTTTCTGGCTTAGTAAATCCACTATACAATAGGCAGGGCACAAGTAGATTTAACAAATGAGGGACGACACACGAGTAGATTCGACAAATGAATGACGACACGCGGAGTGTTTCAATACAGTCCCCTATGTCTTCATATCCCATTAGCGTTTCAACAAAGTCCCGTATAAGGTCATATACCATTCTGCCGTTAGCGGTGAAACTTGGGTGAAATATGGTCGTCACTCCAAGGAAGGTTTCTGGCTTAGTAAATACATTTCACAGTAGGTAGCACACGAGTAGATTCGACAAATGAACGACGACACGCGGAGCGTTTCAATACAGTCCCCTATGTCTTCATATCCCATTAGTCCGATAGCGATGAAACTTGGGTGAGATGTTGTGGACACTTACGTGACGGTTTCTAACTTAATAAATACATTTTACAGTAGGTAGTGCACGAGTAGATTCAACAAATGAGTGACGGGGCGCGAATCGTTTAAACAAAATCCGGTATGCGTTCATATACTATGCATCCGATTGCGATGAAACATTGATCAGTTATTGTCACGCCAGGGAAGGGTTTCGACTTAGTAAATCCATTTCACAATAAATTGCGCAAGAGTAGATGCAACAAATGGGTGACGACGCGCGAAGCGTTTCAACAAAATCCCCTATTGCGTTCATATAACCTTCTTGGATTGCGATGAAACCTTGATGAGTTATTGTGTACACGCCGGGGAAGGGCTTCGACTTAGTAATACATTTCACAATAGGTAGCGCACGAGTAGATTCAACAAATGAGTGACAGCGCACGAATCGTTTAAACAAAACCCCGTATACGTGCATATACCATTCATCCGATTGCGATGAAACATTGATGAGTTATTGTGTACACGCCAGGGAAGGGTTTCGACTTAGTAAATCCATTTCACAATAGGTAGCGCACGAGTATATGCAACAAATGGGTGACGACGCGCGAAGCGTTTCAACAAAATCCCCTATGCGTTCATATAACCTTCTTCGATTGTGATGAAACCTTGATGAGTTATTGTGTACACGCCAGGGTAGGGTTTTGACTTAGGAAATCCATTTCTCAATAGGTAGCGTACGAGTAGAATCAACAAATGAGTGACAGCGCACGAATCGTTCAAACAAAATCCCGTATACGTTCATATGCCATTCATCCGATTGCGATGAAACTTTTGAAAGTTGTTGTGCACGCTCCCACGAATGATTCTAAATTAGAAAAAACATTTTACGATAGCTTAGAGGCAGTTAACGGAAATTGAAAAACATGTTGTGTATCCAAAAGCACTCCAAGAAACAGAATTTCAACGCCAACACTTTCTCTGATTGGCATTGCAACGCATGCCGGGTACAGCTTTAAACAATAAAATTTACGACGCTAAAATTCGAGAGAGAATTACGTTATATGTCCCAGCTGTGAAACCTAGTAGATTCCGAAACATTTTCTTTATTCCGAGAGTGCACACAGACAACCATAAAAACTCGCCGATTAACAGAATTTTATCCCACTATAATAAAGTTCATCATCTTGACTTAGATATGTTCAGTATGTCAGAAAACCAGTTTGCAGCGTCCTGTGATAAACTGCAAGATGTCTTGTAATATATTGTACCTTATTCAGCCCATTTCCTTCTCATACCTAACCCTTATTTTCTTCTTATTATGTATAACGTGTATCTCTATCTATATCTTCTCTTTATGTATCTTTTCTATTTATATTTATATATTGTTGTATATTATCTAATTCGTATGTCTATGGGGCCATGATGGGACGCAGTTGCGATGTGGTGCAACATATTTGTTTTTATAATTGGTTTTTAAGCTTTTTTATAGGGATCATCAAGTGTATTCAATGATCATTAATGTTTTTCTAGCATGTGTGCATATTGGCTTCAGGATTGATTATGTCATTTTGGAGTGCTTTAATCAATTTGTGGACTGTACTGCGATGTCTTGGATAGCTGCCATGTTGTTTACGAAGCGATGATTGAATACTGTATTTGCTTTGAAGTTCCTTGCTTCAACAGGGCCATGCCTTGATATTCCAAAGCCGCATATATAACGTCGTTGATGAAGAGCGCTCGGGCCTACACCGCTTTCTATGTCAGGCCCATGACAACCGGCACGTTAATGTGACGTGTCCGATCTTTGCACTTGACAATCAATCAAATACCATTTAAGGTTATGTGCACACCCTTTCTCCTTGAAGTAGCTGGTGATTCCTACTTTTTGTATTATCTTTTGTATTGATAGCAAATTTTAAATGAAGCTTTTTTTTAATAGATATCCTTTTTGTATTAAGTCAACGGGATAAGGAGTCTCCCCTATATTTGGCCAACGGTCACTTATAGTTGATGGTTGTGCTGTTAGGGGTTAGGGCACTTTCTATGTCCTTGGAAGGGGAAACCGTTCCTAAAGGCAGAAGATCCTACAGAAGGTCAATGGCATAGAACCTGGACCCCAGGCTGGGGTAAGTGTAGATGGGGCACTTTAAGCTGCAGCGAAAGCAACCTGTCTAGAAGAAGGCACTTTTATAACAAACCTGGTGGTCCAGAAACCGTAGGTGGCAACCCCACCACTGGACTCGAGCTCATCAGGCTGATATCCTGATAGTTTTAAATTACACTCATCAAAGAAAGAAATAAAGGAAAATACAGGAATGATCTTAAGGTTGACGACAAAGGCTTTTTTAAAGGACTGATTGGTTTTCGAATTGGTACATGGAATGTTAGGTCAATCATGACAGGAGGAATGAAGCAGCTGGAATCAGTGCTGGGTAATTACGGGTGTATACTAACAACAGTCCAAGAGACAAGACTACCGAAAGGGATCATGAATGTTGGAAATCAATATATGATGTTTAATAGTAACGAAGATCGACCTGAATGGACTTCGAGAGTTGGAATTGTTGTACATAATAAGATATCTTCTGCTGTAAGTAAGTGGCTGCCCATAAATGATCGAATTTGTGCACTGATCTTGAAAGCATCCCTATATAAGATATGTGTTGTAAATTGTCATGCACCATCAGAAGATGCGGAGGAGGAGGAGGTGAAAAACAACGTTTATGCAGAATTGGAATCTACTGTAGATCATTTACCAAAACATGCTATTCATCTCATACTGGGTGACTTTAATGCACAAGTTGGACGTGAAGACGAATATCGTCCAACCATCGGACCAGATAGTCTCCATGTCATTAGCAATGAAAATGGTATCAAAATGATCACATTTGCATATGACAGAAGAATGGTCATCAGCAGCACATATTTTCCACGTAAAGAAATACATAAAGCAACATGGATATCACCAGGTGGAGATACGAGGAATCAGATTGATCACATAATAGTAGATGGTACACACCGTGGGTGTGTTGAACAAGTACGAACATTCCGTGGAGCGGATATGAATTCAGATCATCTTCTAGTAGTAATGAAATTGTGCCTCAAGCTGTCTACCAAATGGCGAAAGCGAAAGCAAGAAATGGTCATCCCGGACAAAGATAAATTGGCCCTTACGTCTGTGAGGGAAGAATATCAAGATAGAATCAAGGAGTGCCTATCTACATCAAATACATCAGAAGATGTGGAAGGGCAGTGGTCTGTTTTGCGGAGGGCAGTTCTACAAAGTGCAAATGAAGTTTTGGGACAGCGACCAAAAACCAAAAACAAACCCTGGTTTGATTATGAGTGTCAAGTCGCAGTGAAAAACAGAACAATAAAAGATTGCAATGGGTGAAATATCCATCGGAAGATAATAATGCAGCGTATATGGAAGTGAGACGTATGACATATCGACTCATCCGACAGAAAAAACGGGATCATGGTAAGGCACTACTGACAGCAATAGAGGAATCCAAGAAAGCATCGAGATCCTTCTTTAGAATGGTTAACCCTGCGAGGGGAATCTACAAGCAACATACAGTAATACTAAAGGACGAAGATGGAGAAATTGTACCTCCTGAAGAACAGGCAGATCTATTTGGAAAACATTTTGATCAGTTACTAAATGTTCATGTTGAGATGGATGCTATAAATGCACAGGTGCCAATGATGACGGCGGAAATGCAAGTACCTGAGCCAACTATTGATGAGATAAGACATATTGTGGAATCTCTAAAGCACAACAAAGTTCCGGGAGGAAGTGGAATTACTGCCGAGTTGATTAGGTATGGTGGAGCAGTGTTAATGAAAAAACTGCAACAATTAATTGTTAATATTTGGAGGAAAGAAGTTATTCCAAGTGAGTGGAAAAGAGCCGTGATATGCCCCATTTTTAAGAAAGGTGATGCCACACAACCTTCTAACTACCGAGGGATTGCCTTACTTGAGATAGGATATAAAAATATTACCTCAATGCTTATGAATCGACTTAGGCCATTTTTGGGAGACATTATAGGCTCATACCAATGTGGTTTTGTATCTGGTCGGTCTACTATCGACCACATCTTTACATTGAGGCAACTCATGGAGAAATTCTAAGAATTTGACAAGGAATTGCATTTAATCTTTATTGATTTTCGTCAGGCCTATGACAGTATAAACCGTATAGTATTATGGACGGCTATGCACGAGATGGGCATTCCAGTGAAGTACATAAGGTTGATCAAGACCTGTTACTCTGACTCTAGATGCCAGGTGCGGTTTGCAAATCAAGAATCAGAATCCTTTAGCGTTCAAAGTGGACTAAGACAAGGAGATCCTCTAGCCCCAGTCCTTTTCAATATAGCATTGGAAAAGATTAAACGTGGAACTGGTTGGAATAGGGAAATGGAGATGGTCGGATCCGACATAATTCTTGCATTTGCTGATGATGTGGTGATCATGGGGAACACTTTGGATCAGTTAACGACTGATACATCAAGATTCCTACTGGAAGCAATGAAAATGGGGTTCGTGGTTAATGAATCGAAAACAAAATACATGATTATATCACGTCGACAGAATATTCCGATCGCTATCGACGTTGGAATGCACAAATTTGAGACAGTTGAATCATTCAAATATTTAGGATCAATATTGTCAAACAAAAGTGAAATAGAAAAGGAAATAAGACAAAGAATCACCAACGCTACTCATGTTTCCTATAGCATGAATCGAATTTTCACGTCACGTCTAATATCTCAGGAAAACAAGATCCACCTATACATGACCCTAGTACGACCTGTTTTAATGTATGGTTGTGAAACGTGGGCGACTCCAAGAACTTTTGAAGAACGTATATGTGCATTTGAAAGAAAAATGCTGCGGAAAATCTATGGCCCAAAATACTGCCCAGAAACTGACAGTTGGGAAAGACGGAGTAAAGAGGAGTTATATCGACGTTATAAAAAGACAGACATCAGTAGAGAGATAGAGAGAAGACGATTACAATAGTTAGGACACATTATCAGAGCAGAAGGTACTCTCCCGAACCGTGTGTTCAATTTTCAGCCAACGGGTAAACGTCCAAGAGGTCGACCAAGAACGAGATGGAAAGATCGAGTTATGCTGGCACTGAACCAGGTAGATCCAGATGCAAGTATGGAAGATGCCAGGGATAGAAATCGTTGGTCTAATATATGCAACCATTATTTGAGAAGCTGAAATCATTCTTCCTGTTATGAAGTACAATGTTATGTTATGCTTGCTATTTATATTGTAATCAAGAATTGTATACCCTTGTTTTTCTGCTATGGGTCTTAATGGCCTGTCACATGCAATAAATGATGATGATGATGATGATGATTATCTAATTCTAGTAGTGAGCAATGAAATTGGGGCTTCCTGTAATGTTCACAAAATAAATAAATAAATAAATAAATAAATAAACGTGCCTGATGATCTGACATGATGCACCACAATCACAGCCAGGGTCTGGCCGCTTCCCCCATTTGTGCTGGTTGTATGCATAAACTCCATGTCCTGTACGGATGCGGTTAATGGTCTTCCGTATATGTCGCGGTTGTTCAAAGCCCTTGGTTGTCTTCACAGGATCAATGAGGTCACGTACTTCGGGTGGGGCATTTCTACTCCATGTTTAACGCCATTTAGCTGTAATGCTAAAATTACTATCAGCAAGCTGTTGAGCCAGTCGCAGGGGTGGATTCCTGGACCGGAGCCGGTTTATTGCCAGAGTGGACATGTCGTCATGGATTGGAAGTGCAGGGTTGTTCATTATTTTAGAATATTCCTTCCTCAGTGCATCTTGTCTTCTTAACACCGGAGGGGCTATGTGGCTGAGTGTTGGGAGCCAGTAGAGTGGAGTAGTTCTTATACAACCGGAGATGGTTCTCATGGCTGTGTTGAGCTGAGTCCTTCTTGATGTAGGATCTGTTCATCCATCTCTTCTCTCTCTCTTTAATCGTTTAGTCGATTCCGACTCTCTGTGACCCCATGTACTAGACTACGCCAATTTCTTCTGTCCTGCACTGCCTCTCGAAGATTTTCCAAGCTGGAATTTAGTGCTTCTGTGATGCCATCCATCCATCTCATTCTTTGCCTCCCTCTTCTTCTTGTGCCTTCTATCTTCCCCAGCATTAAGGTCTTCTCTAATGAATTATGTCTTCTCATGATGTGTCCAAACTAGCTCAGTTTTTGTTTCAGGATTAAGCCCTCCAAGGAACACTGGTTTAATTTGCTGTAAAACTGACTTATTTGTTCTCTTCGCAGTCCATGGAACTCTAGAACTTTTCTCCAACACCATAATTTGAAGGAATCTATTCTACGGCATTCAGCTTTTCTTATGGTCCAGGTGTCACATCCGTACATCACAACTGGAAAAGCCATATCCCTTACTATACGGATCTTTGTTGTTAATGTTAGGTCTCTACTCCTTAAGATATCCTCCAGATTTGAAAATGCCTGTCTACTAAGTAGCAATCGTCTTTTGATTTCATGACTGCAGTCACCATCAGCAGAAATCTGTGAGCCAAGATAGTTAAAACAGAGACTATCTCCATTTTTTCTCCTCCTACTTGCCATGAATTGACAGTTGTAGTTGTCATATTTTTTGTTTTCTTGACATTCAACATTAGTCCACCCTTTGAACATTCCTCTTTCACTTTCAGTAAGAGATTTTTTAAATCTTCTTCAGTTTCAGCCATCAGGATTGTATCATCTGCATATCTCAGGTTGTTTATATTTAACCCAGCTATTTTGATTCCTGTTTCTTCTTCATCTAACCCCACATTCCTCATAATGTGTTCTGCATTCAGATTGAAAAGGTAAGGTGACAATATACAGCCTTGCCGTACTCCTTTTTGAATCTTAACCCATTTAGTTGTTCCATATATGGTTCTCACTGTAGCTTCTTGATCAGAGTATAAGTTCCGGATGAGGTTAATGATATGTTCTGGTACTGCCATGTATTTTAGTACCGTAGAGGGGGGGGGGTGACTAACAGGGTGACTTTGTGACGCATGGATATTTTTTAACATTTTGAATATCGCGCCGTAATTGTCATGGAAAAATGTCGAAGTGTAACTGCAGAGGGTGGCCGCATATGCAGAGCAAGCTATTAGCAGACTCTCGAATCTCCTGCAATTCATTTGTTTCCAGCAACAATTTTCAAATTCAAACCGTTCGTCATGTTGATTCTGGAAAGTCTGTGTACTTTGTTTTGTGGAGTGCGGTGCATTTGCAGACAGAGCAAGACAGGTCATAATTCTTGAAGATAAATATGTTCGCTACAGTATAATATAATATTAAGTGTGTATGACGCTTATTGTTGAAGTTATTCGTGAGTTTGTAAAGAGTCGACGGGTTGCTGGGCGACTTTGTGACAGTTCGTTCAGATGAAATTTTGTATTCATGAGACGAGGTCCTCTTCAAAATAGATCAACCCTAGCAAATTAGCAAACGCGGAATGTACCAAGTTCGAGAATTAAATAATTTTGCATTATCTGATAAGAATTTAATTTAATTTGATTAGAATACCTGTTGATAAAAAATTGTAAACTTATTGTTTATTTATCTAAAATATTGTATAAATATGTAATTACTATTATTAAATTATGTTCTAATATGTTAAAAATACATTTAATGGGGTGACTTTGTAACACTGTGTTTTCCACGTACGTTATAAGCCCAAAAATAGCCTGTAACTAAGTCACCCCGCATGCTGGGGTGACATTGTGACAAATGTTAATGCAAATTTATCTGTGGTTATGTAAGATTGAGACTTAAACAATATACTAGCAGGTGACAGAAGGATGGAGCAACCAAATTCAGTATTTAGTTTTGGGTTCAGTTGAAAAATGGTGTACTGGAAACACAAAAACCTCAAAATCTGTCACAAAGTAACCCGCCTCTACGGTACTTTCCATAACTCATTATGATCAACACAGTCTAAAGCTTTAGCATGATCAATAAAACTAAAACATACATCTTTCTGGAATTCTCTTGTCTTCTCCATTATCCATCGTACGTTGGCGATTTGATCTCTGGTCCCTCTTCCTTTACGAAATCCAGCTTGTTCTTCAGGTAGCTCTCGGTCTACATACTGGCGTAGTCTATTTTGTAGGATTTTAAGCATGACTTCGCTAGCATGTGAGATAAGTGCAATTGTTCGGTGATTCGTGCATTCTTTAGAATTTCCCTTTTTAGGAATTGGGATGAATACTGAACTTTCCCAGTCTTTTGGCCATTGTTGGGTTCTCCATATTTGCTGACATATGGAATGTAAAATTTTCACTGCACTATCTCCAACTTCTTTGAACATTTCTATTGGAATTCCATCATGTCCACTTGATTTGTTTTAGCAATATTCTCTAGGGCCCATTTGACTTCAGTTTCCAAAATATCTGGTTCTGTTTCGAAGGCCACATGAACGTCATTATCCATAATACACGGTTCCTTCTTATACAGATCTTCTACATATTCCATCCATCTTTCCTTAATGTCCTCTGCTTCTGTTAGATCTTTGCCATTTTTATCTTTTACCATCCCAAATTTTCCTTTGATATCCCTAATTTTCTTATAAAGATCCCTCGTCTTTCCCATGCTGTTATTTTCCTCAACTTCCTTACATTGATTAGTTATAAAAATATTCTTATCTCTTCTAGCTAATCTTCTAAACTCTGCATTAAACTCAAACATTGCTGGTCTATCCCCTTTAACTTTTGCATTCCTTCGTTCTTCTGCAATTTGCAGTGCCTCACCCGATAACCATTTGGCCTTCTTCTTATTCTTTTCCTTGGGAATGTATTTTTCTACTGCCTCCTTAACAGCAGCAGATACTTCTGTCCACAACTCTTCAGGGGTTTTGTATTCAATCTGCAATGTATTAAATCTGTTCATGACTTCTACTGTATAATCACAAGGAATTCTTCCCAGTTCAAATCTGTATGATGAGGCAGTTTTAGCCATTTTCCTCAACTTCAACCGGAATTTGGCAATTAATAATTCATTGTCTGACCCGCAGTCAACGCCTGGTCTTGTTGTAGTAGATTGAATAGCACTTTTCCACCTACTATTGCAAATTATGTAATCAATTTGATTCCGATATTGGCCATCTGGTGAAGTCCAAGTGTATAGACGTCTTTTGGGTACCTGGAATAGTGTGTTGGTAATAAGAAGTGAATTATCTAGGCAGAATTCTAGGAGTCTCTGTCCTGCTTCATTTGTTGTACCAAGACCAAATTGTCCTGTTACACCATCTACTATTTGATTTCCCACTTTAGCATTCCAATCTCCAACTATGAAAACGACATCCTTGTTTGGTGTCGACCGTAGTAGTTCTAGCAAATCTTCATAACATTGGTCAGCTACATCCTCTTCAGCATCAATGGACGGTGCATAAACTTGAATGACTGTAACATTGAGAGGTTGAACTTGAAATCTGATGGATATCATTCTATCATTTTTATAGTTGCAACCCATCGCAGTTTTACCTACACCGTTACTTACTATGAAGGCTACTCCATTACTTTTGTTGTAGTCTTGTCCAGAAAAGTATACTGTGTATTCATCCGAAATAAACTCTCCCATTCCAGACCACCTCATTTCACTTATTCCCAATATGTCGATGCCGATTCTCTCCATTTCTCTTTTGACTACATCTAGTTTTCCTTGATACATGGATCTCACATTCCATGTTAATAAACAGTTCTGTTCCTTGCAGCATTGTACTCTTCTTAAAGCCCCTCTCAACCTAGTTCCCCCCGGAGATCCGAACGGGGAACTTCAAACTCCGGAACATGGTGGTTAAACGTTATTTTTAGCAATGTCAATTGAGAGGATTGTTTATTATCTTCCACAGATCGCCCTGGGTTCCATGCCGCCCTACAGGGTTACCAACAACACGGGCTACAACCCTGACGACTATGCCTACCTGTGTCCTGACGGCACCAAGAAGCCCATCAGTAAAAGGGCGTGTCGCTGGGCCGCACGGCCCTGGCAGGGGTTTCTCGCCAATGCTGACATCACCAGGTCCGCTTTTTTAATATTTTTATGTATCTCTTTATTTGCTTGGGGGCAGATGATCTCGCTCTTTCGCCCCTTAAAACAACAATAACTAACTTATTATTTTCTTGGTTGGTTTCTGAATCATAGAATACAACATGTGAAGGAATATAAGTACCGGTATTTGGGAAGCTTGATAACGTATGATGGAACCAGCAAACGAGAAATTCGGAGTAGAATTTTTCAGGCAAAGAACGCCTTTTATAAAAGGAAGAAACTCTTCACATCCAGAAGTATAGACCTAAAAATAAGGAAAAGACTGTTGAAGACGTACGTGTGGAGTGTGGCTTTGTATGGTAGTGAGACCTGGACAATAAGGAAGTTGATGGCCTTTGAGGCTTAATGCTGGGGAAGAATGCTTAAGACCAGTTGCATACAACATATCACAAATGAAGAGGTATTCAGAAGAGTAGGAGAGAGTAGAAGCTTTATGAAGAGTCTGAAAACAAGACGAGCGAATATGTTGGGACATATTCTCAGCTAGCAAGGGTCATCGGAGGGACGTTGGAAGGGAAAAACACAAGAGGAAGGTCACCACTTGCATACATCACACAGTTAATGACAGACACGAACACAAAATCATATCGTGAATTGAAGAGGATGGCGGAGAATAGAGAAGATTGGCGAGTTGCTGCAAACCAGCACCAGGGCTGTTAACATGAGAGAGAGGTTGGTTTCTTGGATCGTAGGTTTGTTTGCTTGTTTGCTGTTTAATTCTTCATTTACATATTAATTAATTCTTATTTTTTATTCATTTATTAGTTTATAATCCTTTTTCTGTGGCTTCCAAGCCACATGGGAATTGTGGGAAATGAGTTAGCAGATCAAGCTGCAAAAGAGGCGGTATCACTACCACCTCGACCAATGGAGGTACCCGCTAGAGATATTCGCTCTCAGTTACGCCTACAAGTTCTGACTTTTTGAGAGAGTCAGTGGCTAGCTGACCCACTGCCCAGTAAACTGAGAGCGATCAAGGGAACTACTAGCGTGTGGCGGAGCTCTTTCCGGTCACGGAGAGAGTCCGTCATTTTGTGTAGGCTAAGGATAGGTCATACAAGATCCACCCACTCGTACCTAATGAGAAGGGAAGACCCCCCACTTTGTACCTGTGGAGCCGTATTCACCGTGGCCCACATTTTAACCGAGTGTGTGGATCTTGCTGACTTACGAAGAAACCTTGGTTTGCAGATGACACTCAAACTTATATTAGCCGATGACGCGGTGGCTGCTGATCGCGTTATCCGCTTTATAAGTGAGAGTGGGTTAGGGCCAGCAATCTAAATTCTCCAGTGAACATTGACTCAACGACTTGTTCGTTTTTGAATGATGTTTTGTTTTGCCGTCAATTTTTGTTTATATTATAAATATTAGTTTTATTTAATCTTTTGTTTGATTAATTTTCGGTCTTTTCAAATTTAGGTGTCCACCTCTAAATTTTAATTCCATTCCAAATGTGTATACCTTAATCTGTGTTAAGAGGGCAGATGACCTCGTAGTTGCGCCCCTTAAAACAACAATAACTTACTAACTTATTTGTTTATTTATTTAATTATTTTATTTGTTGACTTAATTTTATTTATACAGTAGTTTTCCTTCTATTCAAAAGTACTCTACTCCTCCACAAATTTCGGTCTCCAGCATCTTCCTCGGTTAAGCCTCTGGTAGCCATGCTTCTCTTTACACCATCCATCAATTCTTCTTTTGGTTCACCCGGTTTCCGCTTGCCTTCAGCTTGCCAATGTAACATTACATTTGGAATTCTACTATTCTGCATCCTTTTCACATGTCCAAACCACTGTAATCCTCTTTCTTCAACCACTTCTAGTAGAGCTACATTCTTTTTATCTGCATATTTTCTCTGATTCTCGTATTTTTAATATTATCCCATCTTGAACTTTTTGCCGCCCTCCTCCAATAATCCATCTCTGCTACTAATAATGTGTTTGCTTGCTGTCTGTTTAACGTCCAACTTTCTGCTCCATAAAACAAAATACTTTGTATCAATGAACTGTAAATAACTTTCTTAGTGTTGTTGAAATTGTTCTCCTTCAGCTGACAGACAGTAACTTTGGAAGTTACATTGTGCAGCTTCTCCTGCACCCCACTGCGTGTTTACTGTAATTAATTAAAGCAACGAACGAAGCCCGTTTGATGTTTTATTGTGGGGCCATTTAAATTACAAAGTGTACAGATCAATTACCCGTACTGGAGAACAATATACGGCAGCAGATATCCCTCACAAAAGAAGGGAATTACAACGTGTAAACGCTAATTTATTTACACGGTACAACGCCTGTTCTTTAATCATGATTTGCTGGTGAATATACCATTAATTAATATACCGGTACTTTGTTACGGTTTCCAAATGCGCGCTATCCGCGGTCTGAGCTCGGTTGGCTGGCGGAGGGCGCACGCACCCAGCAGCTGGTTGCCGGGCCCTCTCTACTAAAAGAATCTCCCTGTAGTATTAAAGTGCAACAGTTCTTTTGCCTTTTATTTTTATAGTGACTTCATTATTTTCTTCTTAAAAATGCATTTCAAAGAATACTAATAATTGTTAAATACTTTTGTTGTTGTTTGAGTCTTCAGTCTTTTGATTAGTTTGATGCGGCCCTCCATGCCTCCCTGTCCTGAGCTAATCGTTTCATCTCTACATAGCTACCACACCATACGTCCGAGGCAATCTGTTTAACGTATTCTAACCTTGGTCAACCCCTACAGTTCTTGTCCTCAACCCTTCCTTCCATAACTAAGCTTGCTATTCCTGGGTGTCTTAGTATGTGTCCTACCAACCTATCTCTTCTCTCCATTAGCAGTCGCCAGAAACATCTCTCCTCTCCCACTAGTCTTAATACCTCATCGTTAGTAACCCTGTCTAACCATCTGATCTTCATCATTCTCCTGTAACACCACATTTCAAACGCTTCAATTCTCCTCTTTTCTGATTCACCAACAGTCCAAGTTTCACTTCCATAGAGCGCCACGCTCCAGACAAAGGCCTTCAAAAATGACTTCCTAACACCTGAATCTATGTTCGGTGTCAACAGATTCCTTTTCTGTGGAAATGCTTTCCTTGCCTGAGCTAACCTACTTTTTATATCCTCTTTGCTTCGTCCATCACTGGTTATTTTGCTTCCTAAGTAACAGAAGTCTCCTACTTCCGTTAGTTTTTCACCTGCCAATTTGATGTCCATAGAGGATTCTGATTTATTTCGGCTGCATTCCAATATTTTTGTATATACTAGGAGTTTCTAATAACAAAACTCAGTATATAACCATTAAATCGTTATATAGAATGTATGGAAACACAACTGGGTAACAGTTCCTGGTATAATGAAATTACGTGTCTGTAGCTTACACCGTTCACGAGAAAAGCGTGTTTTATAAATTGCAACACAGTGACTTGAGGCATTCTGCCGATACGGAAGCAAGAAGTAGAACACAATTTTCACTCGCCAAATCAATACTTTACTAAAAATACTATAGGTACATGTTTCGGAAACTTGATATATTTCCTTCTTCAGCAACATATCAAGTTTCCGAAACATGTACCTATATTATTTTTTAGTAAAGTAAAGTATTGATTTGGTGAGTGAAAATTGTGTTATACTTCTTGTAAACATGGTCAATATGGAACCTGGAACGAGTGCGGTTTATACGGAAGCAAGAGCCGATAGCATGCTGAGAGGCCAGCTTCGAGTGTGTCCAATAGTGTCAGCCATGTGGAGATGTCAAGACTACGTCACTGCCTTCTCCTCTCCTCCACGTAACAAATCGGCTCAATGGCATCGCAAGCATGAGAAACTTCGCTCCGTTGTCAGACGTGCTCCGGCAATGGACATTAAATAATATGATTGAAATTCATCATCCATGTTTCTTAAGTTTATAATTTTGTGGCATTCTCTGTTCCGTAAATCCTTCCTTCTTAATTTCTAAGTGCATAAAGTCCGGAATGGTTCCGGCGATGCGCCAAGAGAGGAACTAACCAACTGGGCTCCCCACCATAGTTAAAGAATGTGTTGGGTGTTGCAGTAATGTCGAGGAAATGAACGACCTGCGGTCGCAGCTCACCGCCGCTGCCAGCAAGGGCGACGAGAGTGACACAGTCTGGTTGAAGGACGTGCTGCTGCAGTTCAAGAACAAGACTACTGTCGCTGATGCCCCCAACCCTCCCCTGTCTCCCCTCCACTACCTCGACAGAGGTGAGTAGCCCATGAAATTCTTCAAGTCTAAGAGAATGATTGGTTGGTTCCTCAGTTTAGGGGCTGCGACAACGCGGTCATGTAGCCCCGTGTACTTTGGGTGTGTGTAGAATCTGTCTGATTTATTTACTCGCATCAGGAACAAAAATATTACAGAAGAAATTATGTACAAAATGGGCAACAAAAATGACAAAACTTGAACATTTAAGGCTCTAAATAATGCATGACCAATATTTTGCCATGTCACGTCCATTTGGTGTAGCCTTCACCAGATCATCCATGGTGCACAGTATAGGACACAGAATGCACTGAAGCAGATGACCCATAGTCTGTTCTTCACCGCATTCACAAAGGACCGAGTCGCAGGATGAATGTTGGACTTGGATCTGCCAACCCCACATAGCAATCTGTTGAGAGACTTCCAAGTTGTCCAAGCCTCTGTATGTCCTGCTGGGAGCCTTTCAGATGGAGCCATCCACTGAGTAATATGAGGGCTTCTGATCAACCAAGATGTAATCCTCAAAACCTGAGGTTTGTCAGTTAGGCACTCAGTTGTGTGAAGAAAGCTTTTTCTGGACTTCAGTCGAGAGTGGGCTGGTTGAGGGCTATACAATGGATGTGCTTGAGACACATCTCTCACATTTAGCTGCAACTTCTCTTCTGATATCTGGGGGTCCAATGCCTGCTAAACAATACAGTTTATCACATGGCGTGGGTCTCAGGCAGCCAGTGATGAGTCTACACGTTTCATTTAATGCAGTATCAACCTGGGGCCTGTTCCACGAATGAACTTTGCAACTTTGCACTTTGCTCTTTTCAGTTCAGATTTTGTTCCACCATCACTTTTCAGATTTGTCTTGCAAAGCGAAAAGTGGAAAGTTAGGAATCTTTTCACTTTAGAAGACTGTTATGTTCCTTCATTGGTGCAGAAATGCAAAGTGCAAAGGAATGATTGAAAAGTTTTCAGAAATCTTTGCAAAGAGACGATTCCCATTTCAGCTGTTAATGAACAAGTCTCTACACTAATTTCTCGGCGCAGAATTTGGTTTAGTGATATAAATATGTTACTCAGGAGCTTTTGTTATCATCAAGTGAAGATAGTGATGAACAATCCAACAAGAAGACGTACAAAGACTGGATGAATTCGCATAACCTCACTTTAGTATTAACAGGTTAAAAGTTCCGCCTGATCAATACTTTTATTAATTAAGATCACTGTGTGGTCATTAGTGGGACTTGTTCCACCATGAAAAATAAAGCATTAAATAATGGAATAAATATACAGTTTGTTCATGGAATAAACATGATCGGATCATTCCTATGCAAAGACTTTTCACTTTGCAAAGAAATTGAAAAGTAATACATAGATCATGGTGGAACAGAAAGACTTTGCACTTTGCAAGAATTGAAAAGTGCAAAGTTAAAAGTGAAAAGTTGCAAAGTTCATTCGTGGAACAGGCCCCTGCTTGGTATGACACGACCTATACCACACAGGACATGCGTATTATGCTGCAGAGTAACAAGAGTGCTAAAGCAGTGGTTCTTATTGTTTGAGCTTGAGTTCCCCAGCTGGTACCAGATAACCGGTGTTAATTGTGATGACTGTATTAGTGTGTGTTATCAGTTTTAATTCAAGTAAGGACTGCAGGGAATAATTTCAAGTAGTTCCTACTTTTGCAACCAAATGCTACCGTCCACGACACATAGCTTGCGGACTCGGCTACTAATTGGCATCGCAGTCAGCACCTGGTGGAGAACGTTGGAACTAATAGAGCGTTATCAATTCTAACCTACAAATTTAGCTTCACATAAGTGTAGTTAGTGGAAGGTTATTTTTCATGCCATAAATCTATGACATGGGACCGCCGGCTTTACTTCTCCTCCGAAGGAAGGCATACTGAGGGATTTTTAACACTCTTAAAAAATCCGACGACCTTGGGCATTGATGCTCAGCATGTTACCAACTACTCCACTGAATCTGCCTAGATACAGATTAACGTATCAATTAAAATATCTATTTATATTCATCTAGCCAAAGTTTAATTGATACCAGTACTAAATTACATTGATAGTACTGCACCAGTTTTGAGTAACATGTAATCAACTTAAGCTGAAAGAGCAATGAAAATCCAACATAAACATTCAAGTATAGAGAGTTTGTTTTATATGCGACGGGGACCCTAAATGCCCGCTCGCCCGTGTTGCGCGTCCCGTCTCCCGCCACGCACTTTGCCGTTCTGCGGCGCCCGCGCGGCACTGAGTCATTGAGTATAGGAATTTGTACTTACCTAGTTCACAGCTGGTGCTCAAAATGTTCGCCATTCATTGCTACATATCGCTGGCACTTCTTTATGAAATCCCCGTGGCTCATGATCACATGATTAACGGTCTCGTTAAACTACAAGCTTCCTTTCCTTTCCTTTCTTTATGAAATTGATATTTACTTTCTGAAGTTCCTCAGCACCGATTGGCTGTATTTCAGCTGTAATAGGCCTTTAAGCTCATTTATAGTGTGAGGGTTTCTCACATACACTCCATTTTTAAGCGACCCCCACAGATAAAAGTCACATGGTGATAAGTCTGGGCTTCGCGGGGGCCGCACATTCCGACTTATAATCCTCGTACCGAAAATGCGACGCAATTCTGTCATGGATGCTTCGTCAGTGTGAGCAGTGGCAGAATCTTGTTGAAAATAAGTTGACAATCGCTCTCCGTGAGTCAGTTCGTCAAAAAGAATTGGTCAAGGATCACATTGAAGTACAAATTTAAGTACACATTCCTATACTCAATGACTCAGTGCTGCGCGACCGCCGCATTGCGGCAAAGTGACTGGCGGGAGACAGGCTCGCAACGCGGGCGAGAGGGCGATGTAGGGTCCCCGTCGCATATATAACATACTCTCTGTAGATGGTATATTGGCTTTCACGGCCAGTGAAATCACCGGCCATGAAATCCAATATACCATCTTTTTGTAAGTCTTCATAGAGAGGTTATGGCTGCTTGAGCTTTTAGTTCTCGCAGATAAGAGGCGCAGGTGTGCTTCATAAAGAGGTAGGTAGCGCGCAGTTCGCTACTCCTGTGGGGGTCCGGGCGAGGTCACGAAGAGCCCGCTGATGAGCCAGTTTGGTGTTCTAGGCGAAACCCCAGACAAGACACGGCACAAACCTAGAAGAATTGCTGAGTTTTAATAACATTCAAGGTTCATTTCGGCCATGGAAACAGAAAGTTCCTTATGACAATAGAGTGTGTCTTGCCCGCCACAATGCATATAAGTGAAAAAATGTAAAAGCTATAAAATGGACTTGGTTTCTTTCTCCACCGATCAATTCAATTAAGTTATATAAATAAATGGTTCGGAATGTTTTGTGGCCCACAGCGAACTACTCCGATGTGATCGAGCGTGGGTCCGGCCCTGGATACATGAAGGTTCGCATCTGTGTCACCTCGGAAGTAGGGCTGGCCAAGTGTCGCAACCTGCATCGCGCTGCCTTCTCGCGAAACATCAGGCCCGAGTTCGAGTGTGTCGTCGAGTCCGTCCTACACGACTGTCTCAGGAAGATACAAGATGGAGGGGCCGACATCATCAGCCTGAGTGCAGAAGAGGTGCACACAGCCGAGTTGTGAGTACTGTTGTTGTTGATTCTTTTAGGGACTTTGCGACACCGTGGTCATGTAATAACCTGTATCACTGTGATGTCTGTAATAGTGTATGTAGTTGGGTAGGAAGCGGCCGTACCCTTAAGGCAAGAAAGACCCGTCTAAGGGCGAAAATAATGAAATATTTTTTTAAAAGTTATTTACAATGTAGAGAACAGGAATTTGTAAAAGAAAGTGGAAAAAATATAATTGCCATGTTATAAGATATAAATGCCTGTGCTGCACCATGGATGACAACGCCCACTTTTACAGAGATTTATGTTTGTGCGTAACTATTATAGATAGATTTCTGATGTCACTTCTTGCCTGCTCTGTTGAGCGCAGGCTTTGTGTTGGTAACAATTGCAACTTCCTGCATTACTAGTGCTTACTAAACATCGTCATAATATTATAATCACTGTGATTTTGCACTGAATTATTGAAGAAATATTGTTTAAGGGGCGGAACAGCGAGGTAATCTGCCCCAATTATTATTATTAATAATTGAATCGTTTATTTGAAGAGGGAAACAAATCCACTTATTTGCAAACAGATAAGTTGAAATATACATTTATTTATTTAGTTTGTTTTTGTTTACATATTGTTACGTGCCACCCCCCCCCCTAGTGGCACTTTTGTTAACTGGATTACGGTGGGTAGGAAGCACAACACCAATTACTGCTTTAAAGAAATAATTAACTTTATTGTGGCCAAAAAGATACACTACTCAACAGCAAATACAAGCAATTATTACCTTACTCCAGTTTCCTCACATCGAGAATACTTCCCCTTTCACTTGTCAACAGACCACAGTTAATCCTCTCGCTAATGAGTCCGGCCCCGTACGCTCGCTGGAAATAGCTGCACTAGGTCTGTCACTCACTGTTTTGCAACTCGCCACAATTACCTCTCTCGCGCTAGGTAAGCACACTCGCTCAAAACACAGGCAGTCCCGTGTAAGCTCCTCACACCCTTCGCTGTCAAGAGAATCGGCTTCACTAGGGGTTTCGCAAGTCTCCACACTTCTGTCGCTCAGGATAAGCGCTCGCACTCGCTCGTAAAACACAACAACAACCACTGCTTGACAGGTCGCACTTATATAGCAGGCCGGTGACTCAATAAATGCTTCTAGATCCATCCAGGGTTCACGGCTTCTCGAGGTTTCCATCGCTGGCTCAGTCACGAATATTCTGGACCATCTCTTTGTCCTAGTAGCCCTGTTGCATAAGGCGCACGCAATACACGAGGCAGGACACAGCCCAGCCCTGGGGCAGTTGTGACTCATGCGGCGAGCGATGACACAAACTCACAGCCGTAACAATATTTATTTATTTGTTTTATTATTTAATTGTTCATTTATTTATTTATTTATTTATTTATTTAAAAGCAATAGGAAGTATGAGAAGCAAAATAACCAGTGATGGACGAAATGATGCAAGTTATGGGGCGGGAATGTTCTAAGAATTGTCGGAGGTAACAAAATATAATGGAAAACTTCAACCTCATTTTTCTCAGTTTAATGTTTTTCACTACTTTGGTACCATTTGTAGGCAAACTAATCAAGATAGGTTCATAATATTTTTTAAATGTATCAACATCATCATAATGAGGATATCCCTCTAAATAATTTACAAAATGAAATATAAATATTTTTCGACATAATTTTGGATTAAAATATCGTACCTTAAGAAAAAAAATCCATATTGGCAAAAGTATTTAGTTTTTGTCAATAATCCTTCTCATTATTGCAGATAATGATCCAAACAGTAATCCCTGAGAGTTTCAATTGGCTAAGCCAAACAGATTTTGAGTAAAGTGTACCAAAAGTTGGAAGACTTAACATGGGCGAGTTAGGCAGGTCTTTCTTACCATAAGTTAAGTACCATCCCGGAATTTGCCTGGAGTAGAAGTGGGGAAACCACGTATAAACACTTCCAGGACGGCTGAGGGAGGAAAAGAACCCGCCTCTACACAATTTTGTCTCACGAGGCTCAGTGTACACCGTTCCAGCTCTCAGACCAGAATTAAATTTCTTGACTGAGCTGGGAATCCTCGGTGACAGCCAAGAATGATACACAACGAGGTGGAGGAGTATTGTTCTTAGGTCTGTCTTGCATTGTTTTATTTATGTACCCATTGTCGACGGCTTCATGGAGTAAAGGAAGGCAGTTTAGGATAACTTCTAGGTCATCTCCCCTTCACCAAATTGCTGTAGATGTTCCACCATTCAAAATGGCGAAATGCCTGGTCTTCATTCATATTTCATTTAACCTTGCAGCGCTCGCGCAGTATTTTACATCATAGAAGGTCGCGCGGCGTCTGGGAGACGCCATTTCTTTTCAGAGGCATTTCTGCTATACCAAGTTGTGATTAACAATTTAAATTAATTTCAGGACATTTTGAAAAAAAAAAACAATTAATCTTCTATATTGATATTAAAGCAACTAACGAAGCACATTTATAATTTATTGAATAAGATATGAATATAATACCATCAAAGAATAATTCCCAGCATTCTTTTGGAGTCTTAGCTAGCTTCGCAACACCCTTCACACCAGGTAAATGTGTGACGATATTTTGTCGCCGGATTCGAACATTTCTAGGAGGTTTAGCCTTACGCCACTTAGAAACTTTATATCGCCCTACGAATCAATCACTATCACTTACATTTTCCTCTGCTTCATAACTACTGTCTACGTCTTGTTCCGTGTCAGTACTTTCTGTCCTGGATTCTAGAATATCTTCCTCCTTATCACTGTACAATGCACCTTCATCATCATCATCTTCAGAATCAACTTCCTGAAGCAAAACCTGCACAATCCTTCTATCATCAAGACGATTAAGGTTACCGGTATATCTCCTCTCCTTTCCACTCATTTTCAGTCCTAAAAACGTGAAAAACGTGAAAATAATTCGTGTCAGCAAGAAGCCATGCAACATAAGATACCATGAAGAATAATTACGGTAATAATTTTGAAGAGAATACTTCAGAACAAGTACTTACTTTATCGCAGCGAAGGTCGCGTGGCGTCTGTTAGACTCCGTTCACACTCTTGTAACAATGACTCACCATCACACGCGCTAGACTAACACTGGCGTCCAGGGTCGAATCCCAGACTCCATTCTAAAAAAAACTAAAATACTCTTGTGTTTGCTGTATGGGACCTAAAGCTTCCTGTTCGATGTCTTCTGAAGGTTCTAAGTGAGCATTCAGATTACCTCTAATGGTTGAAACACCTGACATCGGCTGTGGTTAGTGGGTGTGAAACGTCAGCCAATATTATTGGGAGTTGGGTAAGGACGATTCATGGGGTTTGGTGGCTTGAATGGCTGAGTGTTCGGAGCTTGAGCGTGTCCGAAAATTGGTTGTGGTTTATCTTTATAGAAGGGTCTGTGGGTCTGATTTTGCATGAAAGGTTGGTTAAATGGGTTCCTTGGTGGAGCTGGGTTAAAATTCGAGAATGGATTGTGTGCTGAGTGGCCTAGTGGTCGAGCTGTTGGTGGAAACTTGCTAGGAGGTTGTTTTCCTCTTAGTTGGTCCATGTAATCTTCATGAGCGCGATCGTTATCATAAGACCTGCATAACCTGAGGCAATGATTCAGGTCTGTAATCTGTGCATATCTTAAGTATGAACGGTAGGGTTCCAAGACTCCTGCTTTAAACGTGTTTAGGCTTAACTCTTCAAGTTCTCTTAATTTCAATTCCAAAATTTGGTTTTGGTAATTGAGTTTGCATAAGCTTTTGCATTGCAAAGTCAGTCCTTCTAATTTATCATGGTAGTCATTGTATGATTCGTTTCTTTTCTGGAAGAAATTAGAGATCTCCTGGATGAGAAGTCTCTCGTCTTTGACGTTACCGTATTTTCTTGTGAGTTTATCTTTAAATTTTTCATAAGTACTGTTGGCTTCTAAGTCAAGAATGCTACATGCTTCACCTTTTAGTTTTGACTTTATGACATTAAAGAGGAAATCATTTATTAATACTGAGTTTGTAGCTGACGCTATTCTCTTAGGTGTGTTTAGAAATGATTCTGTTCTTGCTAAGAAATAGGCAAGACTGCAAGAATTAGTGCCGTTAAATTCAGGCAAAAGCTGTATCTGAGCATATTCGAACTTTGAAAGGAGCTCGGTTTCAGGCATTTTGTTTGAATTTATAAAGACGGTTTCAAATGTTATTTATAATAAATATTTAATTATTTGATTAATTCCTTTAATAGTGACAAGCGAAAGACCAGTATGGGCTGCACTAACTCACTTTTGTTAAGAAATTATTTTATTTTATTATTATTATTATTATTGTTATTATTATTGCTCTTCCTAGCTTGCCAGTTGAAATATTGAACCATGCTTCACTAATAATACTCTAGTTCACAAATACGGTGTTATTTGGAGTTTGACTTACAGACAAGAAAAGATGATTAGTGCTGGCTGCATCCTCTTGGAACTGCGGAGTCGGTTGGTTCTCTTGTGTCGTCGTGTGGTCGGAAAGCGCTTCTGGAGCGTTGTCGGCACGTACGGCGATGGCGGTCGGTTGTTGCGAAAGGCGTTACTTGGAGCTTGGGCTTCTTTGAACGTTTGTCGGCGAACTTCCTTCCTTCCGTTAAGTTAGCAAAGTTGGTTGTGGACGAAAGGCGTCTCTTGGTACGTTGTCAGTTCCACTTCTAACTTGCTTCCTTCAAGCTGGTGAAGTCGTTTGTGGACGAAATGCCTCCGTGTGAGGTTGTCAGTACCACTCCTGGCTTGCTGGCTGGTTCATAGAATCGATGACTGCATCTGGTGCTGAAGATAGGTACCTTGGTGTCGCTAGTACAGTGACGAAAGGCCTCCTTGTGAGGTTTGTCAGAACACTGTACCAACTTACTCGTAGATTATCTTGCAAGGATAATCGTTACCTATCCCGGACGGGCCCCCAGTTAAGTTTGTCGCTTAACAGTCTTCTTTAGTGAGGTACTAAGAAGTTGTTGCTACTGCTGTTAAGCCAGTAGGTCTCGTGGTTCTTACTTCTGATGAGTAATATCTGATTTCTATGAATGAGAACTCGTTGTTTAGTTTGTAGATGTATTTATTAATCTTTGACAATCCAGTATATACAAGTTAACACCAGAGTGTCAACCTGTTTAGTTGCTGCTGTAACTGGAAGAGACCTTTGCTTCTGAGCCCAGGTGTTTTATACAAAATCCCTTCATAACAATGTGCGTCACAGTAGAGGGGCGCACTCGATAACATGTATGTGGAAATATATATCTTACAGGATATGGAATCATGTCTTTGATAACAGTTCCGTGAATTTGATCACTCACAGCTGTTGTAGTCAATACAACTGAAATAACATATTGAATAATCATATGAGGAAATGTACAGGGTCATTTCCTTAGTCCTTCTAGGAAGTATTTGATAAATAATAATCTACAGACAGTAAAGTAAATGTGTTGAAGATAACATGTTTGTGAAGGAAGCATGCAATGTCATTTCCTTGGTTCCAAGAATGAGCATTGTTCCAGCAAACACATTGATAATAGCATATTGAGGAATACATTGGGCAATGGTGTTCCTTCTATAGGAAGAATGACCTTAACCTTTAGTTTAGAATGGAGTATGGGGTTCGACCCTGGACGGGATACATAATTCATGGACCGAAGAAGGAGGAGGCTGAATGGCGAGGCCAAAGGCCGACTATGGTTTGTGTGGCCAACCTAGTAAGTAAGTATTGTATGTTTAATTAGCGAACTCAAATCGATTTGAATACACTTAGCGTATTGAATACTATCATGTAAACGGAACTATTATTATCAGGCTTCGGATAATTATGCATTTTGCATATTGCATATTTGGGACAGTTTCAACTTAACAGTGCATATTTAGGGGTTTCCTCCTGTTAGTGCGTATTTCAAAAACATTCTTAATCTTGAGAGTAAACATCAGCTTCTGCAGGACACTTTTGGAATATTTGACGTGTATTTCAGGTAACAGGAATGTTGAGCAGTGCTGGGTATGCATCGTGTTTAAATTTAGCAACACTAGCCTTACATCCGGCCATAGCTTTGTCTACCTGCAATGCAATTAGGTGGGGATTGATTCTTGGTATTTCCCGTAAAGCAGGTTATCTTTTTCTCATTCCGTAAATAGTTACTTTTCATGCACAATTAGTTCTTGTCAGTCTTACTTTCGTTGAGTTGAAACAGGCTGTGGTTCATAGCACATTAAATTAATAGCTACTGTATTTAAGATGCCTAAGGAGAAGAGAACTGTTAATGAAAGGGTATGTACGAGAGTTTCAAGACTTTTTAACTGACGGAAGTGTATTGTTTTGCGAATACTGTAGCACAGTCGTAAACGCAACTAAAAAGTATGAAATTCAACAACATCTTCAAACAACGAAACACAATAAATTGAAAGAAGTAAACCTGAAACAAAAACACCAGGTTCTTGTAACCTCTGCTTTAGTTAAACCTGTACCAACACGTAGTAAATTCAATGAAGATCTGTGTAAAGCATTTCTCTAGGCAAATATACCGTTGGCTAAACTAAACAATAAGAACTTGGTTCAGTTTCTGCAGGAGTATACGAAACAACCAGTCCCTGATGAATCAACAATCAGGAAGAATTACATTCCTGGGCTTTATAATGTAACGTTAGGTAAACTAAGGGAAAAAGCTCATGGAAAATATATTTGGGTCTCACTAGACGAAACAACGGATGTAGATCAAAGATATGTAGCTAACTTTGTGTTTTGGAATTTTAGGAGAAGAAGAAGAGAGAGACAAATCATATCTACTAACTATGGCTGTGGTGGCTAAGGTGAATCACTCAACAGTTGCTGCATTTTTCAATGATGCGCTTTCTTGTTTGTGGCCATGAGGCAATCTTTACGATCATGTTACACCTTACATGTGTAAAGCCATGGGAAGTCTTGGGATATTATATCCCAAGATGATACACGTCACATGTGTAGCATATGGACTTCATCGAGTCGCTGAAGCAGTCCGGGCTTCCTTTCCTGAAGTAAACACGTTGATCTCCACAGTGAAAAGAGTGTTCCTGAAGGCTCCAAGTCGCAAAGAATGTTTTTATTATTTTTTATGCAGTTCATGATGTGCCGCTCCCGCCTTCACCAGTTCATACAAGATGGGGAACGTGGCTCGAAGCTGCTGTTTATTATGCCAATTATTTCGAGGTAGTAAGAAAGGTAGTTGAAGACCTCGATTCTGAGAGAAGCTCAAGAAGTCTTGAGCAAAGATGGTGTTCGTGAGCAACTTATATTCATTCGTTCCAATTTGCGTTGCATACCTTCAGCCATCAAGAAATTGCAAGAAAAAGGACTGCCTCTTCACGTTAGCATTGGAATTGTTGAAGAAGTCGATCGATCCCTAAAGAACTTAACTAATCAAGTTTTCTCGAAAAAAAAATTGCAGAATGTAGTGCTGAAAAATTCCGTTCTCCTCAAACTTAAAAGCATTTGTGGTGTTATCCAAGGCAAAGACAAAATTGACAGTGCATCGATACTAGAGATCTCTGATTTCGTTAAGTTGGAGTATGCTCCAATTGTGACATGTGATGTGGAGAGGTTTTCTGACTACAAAGTCATTTTATGTGAACATAGGCGCAATTGTGTTTGAAAACCTATTACATCATGCAGTGATTAAGTGTAATCAAGACTTGTACATTTTATTGACAAACTGGAGCTATCTATTGTAGTACTGTAAGTAATTTTCTTTATTTTGGCGATATTTAATATGTAACATTAATTTCTTGTAATATAAACCACTAATTGATATCAGATATATGTTTATTTGCAATGCATATTTTGGCATTTTTAAGTGCATAATTATCCGAAGCCTGATTATTATAACACCGTCGGTTGTCAAAATTTAAGTTTTTTTTACGTTTAAATGAAAGATAATACCTTTGTCAATATATCTGTTAAGTTTTGTAACTAAATTCAGCGTTTTGCAGAGATATAGGTATTACGTGAGACCATGCGCCTATCTATCAATGGAGTGTTTAATATTCAAAGCTGTTTACCCGAAAGTTTGCTTTTTTATTGGGAAAAACACAATATCTCGTGAACTATGTGATGAAACTGGATGAAACTCGGCAGATACATTCCAACATAAGATCCCTAGAGGATGAACCTCATTTATGAGATTATCTAAAAAAATAATTGAGATATACTTGGAGAAATAAACCAAAAAAATGTTCATTTTTTGAAAGACAATTTTAATATATTTTTTAAATATACTATTTACAATTTAACATTCATCCTCGCTATTTATGCGTTTACTTTACATGAAAAAAAAAACATTCCATTCAGACTGGTATTTCTTGTTAAATCGTGTTTTTTTTGTGATTCACGGAGTTTAAAATATCACGAATATTATCCTTTCAATATATCACGAAATACTTTATATACTGCTCCTCTCTCTAAATTAGATGAAAGCTCATGTGTTTACTATACATATGTCAGTTTTCATAACTCTATGTTACATGTTAGTGAAGCTATGATATGATTCGTAACTGTATGCCACTGACGGTGTATGAGGCCCCTTAAACTGAACATTAACTGGTTTAGAACAAAATCTACCACCAGTGATTAACCGAGTGTGTGAATCTTGCTAATCTACGAAGAAACCTTCATATGCAGATGACACTCAAACTTATATTAGCCGATGACGCGGTGGCTGCTGATCGCGTTATCCGCTTTATAAGTGAGAGTGGGTTAGGGCCAGCAATCTAAATTTTCCATTGTACATTGACTCAACGACGTTTCCTTTTTTGAATGCTGAATTTTTGTTTTTCCGTAATTTTTGTTTATATTATAATTGCTAGTTTTTCTTTTTAAATTAATTTTTGATCTTTTCAAATTTAGGTCTCCACCTTAAATTTTAAATTCCATTCCAAATTTGTATACGGTACTTTAATCTGTGTTATGAGGGGCAGATGACCTCGTAGTTCCACCCCTTTAAACAACGATAACTAACGGCGTCAGGGGTGTGCGGCTGCACAGAGATTAGCGAGACAGTAGGCAACCTAGGCTGCAAAGATCTTGAAGTTGCTCTTTCCGTGGGAGATCAACATGATATAGCAGGGAATGGATCTGTTTGAAGAATTTAAAATATTCTCACATGTAATGATCGAGGCAGAAGAAAAAGAAAAGAAGAAATTGTAACGGCTTTGAAGTACATCATGGAGAGCAATCTGAGTGGAATTTATCCAAATACAAGTAGTTACAGTAGTCCGAGCCTCCGTTTAATCCGAGGTGGATGACAGTGAGACGCATAGCTTACCCAAGGTCTTTGGCGGAGATGCGCGCATGCGTTGTTTACAATTCTGCCCGCTAGCCAGTGTCTGTTCAGACTACTTTTAAGTAAATATGTACATATTTGCATTTCTTTTGTAGAATATTGTTTTGTATTTGTGAAACCAAGCCCAACTGCAACACATTATACGATAACTGATGAAATAATGCCGTTTACTGTAGGAATATCTAATTTTAAATTAAAGGTCTTAACATTTCGTAACTTTGTGTAATACGAGATTTCCCAAATTCGAGCTCCTCTTGGTCCCAATTACCTCGGATTACCGAGGTTCTACTGTACTATTCCTGTCACAGTTGCGGCTGCCGAGAGAAGCTTCTCAAAATCAAAATTAATTACAACCTACCTCAGAAACACCATGACCCAAGCACTCGCAATCATGTCCATAGAAAATGAATTGGTATCTAGTTTGGATTATTAAGATTTAATAAAAGACTTCAGCCAAAAAAGAGCAGAAGAGTTTATTTTTAGCATTCTTTGTTACTGTAAGTTTTTGAAATAGTAATACTGTACTGTGTTTTAAAATTGCAATATTACAATTCACTCAAATTATTTCACTTATATCCTAGATGGTATTGACCATCAGACCCTCCCCCTGGAGGTATGGGTCTCCCAAATCTCGTACCGTACAGTGCCCCGCCGCCAGTTTACAAACAAACCGTCCAAGAAGAACGACGGTTTGTAATCACACATCTTATTATAAGGGGCATTCAAATGAAACCCGGTCACTTGTGTAAAGTAATGGTAACGATGTTATTAACTCAAAAATAGTCGCCAAAACTGTTGGCACATTTATCCCATTGCGACACGCTGGTCGATTCCATCTTTGAAGAAGCTAGTAGGCGGCTGTTGGATCCAGGCCTGGATCCATTCACACACTTCGGCGTCCGTTGTGATTCGATGTCCGCGAATAGCTTGTTTGAGAGGTCCATAAACATGGAAGTCACACGGTGAAGGGTCTGGACTGTAGGGTGGATGTTTCAGCATTTCTCATCGAAACTGCTGCAATGCCGTCTTCATCGCATTGGCAGTATGTGGCTGGGCATTATCATGCAGGATAATAACGCCATTGGACAACATGCCTGGGCGTTTCGACTTGATAGCTCGTCTAAGGTTCTGTAAAATGGCTTGATAACGCTGGGCATTGATGACTCCTCGTTGATCCTGCCTACTAGCCTTCATGTTCAGTAGTGAACGATAACTTGTGTGATCACCTACTCTTCGGCGTGAAACCTCACTGTCGCTATGTAACGTCAAACGTTGAGCAGGCTGCAGTCGCTCTATCAATAGATGGTGTCACCATACACGCAGTTACATGGTGCCACCGTACGACTAATGCAACGTTAGATGCACTGACCGGGTTTCATTTGAATGCCCCTAATAGTTTGGTTAGAAACGCTCTCTCAAGTTCCAACGTTCGCCGCTAGGTGTCGGTGACAGCTGGTAGCCTACGGGCATTTAATTAAAATACCCCGCTAATGCCATTGGCTGAAATTCTTCTTCTTCTCCTTTACGGCCTCATTGGGCCACTTCAGTCAATCATTTCTTGGTTCTCTTCTTCAGTAAGTTTCCTTTCCGAGTCGTCCAGTAGCTCTTCATTCGCTCTGATCTTCTCAGGCGTTCCTCATCTGTAAATACCCTTTTTACTGTATTACGTTTGTCTATTTTAGCCTAAAATCTTATTTTTATATCTCTCAGTTTTTTTTGTTTGTTTTGCAAGTCATCCAAGGTTATTTCTAATTCTTTCATATCTTCTCTAATTTCCTTAATCCATCCTACTTGTTGTTTCATATTCCAAAGTTTCACTACAATGTTTCTAGATAACCTGGTTTCTGGTGTCCTCATGATGTGACCAAAGAATGAAATCCGTTTCTTCCGAATACTATCAGTGATGGGCTCCAGTTCTCTGTATACCACTTCATTTGGTACTATCCGCCACTGTCCATCTTTCTGATATTTTTTATTTATGCATGTTCTAGCTATTCTTCTTTCTACTTTTAGAATTTTGTCGATTCTGTTTTTCTGAGTAACTTAAAAAAGAGTTTCGCTTCCATACGCCACCTCTGGTTGAACCAACTTCTTGTAATGTTTTAATTTTGTTGCGATTGATACACATTTGCTTTTATATGTAGTCCATGTTAATTTTTGGGCTTTTATCATTTTATTAGTTCTTTCTTGCCATGCAGGTTTCTCATCCAAGTTGTAAGTTATAATTTCTCCTAAGTATTTAAATTGCTTCACTATTTTAACTTTCTTCTTATTTACTGTTATGTGATTGTTTACAAGTGATGAATGTTTGCAGGATTCAATTCATTGTATACCTATATAAAATGAATTTTGTACTATCCCTTAGTGTTACAATTCTGTGTTTCTCTGCACAGACAATACGACCTAAAGCCCATCGTCACGGAAGTGTACGGCGAACACGATGCTCTCTACTACTCTGTGGCTGTGGTCAAGACGTCCTCCAGTTACAACAGTCTGTCTGATCTCCGAGGAGCCAGGTCCTGCCACACCGGATACGGCCGCACTGCAGGTTGGTATTTACACACTGAATATTGGGGTCACAACTCCATCTTGCTGCAAAGTCGCCTGATACGATGCGGAGGCGGGCCAGGGGCGTGTTTATACATATCTTTTCGGGGGAGGGTTGACTATTCTGGAAAATTGTGAGTATTCTCAGGGGATTGTCACCGCCAAATACCCAGAAATACCAACCAATATCTTAGAGCATATAACTTTGTGTAATTATTTTAGAAAAGAGTTAATTGTAAAATTCTAAATTTATGTAGCCTACAATTGAATCGGTCGGAGCTGAAAAGTATTAAGTCAGTTTTCACTACTTTCCAGGAGACATTGACAGAACAGAACTTAACAAACACACTGTATTAGTAATCTATGTTGTGAAGCAACTATTCAGGTTATATTTGTGTTAGCGGAATATAATTTAATAAACAAATTTTTTCAATCAATTTTGGAAACGTGACTTAATGCCTTTCAGCTCCGAGGTCAGTGTAGTGCGTCATAAGGCCATCCAGAATGAATATTTTACAAGAGATTTTATTTTAAAATGGATTTGTAACATAACAAGTAGTTCCGTGAAGAACTATACAGCCTATTTTCATATATCCTACTTATGTTAATTGCCACTTTCAACATACAAAATTTCAGTTTTTTGCTGTAATACATTCGTAGATATTGAGAACCGACTAAATATTTCGCGGATGGTCGCCATGTTAGATTTTATATATGTAGGTCCTAGAGTTATGTACTGTTACATGAAGATTATTGTGTACGAGTAGCGTTTAAACTTCAATCGCATGATTAGGACACAAGAAGTAACAAGGAGATTTTAAAATTTCGCACAGCTGCCATCTTGTGGTTATGGAAACAATTGAAATAAATTAGATGCCAGTGGATTAACATTTGTATAAGGGTTTACTGAACCAAGTTTCACTGCACTCGGATGGTTAAATTGCGAGAAACGTCCATGTGAATATTTATAATTCGCGTCGCCGCCATGTTGGATTTGTGATCACCAGGTTATTGAAAGTCCTATAGGTGAACTTATGTTCATAGCCCCTATGAACATTAAAAAAATCAGTTTGATTGATATAATAGATTCGTAGATATTCAGAGCCGTCTAAATATTTCGGATGGTCGCCATGTTCGATTGTTAAATGCATAGGCGATAGAGTCATGTACCATTATTATTCAAACTTTCACTTCGATCGCACGATTACGACACAGGAAATAGAAACTTAATTTTAAAATTCGCACAACCGCCATCTTGAGGTTATGCAAACAATTGAACTAAATTAGATGCCAGTACATTACAATGTGTATAAACATTTCCTGTACCAAGTTTCATTGCGATTGGAACATTAATTCAAGAAAGGTCTATTTAAATTTTCAAATTCGCTTGGCCGCCATGTTCATTTGGTAGTTAACGGGTTTTTAAAAGTCTTTCAGATAAACTTCCAGTAGTGCCCTTTATCTCCATACAAAATTTCAGGGTGATACCGCTAATAGTTTCAGAGATATAGAATACCGGTGAAGTATTTCGCACAGCCGCCATCTTGTGGTTATGTCGCTGCATTACAATGCGTATAAACATATATTGTATCAAGTGTTATTGCGTTTAGTTGGTTAAATCGCGAGAAACGTCTATTTAAAAGTCGCAACTTCGCTTGGCCGCCATGTTGGTTTTGTAGTTACCAGTTTTTCAAAGGTCACATAGGTGAACTTACTTCTAGTAGTTCCCTTTATCACCGTAAAGAATTCCAGGGTGATATCGGTAATAGTTTCGGAGATATTGAATGCTTGTGAAATATTTCGCACAGCCGCCGTCTTGAGGTTATGTAAACAATTGAACGAAGTTACATGTTGTATAAACATATACTGTATCAAGTTTTATTGCATTTAGTTGGTTAAATCGCGAGAAACGTGTATTTAAAAGTCGCAACTTCGCTTGGCCGCCATGTTGGTTTTGTAGTTACCAGTTTTTCAAAAGTCACATAGGTGAACTTCTAGTAGTTCCCTTTATCAACGTTAAGAATTCCAGGGTGATATCGGTAATAGTTTCGGAGATATTGAATGCTGGTGAAATATTTCGCACGGCCGCCATCTTGAGGTTATGTAAACAATTGAACGAAGTTAGATGTCGTATAAACATATACTGTATCAAGTTTTATTGCATTTAGTTGGTTAAATCGCGAGAAACGTGTATTTAAAAGTCGCAACTTCGCTTGGCCGCCATGTTGGTTTTGTAGTTACCAGTTTTTCAAAAGTCACATAGGTGAACTTACTTCTAGTAGTTCCCTTTATCACCGTAAAGAATTCCAGGGTGATATCGGTAATAGTTTCGGAGATATTGAATGCTTGTGAAATATTTCGCACAGCCGCCGTCTTGAGGTTATGTAAACAATTGAACGAAGTTACATGTTGTATAAACATATACTGTATCAAGTTTTATTGCATTTAGTTGTTTAAATCGCGAGAAACGTGTATTTAAAAGTCGCAACTTCGCTTGGCCGCCATGTTGGTTTTGTAGTTACCAGTTTTTCAAAAGTCACATAGGTGAACTTCTAGTAGTTCCCTTTATCAACGTTAAGATAATAATAATAATGTTATTGGTTTTACGTCCCTTTTAACTACACTGGCTTTTAGAGACGCCGGGGTGCCGGAATTTTGCCCCGAAGGGGATCTTTAACGTGCCAGTAAATCTACTGACACGGCTCCCTCGCATTTGCGCACCCTCAAATGCCAGCTGACTGCGCCAGGTTTCGAACCTGCAACCTTGGGCTCAGCAAGCGAGAACGTTACCCCTGAGCCACGCAGCCAGACTCAACGTTAAGAATTCCAGGGTGATATCGGTAATAGTTTCGGAGATATTGAATGCTGGTGAAATATTTCGCACAGCCGCCATCTTGAGGTTATGTAAACAATTGAACGAAGTTAGATGTCGGTGCATTACAATGCGTATAAACATATACTGTATCAAGTTTTATTGCGTTTAGTTGGTTAAATCGCGAGAAACGTGTATTTAAAAGTCGCAACTTCGCTTGGCCGCCATGTTGGTTTTGTAGTTACCAGTTTTTCAAAAGTCACATAGGTGAACTTCTAGTAGTTCCCTTTATCAACGTTAAGAATTCCATGGTGATATCGGTAATAGTTTCGGAGATATTGAATGCTGGTGAAATATTTCGCACAGCCGCCATCTTGAGGTTATGTAAACAATTGAACGAAGTTAGATGTCGGTGCATTACAATGCGTATAAACATATACTGCATCAAGTTTTATTGCGTTTAGTTGGTTAAATCGCGAGAAACGTCTATTTAAAAGTCGCAACTTCGCTTGGCCGCCATGTTGGTTTTGTAGTTACCAGTTTTTCAAAAGTCACATAGGTGAACTTCTAGTAGTTCCCTTTATCACCGTAAAGAATTCCAGGGTGATATCGGTAATAGTTTCGGAGATATTGAATGCTGGTGAAATATTTCGCACAGCCGCCGTCTTGAGGTTATGTAAACAATTGAACGAAGTTACATGTTGTATAAACATATACTGTATCAAGTTTTATTGCATTTAGTTGGTTAAATTGCGAGAAACGTGTATTTAAAAGTCGCAACTTCGCTTGGCCGCCATGTTGGTTTTGTAGTTACCAGTTTTTCAAAAGTTACATAGGTGAACTTCTAGTAGTTTCCTTTATCGCCGTAAAGAATTCCAGGGTGATATCGACAATAGTTTCGGAGATATTGAATGCTGGTGAAATATTTCGCACAGTCGCCATCTTGAGGTTATGTAAACAATTGAACGAAGTTAGATGTCGGTGCATTACAATGCGTATAAACATATACTGTATCAAGTTTTATTGCGTTTAGTTGGTTAAATCGCGAGAAACGTCTATTTAAATGTCGCAACTTCGCTTGGCCGCCATGTTGGTTTTGTAGTTACCAGTTTTTCAGAAGTCACATAGGTGAACTTCTAGTAGTTCCTTTTATCACCGTAAAGAATTCCAGGGTGATATCGGTAATAGTTTCGGAGATATTGAATGCTGGTGAAATATTTCGCACAGCCGCCATGTTGGATTGGTGAGACGTAACAAAATTTGAAGGGCACGGTAGGGGTCCTCCGGAATAGTGCTATAAACTTACCGAGTTTCATTGAAATCACTCCAGCCGTTTAGAAGTTATTAGGGGGAGAAACACATACGCACACATACACGGACAAAAGGTGATCTCATAAGCCTATTTTTTCAAAATTGAAAATAGGTTAAAAACCACCTAAACCTTGTACAATTGAAGGGGTCAGAGCCATAGTGGGCCATCTCCAAAAATCAGTAAAATGGGCTAATGCCATCTAGCGGGATAATTTTGCACTCCCTATCTGTTGTGAAAGTGGTCCATCTCCAATAACTTCCATTCGTGTAATATTGTGCCTTCAAAATAATAAGCAAAATAAATTGCCCGCTCATTTTAGAGCCAAAGTGGTCCAAATCCTCGCAGCCAATCTGAACATCCCTAATAGATTGTACTCCTAATCGCAGAGGAAGGCGTACAGTGCCTTCACCTTTCAGCTTAGGCTAAGTCAGGCTTACAACGCCCCTATTACAATATCAAAATCGAAATATGATGATTTAATTTCTATGCTGGAATACATTCCTCCCATTCACCATGACTTCTATAAACATTTAACTCGCAAAGAAGCCACTGATGAGTATCAATAAAGTAAAGTTTGTACTGAATGGAGATGGCCCATTGTATTGCACAGTGTAAATATAGAACCAGAATGGACCAAATCCTTGATGTCGATAATTGTTCAACTTCGTTGCTGTTATATTTGTATTTGGAGTCAAGATAACAATATTACTTGTTGCTCCAAGATTTATGTATCCTTTTTACAATGTGCATGTACTGAATGACTTGATTTTTGTTCCAATACATTATGACTAGTGTTTAACTTTAACCCTTGTTTTCTCCATTTAAAAAAAAATGGTGCTTGGCCCACTATGGCTCTGACCCCTTCAATTGTAATTTACAATAGCACTGTAACAGTGTAGCCAACATTAAGTACGGAATACGGCGCTGAAAGGCAGCCTCTGATCTCCTCTGATCGCTCTAAATGTAGCAGTGGTTTCTGGCCCTATGAGAAGGCTGACTTAATTCTTTCCTATGCCGTTCCAAGGCCCCTGGGTCAATACTTCACAATACTAATTGTTCAACAAATAACCATTTTTAGCCTATTTTCAATTTTGAAAAAATAGGCTTATGAGATCACCTTTTGTCCGTGTGTGTGTGTGTGTGTGTGTGTGTGAGAGGTGTGTGTGTGTGTCCCCCTAATAAAATCTAAACGGCTGGAGCGATTTCAGTGAAACTCAGTAAGTTCATAGCACTATTCCCGGCGACCTCGACCGTGCCCTTCAAATCTTGTTACATCTCACCAATCCAACATGGCGGCTGTGCGAAATATTTCACTAGCATTCAATATCTCCGAAACTATTACCGATATCGCACTGAAATTGTGTACGGTGAGAAAGGGCACTACTAGAAGTTCACCTATGAGACTTTAAAAACCTGGTGACTACAAAACCAACATGGCGGCAAAGCGAAGTTGAGACTTTAAAATAGACTCTTCTCGCGATTTAAATATCCAAACGTAATGAAACTTGGTACAGCAAATATTTATACACATTGCAATTCACTGGAGTATAATTTAGTTCAATTGTTTACATAACCTCAAAATGGCGGCTGTGCGAAATATTTCACTGACATTCTATATCTCCGAAACTATTACAGATATCACCCTGCAGTTTTGTACGGTGATAAAGGGTACTGATACAAGTTTACCTATGTATATTTCATAAACCTGTCAAGTACAAAACGAACATGGCGACCAAGCAAATTTGAAATATTTTAATAGACTTTTCTCGTGAGTTAACTCTCTGAGCGCAGTGAAATGTGGTACAGTAAATGATTTTGCAGATTGTAATGCACTGCCATCTAATTTAATTCAATTGTTTACATAACCTCAAGATGGCGGCTGTGCGAAATTTTAAAATTAAGTTTTTATTTCTTGTGTCGTAATCATGCGATCGAAGTGAAAGTTTGAATAATGAACCTAGGCAATAATTGTCCTTGAATGGTACATAACTCTATGACCTATACATATAACAATCCTAATTGGCGAGCTTCCGAAATATTTAGACGGTTCTCATATCTATGAATCTTTTACAGCAACCAAACTGATTTTTTTTATGTTCACCTATAGGACTTTCAGTAACCTGGTGAGCACAAATCCAACATGGCGGCGACGCGAAGTATAAATATTTAAATGGACGTTTCTCGCGAATTAACTATCCGAGTGCCGTGATACGTTGCAAGTTAAATGCTTATACAAATGTTGATCCACTGGCATCTAATTTATTTCGATTGTTTGCATAATCACAAGATGGCTGCTGTGCGTAATTTTAAAATCTCGTTTTGAATTCTTGTGTTCTAATCATGCGATTGAAGTTTGAATACCACACGTACACAATAATCTTAATGTAATAGTACAAAAATAAAAATCCAACATGGCGACCATCTGAAATATTTAGACGGTTCTCAATATCTACGAATCTGTTACAGCAATTAAACTGAAATTTTGTATGTTGATAGAGGCAATTAACATGAGCAGGATATATGAAAATAGGCTGTATAGTTCTTCACGGAACTACTTGTTGACTTAATGCATTTAAGCTCCGGCCGATTCAATTAGTGTCAATACAAAAATAGTTGTAAAATACAACACACAAATACAATTTTATATTTAATGAATTTACTAATTTTTTTAAAGTTTTTTTTATTTTTATTTATTTCTCAAAAGTACCGCACTGTGGAATTCTCAGTTTTGTCTCACAATGCTGAATGTACCCCGTTCCAGCCCTCAGACCAGAATTAAAATGTATTGGCAGAGCCAGGAATCAAATTCAAACCTCCAGGGCGGCAGCCAAGAATGCTAGCCACTACACCACGAGGTAGACTAATTTCAATCTTAATATTGTTTATAACTTAGCCAATAAGTTAAGATTAGGGTACAACCAAATTTACAATTATTGTATGCTTTTACCAAAGCAACACTTTCTTAATTTTTGTTGGCGTTTTTCAGGGGGGGGGGGGGGGGGCTGGAGCCCCTCAGCACCCCCGTTATATACGCCGCTGTCTCATTAGGAATTCTCTGGCAACTCACATTCCAGTGAGACAAATGCAGGTGAATCATGGCCGCTGTTTCTTAACTGGGGTCAACTGCTGAGAGTACCGTAAGGAATGTTTTGAGGATTGGTGTCTAAATAGGATAGGCCTTTGAACCATAAGACGCCGCCATATTCTATGCCGTATTTTTGGTAACTAAAAGTGCGTCTTATGTTAAGTCCTGTTGTTCACATCGCTGGAACATATCTCTTCGATGAAGCATCGCCATCGGACTCGGTTTCATGCGATTGCCTTCACTTTTCCCCACGTTCTCCCCGCTTCTGCAGCTTCCCTCTCCACTGTCCAAGTTTCCCTCGGTCTTCCTCTTCTACAATGTCCCTGAGGATTTCAACTCAAGGATTACCTCTGTATTGCTGTCTCTGCGCAGTGTATGTCCGACCCACTTCCACTTTCTAGCCTTTAACTGTAAATCCACGGGCTTCTCGTTTGTAAGATTCCATAGTTCTTCATTTGGCCAAAACACTCTCAAGATTCTTCGTAAGCATCGGTTTATAAGAGTCTGGATTTTCTTTATGATTGATTTTGTTACTTTCCAAGTCTCACATCCATATACAATAGCAACACTGATTTTACATTGCTATTGAATATTCGGAGTTTAGTTCGTGTGGATAACTTGTTGCTTTTCCAGATAGGATGCAACTGGATAAAGGCTGCATTTGCTTTCTTGATCCTGCTGCTCACATCCTACTCTGCTCCTCCAGTTTTAGAAATGATGCTATCAAGATACGGAAATTCTTTAACATCCTCTAAGTTTCTTACGTTTATTTGAAACTTCCTATCGCTTGTTACATTCAGTAAAAGTGTGTCTTAAGGTCAAAACAAACAAAACAAAACACGTTTCACAGATTGTAAACGTGTGTAAGGTCTGTGAACCTTCCTCCTCATTGAGCAAGAAGTGTACATTGAATGTTGTTCCCAGGATGGAACGTTCCTCTGGATGCGCTGCTGACCAAGAATCTCTTGACCGTCTGCCCACACTCCAAGGCCATCTCCGAGTTCTTCTCGGGAGGTAGCTGTGTTCCTGGAGCCCTCAGTCCAGAGAACAATCCCGAGGGAGACAACCCGTCCAAACTGTGCAGCTTGTGTGTCGGCGACATGGACGGAGGTGAGTGGTTACAACAGAGAGCTTGCAAGCCACTTTCAATTAGTCAATAGCCTACAAGTGCACACTTCTTAGGCTCATCTTGGAGAGAACGTTCATGGCATTAGTAGACTTAGAAAAGGCTTTTAAAAAGTTGGTTGGTTGGATCCTCAGTTTAGGGGTTGCGACAACACGGTCATTTAGCCCCATGTACTTTGTGTATGTGTAGAATCTGTCTGATAACTGGTGTTAATTATGATGGCTGTATTAGTGTGTGTTATCTGTTTTAATTCAAGTTATTTATTTAATGGTATGGTGACTACAACAAGGAATTCATAAGTCCAGGTCCAAGTTCTTCAACAACAGCATTTCCTAAAAGATTATTTATTTATTTATTTATTTATTTATTTATTTATCGTATGGCTTTTAGTGCCGGGAGTGTCCGAGGACATGTTCGGCTCGCCAGAGGCTGTAGCTGCTTCCAGCGGACACCCTAAAGGGAGAGCTACAAGTTCCGTTCAATTTCAAGTAGTTCCAACTTTCGCCACCAGATATCAATGATACCTAGTGGAGAACGTTGGAACTTTTTGATAGAGCGTTCTGGCGAAATCTAACATAACAATTTTGCTTTACACAAGTTTAGTCTGTGAAAGGATCTTTTACATGCCTGAAAGATGAAACAGGTCGCTGGGGCTTCCCGAGTAGGCATGAATAGGGAAGCGCAGGGTGACATGGTCCATGGTCTGCTGCTCTTCACTGCATTCACACATTGAAGAATCCATCCAGCCCCAGTTATGGCGAAAGAAATTACAGCGCCGATGCCCCGTACTCAGTCTGTTGAGGCAACACCATAGTTTTCTTGGGAGGTCAAATCCATTCATTTTCCGATTTGGATTTATCTCATGAGCATTAGTTAATTCAAGTAAGGACTGCAGACGATAATTTCAATTAGTTCGTACTTTCGCTACCGTCATCGATACCTAGTTGTGAACTTGGCTACTACTAGATACCATCGCAACCGGCGCCTGGTGACGAACGTTGGATTTTAAGAGAATTAATCAAACCTAACCTGCAAATTTAGATTCACACAAGTTTAGTTAATGGAAGGTTCTTTTACATGCCATAAATCTATGACACTTAACCACCAGCTCTACTTCCCCTCCGAAGGAAGGCATACTGAGGGAGTTTAATGTCTTTAATAAATCCGACGACTTCGGCCGGGTGTGAACCCGTGATCTTGGGCATAGAAACTCAGCATGCTACCCACTACTCCACAGAAGCCCCTAGAAAGGGATTGGATTCAAGTACAGGGACAGGAGGGTGCTCTAGAATCTATACAGAATCAGAAGGCAGTTGTTCGAGCCGAAGGACATGGGAGAGAAGCTGATATTCAGAAAGGAGTAAGGCAAGGCTGCAACTTATCACCCACACTTTTCAATCTACACATTGAACAAGCAATAAGAGGAGAATTTGAAGTAGGAGTAAAGGTTCTAGGAGAAATAATTTCAACTCTGAGATTTGCTGATGACATCATCTTATCCGACACGCCAAAAGAATTGAATGAGTTTTTAAATGGTATGGATTCTGTCTTGAGGAAGGAGTATTCTGATGGAAATCAACAAATGTAAAACAAAGATAATTGATTGCAGCCGAAATATATCAGAAACCCCTGTTGATGTCAAATTGGCGGATGAAAAGCTAAAGGAAGTAGGAGATTTCTGCTTACTTGGGAAGCAAAATAACCAGTGATGGACGTAGCAAAGAGGATATAAAGAGTAGGTTGGCTGAGGCAAGGAGAGCTTTTCTACAGGTTTATTTAGCGTATGGCCGATACAATCAAGTTATATACAGAAATAATGTATATACATATTGTACCCGATTTGGAGACTGACCACTTAGCTACGGCGCTACGTGAACCGCTTGGAGCGGCAGATATTACGTCACGGTGGTTTTGTCTTAAGGTGGGTATACACTTGCGCGGCGCATGCGCGGCGCGTGTGTTGGTCGACCAGAATTATTATTTAAACGAACCTCTCGCGATCCATAGGAAACCCACGAACATGCACTAGTCAGTTTGGAGTGTGGTAAATATAATCATGTCTCCGCCGCACGAGGAAAACCTCGCGATTGCGGTGATGAGTGGTGCGGCTGTTTTAATGGCACGATTGTGCAAAAAGAAAAAGAAACGACGACGACGTTGGTGGCACACTGACATGTTTAAAAAAAGGAATGGTGCGGAGCTAATGATGGACTTGAAGTCACAAGAAATAAGCGGCCAGTATAAGAATTTTACTCCAATGTCACCTTCTGACTTTGAGAATCTGCTGCAGAAGATTGGACCCCACATTTCCAAAGAAGATACGTATTTCCGCCCTGCGATTTATTTTACTTTTCTCACGCCGGTAGGAAGACAGCAGAGATATCACCTTCTTGCATTGGTCCGCAGATATATCCATCTCAGCTCCTATTTCCCTCCAGGCATCTGCTTTTAGTCTATTGGTTTCTTAAAATGATCCTTATGTTGAGGATCCCACAGAAGAGGCTTTTTGCGATAAGCATCGAAAATTTTATCACAGATTCGTCTGACCACTCCATTATCACCACTCAAAATGCACAAATATTGCAATCAGATGCGCGCGAGAAACAACGAACTTCTCACAATCCCGTCCAAATCTGAACTGCGAACACTCAAAGTGCGCGTGGAAAAAACCTACAGGAGATGGATCGTGCTGCGCCGCGCGTGTGCAGCTTCGAGACCCCGTACTGATCTAGCGAACTTGCTGCGCGCGAGTGGCGCGGCGCGCAAGTGTATAAGCACCTTTATGAAGATGACCGGCGGAGGTCAGTGCATCTGAGTGATGATGTCACAGCTGGATAAACTTATTAGGCAAGGTCACGCTGGCAGAAGTAAGGAGAGGTATCATGTGCGAGCAACCCCCACCCCCTTACGGCGGTCAGTACAGCGGGACCGGTTGACAGGCGGTCGCCCGATGAGCTTTACTCATTCTTATCTGGGTTCCGTTCATGTCTAGACCATGCTTTTAGTGCGGGCCGGTATCGTCGTGTGTGATGTATTTCCATGACCGTAAGCTATTAGATGTAAGTTTATCACTTACAAATCGCCAAGCAATGTTACGGTTTAACAGCGGTGTGAAAGTGGTGGTTCATATTCGTAAGTATTGGGAACGGCACTGGGATACTCAAGAAGTTGGAGCCACGTAAGTTGAAAAAACATATAAACATTGCCAGCATAAAGCAGCAGTGAAACTCAATTTGAGGGCTGGATCTTTATCAGCCTGTGCTACAAGCCTACACATTATTCAATGGAAATCAGTTGGGACATCTTTACGACAGAACATTGCACATTTAATCAAAGCCGCGATGGCAAGTGAACATAAAGTTAGGCACCATTGGAACTCCATAATTGTTCACATAGTTCATTGAACATTGTTTCACGATGGACTTCTGGAACAATCTTGGCCAATTTACACTGAACACAATCTCACTTCTGAACACTCTAGATCGAATTGGAACACTGGTGGCGTGTTACCCTAATATAATGGGACCGCATATTAAAGAAGTAAATGTCTTCGTGAAGAAGGAGAGACATGCAGTTTCGAATATTTCTGATTACATCATGGCACATTAAAACACGCAGAAGACGTGATGGGGGGATGGAACTTTGATCCGGGAGACGATCCTCGCAAGCAGACGCCAGGAGCCAACACGACACCAGGGAACATTTATCAGGGATCTTTACACTCTATTAAACTTGCAGAAGAGGTTTGTTTCTGCTTAACGAAGATGCCAAGAGGTAAAAATGTATCGCCAGCCCAGATGAATTGAATCTTCCCATAATGAGTTGCACTCCAGAGCACATGATCATATTTAGACTTTGCATAATTCCACTGCATGGCGAGAGCATTATCTAATTGTACACATTGGAGTCTAATTAATTTTGTCGGGATTAATAAGGATAATAATTTTTTTAACGATTATTATTATTATTATTATTTTCTCTTGCATAATTGCGATGGCAATTATTTCAATTTAATTTTCTTTTTCTTCTGCGAATCATTAATGCTTCATTCTTTTTCGATTTATGGGTTTATCCAAGGATTTTAAAATCTTGTGCATCAGATGCACAGGTGTTTATTTTGGTCCACATTTTCTTTTGGGATTTGATGATGAAGTTGTAGGATGACTTTGCAGTCTGTGCGATGATTTTTTTTAAATTCCAGGCCTTTTTCTAGGATGATCTTTTGATCGATCAGATGATGAACTGCTTTCTGGTTTTGAATGCTAGTTTTATGGGCCATGATCTTTTGTGACATGCTGCTCGAGTTATTTAGAGGTCTAATGCCCTAGTACAACGATTTATTGGCAAATAATATGTTTTTATGAATCATTTATAATCCAATCATAATGTTTAAATATTTTGATCTAATTATTTATTCTCTCTTTGAGAGTTTCATGGCTCATTGCTTTTGTGAGGCAAAAATTAATTTAACAAAATCATCGAATAAGGATGGCACTGACACTTCATTGATCATTTGATGGAGTTTTGATTATGGATTATTTTTGAATCTAGTTGTGGATTTGAGACCACGATACCACGAAATGATTATAATAATAATTATGAGCCTTAGGGATCATTATTGAATTGACGAAAAGATTTTTGAATAAAATGTAAGATTATTGAATTTTGAACAAGATTATTAGATTTTGAATTGACTAAAAGATTTTGGATTGAACATGAGATATTGAATTAATTAAGGATTTTGAATTGATTAAAATTATTTTTTGAACTGATCCTGATAATCAGTGGACTGATTTGAACATTTTTTGATTTTTGGAACTGAGATAGATAAGTTCACATTATATTATTGTCAGTTATAAATTTAAATACGTTTGGATAGTTGAATGGACTAATTTTGTGTGCAATTACGGCAGTACACTGCCGGTAACTATTTATTAGAAAGCAGTTTCGCATCACAGGGCACATTAGCTTGATTATTTGATGGTGTAATTTTCTTTTCTTTCACATAATTGGAGTTAGGTCGCTCAGGGATGAGTGTTAATTTCTTTTGTGTCGTGTGCGCCGAAAAATCCCTGCAGCGACAGAAGAGAATTTTAGTTGACTTTCGTTTTAGTCCTGTGATGTAATTAAATTTTGTTATTGATCCGATTTGGCAAGGTTCAGAAAGCCACTACACCATAACTTAAGGATTCTCTAGCCGTCGAGATCATAGGCAGGGTGTGGAATTTTTAATGCAAGCTGAATCCATGAATAAATAAGGATCATTTTCCTTTATTTTCTTAAATTTCTTTTATCTGTGTCATTTCTATTTTTCTTCTTTTAATGCTGGCTTCTCCGGGAATGTGTCCTTGTGAACACTAGTTTGATGGCGCCCTTTTTCCCATCCCGTAACGACCCAGAGATACTGTCTCGTGCCACCCGAGCCGTTTTCTGGAATTCAGGCACATTTGTTTTTCCTGCTACATTGTTTTTCCTTCACTCCCCTCTTTCTTTCTCGGAAATTGTGTGGTGTAATTAGTGGCTGGGTCATCGCACATATTTCCTGAGACGGGCACAATATTTACATAACAAGAAGACAACGATCAATAAAAGATACCTTGCAATTGAAAGTCAAGATCATTGATCCACTGTATTGCTCCTCGAGTTGCCATCAAGAAATACTCTTGGCTGCCTGTGTACGCCCACTCACAATATGGTAGATGGTCTGTCGCACAGCGCCGCAGTCACACGCAGCTGTCAGCAACTTGTTCCAATTAAACAGCATGTTTCTGCACCTACCATGGCCGGTTCTTATTCTATTCTGGCAGTCCATGTTTTACGTGCTAGCTGGAATCCACTTGGAAGGTTGGCACCCAAGAATATACTGTGTAGGTGCATCTCCGTAGTTGGGTCGTAGCCTCTAGCAACCATGTCAGAGGCGTTACATAGAGCCGGATGGCGTGAACGTAATCTGTCTTGATTAAGAGTGGGTAGATCTTCATGATACAACAACTGTGTTAGCAGGGTACTGACCCCAGTTGGAAAGACAGATTGGTTTAGGAACAAGACTGGATAAGACTGAGGAGTGTGCTGTCACCTCTTTTGTTTAAAATGGTAATGGATGAAATTGTAAAGGAAACAAAGGAAGCATATGGACATAAAGAAATGAAGTTACTGTTATTTGCAGACGATATTGTGGTCTGGGGAAGGAACACCGAAGAAGTGCAAGAAAAACTAGATGCACTGAACGAAAATATTCAGAAATACGGCCTGAAAATCAGTATAGAGAAAAGCAAGACCATGGTGATGACAAGAGGGGAAAGACAAGGAAAGGGCACTGTGAAAATTGAAAGTACGAGTTTGGAAATTGTGGACATGTTCAAATACCTAGGAAATGAATTGTTGCAAACTGGTAGGTTGGATATGGAGATTGGCAGGAGAGTACAGCAGAGCAATGCATTCTATCAAAGTGTAAGAAAACTTGTTTGGGATAAGGAAGTACCAAGGAAAAGCAAAGATGTAATGTATAAAGTGTACTATGTACCCATATTAACTTATGCAGCTGAGACTTGGACCCTGACAAGCAGGCAAGAGAGTAGAATCCAAGCCAGTGAAATGAAATTCCTAAGAAGTATGATAGGAAAGACAAGGAAAGACAGAGTGAGGAATGAAGATGTTAGGAAGGAAGTTGGGATGGGAAAACTAAATGAGAGAATTGAGAAGAATAAACTAAGGCAAAGAGGATGGAGGAAAATATAATACCAAGACAGATGCTGGAGGCAAAGTGCAAGGGTAAGAGAGCAAAGGGAAGACCTAGAACAAGGTGGATTGATTCAGTGAAGAACAGCATAAGAAAAAGAAATCTGGATTGGGACAAGATCGTGGAAGAAGAATGGTGGAAGGAAAGAGGAAGGTGGAGAAGTGCCATAAATACCCCGACCCGGCAGGAGCTGGATAAGGGGAAATGATGATGATGATGATGATGATGATATCTTCATGCACAGGATTGCTTAAGATTTTAGTGAATATTTCTACAGAAAATAAATCTGTTGACAACTAATATAGATTCAGAAATAAGAAAGGCTCTGTATGGAAGTGAGACTTGGGACTGCTGGTACAGCAGAAAAGCCCACAATGTCAACCATAAACGGATACGGTCTTCAAAACACCAATCCTCCTAGGATCGACAGTATCCATTCATGGTTGACATTGTGGGCTTTGGTAGTGTTTATTAGTCTTGTAGATTTGTTCCTTTTGTTGTAACAGGTGTGAGTAAGTTTACAGGCCTTATACTAATAATATAATAGTAAAGTAGTTCAAAGGCAAGCCTGGATGGGAGTATCGGCTGGCAAGTGCTTGGCATCCAATATGAGGTCAATTGGAACGATTCAAGTCTAGATGATCTGCCACCATAACCATGATGAAAGTCTTCTAATGAATAGGAATGTCTGATGCTGAGCAAACTCTTGTCACAGGTGCAGCAGGCTCTAACTGTGAGGCCAGTCCCAGGGAAGCTTTCTACAGCAACTCTGGAGCCTTCCGCTGTCTAGCGTCGGGAGCAGGGGATGTGGCGTTCGTGAAACACACCACCGTCTTGGAGAATACAGGTGAGCACATACATTTTACATTATACATTCTATATTTCACATTCTATACCATCAATGTATATTCAAATGTTAGAAGACATTATTCAGTGTTGGCTGCATTATCTGTTGACAGAATTACTTTTCAGTCGGTCAACACGATTGTACACAAGTTCCGTAATCCTGAAACTCGAAAGTTACAATAGCAAGAGAGGTTACAATTTATTGTATCAGAAGGATAAGTGGTAGATCCGAAAATCGCTGGCTTCATTCCAAAACATGTACATGAGATTAATAATAATAATTGTATTGCAGCCAAATAGCTATCGTAAATAAAATAATAAACAAGTACAGTAGAATCTCGATTATCCAACCTAAACTGGACCTGGCGTACGTCGGATAATACAGAATTACTTTGAAAATGAACTAAAACAAATAGGTTGGCTATGCTGTATTACTGAGACATTGCCATATTTTACGTTATTCTATTGTACATGCAGTATTGAACAAATAACACTCCGAATGCTAAGGCATTGTCAACAATGTCTGCTTGCCTGCTAATTCATGTTTTCTCTCTGCTATATTTCGTCATCGACATAGATTAACACCTTCGTTGCGCTTGCCTCCGGCTGTTGCTCTACGTACGTTAATGCCATATCCAATGCGCGTAATCCTTCACTGTGAGACATCGTTTTATTCTTTTGTTCTGCAATACCTCTACTTATTTTTGTTAGCATTCACGAAATCCATAAGGGTCAGTTAGTTCACACAGCTGATCTTGTGCACACCACATCTTGAGTCGTAGCATCGTCACAACCAAGAATGCAATTCAATAAGGGAGCAATGTCGGATAAGCGAAGGTCGGTTGAGCGGGACTCTACCACACACTAAAATTACGCTCTGGCACTTTGAATTACATAGTCTTTGATAGATTGTTTTCTTTTACTTCAGAGGTCTAAGTGGTAGCGTTTACATGCTTGTCCACATAGTTGGCATGCATATGTCACTGTACGCTCATGGAAAGACTTGTTCATACCAATACAACCATGGACCGCCAGATGTGTAAACACGTTCCTCAACTCAAACTTGTCCACGTCATGGCTCCGGTTCCATAAAATTCTTGAGGTATGTCTTCCCTTTTTTTTCATCAATGATGCCAGGTGCAGCTTCCACGGGGGAGGAGCTCTGAACCAAGTAGGGGCTTTTCTGTACTCTGTGGAAGACGGATCTGGGCGGGGAAGTCCTCAACCCCGACACGGCGCGTCCCAATGGCTGATAGGGGCTCTTGATGAGAGTGGTGCTTGCACCCGCGGATCAACTGAGGACATGATATAGTGGCAGCAGCTATATCATTATTGTTGATACAAGACCGATCTGTCGACCGTGTATCAGCAAACAGCTGCATCATATATTGGCTTCCTTGGATGTTGGGGTGTGATGTGGTTACTGCGCATTGAGGAAGGCAACGGGAAACCACCTCAATTAATTTTCCCTAGTACATAATCAACCATGATATTGTCAGAGCAAGAAGTACAGTCTACTGATCATGAGGCGCGGAACCCAAGATCCGGCAGGGGAAGAAAGGAGGCTTCTCAGGTCGTCATCCATCGAAATCCTCAAAAGAATGAATTGATGAACATTGGAACGTGGAATGTAAGAACCTTCCTAGAGGCAGGAAAACTGGAAGAAGCCAAAAATGTAATGAATGAAAAAAACATGGATGTTCTGGGACTGTGTGAAATCAGATGGCCAGGAAATGGTGATTTCTACAGTGATGATTTCAGAATGATCTACAGTGGCAGCACAAGAGGAGGAAGTAATGGAGTAGGACTTCTGCTTAGAAGCAAATGGGCAAGAAATGTGATGAACACCTATCACGTAAATGAAAGGATTATAGTAGTAAAAATCAAAACGAGACCCAGGAATATAGTTGTTATTCAAGTGTACTTTCCCACATCAAACAGCTCAGATGAAGAAATTGAAGAAATGTACGAACATATTGACCAAATATGGAGTCTGATAAAGGAATCAGATAATGTAATAATTATGGGAGATTTTAACGCTATTGTTGGAAGTCATCCAGATCGGGAAGGAATTGGGAAGTTTGGACTGGGTATCAGGAACAAACGAGGAGAGAGATTACTTGACTTCTGTGATCAGTACAATATGATCGTCACAAACACATTATTTGAAGTACCATTACGGAGAAGATATACCTGGACAGCCCCGGGTGACACTGCTCGTTATCAGAATGATTATATACTTGTCAAGAGAAGATATCGCACTCAAGTTAAATCAAGCCATAGCTACCCTGGAGCAGAGATTGACAGTGACCATCGCCTAGTCATGGCCAAATGCAATATCCAACTGAAAAAGAACCGACATAGAAAAACGAAACCTCTGGATGTGACTAAACTAAAGGACAATAACAATAAAGTGATTTTCGCCCACAAAACGAATGAACTGGCTAGAAGACTTGAAGAATCGAAATGGGAAGATATAAAAGAAGGTTTGATAAATATAGCTCGTGAAACACTGGGAAAAAGGATTTTAGAACCACGGAAACCGTGTATTACAAGAGAAATATTGGATCTGATAGTAAAGAGAAACCAGCACAGGAGGGAAAATACCATAAGAAGTCAGGAACAATATAGACTTGTTAAAAATCAAATTACAACCCTTTGTAGAAGAGCCAAAGAGGAATGGATGGCTGAGATAGCTAAGAACATTGGAAATGATATTGCTGAGGGAAAAACTGACAGGGCTTATAGACACATCAGAGCCTTAAACCAGAAACCAAAAGTGAAAAGTTCTATAATAAAGGATAAAAATGGAAAAATCTTATTAGATGCGGATGAAGTCAGTATGCGGTGGAAAGAATATCTTGAAGAATTATATGATGGGAATGTATCTAATAAAACATGGTATATTGAACCGGAAGATGATATAGAAGAAAATGATAAGGGCCCTGCTATCACAAGAAGAGAATTTGAATCAGCGCTTGAAAGAATAAGTGACAATAAAGCTTGCGGTCCAGATAACATACCGGGAGAACTACTAAAGAACATGGGTGATAAAATGAAAGACCTACTTTATGATGCATTCTGCAGATACTATGATAGTGGCAAAATTCCTGAAGACTTCGCCAAAAGCTGAACAGTTATGATACCAAAGAAAGGAATTAGTACAGAATGCTCTGAACACAGAACCATAACACTGCTCTCTCATGCATCTAAAATTTTATTGTTAATAATAAAAGCCAGAATAAATAACAAACTTGATTTCCAAATTGACCCAGATCAGTTTGGTTTCAGGAAAGGAATTGGAACAAGAGAAGCAATCTTGGCTCTACGAACAATATTAGAAAGAAGAATGGAGATGAATAGAAACACATATATAGCATTTGTAGATATTGAAAAGGCCTTTGATAATGTAAGTTGGGACCATCTCTTCAAAATTATTAAATCTTCAGGATTAGACTGGAAGGATAGGAGGCTGATACTAAGACTTTATGAAAATCATACCACAATAGTAGACATCAAAGGAAGCAGTCAGGAAATAAAAATCAGGAAGGGAGTAAGACAGGGTTGCCCCCTTTCACCGTACCTCTTCAATGTATTCATCGAAAAAGCTATAAATAAGTTCAAAACGAACACAAAAGGAATTAGAATAAATGGAAAACAAATCCATTGTATTCGCTTTGCAGATGATATAGCAGTGGTTGCAGACTCAGAAAAGGAATTATCCAAGATGCTGAATATACTGTCATCATATTTAGTAGATTTATACCTAAACATTAACGTGAAGAAGACAAAAATATTAGTTGTAAGTAAACATCCTGAGCGAAATCACACCAACATCAGGCTTGCTAACAAAGTAGTGGAACAAGTCACCAGTTTCCCATACCTCGGAAGTTTAATCACAAATGATAACCGCTGCAGCAAAGAGATAAGAAGAAGAATAGCGCTTGCCATACAAGCATTCAGCATCAAAAGAACTCTTCTGACCAATATACATCTAGACATTGAGATTAGGAAAAATGTTGTGATGTCATTTGTGTGGAGCGTACTCTTATATGGATGCGAATCTTGGACAATTCGAGAACAGGATAGGAAACGGCTTGAAGCGTTTGAGATGTGGGTCTGGAGGCGAATGCTAAAGGTCAGTTGGACTGAAAAAAGAACAAATGAAAGTATACTGCGAGAAATCCAGGGAAGGAAACAGCTGATGGTAACAGTACATAGAAGAACAGCTAAATTCATTGGACACACCGTGCGTCATAATACCTTTCTAACCAATCTACTAGAAGGAAAGGTCTTAGGAAAGAAGGGACGAGGTCGACCTAGGAAGCAATTCCTTCAAGCATTGATACAAAACGTAAGATGTGGTTCCTATTGTGAGATGAAAAGACAAGCTGAAGACAGAAGACAATGGTTGAATCGACAAGGCATTGCCTTTAGACATTGATTGATTGATTGATTGATTGATGCTAGTAGTTTTTCCGAGGATTAATACGAAGGGCGTTCAATATATATGATATATAATGATTCAAATACGCCATGTTATTCCCCAATCCTTTGGTACAATACCCTATTGTTCAACATAGTCTCCGTTCAATGCTATGGCCTTACGTCACTGTAATGTGAGGGCCTGCATGGTACCACTCGACTGGACTCGACAGAATAACCCCTTCAGAGTCACAGAAGACCGTAGCCATGACTTTACCAGCTGAGGGTACAGTTTTGAACTTTTTCTTTGTGGGAGAGTTGGTGTGGCGCCACTCCATGGGTTGCCGTTTTGTTTCCGATTCAAAGTGATGAATCCATGTTTTATCACCTGTGACAATGTTTGACAAGAAATTGTCACCTTCAGCCTCATAACGAGCAAGCAATTCCGTAGATATTTCTTCTTGGCTCTTTATGGTCTTCCGTTAGGTGTCGAGAAACCCAGCGGGAACAAAGCTTTGAATACTCCAACTGGTCTCCGTAGACTTTCTGCAAGCGCCTATGAATATCTGTGATGCCCTGGTTTTCGCCAAAAGATAGGCAGCCCTTCCAGCATTGCTGCTTGCCTGGCTGCCTGCTTCGATCGCGTTTGCTCTCTGTTTGGTTCGCACCTCTATTACAGACGCCATTTTCAAGGCGAGTTATAGTGCTGCCACTTATCGGAAAGTAATGAAACTCTACGAGACGAAGCGGTAATATTCATAGATGTCCCACACAAAATTTCAATTAAAAAAACAGAAATTGGCAGAGAAAGAAAATGTGTTGCATTATTTATTGAACGCCCCCCGTAAACACACTTTCTCACCACTTCTCGTATTGACCAACTGTAAAGTTACAACAACAAGAGAGGTTAGAATTTATTGTATCACAAGGATAAGTGGTAGATCCTAAGATCACTGGCTTCATTCCAACTTAGTTTTTTTTTTTTTTTTTTTTTTTTTTTCAGATTTAGGTTAACACCCATTACAATCGTGTTGAACGACTGAAAAGTATTAAATTTCGATTACTAAGCTGAGCATAGGCCAAGGAATATCAGCACTACAATAGGTTCAGTGTACCTAAGATGTCTCACCATTCCGATCACTAGGGAGAGCCTTGAACAACATCCTTGCACTCTTGTGATTTCAGACGGCAATAACACTGCTCTGTGGGCTGCTGGCCTCAAGTCCAGCGACTATGAGCTATTGTGTCTGGACGGAACTCGTAAGCCTGTCGACCAATACGCCTCTTGTAATCTGGCTGAGGTTCCTGGTCATATGGTGAGTATACACATAGAATAGCTGAGCTACAAACACTACTGGATTCTATTTCTGAAGAGAGTATCGCCATGGGATTTTTTCTTTTTTTTGAGTCGTTTCGGCCATCAATGGACCACGATGTTCTTCACTCATATGATCACTGTAAAGCTTGTTTTCTTGTCTGCCAGTAGATCTTCATTCTTGACGAATGTTCAGCTCTCCTTTCTTCCGTCCACTTGCAGTGAGGGCGAGGCATCACAGATGTTAAAGGGTGTAGATTACTGGTTGATTTAACCGCCTTTCTGAACAGGTTCCTATCCCAAACCAGAGTTTGATTGATTCGAGCTTCTGTTAGGTCCTTTTTAACTTGCATCGACTATTTACAATAGGATTTTTTTTTAGAGATTGATGAGTGGATTCGATATGAAAGTCGATGATGCTCCATCCGCTCCAAATGTCCAAAGAAAGACATTCTCCTTTTTCTCATCACACTCACCAAATCTTCTATATGTTCAAATAATTCATTGTTATGTCTTCTTCTGTAAGTACCATTATCATTAACAGGTCCTAATATTTTCCTTAGAATTTTCCGATCCTTAAGTTCTAATTTTCTCAATGGGCCTTTGTTTGTCATCTGTAAGCATTCTGCAGCATACAGTGCTGACGGCCTAATTACTGTATTATAATGACAAAGTTTGACATTCCGGGACAAGCTTTTACTTTTGTAAATGATTTTGCAGGTTTGAAAGGCACCTTCCAATTTGTTACATCTGCTCTCAATAGCAGCTATTTCTGAATTATTAGGGGTAATCCATTCCCCTAGGTATTTAAATTTTCGGACTTTTTTGATTTTTTGCAGACCAATCGTGATGAATTTTGAGGCATCTTTGACATTTGTGATAAAATTAGTTTTATGGAAGGCCACTTTAAGTCCAGTTTTAGCAGCTATGATTTGTAGTTTATTAAGTTGGTCAGTGGCCTCTTCCATTGAATTAGCGAACAAAGCAATGTCATCTGCAAAAGCGAGACAGTTTATATTCAGGTCTTCTTTTTTATAACCAATTCGAATACCATAATTATTTGGTAAGATTGTTAACCATTCTCTTATAATTTATTCCAAGACACAGTTGAACAGCATCGGTGATCCCAGATCACCTTGTCTACAGCCAGTCTTGATTGCAAAGGCTTCGGACAATTCACCACGAAATTTGACCTTAGAAATGGTGTTTTCTAAGCTTGCTTTGAACAAATTAATTGATTTATTGTCTAGGCCAAACTCACGTAAGGTGTTAATTATTGTGTCTCTATGAATGCAATCATAAGCCTTTTGAAAGTCCACAAAAATCACAACATAAGGTTTAGATCGTACCGTACAGTAGGAAATTATGGTCTTAATGTTATGAATTTGTTCAGGACAGGATCTTGATTTCCTGAACCCAGCTTGATATTCCCCTAACTGACGGTCTAATATCGGTTCTGCTCTGTTCAGAAGAGCCCTTGCAAATATTTTGTACGTTACCGATACCAGTGAAATACCTCTATAATTATTTGGGTCGGATTTATCCCCTTTCTTATGTATAGGATGAATGATGGCAGAAGTCCAATCCTCCGGCAACTTTTCACTATGCCATATTTCTTCAATGGTTTTCTGGAAACAAATGATGGAGTCATTATCTGCATATTTCCATAATTCAGCCACAATACTATCCTCCCCAGAGGCTTTATTATTTTTTAGCGCCTTGATGATTTGTGTTATTTCTTCGACGGAGGGTGGTGAACTGTCGTGGTATGCAACGCTAGGATAGAAAGCAAGTTGTTCAGTAGGTATGTCCGTGTTCAAAAGGGTTTCAAAATATTCTCCAAAAGCTTTAGCACAGTCTTTATTATTGAGATTAAGTTTACCATCAGATCCTCGGATGTGAAGAGTAGGGGCGACGTATTTGGACAGTTGGTGTTTAAAAGTTTGATAGAAATCCCTTGTTTTGTGCCTTTGAAAATGGGATTACATTTAAATGTACAAAAAACTAAGTGGATGGTTGTTAGTAGAAACAAAGATGAAATTCAGGGCATTCTTACACTTGGTAATGAAAGAATTGAAAGGGTTTCATCATGTAAATATTTAGGATGTAAAATCAATGATAACTGGGACTTAAGTCAAGAAATTCGTTGTAGAATTGAGCAGGCCAGAAGTTCTTTCATGAAAATGAGAAAAGTTTTGATCAGCTGTGATTTAAGTCTGTCATTACGCCCCCGACTGCTTCGATGCTACGTTTTTAGTGTCCTGCTCTATGGAGTTGAATCATGGACACTTTAAGTAAGAAACTGACAGCATTTGAAATGTGGACGTATCGCAGGATGTTAAGGATATCATGGACAGCTAAAGTCACAAATGTGAAAGTACTGCGGCGTATGAACAAAGACTTGGAAATTCTCAGAATCATCAAAAGGAGAAAACTAGAATACTTTGGTTATTTCGTGCGCAACAACAAATACCACCTCTTGCAATTAATTATCCAAGGGAAGATTGATGGCATTAGGGGTCCAGGACGCAGACGAATATCCTGGCTAAAGAATTTAAGCCAGTGGTTTGGACTTAATGCAGTGTCACTGTTTAGAACAGCTTTGGACAAACAGCAGATCATACTACTGATCGCCAATGTTCTTGGAGGACGAGGCACTTAAGAAGAAGAAGAAGAAGAAGAAGAAGAAGAAGAAGATAGCTGAGCGACTTCGGTGGCGTAGTTGGTAGCATGCTGAACTACTATGCCCAAGATTGCGGATTCAAACCCGGCCGAAGTCAACGGATTTTTTAAAAGCGTTAAAATCCTTCGGAGGGGAAGTAAAGCCGGCGGACCCATATCATAGATTTATGGCATGTAAAAGAACCTTCCGTCGACTCCGTGGTGTAGTGGTCAGCGTGCTTTACTACCAGCCCAGAGGACCCAGGTTCGATTCCCGGCTCTGTCACAAAATTTGAAAAGTGGTATGAGGACTGGAACGGGGTCTACTCAGCCTCGGGTGGCCCAAATGAGTAGAGGGGGTTCGATTCCCAACTCAGCCATCCTCGAAATGGTTTTCCGTGGTTTCCCACTTCGTCTTCAAGCAAATACCAGGATGATACTTACCGTCAGGCCACGGGCGCCTCCTTCCCTCTTCCTTGTCTATTCCTCCCATTCTTCCCATCTCGTCCCATCCCTCATGAGGCCCCCTGTTCGCTTTGCAGGTGAGGCGCTAGTCCCGCCTCCCCAGTTGTACCCCCTGATCCGATGTCAAGCTCCAGGACACTGCCCATATAGGTGGTAAAGGTGGGATCCCTCGCTGAGTCCGTGGGAAATGCCTACCTGGAGGGTAAACTGACTACGAGAAAAAAGAACCTTCCACTACAATTTCTAGGTTATATTTCCGTAGAAACGCTTTATCAAGTTCCAACGCTCGTCGCTAGGTGTAAGTGGTATCTGGTAGCCAACGTTGGAACTACTTGAAATCGAACTTGCTCATTCATCTGATCCACACGCGACGGTACTTGTAGCTCATGCATAGAAGCAGCTACAAACTCTGGCATGTCCTCGCACACTCCCGGCATTAAAAGCCATCCGCTAAATATTAATAACCAATCCGCCGAGTGGCTTGTTGCTCACTTACTCCAATCCTACCACCACACACAGAATGAACAAAAATCAAAACCGTAAATCCTTAGTTAAATAATAATATCGTATGGCCTCGGGTGCCTGGTGCAAGCTTTGTTAATTGACGCCCAGAGGGTAGCTTGCATGTCGAATTTCGTCGTTCCTTTGAGCGCTATGAAAGTCAAGGAGGTTAGATATCTAAACTCCTTGACACTACAGCGCTTTCAAGTAGAGAATGGAGGAACTTTGTGTTGGCGGAAAATCCCGAGATTAATTTTGCCATTGAACACGGCCTCCTGAATTCAAATGGGTTCTTTAACATGCCAACAACGTATGACATGAGTGTCGTGATTTTTGTCGCCTTCAAAAATCACTTAACATGGCCAGGGGCGAACCTGCAAGCTTGGGGGTTGGTAGTTCGACACTATAACCACTCACCCACCGTGGCAAGCTAACGTTGGAACTAATAGAGCGTTAATCAAATCTAATCTACAAATTTTGCTTCACATAGTTAGTGGAAGGTTCTTTTACATGCCATAAATCTATTACATAGGCCCGCCCGCTGGCTTTATTTCCCCTCTCAAGGAATGTTTACGCTCTTTAAAAATCGAACTAATTCGGCCGGGTTTGAACCCACGACTTTGAGCATAGAAGTTCAGCATGCTACCAACAACTTCACCGAAGTCGCCTGACAACAGGAGGAGCTTCGAGTTTGAAAACTTAATACAACATGTTTGAATAAGTAATATAAAGTAAGTGAACTGAAAAGAAACTGAATTCAGTGTTTTTAAGGTATTGTTGTAGGCTCTAAAACAGACATGGGTAAACGTTTTAGCGGCAGGACCAGATGCAATACAAAATATTATATGCGGCCCGAAAAAAGAAAACACCTGTTTATAGATAGCTTATAAGCTTATTGTGTCAGAATTTTAAATCAAACAAAACTTCTAGACTACAATGGTAGAAAACCTAGGAAAAAAGAGCACACCTTCACTATTTGTTAGAAGAGGAAGGAGTATGTGACAAGTGAAACTGTGACTGTGCATCTAAACGTTTTCCATAATCTGGTTGAAACTGGGAAGAGCTGATTCTTAGTAGCGCAGCTAAATGGCGGTCTGTTAATCTATTTCTGGCGCTATTTTTGCGAAGCTTCATCGTAGAAAACATCTGTTCACAGATATAGTAAGATGTGAACATGGCAGTTATCTTCTGTGCATGAGATTTCAAGTTTGAGAAGCTTGATTTTGGTAAGGCCTTGTAGAACTCAATTTTCCAAACGTTGGGGAATAGTTGCTTTAATTCGCTGTTACATTGTAACTCAATCAGTTCTAGCTGCAACTCTGATTTTACTGTTTCACAGTCAACATTAAATGGCATGTTGAAAACGTCCAAGTTCTAAGTTCTGAAATCTTCATTCAAATTCGTCGTGGAGATTTTTCGCGCAAAACGATATTACACAAAACGCATAAACACAATAAGATTGAAACAGTTTTTCACTTCTAGGTAGCCTACACAGAACAGGAAATATGACCTATGTAATTGTAGATAGTATGTGGACCGGATTAAGCCTCCGTGGCTTAGGCGGCCTCTCACCGCTGGGTCCGTGGTTCAAATCCCGGTCACTCCATGTGAGATCTGTGCTGGACAAAACGGAGGCAGACAGGTTTTTCTCCTGGTACTCCGGTTTTCCCTGTCAAAATTTCATTCCAGCAACACTCTCCACTATCATTTCATTTCATCTGTCATTCATTTAATCATTGCCCCAGAGGAGTGCGTCAGGCCTCGGCAGCCGGCACAGTCCATATCCTCGCCGCTAGATGGGGGCTTCATTCATTCCATTCCTGACCCGGTCGGAGACTGGAAGCAGGCTGTGGATTTTCATTTCATGTGGACCGGATTAGACTAGCTCAAGGGTCGTACTTTGCCCATGACTGATCTAAAAGTAACAAAATGTTTTACTGTCCATGTTTTTGCAAAATATATTCACATATACAGGGTATTTGCTTGGCAAGGACATTCTCGCTCCGCCAGTGATGGCTCAGTTGCTGGCTGCTGCACCCACATACAGGGTCTTTCATATAAAGTAAGAACGGCAAGCGCCAGTTTTGTTATTCGCTGCAGCGATGGCCTTGGCCGAGCTTGTGGCGTGCCACGACCCCCTGCTTTAAGCGTGTGTACAATCCTGTATGAAATATTACCTTATAAAGGATGCTGGAAGTGTCGTCCTTCCTCGGTTATACAGGCATTGTATCTGGAAACCACTTCCGGCTGACGCAAGTGAGTTCTGCCACTGTAATGTTTATGATTTTTATTGAGCACTGAGTCAGAAGTGTCAAACTTATTTACAATTACGTGAATCTGTGCTAGTGAAGGTGGCACTTCATCAGGACATTGCTGAACAAGTGCATCACGTACCCGCCGAGGCGACTCGTACTTAAGATAAGTTTTACATACAAAAGTACGATATTGCAATGATAACAGTCTCATGTTAATATCTGAGGTTCAGCCTCACACGTGTATTGCAAGATCGAGTACTGTGCGTGCGCTTTCAATATTACAGCAGGGGGCCGTGTCACGCCACAAGCTCGGCCAAGGCCACTGCAGTAGTGAATAACAAAGCCGCCGCTCACCGTTCTTACTTTATATGAAAGACCCTGTATGTACGACAGAATATGGTGCTTAAAATCAGTATCATGCATTTTTACTCACCATGTTTACAGTAGATGGGGGGGCTGCGTGGCGCAGTCGGTAGAGGCGCTGTGCTTCTAACTGAAAGGGAGTGGGTTCGATCCCCACCTAGGTAGTGGAATTTAGAAACAAAACTACCACTTTCGGAAACGCAAATGGCCCTGGGGTTCACTCAGCCTACACCAGAAATGAGTACCAGGGTAATTCCTGGGAGCAAAGACGGCCGGGCGTGGAGCTGCCGATGTCACAAAAAGTGGAAGCCTCTACCTTCCACTACTCCCAGGGCCTCCATGGCCTGTACGGAGTTGGCTTTGCTTGCTTTGCTATGCTTACAGTAGATGCTGAAAATGTTCCCCATCCGGTGCCAAACATAATCGGCATCTCCTTATGAAGTTTCCGGTCAATCCGGTTAATTTAGCTTTAGTAAGGAAATAACGATCTTTACGTCTATTTTTTTATTGTTTACTGAACCCCAGAAGAGATTGAACGTATTATGTCCCAATACTCACCTACGCATTAGAAACATGGGTTATGAAGAAGAGACAGGTGAGCAGGATCCAGGCTTGCGAAATGAAATTTCAGAGAAGCAAATTAGGAATAACAAGAAGGGAGATTGTGGAAGAGAATCCCTTACAAAAATCATAGAGAAGTGTACGGACAAGTTAGGAGAATGCAGGAGGGCAGGAGACCAAGGAGAATGCACGAGATGGAAATTGAGTGCGAGAGACCAAGAGAGAGGTGGATTGTGGGTGTGAAGGAAGGAGAGGGACAGAGTGTAAGGTGGTGGGAGGAGAGGCAGACCCAGCCAGGGGCTGGAAACCGTAGAACATGTTGATGATGACTGAACCTTACGTTTGAATCTCTTAGCCAGTTGTTTTATTGTGACTGTGTATAGTGCAGTATTGCCTCATGTGAAATATTCGTTACTTGAACGAGTATATCTGCACAATAAGTACATAAAGTGCAGGAAATCGTGCGCTAGAACAAGACAAAAGTTTCGAGTGAAATTTCCAGGGAGACCCAATCTTATAAATCGGACAATAAAACAACTGGCTAAGAGATTCAAACGTACAGGTTCAGTAAACAATAAAAATAAGACGTTAAGGTAGTTATTTCCTTACTGAAGCTAAATTAACCGGAAACTTCATAAGGAGATTATGTTTGGAAGCGGATGGGGAACATTTTTAGCATCTACTGTAAACATAGTGAGTAAAAATGCATGATACTGATTTTAAGCACCGTAGTCTGCCGTGCATATGTGAGAGCGGCAGCCGGCAACTGAGCCATCACTGGCGGAGTGCGTGAGCAAATATGTCCTTGCCAAGCAAATATAAAGACCCTGTAGGGTATATGTACATATTTTGACCCTTTTTAGTACATACAAATCCTTGCCCTGTTAATAAGACAGGTGAGATACCCTCGTGATTTCAAGAAGATTGTTATCATCCGTATACGGCAGAAAGCAGGAGCTAACAGATGTGAAGATTACCGTACAATCAGCTTAATCACTCATGCTTCAAATATCCTGACTAGAATAAATGCCAAGGGGATAGTATGACAAATAGAAACCAAGTTGGGTGATGACCAATTCGGCTTCAGGAGAAATGTAGGAACAAGGGAAGTTATACTAAGTCAAACACTGATCTTGGAAGGTAGAATAAGTAAAGATAAGAGAACATTCATGGCATTTGTAGACTTGGAAAAGAGTGGCGTAGTTGGTAGCATGCTGACCTTCTATGCCCAAGATCGTGGGTTCAAACCCATCCGAAGTCGTCAAATTTTTAAGAGCCTTAAAATTCCGTCAATATGCCTTCCTTCGGAGGGGAAGTAAAGCCCGCGGGCCCATGTCATAGTTTGTGGCATGTTAAAGAACCTTCAACTAATTACACATGTGTGAAGCTAAATTATATGTTAGATTTGACTAACGCTCTTGGGTTCCAACATTCGCCAGGAGCCGACTGCGGTGGCATCTAGTAACCAAGTTGAAAACTAGTTGTCGTTGATGGTGGCATTTGGTAGCAAAAGTAGGAACTACTTGAAAATTAAAAGTCTGCATTCCTTACTTGAATTAAAAACAAATAACACACACTAATACAGCTATCACAATTAACACCGGTTATCAGACAGATTCTACACACACCCAAAGTACACGGGGCTACATGACCGCGTTGTTGCATCCCCTAAACTGAGGAAGCAACCAAGACTTGGAAAATGCTTTTGATAACATTGATTGGAGTAAGTTGTTTGACATTTTGAAAAGGATTGGAATAAAGTACAGGAATAGGAGGCTGATCTACAATCCATACAGAAACTAGACAGCAGTTATTTGAGCCAAACGACATGGTATTCAGAAAGGAGTAAGGCAAGGCTGCAATTTATCTCCCATACTAAAATAAAAGTGGGATTATCATCATCTTGTCTGCAGATTGTGACCAGCACTAATAAGACAGCCACTGAGATCGACGCCATTCGTCACGCGCTGTTGGATGCTGGCAAGTTGTACAGCCAGAGACCTGAGCTGTTCCGACTGTTTGGACCGTACAGCGGCAAGAAGGATCTGCTCTTCAAGGTAAGCCTGTGGCTCCTGTCCTAAGCTATTGCTGGCTGTTGTTTATCGTTAAAAGGGTGTCCACTACTCTGGAAAACAGGGACTATTCAGGGAATTTTAGTTTTAGAAGGTCCAACCTTAATAATTGGAAATTAAGCATTTAAATGTTGATGGGGGAAAAGTATATTCAGGTGATGATTGTACTGACGTTAAATCAGTAAGCTCTCATTTCTTGCAAGATAGAGCACACTGTGTATTTGTATATAAATGTGTAACTGTATGAGAGCAATACTATTGACGAGCTACTTTCAATACTCACAAGTACAATAGTTTTTTTGGATGGGCAAGAAAAATATATATTACTGTTTGGTCTTTTAACTTTGTCATACTACCCTTATTGTTCGAGCACTTTTTGAAATGCTTTTTAAGTAGAAACTCTGTTTTATATATTTATTATGGGCAGATGACCTCTTAGTTCCGCCCCTTAAAACAACAATAACTAACTAACAATATATGTATTATGGCCACTACTGTTGCACAGGGAATTTTCTGATTTATCCTGCAAAAATCAGGGAAATCTGTTAGTTGGTTTTGGTACACATCCTGTTCAAAAAGTAGTTTGAAAATGGCCTGGCTAACTCAAACATTCAACCAGCGTTTCTCCCCAGTGTACCATTGGGCTCATCAGTTGGTACGGTTCACCTCACCTATTGTTTATCATTAATGCGATTGACCCAGTTCTTGTCCTGTGTGACGGAACTCTTACTGTGCCTATATAGAGTTAGTGGCTGGGTATGAAAATGATGTCTACTTACTGTCGACCAAAGTATTATGTGTACTCGAATTTGAAGGTTGTTTGTGAAGTAACCAATAGACCTACATAAAATCCAATAACATCATCATTTTCGTCGTTCTATTTTACGTTAGCTCATGTAGGTTTGGAATGTTTTATTTATATTTTAATATTTATTGTCGCAGTTGGAACACAAAAAGTGCACGTTTTTAAGCGTGTTTCAACCATGCGTCACATTTAAGAATTATTATCTCAAAAACCTGTCATCAGATCGAATCCAAATTTTAACACAATATACATTGGAATGTTGTATAACTGGTTTAATAATTTCAAAATTTTGCGTGTCCAAGACAAAAAGTTGTTATCATTTTTGTAAGGTAACTTTTTCTCGGCTCGGGGTGGTTGGAAAATGTAGTACTTGGTTGCGTTGTAATCGTTATACATCAAAAAGTTATGCTGTATGACTGTGAAATACGTAAATTAACTCACTTATTTTATATCGGTTTGTATTTGTAGGCGGAAATAACACATCGTTCACCAGCTACCCGCTCCGTGAAAGCTGTACAGCGTTGCTGTGATGGAGCCCATCACTTCCGAGCGAGGCACGCCATGATGCGTGATGGGCTCCATTTCGGCAACGCTGTACAGCTTTTCCGGACGCGGGTAGCTGGTGAACGATGTGTTATTTCCGCTTACAAATACAAACCGGTATAAAATAAGTGAGTTAATTTACGTATTTCACAGTCATACAGCATTACTTTTTGATGTATAAGGATTACATCGCAACCATGAACTAGAATGCCAGGTACTATACGTGTGCAAAGTTTAGAGCTATTGGCTTGCATACTTTCTGATCTATTGATATTAGGGTAACAAAAATAGAGACAATATTTATTCTAGATTAATTTGGAGTAACTAATATAGGCCTATGCCAGTGCTGCCAACATGATTCTAAGATTGCTGATAGGTCCAATTTTAAAATGCATGTAACTTCTATACTAACTAATGGATTTCATTCAAAATTGACACAACAATAGATCATATTATTTCTGATTATTTCTGACCAATACATGTATGTCATTGTTGCCAACATGATTTTACGCGCGCTGTTAGATCCAATGTTTAACAGCATGTAACGTCCATGCTATCCATTGGACTTCAACAAAATTTTGTATTCTGTACCTTAAGAGATGGAGGGGGGTAAAGACCTTTATTTAAGTCAAAAACAACTTTCTAGAATTCCTAGTTTTGGAAATATAACCTACCTTCCTAATACATTTTTAGCCTACTTTTCACATTTTGCAAAAATGAGGAAAAAGTAGACTTATGAGATCGGGCAAATGTGTGTCTGTCTGTCTGTCTGTCTGTCTGTCTGTCTGTCTGTCTGTCTGTCCTTCTGTCTGTCTGTCTGTCTGGCTGTGTGTGTGTCCCCCCCTATCAACTCCTAAACGGCTGCAGCAATCGAAACAAAATTTGGTAGGAGTAAAGATCTATACCTGAATATCTCACGGCCATATTTGAAAATGATGTCAGTGCTACCAACTGCTAAAAAATCGCAATTGAAATTTGAGCTCCATGTTGGATATCTTGGAAAGTATGAATGGGAGCTATTTCAAAATTGGCACACGTACAGATCATAATATTTTAGTTTAATTTCCAGGAGGCTAAACATGGCAGTGTTGCCAAAATGATTATAAGCCTCCTGATAGGTCCAATTTTTAAATGCATATAACTTCTATACTATCAATTGGAATTCAACCAAATTTCGTATGTTGTATGTGTACATAACCAGATATGACTGAGCGTATTCTTCAGACCTACCAGGGCTGCCAACTGTTAATAAATGCTCCTAATTTATTTTATCCAAATACCAATATATCAGAAAGTATGCAAGCCGACAGCTTTAAACTATGCACACGTATAGTCCCTGACATTCTATATTAATTTGGAGTAACTTATATACATCAGTGCTACCAACATGATTCTAAGCCTGCTGACAGGTCCAACTTTAAATACATGTAACTTCCATACTATCATTTGGATTTCAACCAAATTTCGTATGTGCTATGTGTACCATAACAGATATGACTATGCGTATTCTAAGGAGCAACCAGTGCTGCCAACTGTTAATATGTGCTGTCCCTATTTTTGTTACCCTAATATCAATATATCAGAAAGTATGCAAGCCAATAGCTCTAAACTTTGCACACGTATAGTACCTGGCATTCTAGACGAATTTAGAGTAACTAATATACGTCAGTGCTGCCAACATGATTCTAAGCCTGCTGATAGATCCAATTTTAAAATGCATGTAACTTCTATACTAACTAATGGATTTCATTCAAAATTGGCACAACAATAGATCAGATTATTTCTGACCAATACATGCATGACATTGTTGCCAACATGATTTTACGCGCGCTGTTAGATCCAATGTTTAACTGCATGTAACGTCCATGCTATTCATTGGACTTCAACCAAATTTTGTATTTTGTAACTTAAGAGACGGAACTAAGAATATATTCAGTCATCAGGGCTGCCAACTGTAGTGCTCTATTAGGATACATTATGCCAGGTATACAGTATTTCGAACTAATTGGAAATTTCGATATTAGCAACTTAATTTCGTCATTATTCTAGATAGGTTCATATTCTGTAGAATAATCATTGGCATGAAAAGTAGGCTGTATAGTTCTTCACGGAACTTCTTGTTTTAAATATAATATAATATAATTTATTACAAGTACACACACTAATACAATAACACAGGTTATCAGACAAGTACACGGGGCTAAATGACCACGATGTCGAAAAAATATGGACGAGTAAGAGTAAGAACAATATTAGATGGATCACAGAACTTAAAGAAGACATGAGAGAGTTACATATTACAATAGAAGATTTAAAATATAAGAAAGACACACTCAAGATTCTGAAAGACAAACACACTCGACTACAGACAAAAATCAACAAGCAGAGAATAGGAAGAGTCATTCCTGAAGCAGAAAGAAAATTACGTTCAGAAAGGATGAAGAAATATTGGGCTGACAAAAAGAAGAACACGAAGTTCCGTGAAGAACTAAAGAGCCTTCTTTTCTTAAAATGTAAAATTCATGCCAATGAGTAATCTATATGGATCTGTCCAGAATAATGACGAAATTAAGTAGGTAATATCGAAATTTCTTATTAATTCGAAATACTGTGTACCTTGCATAATGTAGCCTAATAGAGAACTACAGTTGGCAGCCCTGGTATCTGAATATATTATTCATAATGTTGAATTTTGGGCTTATGCCGTGTTTTATTATATTGCAATTCGACGCGTTTCGAAAGAAACCATGTCTTTCATCGTCAGGAATAATCTGGAATACGACAATGTTGCTAAGAGAAAGCAACGAAGAACATATAGAAGGTGCCCAAAGATGGACGCCATTATAGCCCCATGTTAGGGACAACGGAAAGCAGCAGTGAATTACTTTCTCAGGGTTCTGATAATAGGTAGCCAGGATTCACTGAGATTGTAGCCGGTGTCGCGGTTGAAATTATCTGGGTGTTTACGTATTTCAACCGCCTCCCTGATGATTCTGGGACGATATTGCTTTATACGGGCAAGAACATCCACCCCTTGGAACATGACATCATGGCCAGGTGTTAAAGCATGATCGGCAACAGCTGATTTATCAGGTTGAATGAGCCTGATACATCTATTATGTTCCTTAATGCGAGTGCATATTGTTCTCGAAGTCTGCCCGATGTAAACCTTGCCACAAGTACAGGGAACTCTGTAGATACCCGGTTGTTGCAATTTAGGCAAACTGTCCTTAGTTGGTCGCAGGAGTTGCCTAATCTTAACAGAAGTTCCAAATACAGTCCGTATGTTGTATCGACGTAGGATTTTAGCAATACGATCCGTTGTGTTATGTATGTACGGAAGGTAAGCAGTTCCTCTTACATCTCTTTTCTCAACTGACGTCCTATTATTATTTGTTGGTTTCAGAACCGTAGAAATCAAAACCTTGCTATAACCGTTGCTCTCAAAGGTGGTTCGCAGGGTGTTAATTTCTTCTTGTAAAGAAGACACTTCACAAATCCTCCTAGCCCTGGTAGTTAGAGTTGTAAGGATACCATGTTTCTGGGCAGGGTGATGGTGAGAACTTGCGTGGAGATATCTATTGGTGTGTGTTGGCTTACGAAAAACGCTGTGTCCTAAAGATCCATCCTCTTTCTTGGTGACGAGAACATCTAAAAAAGGTATTTTGCCGTCAGATTCCTTTTCCATGGTGAAACAAATAGAAGGGTGCTGGAGATTAAGGTGATCCAGGAAATGGCTAAGATTTTCCTCACCTTCCGTCCAAACAACGAACGTGTCATCCACATAACGCCACCAGATCTTCGGTTTGAAAGGAGCCGACGACAAAGCTTTCTCTTCAAAGTTCTCCATGAAGAAATTAGCCACAACAGGAGAGAGAGGACTACCCATGGCCACACCATCAGTCTGCTCATAAAAATTCCCATTCCATAGAAAGTAGGAGGAGGTCATGCAGTGATAAAAAAGTCTTGTGATGTCTTCAGGAAAAAGGCCATTAATGAGAGACATAACACCATCAATAGGTACTCTCGTAAACAGAGACACCACGTCGAGACTCACTAGAATATCACCCGGCTGAAGTGTTATAGCTTTTAACTTTTCCACGAAGTGTGTGGAATCCTTAATGTACGAAGGCGTGTTACCCAGAAGCGGCTGAAGTAGTCTACCTAAGTATTTGGAAAGGGCATATGTAGGAGAACCAATCGTACTAACAATGGGTCTAAGAGGAACATCGTCCTTATGTATTTTAGGAAGACCATAGAGTCTCGGAGGAATAGCATCCCCTGGAAGGAGAGTCTTCGCTGCATCCGCTGGAATAGATGATTGCTTGATCAATTTGACGGTGACATTTGAGTAGCGAGTAGTAGGATCACGACTATTAATCCTATATACAGGATCTGATAACAAAGACGAGATCTTGGAATCATAATCAACCTTATCCAATACCACTGTCGCATTACCCTTGTCAGCGGGGAGAACGATAATATCAGAATTGTCCCTTAGATCTTTAAGTGCCCGGCTTTCACCTTGTTTTAAGTTGGTGTTAGGTGGCTTAGCTGTCTTGAGAACTCGGGAACATTCTTGCCTGGCTTCCTCGGCCTCTTCAGGTGTGAGGTGATGTACTGAGGATTCTACGGATGTAATAAGTTCTTCAATAGGAATTCTTCTAGGCGCTACAGCAAAATTGAGACCTTTAGCGAGAACTGCCTGTTGGGTATCACTTAGGGGGTTGCTGGACAAATTTACGACAACCTTGTTAGCATCAAGTCTAATGGCTTGAGATTTCTGCAACTGACATAACCTATCATATTTGGAAATATGTCTGTCCCTCACCTGATCTAGAACGCTGTTAGCTTGCACTGAAGAAATACGATCGAAGATATTCCATAATTCCTCACTTACGAAGTTTGAGAGGCGTAGATGTAGCTGTAGTAACTCCCTCGAAATAAAATCCAACTGCTTACGAGTATGCTGTAACCTCTCTATCAATAACGCCTTGCTTGCACGACGATAGATTCTCGTTGCCTTAGGTGTTCTGAAGGAATGCTTCAACATAACAAAATTCGGTAGAATATCATGATCCCGGCATCTTAGGAGAAAAGCGAGTGAAGAGATTAGACACACCTTCTTGCGTCGTAACCTACTGAATCTAGACATCAGTCGGAAAATATCCTCCCCATAGAGGTTTCTAATATTGTCATTTAGACTTTCACGGCCCGTGTTATTATTCATAATGTTGAATTTTGGGCTTATGCCGTGTTTTATTATATTGCAATTCGACGCGTTTCGAAAGAAACCATGTCTTTCATCGTCAGGAATAATCTGGAATACGACAATGTTGCTAAGAGAAAGCAACGAAGAACATATAGAAGGTGCCCAAAGATGGACGCCATTATAGCCCCATGTTAGGGACAACGGAAAGCAGCAGTGAATTACTTTCTCAGGGTTCTGATAATAGGTAGCCAGGATTCACTGAGATTGTAGCCGGTGTCGCGGTTGAAATTATCTGGGTGTTTACGTATTTCAACCGCCTCCCTGATGATTCTGGGACGATATTGCTTTATACGGGCAAGAACATCCACCCCTTGGAACATGACATCATGGCCAGGTGTTAAAGCATGATCGGCAACAGCTGATTTATCAGGTTGAATGAGCCTGATACATCTATTATGTTCCTTAATGCGAGTGCATATTGTTCTCGAAGTCTGCCCGATGTAAACCTTGCCACAAGTACAGGGAACTCTGTAGATACCCGGTTGTTGCAATTTAGGCAAACTGTCCTTAGTTGGTCGCAGGAGTTGCCTAATCTTAACAGAAGTTCCAAATACAGTCCGTATGTTGTATCGACGTAGGATTTTAGCAATACGATCCGTTGTGTTATGTATGTACGGAAGGTAAGCAGTTCCTCTTACATCTCTTTTCTCAACTGACGTCCTATTATTATTTGTTGGTTTCAGAACCGTAGAAATCAAAACCTTGCTATAACCGTTGCTCTCAAAGGTGGTTCGCAGGGTGTTAATTTCTTCTTGTAAAGAAGACACTTCACAAATCCTCCTAGCCCTGGTAGTTAGAGTTGTAAGGATACCATGTTTCTGGGCAGGGTGATGGTGAGAACTTGCGTGGAGATATCTATTGGTGTGTGTTGGCTTACGAAAAACGCTGTGTCCTAAAGATCCATCCTCTTTCTTGGTGACGAGAACATCTAAAAAAGGTATTTTTCCGTCAGATTCCTTTTCCATGGTGAAACAAATAGAAGGGTGCTGGAGATTAAGGTGATCCTTCCAGGGGATGCTATTCCTCCGAGACTCTATGGTCTTCCTAAAATACATAAGGACGATGTTCCTCTTAGACCCATTGTTAGTACGATTGGTTCTCCTACATATGCCCTTTCCAAATACTTAGGTAGACTACTTCAGCCGCTTCTGGGTAACACGCCTTCGTACATTAAGGATTCCACACACTTCGTGGAAAAGTTAAAAGCTATAACACTTCAGCCGGGTGATATTCTAGTGAGTCTCGACGTGGTGTCTCTGTTTACGAGAGTACCTATTGATGGTGTTATGTCTCTCATTAATGGCCTTTTTCCTGAAGACATCACAAGACTTTTTTATCACTGCATGACCTCCTCCTACTTTCTATGGAATGGGAATTTTTATGAGCAGACTGATGGTGTGGCCATGGGTAGTCCTCTCTCTCCTGTTGTGGCTAATTTCTTCATGGAGAACTTTGAAGAGAAAGCTTTGTCGTCGGCTCCTTTCAAACCGAAGATCTGGTGGCGTTATGTGGATGACACGTTCGTTGTTTGGACGGAAGGTGAGGAAAATCTTAGCCATTTCCTGGATCACCTTAATCTCCAGCACCCTTCTATTTGTTTCACCATGGAAAAGGAATCTGACGGCAAAATACCTTTTTTAGATGTTCTCGTCACCAAGAAAGAGGATGGATCTTTAGGACACAGCGTTTTTCGTAAGCCAACACACACCAATAGATATCTCCACGCAAGTTCTCACCATCACCCTGCCCAGAAACATGGTATCCTTACAACTCTAACTACCAGGGCTAGGAGGATTTGTGAAGTGTCTTCTTTACAAGAAGAAATTAACACCCTGCGAACCACCTTTGAGAGCAACGGTTATAGCAAGGTTTTGATTTCTACGGTTCTGAAACCAACAAATAATAATAGGACGTCAGTTGAGAAAAGAGATGTAAGAGGAACTGCTTACCTTCCGTACATACATAACACAACGGATCGTATTGCTAAAATCCTACGTCGATACAACATACGGACTGTATTTGGAACTTCTGTTAAGATTAGGCAACTCCTGCGACCAACTAAGGACAGTTTGCCTAAATTGCAACAACCGGGTATCTACAGAGTTCCCTGTACTTGTGGCAAGGTTTACATCGGGCAGACTTCGAGAACAATATGCACTCGCATTAAGGAACATAATAGATGTATCAGGCTCATTCAACCTGATAAATCAGCTGTTGCCGATCATGCTTTAACACCTGGCCATGATGTCATGTTCCAAGGGGTGGATGTTCTTGCCCGTATAAAGCAATATCGTCCCAGAATCATCAGGGAGGCGGTTGAAATACGTAAACACCCAGATAATTTCAACCGCGACACCGGCTACAATCTCAGTGAATCCTGGCTACCTATTATCAGAACCCTGAGAAAGTAATTCACTGCTGCTTTCCGTTGTCCCTAACATGGGGCTATAATGGCGTCCATCTTTGGGCACCTTCTATATGTTCTTCGTTGCTTTCTCTTAGCAACATTGTCGTATTCCAGATTATTCCTGACGATGAAAGACATGGTTTCTTTCGAAACGCGTCGAATTGCAATATAATAAAACACGGCATAAGCCCAAAATTCAACATTATGAATAATAACACGGGCCGTGAAAGTCTAAATGACAATATTAGAAACCTCTATGGGGAGGATATTTTCCGACTGATGTCTAGATTCAGTAGGTTACGACGCAAGAAGGTGTGTCTAATCTCTTCACTCGCTTTTCTCCTAAGATGCCGGGATCATGATATTCTACCGAATTTTGTTATGTTGAAGCATTCCTTCAGAACACCTAAGGCAACGAGAATCTATCGTCGTGCAAGCAAGGCGTTATTGATAGAGAGGTTACAGCATACTCGTAAGCAGTTGGATTTTATTTCGAGGGAGTTACTACAGCTACATCTACGCCTCTCAAACTTCGTAAGTGAGGAATTATGGAATATCTTCGATCGTATTTCTTCAGTGCAAGCTAACAGCGTTCTAGATCAGGTGAGGGACAGACATATTTCCAAATATGATAGGTTATGTCAGTTGCAGAAATCTCAAGCCATTAGACTTGATGCTAACAAGGTTGTCGTAAATTTGTCCAGCAACCCCCTAAGTGATACCCAACAGGCAGTTCTCGCTAAAGGTCTCAATTTTGCTGTAGCGCCTAGAAGAATTCCTATTGAAGAACTTATTACATCCGTAGAATCCTCAGTACATCACCTCACACCTGAAGAGGCCGAGGAAGCCAGGCAAGAATGTTCCCGAGTTCTCAAGACAGCTAAGCCACCTAACACCAACTTAAAACAAGGTGAAAGCCGGGCACTTAAAGATCTAAGGGACAATTCTGATATTATCGTTCTCCCCGCTGACAAGGGTAATGCGACAGTGGTATTGGATAAGGTTGATTATGATTCCAAGATCTCGTCTTTGTTATCAGATCCTGTATATAGGATTAATAGTCGTGATCCTACTACTCGCTACTCAAATGTCACCGTCAAATTGATCAAGCAATCATCTATTCCAGCGGATGCAGCGAAGACTCTCCTTCCAGGGGATGCTATTCCTCCGAGACTCTATGGTCTTCCTAAAATACATAAGGACGATGTTCCTCTTAGACCCATTGTTAGTACGATTGGTTCTCCTACATATGCCCTTTCCAAATACTTAGGTAGACTACTTCAGCCGCTTCTGGGTAACACGCCTTCGTACATTAAGGATTCCACACACTTCGTGGAAAAGTTAAAAGCTATAACACTTCAGCCGGGTGATATTCTAGTGAGTCTCGACGTGGTGTCTCTGTTTACGAGAGTACCTATTGATGGTGTTATGTCTCTCATTAATGGCCTTTTTCCTGAAGACATCACAAGACTTTTTTATCACTGCATGACCTCCTCCTACTTTCTATGGAATGGGAATTTTTATGAGCAGACTGATGGTGTGGCCATGGGTAGTCCTCTCTCTCCTGTTGTGGCTAATTTCTTCATGGAGAACTTTGAAGAGAAAGCTTTGTCGTCGGCTCCTTTCAAACCGAAGATCTGGTGGCGTTATGTGGATGACACGTTCGTTGTTTGGACGGAAGGTGAGGAAAATCTTAGCCATTTCCTGGATCACCTTAATCTCCAGCACCCTTCTATTTGTTTCACCATGGAAAAGGAATCTGACGGCAAAATACCTTTTTTAGATGTTCTCGTCACCAAGAAAGAGGATGGATCTTTAGGACACAGCGTTTTTCGTAAGCCAACACACACCAATAGATATCTCCACGCAAGTTCTCACCATCACCCTGCCCAGAAACATGGTATCCTTACAACTCTAACTACCAGGGCTAGGAGGATTTGTGAAGTGTCTTCTTTACAAGAAGAAATTAACACCCTGCGAACCACCTTTGAGAGCAACGGTTATAGCAAGGTTTTGATTTCTACGGTTCTGAAACCAACAAATAATAATAGGACGTCAGTTGAGAAAAGAGATGTAAGAGGAACTGCTTACCTTCCGTACATACATAACACAACGGATCGTATTGCTAAAATCCTACGTCGATACAACATACGGACTGTATTTGGAACTTCTGTTAAGATTAGGCAACTCCTGCGACCAACTAAGGACAGTTTGCCTAAATTGCAACAACCGGGTATCTACAGAGTTCCCTGTACTTGTGGCAAGGTTTACATCGGGCAGACTTCGAGAACAATATGCACTCGCATTAAGGAACATAATAGATGTATCAGGCTCATTCAACCTGATAAATCAGCTGTTGCCGATCATGCTTTAACACCTGGCCATGATGTCATGTTCCAAGGGGTGGATGTTCTTGCCCGTATAAAGCAATATCGTCCCAGAATCATCAGGGAGGCGGTTGAAATACGTAAACACCCAGATAATTTCAACCGCGACACCGGCTACAATCTCAGTGAATCCTGGCTACCTATTATCAGAACCCTGAGAAAGTAATTCACTGCTGCTTTCCGTTGTCCCTAACATGGGGCTATAATGGCGTCCATCTTTGGGCACCTTCTATATGTTCTTCGTTGCTTTCTCTTAGCAACATTGTCGTATTCCAGATTATTCCTGACGATGAAAGACATGGTTTCTTTCGAAACGCGTCGAATTGCAATATAATAAAACACGGCATAAGCCCAAAATTCAACATTATGAATAATAACACGGGCCGTGAAAGTCTAAATGACAATATCTGAATATATTGTTAGTTCCATCTCTAAAGGTACAGAATACAAAATATGGTTGAAGTCCAATGGATAGCATGGACGTTACATGCAGTTAAACATTGGATCTAACAACGCGCGTAAAATCATGTTGGCAACAATGACATACATGTATTGGTCAGAAATAATCAGAAATAATATGATCTATTGTTGTGTCAATTTTGAATGAAATCCATTAGTTAGTATAGAAGTTACATGCATTTTAAAATTGGACCTATCAGCAAGCTTAGAATCATGTTGGCAGCACTGGCGTAGGCCTATATTAGTTACTCCAAATTAATCTAGAATGCAAGGTACTATACGTGTGCAAAGTTTAGAGCTATTGGCTTGCATACTTTCTGATCTATTGATATTAGGGTAACAAAAATAGAGACAATATTTATTAACAGTTGGCAGACCTGGTTACTCTTAAGAATCGGCATAGTCATATCTGTTATGGTACACATAGCACATACGAAATTTGGTTGAAATCCAAATGATATTATAAAAGTTACATGTATTTAAAGTTGGACCTCTCAGCAGGCTTAGAATCATGTTGGTAGCACTGACGTGTATAAGTTACTCCAAATTAATATAGAATGCCAGGTACTATACGTGTGCATAGTTTAAAGCTGTCGGCTTGCATACTTTCTGATATATGGGTATTTGGATTTTTAAAAATGAGAGCATTTTTTAACAGTTGGCAGCCCTGGTGGCTCTTAAGAATACGCTGAGTCATATCTGTTTATGTACACAATGCTCATACGAAATTTGGTTGAAATCCAATTGATAGTGTAGAAGTTATATGCATTTAAAATTTGGACCTATCAGCAGGCTTATAATCATTTTGGCAACACTGCCGTGTATGGCCTCCTGGAAATTAAGGTGCAATATTATTATCTATACGTGTACCAATTTTGAAATAGCTCCCATTCATACCTTCCAAGATATCCAACATGGAGCTCAAATTTCAATTGCGATTTTTCAGCAGTTGGTAGCACTGACATCATTTTCAAATATGGCCGTGAGATATTCAGGTATAGATCTTTACTCCTACCGAATTTTGTTTCGATTGCTGCAGCCGTTTAGGAGACAGACAGACAGACAGACAGACAGACAGACAGACACACATTTTCCCGATCTCATAAGTCTACTTTTTCCTCATTTTTGCAAAATGTGAAAAGTAGGCTAAAAACCTCCATAAACCTGACTAATGTAGTCCTATATAGGCTAAAAAATTAAAATAAATAAATAAATGTTTTGTTCTAACGATACAGAACAAAGAGAGCGGCTCTGTTTGTATGAGAATTCTACAGGGTGCGGCAGAAATAACTGACGCATTTCAAACGTAAATAACACAGCAACGCAACACAATATTCACAAATTTATTGCGCAGTTTAAAAGAGCAGTGTTTGCCATTTTTGTTACATAGATTGGAGCGGCAGATCTAACACCTGCATTGGCCGCAGCGCTTAAGCAGGTGTTATTGTCGATGTGCGCGCGGCCTGGGAGAACACGTGCATCGCCTTGTCAGTCGGTAGCATGGCGTGGAGTGGTGAGCAGCGAGGTTTCGTGATTGAAACGTACACTTCAAAAATGCTGACTCTGTTACCACAACACAGCGTTTATTTCGTAGACACTTTAGGTTACATAGACATGCGAAAGGTCCAAGCAGGTATTCCATTCTGGTATGGGTGAATAATTTGAGAGGAACTGCTTCAAGTGTTAAAACGAAACCGCCTGGTAGGCCTCGTAGCGTTAGAACACCAGAGAATATCCGTGCAGTGAGATATGCCTTTACACAATCTCCTCAGAGAGATGTTTCCAGAACGTTTAATCTCCTTACGGGGTGTCGTTCCATGGCCAGCCCGTTCCCCTGATCTCACCCCTTGCGATTTCTTTCTCTGGGGATACCTGAAGGCTCGCGTCTTCCAACTTAAGCCGCGAACACTACGTGACCTGAAAGTTGCTATCCGTGAGGAAATAGAGGCAATACCACTAGACATGACTAGGAGGGTCACTTGGAACTTCAGGGAGAGGCTTCAGAAGTGCCACTACTGACAACATATTTGCATATACAATTTTCATAAGAAAATATGCATTGTCCGTTGAGCCATTATATATTTAAACACAATAGTGCTAAATGTTCCGGCATGACTCAACAAGATGACAGTGTTTCAATGCCAAGGTAAGGTTATAATTGCTTTGGTGAGGAGTTTCGACTCCCATAGTGCACTGGCTTTGCTCGTGACGTGGATACACATGTATCAAATACGTCTTGCAATGGCCTTCCCAGTGTGCACTAGACAGTGTCTTGGTGAGGTGTGCTTTAACCAACTGAAGAGCCCAATAGCACACCGGGGCTTTCTTATGAAAATTGTATATGCAAATATGTTGTCAGTAGTGGACCTATTACTGCGAAAGCCATTTTGATTAGAAGAATATATTCATTCATATTCTAAAGGCTAATGCCTTGTCGATGCAACAACACTCTTCTGTCGATGGTGGTTCGTTTCAGTTCCCTGTAATTGTCACATCCCATTCTATTCTTGATGTCTTCCAAATACTTCGTCCTCTTCCTTTCTTTCCCAGCATTTTCCCTTCAAGAATGTTAACGATGAAAGTGTTGTGTCTGATGACATGGCCAATAAATTGTATTTTCCTCTTTCCCATTTCCTTCATTAATCTTCTCTCTTCTTGACTTCCCTTAAGACTTCCAGGTTGGTTTTTCTTTCCATCCAGCTTGTTCTTGTCATTTTCCGCCATATCCACATTTCAGCAGCTTCAAGTCGATTCTTTTCCGATTCACCCCGAGTCCAACTTTCACTTCCATAGAGCAGTGTACTCCATACAAATAATTTTGCAAAGGCCAATATTGATAAGTTTGCTGGATAAAATGTTTTTCTTACTCATAAATGCCTGTTTTGCCAATACAATCCTTCTCTTCACTTCCATTAAGCATCTATTGTCTTCTGTGATTAAACTACCGAGATAACAAAATTGTTTCACTTGTTCAATTCTCATGTCATCAATTTTTATATTGGTTTTAACTTCTTCCATATTTTTCCAAACTACCATAATTTTCGTTTACCGTTTGTTCACTGTTAATTTCCATATCCTGTCACTCCCATATAGCAAGTACGGTCTGAATAATGCATTGACTTTGTGTTCCCTACAGGATTCAGCAACAGGGTTCCGTTCGGTGGATGGACCTTCCACGGCGGAAGAGCGTTATGGCCAGATGCTAGAGCGGATCAAGACCTGCCGTCAGTAAACTCGCTCCTCGATGGAGGCTGCACTGTCCCATCTCATGTTCTGAAACCCACTCAATAAACTGGTTTATTTTTGTAAATGTTAGTTTTCCTTCTCCTCCTGAAACTACCTTTGTCTTTCTTGTATCAGGATTTATCCTATTACAGGTACTCATGGAACTCATTTAGAGAGTAAAAATGCTTTACGATGACTGCTACAGCGGTGTTTAAGTAGGAAATGGATATTCAGATAGGTTCCAGACATCTAGAGGAGTGCAACAAGGCAGTGCCCTTTCACCATTACTATTCATCACCATCATGGATGAAATATAAAAGAAGTGAAGCAGAACACCAATATGGATCTTAAAGCATTTGCTTTTGCAGATGATATACGGTAGTTATCTGGGGAAATATTGAGCTGGAAGTCCAGGCAAGGCTCAATGTCTGGAATGATCATTTGAAAAACTAAGGACTGAGAGTAAGGGCTACAAAAACTTCTGCAATGTCTGTTAACAGACAGAGAAGTAAAGATAATATAATGCTGGAGGGTGTACAATTGGAAACAGTAAACCAGTATGAGTACCTTGGATGCTTAATATCAACTGACAACAGAATACAGCTCGAATTAAATAACCGAATTCAGAAATCAAGTCAATTCTATCAGCCGTTTCGATATCTACTCTGGAGTAAGCAAGTGCCACTGAGATCAAAACAAACTCTGTTTCGAACATACTTGGTCCCTATATTGACTTATGGGTAGGAAACATGCACAACTACCAAAAAAGATGACAGCAGGCTTCAGAAATGAAGTTTCTAAGAAGCATGCTTCGAAAAACTAGGAAAGAAAAAGTAAGAAATGAGAAGATTAGGGAACAAGCTGGAATAAATCAGTCCCTGAAGGAGACCATAACTAGGGCACGTTTGCGATGGTTTGGTCACGTCAAACGTATGGCAGAAGGAAGAATTGCAATACAATGGTTACATACTGAGATTACTGGAAAGAGACCTGTTGGAAGACCTAGCAGGAGATGGCTGGACCAAGTGAATGAAGGGAATGAACTGGGATGAAGTCTTGAAGGAGCAGTGGTACATGAATCGACTAGAATGGAGAGCGCTCGTAAACCACACCCGGGAAACTGGAGTGGAAACTTGATGATGATGATGACAGGTACTCACTGTCAGGTTTCAGGCACTTAACAGTTATTTATTTATTCATATTACATTGGGGTAAAATCTGTGTGAGTCCATGTGAAGTGATTATCATCAATATTGTGGCACAATCACATTTTCGGACAATTTGCGCCGGTAAATGCAATTTCATCATTAATAATAATTATATGTTTTGGATATTTGATATTACAGTTAATTTGGATGAGAAAATATAGTGAGGACCATCCCTATAGGACGGAGCCTCGGATGCGCCACACCACGGGCGGGTCACTGTGTGTAGCAAGGCGCTAGCACCAGCGTAGCGCCCAACTAGTTAACACATTTACACTTTTTAACATACTTAATAATCATATTTACATCGGGATAGATTTATCAGAAGAATTGTCACATGTGATGATAAATGGGTCTATTACCGCAACTCTGACGCCTCGAAAGAGTGGCCGAGTCCCCGTCAACCTGCCAAAGGATCGGTTCAGCCCCAAAGTAATGTTGTGTGTCTGGTGGAATTTTGACGGAGTGATTCACTGGGAGTTTGTTTCAAACGGGCGTGCAGTCAATGCGTATCTTCATTCTCAACAACTGGAACGAGTTCATGATATTTTGAGACGGATATACCCAGCATTAGTTAACCGAAACAGAGTTCTCTTGCAGCAGGACAAAGCGAGATCTCACACTGCTCAAATAACTATGGCAAGTATTCAGGAATTGGGAGGAGTCGAACTGCTATTACATCCAGCATACAGCCCTGATCTTGCACCTTTAGATTACCATCTTTTTCGATCCATGGCTCTTTTCTTGCGTGGAAGAAATTTCGAATACATTGAAGCTGTGGAATTGGGTCTCGCCGAATACTTCGTATTAAACCCCAGAGACTGGTACTGTCAATGGATAAGGAACCCGCTGAAAGATGGCTCAAGACCATAGAGTCTGATGGTCTTTACTTTGAAGAGTAGTTTAATTTCTTATCAGAAAACTTTCCCAATAAAATTTTCTTTAACCCTTGAGAGGGTGCGCACCGGGTTCATTCATTATCTTGATGAGTACTTAAGCTTACCTTCTCTCTCTCAGTATACCTTTGCAAGTTACGCTAGGGTTGGGCAATTAAGTTCTATTATGAAAAGCCAAGAATCCTTATTGACGAAGTTGAAATATTCAGTAAGTTGAAACCTTGAATCAATAAATAGTTGTTCACAGTACATTGTCACCTTCTTCAGCGTTATACAGGGTCCGGCAACATAACTTCCTTTTTTAAACGCGCGCCATTCAGTCGGTTGATGTCGTAGCGAAGCTCTAGTGTTCTCGTTCGTGAGGTGGTACTATAAAGTTTTGTCCCGACACAGTTCAGTCGCCATGCGTTGGAACAGGGAGAAGGCCTACTTTTCGAGCAAATGTTTTGTGATCGCAACCAAGAGCGCCTTTCAGGGGCACTTTAATTTAGCCCTGTTGGCCCCTGTCGTGGACCGGAAATCAATTGTTACGTGGGTCACTACGTTCAGACGAACTGGAATCCCTCGGCCTCATCTCACTTAGGGACGATTTGGAGTGGCCGACCCACTCTCCTGATTTGTCCCCCTGTGATTTTTTTCTATGGGTTGTTTTTGAAATCCCGTGTTTATGTGGACTGTCCAAAGACGCTACAAGATTTGAAGACCAACATCCAGGAAGAAATTGCCAACATAACGCCTGATATGCTGGCAAGAGTCATGACAAATGCCAGAAAGCGGTGTATGGAGAATGGGGGGCGGTCACCTATCTGATTTGATCTTCAAAACTAAGTAAAATAAAACTTTATGTATGCGCCTACATTATAAAAAAAAGTTTTCTGATTCATACAATGGGTTTTATTAAGTAAAAAAAAAAAGGATGTTATGCTGCCGCACCCTGTACAGGGTGATTTTTTCCAGCGTGTACAAACTCTAGGGATTGATCGCGGAGAGGATTCGAAACAAAAATGGTCTAATGGACGAATGTCCGGAAATGCATGGTGTCCATGCTAGGGACCAGTCTTCCTTCCACGTTGCTTAACTGGCCGGAACTATCGGCGTTTCTTGTGGGTGACTTTGTCTCTCTTTTTGGAAGACATACCATTGATGATTTGCAGGGTTATGTGGCTGCTACATGATGGTGCCCCAGTCCACTTAGCCGTTAACGTCCGGACGTATCTCAATTGTGTCTTCCCTGGTCGATGGATAGGACGAGGAGGTCCAGTTGCATGGCCTGCTCATTCACCAGATCTCAACCCGTGCGATTTCTGGTTATTAAGCCATCTCAAAAGTATCGTGTATGCAAAGCCCATTCCAGATGTGGAGACACTGGAGCAGCATATTCATGCTGCCTTTGACACTGTTCGGATGCAGCTAGGCCGATGTGAACGTGTTAAGACAGAACATGCTACGGCGCGTACACGCATGCGTGGAGGCACATGGAAATCATTTTCAACACTAACTGTGGCTGAATGGTACAGCGCGTATTAAACCACCGTCAATATGGTCCCTAACAAACAAACCATGCATTTTTCCGGACATACATTCATTACACCTTTCCTCTTCCGTATCCTCTCCATGATCAATCCCTAGAGTCTGTACACGGTGGAAAAAATCACCCTGTATAAAATACGAACAGAAGTAAATCTTACATACAAAAATTTCCTTATCAAAAGTTGTTATCAAAATAATTACTGAAAATACTAACAGTCTAAAGGCTGAAAAACACTTAAAAATTGTAAAAAATAAAATGAAAGATATAACTCTTGATAAAAAGCAGCTTGACGTTAAAACTTGTGATGTGGTTATTAGGGCCTATATGTGCATGGGAAATTTGTAGGTTATATGACATGAACATGTATGAGAGCAAATACAGTAAATACTGTGAAATTATGAAGAAGAAATTGAGTTATCCAATGTAAATATTCATTATCACGCCCAGGTCTAGTTATCAGACAAGTTCAACACACCCTAAAATCAATTAACAATAATTCGAATGTAAGAAGAAATGAGGCTCAAGGAAGACAAAGCCAATTTATTGGGACAAATTCTACATAATCTTTATAACATTAAATACAGAAAAATCACAGCAACAGAGGAACATGCAGACAGTGCAGATTGACCTTACAACTACAGAGGAATTATTGAAAATAATATTCTTGTTTGGTAAAAGTGAATATGACACTGATACGTAAAGAGATTGAATAAGATGTAACATTTCCTTGACTTCCTGGTTTTCTCAGACAACTTCTCTGATCTGTCAACTACACAAAGTGAGGTCACACAAGACAACTCGGGAAATAACACAAACCATATCAGCCTTTTTTGTTCAGTCATAATAATCTCAAATTTCGTATACAGGTTAATATTAATATACTGTTTCCTAGAAGGATATCCGGAGCTGAAATAGGGAAAACAAGCGATGTATGCTATGTTTGATGATGAAACACTCTACTGGCCACCACATTTCTCGATGAGGTTCAACATTTCATTGTAATGTTCTTCTACAGCACTGGTGCCGTTGATAGACTGGAATCCAGTTGCTGTATCCTGTGGAAGAGAAAATATATTTCATAAGGGAAGTGAATTTTAGTCAATTGGAATAGTTATAATAATAATAATAATATCGTATGGCCTGTGAAACGAATGAGCCCAGCGAGACTGACCAACCGCAACATAACTTACTTTCAGGAGAGGAAAACAAAATGGGACTGGTTCATCGAACTGGATAACGATCTGAAATAAGTGGGGATTACACGAACAGACATTCAGGAGCGCAACCCACTCATAATAAAACTTGAAGTTTGCAAAGGTTTCCAAGAAAAACCATAGCTGAAAACGGGAAAGATTTGGACCCAAGAACGGAAGGAAGTCCACCGAGAACAAATGCGGGTGTACTGGGCAAACATCAAAGCCTGTAGGAGACAGTTGGAATAACGCGGTCCATAGATGGCCTATACGAAATTAATGAATCGTATGGCCTCGGGAGCCGGGTTATTTTGTTATTTAACACCCAGAGGGCACCTTGCATGTCGAATTTCATTGTTCCTTGGAATGCTATGGAAGTCAAGGAGGTTAGATATCTGAGCTCCTTGTCACTATACCACTTTTTAGTAGAGAAATGAGGAACTTCGTGTTGACGGAGAATCCCGAGATTAATTTTGGCATTATGAACACGGCCTACTGAATTCAAATGGGTTCTTTAACATGGCAACAACGTATGCCATGCATGTCGTGCTTTTTGTCGCCTTTCAAAAATCACTTACCTCAGCCAGGAGCGAACCTACAAGCTTGGGGTTGGTAGTCCGACACGATAACCACTCACCCACCGTGGGACGCTAATTGGAATAGTTGAGAGTACACTTAAAGTAAGGGTGGCAGAACTGCCTTGAGCGTTGGCTTCCAGTAGAGTAGGTGTCATTGAGAGTACAGTACTTTCAACTTGAAGGATGCCATAAAACTAGTTCTTTTGCTCATTTTCAATCCTTGTGTACGGCCTGCTTGTTAATTATTACTACAGTACAGCTGGAATGGTTTTGTTCCAAAAACCGTGCTATGGTTGGCTTTTTGTAAATCGTTAGAAAAGCACAAAAAAAAAGCTTAACTCTAAATTTCGGAATAATTTGTAGTATCATGTCGGAAAACTCAAAAAGAATTGAAAAGCGTTTTTCTCTGAATCTACGTATTTTAAAAAAAAGTTTTTTAAACAAAAACTGTAGAGGACATTGTCACCTACAATTTGTCTCATTAAGGTCATGTCATACGTTTTGAAATGCAGAAGCTAGGTGGCGCCAAAGTTTCCAAAAAAGTATTTTTTCACGTTTTGTCCTAGAAAAAATATTTTTTTCACAAAAGAGTGAATCAGAAATTTGTTCCTCTAAAAATTGTCTGCAGCATTTATTGAAACATTTATTTCCTCCGACATACCATTCCAAAGTTATAGCGCAGCAAATGCAACGCTGCGTAGTCAAGGCTACTATTGTTACTGCGGAGAGAGCGGTGGGCATAATTTAGACAGGGGACGTAGTCGGACAATTTTCACACTTCGCCAGACTATAACTTTGGAACGGTAAGTCGGAGGAAATAAATGTTTCAATAAATGTTGTAGACAATTTTGAGAGTAAAAAAATGTCTGATTCGCTCTTTTGTGAACAAAACATTTTTTCCAGGACAAAAAGTGAAAAAACACTTTTTTGGAAACTTTGGCGCCACCTAGCTTCTGCATTTCAAAACGTATGACATGACCTCAATGAGACAAATTGTAGGTTACAATGTCCTATATATTTTTGTTTAAAAACTTTTCTTTAAAATACGTTGATTCAGAGAAAAACGCTTTTAATTTATTTTTTAGTTTTCCGACAAAATTATCGTGCAAATTATTCTGAAATTTACAGTTAAGCTGTTCTTGTGCTGATCTAACGATTTACTAAAAGCCAAACATAGCACGGTTTTTGGAACAAAAGGGGTTTCTTCTGTGCAGCTGTACTGTACTATATACACTACACACGACTGTGTGGAACGCGAGACACGGAACTCATAAGCTAGGGGTAGGGGGAGCAAGTAGCCATTGTCGAGGTCAGCAATGCACACGTGGTGAAGGCAGGAGCGCGGGTTTTGCAGTTTCATGAGTTGCGTAATAGCATGGCATCAGTAAACATAAACATTTGTTTAAAAGTGACAACAACAAAAACTTAGAAAAAGTAAAAGTTATTACAGTGGAACTTGGATAATTCGAACCTCAAGGGACCAGTAAAAAAATTCGAATTATCCAAAAAATCGAATTAAGAAAGTTCTAGGAAAAGGGTAGAGAAAATAAATTGTATTACGTTTACATAATGATTTACGTTCAACAAAGCAGATTAACAGGCAACGGTACTTTATGAAGACTGTATCGTGAATAACCTCAAAAGTTTCAAATGAAAAATAGAACCAAAATGTACTATTCACCTATTTAACGACAGTAGTAATCCAACAATCTAGTTAAGTCTCAGAGAATTCTACTGTTTTTCAAAATAGTTTGAGATCTTTACCTGTTTCATGCAATGAAGTCTCTCAGCCATCACAAAAGAATCTAACAAATTTAAGGAACGGAAAACAGAACTACTTACGTCATTTCTACTTTAAACAAACCGCGTAAGTTCTGTGATGTGGTTTTTTGCTTGGGTCTGCACTCGGAACAGCTTTTTTTTCGGGAATTGTCCCAACTGTTTGGCTTCTGATCGGCTTTTTACACTAAAAACTTCGAATTATCCAAAATATAATTCGAATTATCCACGATTTTTAGTATTGATTGTATATAAAATGCTAGGGACCAAGAGAAAAATTCAAATTAAAGAAGATTTCGAATTATGGAAGTTCGAATTAGCCACGTTCCACTGTATTTTTAAATTTCCATACTAAAATGAGGGTGCAGGGATTATTCGAGGGTGGGTAATATTCAGGTATATACAGTATTCATCCTAGTTTGACCACCCTAAATTATTTGAAATGTTTGATGAAGCACAACCCACCTTGAAGAGCAGGTCCTGTTTGCCGTCATAGGGCCCAAACAGACGGAACAGGTCGGGCCTGCTGCTGTACATGTTGCCTGTGGCCAAGAGGGCGTGGCGGATGGCATCGACCTCATTGGCTGACTTGCTGCTGCTCGTTACGATCTGCGGGAAGAATAATACATTCAAAATCTCCATGACAACACCGGTTTCGAAGATGTTAGGCGGAGACACATCCAGAGTGATTTCTCCTTTCTTTAAAGGAGGGAGATGGTTTTCCTGCCCTGTCGTTTGTGGATTATGGATTTCTGTTTTACAACCCATTGATAGAATTGCTTTGCAGTCACAGCAATAACCACTTGACTTGAGGAATCAAAACACATTCAGATAAATTAACATGCAGTATACAGTATCAACTATTCAACACACTCGGATACAGTTATCGAAATGTAATATTTTTCAGTTGGCACCCAATAGTAAAGGGTTCTCTAATCCTGAAAAACATTTGGAGGAGACAGGCCATAAATTCACTAATATTGAAAATGATTTGAAAATATTACATTATGAGTAGAAAGGATCTATTATAAATATTCTGGAACAATTGGAAATAACACGGCTCAAAGAATTAATCCGGCTCATAATCTTAATGAAATTAACTCCAAAACAAACATTCTGTTTGATACCTTACTCAATATAATTATAAGCAAAATTAATTAAAGGCAGCAGGTAAATTTCCATAGTTCAATAAATACAATATTATGAATCAGGTTTGGTATAGAAGTTCTGTACTATAAACCTTCAACGATCAAAAGAACCTGCGCAAAGCTCACTTCCCCGCGCATTCTCTCCGAGTGGATGTGCGAAGTCACAGAGGAGCAGTGGAGGGGGTCACATGCTGTCTGGCCGCCGTACCGAGACACTGTGGAGACGCGCTGACAAGAGCTTCGTAGCCAATCCATTTTCGCACTCTTATTGTTTTGTCATTTTTATATACGTTTTCTTTATTGCAGTCCTATAATCCCTTGTCGTGTAGCGTGTACATTATTGGTAAATGTGTTTATGTATATAGTGTTGTGTACTATGCTATTCTAGTAATAGTATCATTTGAGTTTCGTTATGGCTTCTACTTTGAAGTCTGGTAGCAAATCTGGATGACCATTAAGGGGACAAGCTAGAGAAATAGTCTATAACGTAACTGCTCACCTACGAGAACAGAAAACCGTTCATAAACTCAATTAAAATGTTGCGGCTTCAACAAGTGAAGCAACGGGTGTTTCAAAGTCACTCGCGAAACGTATAATAGTGGAAGGGAAGAAGTCTATGGCCAAGGGTCGTCTGCAGTTTTCTACACCTGATGCATTATTTCGTGTTGTTGATATTATATACGCTTATTGGAACAGTATATTTCTTTAAAACATACACTGACCGGCAAAAAAAGTGGAACACTTTAATTTTTTATGTAATTTCTTAATTTATTCCACTAAAATGTATCAGTTTTCCAATATTTGCATTATTCATGTAAATTTTAGATGGTTGGCTACAGAAAATACCGAAACATGTTTTACAACACGCTTTTAACTTATAAATTTCATTACATTTTGCAAATCTTACAATTTTCTATTTTTTAGTAATGTTCTTTTGCGCTGGTTTTTGTGAACTGTATTGCCAAACAAAACAGTATTAATGTTTGCACTGCACTGCACGAGAACACTGGTCACTAAAAACGAGTGTTTCCACCTTTAGCGTCTATGACAGCTTGTAAACGCTCAGGCATACTGTTCACAACTCGTCGACTGGCATCTGCCGGGATGCGATCCCATTCCTCCAGCAGCGATGTTCTCAGTTGTGCCAAGGTGGTGTGGTCACGCTGTCTGACGTTTCTTCCAAGCATATCCCATACATGTTCGATCGGGTTCAAGTCAGGACTACGAGCTAGCCAGTCCAGGGATTGAATCCCCATTTCCTGCAGATATTGCACAACACAGCTAACAGTATGAGGGCAGGCATTATCCTGCATCAGCATGAAATTCTGATCTATGAAAGGCCCAAAGGGCATCACCTGGTTCATCAGGATCTCTTCGATGTACCTTTGGGAATTGAGCGTCCCGTGATCGATGCATACCAACTCAGTGCGGGCCATAACGTTGATGCCACCCCACACCATAACCGAGCCACCTCCAAATGGAGTCCTGGAGGAGAAAGCAACAGGGCTGTATCTCTCTCCGCGCCTTCTCCACACTCTTTCTCTTCCATCAGGAGATCTAAGATTTAAGCGACTCTCGTCAGGGAAGAGAACAGAGGCCCACTGCTCGTGGGTCCATCCCAGATGCTGCCTTGCGAAGGGAAGACGCGCCTCTCTGTGATGTCGTTCGAGTGCGGGTCCACGTGCAGATCTCCTGGACGAAAGATGAGCTTCTTCAAACCTTCTTCTTACTGTTCGCTCACTCACTCTCACATTTCTGACATTTTTCAGTTGATATCGTGCCTGGACTGCTGTGGTATGGCGATTACGCAGAACTTGCAGGGTGAGAAATCTATCATCCTGGCACTTGTGCATCTTCTACGGACTGACCCTCGTCTCCTGTCGTATGTTTGGAGTTCTCTGTAACATTGCACTGCACGGTGAATGCTACAGAGAGATGATCCAATGACCTCAGCAACATAACAGAAGCTGCAGCCATCCTCCACCAATGCAACTGCATGTGCAGCGCCTTCACGGCTAAGAGGCACGTTTTAGTGTGAACTGCACATGGATAACTTGTTAAAATGTCTGACAATGGTTCACACGTGTTCAACAAATGCCAGTTGTTATCCCTAGAACAACAATAAGCGAGCGGCAACACTCATAAACCGTAAAAGCTTACAGTGTGCTTCCCGCCATAAAACCATTAAGATAGGCTCATCGAAGATTGGGGGTAATTGGTGATAATAAACCACCCTAAGAAATATCATGTTATCAATTTCTATTCACGGATGTTTCAGATGTTTGTTCTAATGCGTGAAAAGCTTTTAAAATGTGATTAAATATTTTTCAAGGCTAGTTTTATACTATTTATATTACTTTTTTAACTGTTCCACTTTTTTTTGCCGGTCAGTGTAGTTTACAACAAGGGAATCATAAATACTGTATTTTCATTTAACTCTGTGCTTAATACTTTCGGTCACTTTACATTCACTTTCATTATTTTAATTGCATTGCGTCTGCAGCATTAATGAAGGAATAACCTCAATCGAACAGCTGGCTTGACAGGAGCTTGACAGGCAGCCGCGCACTCCTTGATCCCGTATTGTCGGGGAAGATCGGGACGAGCCGAAGTGAGCTGTGCGAACTGAAATAGGCAAGGGTTCCTTTGTTTGTTGTACCTTTATAGGGCGCCAACACAAATTTCCCTCGTGGCTACCGGTGGGTTTGGTGTCACCAGTCCACACTACCTCCAACTTCCCCTTGACCTCCCCGCTGCTCAGTCCGTACCGGTATAGCATACTCCCTCCCAACATGCAGGCTGCAGTGTGTTCACACACACTTGCAACATAATCATCTCACATTTGACAAGTAAAGACAATGCGATAACAAGTATAAGACTAATAATAATAACAATAATAGTTTTTATGTTTTTCTTAGAAATGCATGCTGCTCAAATGACGACACATCAAATTAGGAGTACATTGTTCATCAAACTAGAACAAAAGTAAGAGGATTTACTGCACAATATTAGATATCAGCGCACATTCAAATGGGTTTGGGATAGTTTTTATAATACAAGCCTTATATTTTTCACTTTTAGAAGAGTTCAACAATAAAGCAGCAATTCAACTGAGGAACTTAGCTTCATAAAGGAAAGAGATGAATTCTATACACAGTACAATCAAATACAGGGTCTTTCATATAAAATAAGAGCACCAAGTGGCGGCTTTGTTAACCGTGGCTGCGGTCACCTTGGCCGAGCTTTTGGCGCACCAAGGCCCCCTGCTTTAAGCGTGTGCACAATCCTATATGATGCAGCGGCCTTGCTAGCGTGTGTACGATGCTGAATCATACATTAGTTAGTTATTGTTGATGAAACCGAAACCCTTACTTGTGCTAATTTTGTGAGTGATTTATTCGGAGACCGTTCATGATTCTCGACAAGGTCATCCTCTGTTAAAACTGTTCGTGTGTGGGCATGTTTTTTATTGAGCACCGAGGCAGTAGTGTCAAACTTATTTGCAATTACGTGAATCTGTGTTGGTAAAGGTGGCACTTCATCAAGAAATTATTGAATAAATGCATCACGTACCTGCCGAGCCGACTCGTACTTAAAATAAGTTTTACATAAAAAAATACGATGTTCCAATCATAACTGTTTCACGATGTTAGCACTTGAGGTTTAGACTGGCGACTGAGCAACTGCACGCTTATTGCAAGGTCAGGTTTGCTAATGTCAATCTGTTATTTTTATACAGTCGATCGGAAGTTGAAAAAAAAAAACAGCCATTGTATGTACTATGCGCGCGCTTTCAATTCTATGGGGGTTTCGGTTTCATCTACAATAACTAACTAACTAACCAACTAAAGTAAGATTTCAGCATTGTACACACGCTTAAAGCAGGGGGCCTTGGCGTGCCAAAAGCTCGGCCAGGGTGACCGCAGCTACGGTTAACAAAGCCGCCGAATGGCGCTCTTATTTTATATGAAAGACCCTGTACAGTTTACTCAACATAAACACGACAAATTGAAAATTTTGACAGTTTTAATGCAACAGCAAAAGAGGGGCCCATATTGCACAGAACATAACAATCATGAACCAAAGAAGGTTGAATGGACACAACTGGTTAAAAAGTCTTCAACATGATTTTAATTTTACAACAAGCAGGATACATTTATAGACTAGTGACATAATAACAGGTCCTATCAGGCACTATGTTTGGAAATTAACAGTGAACAAACGGAAAACTAAAGTAATGGTAGTTCGGAAAAATATGGAAGAAATTAAAACCAATATAAAAATTGATGACTTGAGAATTGAACAAGTGAAACAATTTTGTTATCTTGGTAGAATAATCACAGAATGCTTAATGGAAGTGAAGAGAAGGATTGTATTGGCAAAACATCAAGAATAGAATGGGATGTGACAATTACATGGAACTGAAACGAACGAACCGGCAACGACAGAAGAGTGTTGTTGCATCGACAAGGCATAGCCTTTAGAATATGAATGTATGTAATATTAAGTTAGTGTTAATTTTAAGTTGAAGTGCAAATGGACTATGTGTTGTTCCATGTTATTGAGTGCATCTGGCCGAGGAAGAGATGCCCCAGGTTTAAAATATTAGTAAACAAACATTATTGAAAAGACGGAAACAATATACTATTCATTCAATACGGACCTAAAATGGAGATTAATACTCTCTCATTTATCTACAGCAGGGGTGCACAACTCGCGGCCAGTGGATAAATATTTTATACTATTGAAGATGAGATGAGATGAGATGAGATGAGATGAGATGAGATGAGATGAGATGAGATGAGATGAGATGAGATGAGATGAGATGAGATGAGATGAGATGAGATGAGATGAGATGAGATGAGATGAGATGAGATGAGATGAGATGAGATGAGATGAGATGAGATGAGATGAGATGAGATGAGATGAGATGAGATGAGATGAGATGAGATGAGATGAGATGAGATGAGATGAGATGAGATGAGATGAGATGAGATGAGATGAGATGAGATGAGATGAGATGAGATGAGATGAGATGAGATGAGATGAGATGAGATGAGATGAGATGAGATGAGATGAGATGAGATGAGATGAGATGAGATGAGATGAGATGAGATGAGATGAGATGAGATGAGATGAGATGAGATGAGATGAGATGAGATGAGATGAGATGAGATTATAAAAATGTTTCGATAAAATAAATGTAAAAGTAAACAATTATTGTATTGGACAGATTTTAAGTTTTGATATTGACAGATTATTGAAAAATAAACAATGCCAAGCATCACATTAGGAGCAATAGGCTACTACTTGATTTGAAGGTCAATTTGACGATATATTGATTTTCATTTTTTATATAGACTACTTTGATGTAAAAAATTCTGTTTTTTTGTAAAAATAAAATTTTTACAACCTTGTGATAGTAATATTTTACTTTATATACCCCTAAATCTTTTCGAATTACGAGTACGTTGATTGTAAATCAGTAATTTGATAACAATAACGCAATTTGCCAAAAAACTTAAAATGGAATTAAACCATTTAGAGGAGGCTGTTCCAGACGAGCAGCTCGCTCGTGAGCAGCAGAGTACTCGCCGCCTTGTGTGAGTAAACCTGCAATATGCAATACAGCTCTGGTGTAGGGGCGGCCGTTACTAAGCGGTGGATACATAAAAATTGGCAGGAAGCGCATGGACTTGTGTTATGACCTTCGCCCGGTGACGTATTGGCTATCACACCCAGTCCCTCTCCAACCCGTGCTCCGAGCATTACTGACGAGTACTCGCGAGAACACATACTCAAACTCGTGAATTTGGAACAGCCTGATTTAGAGGACACAAAAATTGAAACACACTGTTTGTCTGCTGGTGAAATAGGTTATTCAGATAATAGTAAACTTAGCTTTAGCGGTAGGGTTTGGCAAGTGCCTATGTTCAAGATTAACTGGAAGGTTTTCCACTTTGTAAGGTCCTCCCCTCTCCTCTCCGTCCCTTCCGTGCATACCACATGTTCGGGCAAGGTCACTGTCACGCAACAGCGCGCTCCCGCTTTCAGTCTACTTCGAGCCTCCAACTGCTACAGTACAGGTAAGCAGTTTGCACCCGCTGACGCAGATTGTCTTTATAGTTTGGGCCGCAACGTACCTTTTGGCAGGGTCGCCTCGTCTAAAAAGTCTGCATAAGGTTATATCAAAATGAATGTCAAAGTCTCTGCCCAGCTCAACAACAAGGCCAACAAGATCGGATGGGTCTCGCGCCCGGCAACTTTTTCATAACATACTTTTTGAACCAAGCTGAGAAGACTTGATATAATACAAAGGCACCAACTTCAAGGACATTCCAGTTTCTTACTAAAAACTTTTAAGAACTGTTTTCAAAACTTTTACTAATTATAAATTTTAAAGTGTCTTTTTAAAGTGTGTATTAAGCCATAATCAGCCACTATGAGGGCCATATGAGTTCGAAAAGAGCTCTTTAAATTGTTGCATTGTATCCCTTGCACTACGGTTTAAATCGTTTGGGTATATAATTTTGAGTGCTATTTTTCATATTCTTCTTAAAATGTGCATGTTTCTGTTGTCAATATGATTTGATGGATGTTAACACGTTTATAATTTGTATGGCTGAAGAAGGGTCCAGGAAGACCCGAAACATGTCCGTTTAAAAACGGCAATAAACTTTTAGTTGCCTATAAAGAAAAGTATTGATTGGGCGGAGACCCCTTACCCCATTATAAGTGAAGTGCCTATGTGGAAAGGTAACTTGTGACCCGTCACTTATAAAAAGGTTGTGCACCCTTGATCTACAGTATTCATGAACGGAAGCGCTGCGGAGTTGCGTCATCTGAAGGGGGCTTCAAACTGAACAAACCCCTGGGGTTAATGGGCAGCTAGACGATAAATCACCTTATGTGCTGGGACCTGCGCCAGGTTACAGGAGGTGTACTGGTCAGCTGGCTTGCGAGTTCCGTCCGGACACAACAGCTCGAAGTCACTGGACTTGAGGTTAGCAGCCCACGAAGCAGGATTCTTGCCATCTGAAATCACATCACATCAAATAATTCACTTAAAAATGATACAACTCATGAAACATGATGGAGAAGATGGAAATTAGAGAGAGAAGAATTCTCCGGAAGATCCTCGATTCTGTAAAAGTAGATGAAGAATTTCGTAGGCAACATAACTCCGAGCTCTACGAACATAAAAGGAAACTGTCTGATTGTGCGAGAAAAAAGGGAATAGCCTGTTATGGACATATCGCGAGATTACCTTCCACAAGATTGACCAATCGTTTGCTCAGTTTCTGGCGCAATAAGAAGGTGGTTGTCGGAAACTGAGAAGGAGATTAACGAACTGGAAATATCAGATATGCATGACAGACAGGCTGTGAGGCATGCTTTGAAGGAAGTCCGTGGTTTTCAGGAGAAACTATGGAAGAAAGGGACTGCTGAAAAAAAAAAGGAGTTACACCGGCAAAAATGCGTCAATACTGCGCGAAGATCAAGACCCTCCAGTTGAATAAACGTGGCCCTAAGAAGGCCGATTCGAGAGAAGAAGAAACATCTACATGTTTCAGCCCTTTGATGGAGTCTTCTTCAGATTTACAGTAAAAAAACTAAACTGTAAATAAATACCGGTACAGTACTCCCTCTGTAATCCGGCACTCCCAGTAATCCGGCGTTTTGTATTCGAGTACAAGCTCAACACTTGATTTGATAATGCGTCCCCAGTACTGTACAATGTTTCGCACGCAGCGACGAGACTATAAGGCATCCAATGTTTAGAATGAAGCACTGGTTAGATAGGGATATTCTTCTCTCTTTCTGTTGCACGCGAGACATGCATGACGCTGTCATTTTCTAGCACTCCACTGTTGCCATATCAGTCGAAAATTTTTCTTTGTCGAAAAAACAGCATATTCGGGTAGAACTCTGTTTTGGCGATCTTTTTTGTCCTATATTAGAACTACGTAAACTTGATAGAAATGCTAGAAAAATTAGATATCCATATTTTTAAAAAAATCTATAAACAGTGTCCCCTTTTTAGTAAAATCGATCTCATATCATGTTGCATTGACTTTGTGATGCCTATTTTTCACACACGTGTAGCTAAATGTGCCGTCTTGATGATGGATTATTGAAATATTTTATACTGGCAATATTACAATTTTCATGTAGGCATAACTTCTGAATATTCTCTCATAACCGCATACCAGCATTGAAAAAGTTCGTATACTGCCAACTTTTCTATTTTTAAAGATAACCATGTCATGTCAGTTTGAGAGTTGTAGAGGAATGTAGGAAGAAGTTTTCTACCTGCTTACCCAGAGTGTAGGTTTAATTGTTTACACAGGCCGGGCTGTTCATTGACCGTGGATTATATGAATGAAGTTTCGAAGGACAGCGGGGTGCAGCTTGCTACTCACAGCTTTATTACTGTGCCCTTCGAGCTTGTATTTCAGTAGTTCGGCTGTCTCTATCTTGAGTGTGTGTGTGCAGCAGTTCTGTTAGATTTAACGTGTTGTATTTTACGTATTTAACGTACAACAATGGATAGTTTTGTGAAAAGAAAGCGTGGTCAAGTGCTCAGAAGGAGGGAAAAACAGGTCGTAATTAATGTGTTCAGTTATTTTAAGAATCTTAAACCCAAAGAAAGTATAAATCATGAAAGGTAAGCCAGTGAGGAGTATTTTTTAATAACGTACTTCAACTTTAACTGCAGTCGAAACTTCACACATTTCCATGGGCTTGTACTTTATTTATTTCATTTTGATTGTTTTCTTTATGTTACATTCAGCATACGTTATAGTTAATTTAATTTAATTTCGTTGTATGTGTTATGTTAGCCTACTATTAGTATTATTATACAGTACTTAATTCAAGTCTTCGTCACTACACAATCGCTGAATGTGCGAAGCGCTTTGTACTGCCTCCTCTCATGGAGTGGCAACCCTGTCGTAACGCGCCATAAGACCAATGCTTCATTCTAAACGTTGGATGCCTTATAGTGTCCGAGTAAACAATGCATTGGCGCCAAGAGCGATGACTCACGTACGCCCCCCTCCGGTGCTTAGTGTCGGACAGAAAAAAACGTAAACATAAAACTCTATCTTTGTTAGATAAACATGAAATCCTAAAGCGGCTTGAAAAGGGCGAAACGTTAACTAGTTTTGCTAACGAATACGGTGTTGGTCAAGCTACAGTTCATGACATAAGAAAAAACAGTGATAAAATAAAGTCGTTTTTTAAGACGAATGAAAATTTAAAAAGTAAACGACAGACATTGAAAACTGGTGAAAATCCTAAAGTTGACGATAGCCTCTATGCTTGATTTTTACAAGAACGTAAAAAGCAAAAGACAATCGATACATATTTCCAGCCGTCTACTTCCAAGGAATAACGTGATGTATTTTCATACTTTTTTACTTTGCATAGTACAATATAATTCAAACTGATTTTCAAATGATATCTGCGTTTTTCTCGATATTTTCCAGTAATCTGGCCGGATTACCGAGAGAACACTGTAAATAAATATCAAATAAATTTAGCAACCCAGGTTTATTGATCGAATTACGTTTGAAATATTTCACAAATATGTATACGGTTACCAGATCTATCAAGGAGGACAGGATAATATCAACAAATGCCTTAGAGATACAAATAAAATTACTATGGTTTTTAACACGATAAATATTTTTTCCTACAACCAACGTCGTCTTACTCTGAAGATGTTTTACCCGAATACCCCCCCCCACATTTGTATACAAAATCGGCCGTGAAAAATGGGGGTGCGGGTATTAATTGAGTCATCCAAATTTTAAAGATTTAAATTGCCCGCCACGTGCGAGTATCTGGTATATGGTGCTAGTAGGCTACTTGTTTACCGTATTTACTCGGTTATAAGACCCCCTTTCTTCCTAAATTTTTAGTTCCGAAATTGGGCGGGGGGTACTACAGACGCGAACTTTGAAAAAATCCATTATTTTGGGAAAGGGATAAAGTAAAAATTAGCTATTTTATTTTGATGCTACATAGTATGATATACATGGGTTGTTTTTTTAGTTTTGGCACCAATGTTTCAGTGCCAAGTTGCAACAATGTTGGGCGCTGCCACTTTTACCGACGGTTGCTGCCCTGCACCCCCTCCCTCAGAGCACATGACCTCGCCCGTCCTCACCACCGCTCGTGCTCAGTCGCGCCTGTTAGATGAGTAGTGTGAGACCAGCGCTCGCGAAAGACAGTCGCAATGTTTTCCAAGCAGGAGCAGAGAACGTGGATAAAAATTCAGTGTGCTAGGGGTCGCAGTGCTAAACAGTGCCACCGAGGATTGCAGGAAGCGTGCGGTGCAGCTGCGTTACCGTTCAGAACGGTAGCAAGATGGGTTTCAGCCTTTCGAGATGGGCGCGAACGTGTGGAGCACATGCCTCGATCTGGTCACCCACCAGTAAGTGATGACAATGTACAGATGGTGTCCGCATTAGTAGAGGTGGATCGGAACGTAACGATTCGTCAATTAGAGCAAGATACCGGACTGGCGCATTCAACTGTCCTCCACATCCTGAAGGACTTACTGAAAATGAGGAAGATTGCGTCCAAATGGGTTCCGCATGACTTAACCAACATGCACAAATGGCTGCGATATGATGCTTGTCGTATGCACTTGCAGCGTTATGAGCGCGAAGGAGAGGCCTTCTTACGGCTATCATAACCATTGACGAGACGTGGGCCAGATCTTATGAGCCACAGTTAAAACGCCAATCGAATGAGTGGCGGCACCACGGATCACCACGGAAACAAACAGTTCAACCAACCCCCACCAATGTGAAGGTAATGTTGATTCTTGCCTATGATTGGAATGGTGTGATCATTCACCATACTGTTCCCCGAGGGCAAACCGTTAATGCGGCGTACTATTGTTCGTTCCTGCAAGACCATCTCCGAGGAGCTCTGAGAAGGAAACGGCGCCACCACATGGTTACACCGCCCATCGTTCTGCATGACAATGCTAGGGCACACACAGCAGGTGTTTTGTCGGCATTGTTGGATCGCTGGGGCTGGGAGGTCCTCTATCACCCCCCCCCCCCCACCCCCCCCATATTATCCCGACATCAGTCCCTGGGACTATGATCTCATCCCGAAGATGAAGATGACAATGCGCGGGAAGCGCTTCCGTACCATTGAAGAAGTTAATCAGGCTGCCGAGCGCTCTCTTCGTACCATCAATAGATTGGGCAGTGCCAACGGGATCCAACGATTTCCGCATCGCTGGGAACACGTTGTACGCAACGGTGGGGATTACATCGAGGGCCTGTGAAACTTGGAACCTTCTAAGTGAGTTATTAATCCAGTTATAACTAAGGTGCCAAAACTAAAAAACCAACCCATGTATTTAATCAAAATAAACAAAGTGCGTCTCGTCCTTACGTGAATGCGGGAACACGTGTGACCGGCCACCTTTCTCATAGCGTACGCTCTAGTTGAGATATTGTGCTATCAGATAGTAACCGAGCTCTACCTTTGCTACTTGTGTATGACAAACTGAACCGACTTGATCTGTCCACCAGAAGTATTGCTCACCAGTGTTCTCCGGGACTGTGGTGTGCTGGACAAAGGCCACATCTCCTGCCCCAGTCGCCAGACAACGGAAAGCCCCAGTGTAGCCGAAGAATGGATTCCTGGAGGTAGCTTCACACTTGTTGGCATCAGGATCTGGAAAAGAGAAACATTACTAGACTTATTACCCTCGTTTCTATGCAGTCAGGGATGAGTTTTCCTAGCAAGGGTGATTGGTTTTTATGGCCGATGTCTTTCCCGATGCTAACCTCATGAGAGGAGTTACTTAGAAACAAAATTGATGAAATTGAGCAGGGAGTTAGAAGAGGGAGGAGGCTGTGATTTATTAGAAGGTACTATCTCAGCATTTGCCTGGAATTGAAACTGGGGGAACCATGGAAAACCATTTTGAAAATGGCTAAATCCAGACTTTAACCCTTTCCACTTGTGTGCGTTATAGCTCGTGTGTCGACGCTGAGTCGGCACATTGTTTCGCCGCTCGTTTCTAGGTTACCTGGCATGCCAGGACTTTTGTACTTCATTCGGTAAGTGCTGGCCCCTTCTGGAAACCGAAAGAAACCAAACAGGAGTGTATTAGTTTCTCTTTGCTAGGCAAAAATGCTCAGTTTCCTTGACATGAAAAGCAGTCGCGGTGAAGCAACAAGGGGGTGCACGGTCTGACCGGAGCTGAAGTTCTGGCATCTATTTCGGCTAATTTTGATGATAGTGACCATGAAAGTGATGAAAATTTTGAATCTGGTGATGAAAGTGAGTGATTCAAGTGACGATATTGATATCAGCGCCGCAAGAAATCATGGAGGAGGCGATAACATTATGAGAAGCAATCAGGGTTCCATCCAGGCATTTTCTTTGAACGCTTCCACACACTCAAGACATACCGTTAAGAAAGTTAAGAACATTATTTTGTGTTATGTAAATACCACACATTCCTTCCTGTATATATTGTTACAAATGTTTCAAAATATGAAGAATGCTGACAGAAATAAATATGGGTTGGGAGAAATCAGGACCAACAATAATGTGAGTGGAAAGGGTTAATATAAAGGAGAAAGGCAAGGCATCAGTGGGGTAAATGGTTGAAAGGGGTAGGGAAGACTCTAGCGCTGTAGTATTGGATTTATTGAGCTATTTAAGGCCAAAACAATCAATTCTTAAACACTTACATAAAAAATAAAAAATGTGGAGATTTTATTCTTCAAAAATCGACTTGTTTGAGCTGAGAGATTGTTGTCTAGATATTTTTGAAGCCATTTCTCAGTACTGCCTTATTAGCCATTGCAATTGTCGATGTGAGTATAAACCCGATACAAAGTGAAATACCTACCATATGATTATAAAATAAATAATTTTAAAAATAGCTTGCCACGGTGGGCGAGTGGATAGTGTGTCGGTCTACTAACCCCAAGATTGCAGGTTCACTCCTGACCGTGGTAAGTGATTTTTGACAGGCGGCAAAAATATGATACGCAGGTCATACGATGTTGGCATGTCAAAGAACCCATTTGAATTCAGTAGGCTGTGTTCATGATGGAAAAATTAATCTCGGGAGTTTCCGCCAACACAAAGTTCCTCATTTCTCTACCAGAAAGCGCTATAGTGCTCAAGGAGATTAGATATCTAACATCTAACCTCCTTGACTTTCATTGTCAAGGAACAACGAAATTCGACATGCAAGCTACCCTCTGGGTGTCAAATAACAAAGCTTGCACCCGGCATCCGAGGCCATACGATATTATTATTATTATTATTTTAAAAATTACAAAAATAAAAATAAATAACCTTAATTTAAAGAATTAACAAAAATGTTAAATTATAATTGATATTTCGCTAAGACAAGAAACAATGAGAGGCATCTCTATACAACGGAGCTTCGTCAGCGCCAGTTGACTAGCATTTACCGTCACACAACAGCGGGGTTGGCAAGTCCCTCATGCGGTGATAGCTGGCAAGATACCTTAGTTCAGAGATTTAAGACTTTTATCCCGTGAACATGGTTAGGTATATAACAAAACATTGAAATTTACTAGTGAAAACTTATCTTCTCAAGAACAAGTTAGTTGGTTCCTTAGTTTAGGGGCTGTGACAACGTGGTCATGTAGCCCCATGTACTTTGGGTGTGTGTAGAATCTGTCTGATGAAAAATCCACAGCCTGCTTCCAGTCTCCGACCGGGTGAGGAATGGAATGAATGAAGCCCCCATCTAGCGGCGAGGATATGAACTGTGCCGGCAGCCGAAGCCTGTCGCACTCCTATGGGGCAATGATTTAATGAATGACAGATGAAATGAAATGATAGTGGAGATTGTTGCTGGAATGAAATATTGACAGGGAAAACCGGAGTACCCGGAGAAAAACCTGTCTGCCTCCGTTTTGTCCAGCACAGATCTCACATGGAGTGACTGGGATTTGAACGACGGACCCAGTGGTGAGAGGCCGGCGTGCTGCCGCCTAAGCTACGGAGGCTCTAGAATCTCTCTGATAACCGGTGTTAATTGTGATGGCTGTATTAATGTGTGTTATCTGTGATTCAGGCAGAAGGACTGCAGACGATTAATTTTTTCAAGTAGTTCCTACTTTTGCTACCAAATGCTACCGTCCTCGACACCTAGCTGCAGACGTGGCTACTAAATGCCATCGCGGTCAGTATCTGGCGGAACGTTGGAACTAAGATAGTGTTATCAAACTAACCTACAAATTTTTAGCTTCCATAAGTGTAGTTAATGGAAGTTTTTTTTATCATGCCATAAATCTATGACATGGGACCGCCGGCTTTACTTCCGCTCAGAAGGAAGGCATACTGACGAATTTTTAACGCTCTTAAAAAATCCGACGACTTTGGCCGGGTTTGAACCCGCAATCTTGGGCATAGAAGCTCAGCATGCTACCAACTACGCCACCGAAGCTGCTTTCCAGTAAATGTGTTAGTAAGTTTTAGCGCCGTGCGATTTCTACTTGTGGTGGTACCTCAAACAAAAGGTATACAGAAGCAATCCGCGTTCTCTGGAGGCTCTCGAGTGTACCAAAACTTCCTACGTGTGTCTAGAAATTGAAGGACAGCATTTCCAGCAACTACTCTAGGGCTTGGATTTTTAGGTGAAGCCTCCGTGGCTTAGGCGGCAGCACGCCGGCCTCTCACCACTGGGTCCGTGGTTCAAATCCCGGTCACTCCATGTGAGATCTGTGCTGGACAAAACGGAGGCAGACAGGTTTTTATCCGGGTACTCCGGTTTTTCCTGTCAAAATTTCATTCCAGCAACACTCGCCACTATCATTTCATTTCATCTGTCATTCATTTAATTATTGCCCCAGAGGAGTGCATCAGGCCTCGGCAGCCGGCACAGTTCATATCCTCGCCGCTAGATGGGGGCTTCATTCATTCCATTCCTGACCCGGTCGGAGACTGGAAGCAGGCTGTGGATTTTCATTTTCTTGGATTTTTTGGTAAATAATTTTTGAAATGTAAATAAACTTACATATTTTAAAATTTTTGTCTATAAATACATAAATTCCTGCTTTTCACTTATTAGGACATAAAAAGACAAAGTTTACATTTTTAAACTCAGTATGCTAGATCTTTCAGTTTATCACATTTTTGTCCATTGTTACTTCAATGGGGAAGAACCTGTGAGCTATCTAATCTTCATGCAGAGCATATGTCAGCTTGCAGCTGTGTTTTTCTTATCTTGTCGCTCCGTCCCACTCACTGTGGAAGCCGGGGATGCCTAAAGTAAAAGCAACTTCAAGTTATCGTCTGCAGCAGTTTGTTGCAGAATTTAAGGATAATTTTACTTCTGATGGAGGCGTTCTGTTCAGCCAACCATGTGGGAAAGCAATCAAGGCTGAACAGCGATCTCAAGTTACACAACACCTCGAGGGCAAGAAACATATTGCTGCCGTTTCGCGCCTTCAGAATGAGTGTTTGGCGATAATTGTCGGTTATTTGTGATGGACAACCTGAAGATGTATCTCGTTGTGTATTGCAATTCTTCAGCAGTAAGTAAACCATAGCATAAGTTGCATTAATAAATCAATTTAAGAGGAAAACTCCGTCAATCAATACTTAATGTATTAAAACATAATTACTTTGGGTACATGTTTCGAACCTTATTGGTCCATCTTCAGCCCTGAACTTTTATAAAGTTTGCAAATAATCATAAAATAACTAACATCAACATAATGCTTGCAAAGCATACTAAACATAAAAAACATACATAAATCCTGAAAATGACACAAATTTAAAACAATGAAAAACACATTAAAACACTGTTAAAATTGACTAATGTTAGTTGCGTCGTAGTATTACGCTTTAGTCCGTTTGGATGATTGACCACATATAGATTTTCTTGACAGACTTGACATTGAGTTGTGTGTGGGCAGTGATGAGTCAGCGTAATACTACGATGCTACTAACATTAGTCAATTTTAACAGTCTTTTAATGTGTTTTTCCGCCAACACAAAGTTTCTCATTTCTCTACTAGAAAGTGCTATAGTGTCAAGGAGGAGCTTAGATATCTAACCTCCTTGACATTCATAGTGCTTCAAGGAACAACAAAATTCGACATGCAAGCTGGCCTCTGTGTGAATTAACAAAGCTTGCACCCGGCACCCGAGGCCATATGATGTTATTACTATTAGCTGCAACCTACGGACTCACCAACACCAGTGATACAGATGTCACACAGCTTGGAGGGATTCTCTCCATTGGGGTTGTTCTGGGGATCGAGGACACCGGGAACACAGCTGCCACCAGAGAAGAACTCAGCCATGGCCTTGGTGTGTGGACAGTTTGTATCAGACAAGAGGTTCGTGGTCAGCATGCGGTACAGTGGCACGTTCCATCCTGCAAACATCAAATTGTTTCCCAGCTCAAGAAGACATGAATATTGACTAAGGTGGTCATAGGTTGAGCGATCAACGTATGTGCACGTTCAGACAAAACAAATGAGCAGGAATTAGAAAGTCATGAAATATGTACAGTGTATATAAATAAATAATATTGGGTGGGTGCAACTACGATGCGCAACGATATTTGAGCGTGACAACATATTCTCAGACTGATTTGTTTAAACTGACAAGATCCAGCCGACTTCATGTCTAGGCTTGTGACTGGTGATGAGACATTGCTCACAAACGAAACAACAATCCGTGCAATGGAAGCATAGGGGCAGTCCACCGCCAAACAGTGCCATCAATTGGTAAGCGAATGGCGACAGTGTTCTGAAACACAAAGGGCATCATCCTCATTGACTGGCTGGAATTGGGGGCCACGATTAACAGTGCAGCATATGTTGTACCTTTAAGCGCTTACGCCGTGCCATTCAAACTAAGTGGCCAGGAAAATGAGGTAAAAGTGTGCTTCTGCAACATGACAATGCCCGCCCCCGAGAGACCACCGCTGCCATTGATCAAATGGGATTCACGGGGCTGCCACACCCACCATACTCTCCCAACTTGGCACCAAGTGATTATCACCTGTTCGGGAACATGAAGAAACCTTTGCATGGTCTCTGTCAAGGCATGGGTATGCAGCACTCCGAATGAATAGTTTCAGGAAGGTCTGGAGAGACTGACACATAGATGGCAAAAGTGCATAATGTTACAAGGAGATTATGTTGAGAAGGTGGAAGTAACAACTGATGTGTAATGTACTTCATTTGGGCAGAAAAAAATAATGTGTAAAACAATATGGTACGCCATTCGTTCAATACTACAACGTCGTGGTGAAAACAGAATATCTGTCCATGAACTACAAAGTGGAGAAACTAGAAACATTATGGGAGCTGAAAGAGGATGGAAACTTCGGAACAACAAAGAAGTTTACCAGAAAGTGGAAAGAATCTCGGAGACTGGCATTGCTGGGATATTTGTACAGACAGATATTTGGTTACTTCTGGAGAACAAAGACCACTATAGCTTGGATTGAGGGAACAAAGAAGGATATTACTAAGACAAATATATCGTCAATGAATGAAAATCCACAGCCTGCTTCCAGTCTCCGACTGGGTCAGGAATGGAATGAATGGAGCCCCCATCTAGCGGCGAGGATATGAACTGTGCCGGCTGCCGAGGCCTGACGCACTCCTCTCGGGCAATGATTAAATGAATGACAGATGAAATGAAATGATAGTGGAGAGTGTTGCTGGAATGAAATTTTGACAGGGAAAACCGGAGTACCCGGAGAAAAACCTATCTGTCTCTGTTTTGTCCAGCACAGATCTCACATGGAGTGACCGGGATTTGAACCACGGACCCAGCGGTGAGAGGCCGGCGTGCTGCCGCCTTAGCCACGGAGGCTATATCATCAATATGATTATTAATTTTTTTTACACTTTAGGGTACATGTTTCAAGCTCAGCCCTTTCACGTCAAATAAGAAACAATTTTTTTGAAGTGTCTTTTTAAGAACACATTTCGTCAAACATGACGCCACTGAACGCATAGATGTTTTATAATCGTATTTTAAAGTGATTTTATCATGTGTTTGTTTAGTTTTAATATATTTATGAAAACGGAAGGAAGATTGTAGTTTTACGTGACCGTGAATCTTGTGATTATGAGCCACGGGACCTCCTTTTTACGTGGAATCCGAACCACAGGACATGGCATTTCACTTCGAAAATCTCACATGCATTGACCGGGAATCGAACCCGGACCACCTTGGTGAGAGGCATACAGCTAGACCGCTGAGCCACCACGCCCAATGATATTTATGATGAAATGATTGTTGATATGTTGGGTGATCTTTGCATGAATATGTTGACGTGAAAGGGCTGAAGAAGGGCTTTCTGAGCTAGAAACATGTACCCTAAAGTATAAAAAAATTAATAAGTATATTGTCCTGTTATATAAATAATTCATGCTTTTGGGCTAATGCCGTGTGTATTTTTAATTTAAAACCATACGTTTCGGAGAAACCTTGCCTCCTTTTTCAATGGAAATAGCTGAACGATACCTTACGTCATACAGTCAACGGCGAATAAACAGATGGAAACTCCTCCAGTGACGAACAAAGGAGATCAAATCCAGGCTCTGAGCCCTAGAGGGAAAATGTTAATATGTGAAGAACAGAGAGACTGAGAGGAACTATCTCCCTAGATCCTTAATAACTGGTAGCCAAGTGTCACTTAGCTGATATCCAGTGTCTCTGTTAAAATTATTGGGATTTTTACGAATTTCAACTGCCTCCCTTATAATTCTAGACCAGTTGTGCTTAACAAGGGCAAGCGCATGAGCATCCTTGAAACATACATCGTGCCCTGAAGACAGGGCATGTTCAGCTATAGCTGATTTGTCAGGTTGGTTTAGACGGATGTTCCTTTGATGCTCTTTGATGCGAGTGGCAATGGATCGTTTTGTTTGTCCAATGTAGACTTTTCCGCAAGTACCTGGGGTGTATGAAGTCCCATGTACTTGCGGAAAAGTCTACATTGGACAAACAAAACGATCCATTGCCACTCGCATCAAAGAGCATCAAAGGAACATCCGTCTAAACCAACCTGACAAATCAGCTATAGCTGAACATGCCCTGTCTTCAGGGCACGATGTATGTTTCAAGGATGCTCATGCGCTTGCCCTTGTTAAGCACAACTGGTCTAGAATTATAAGGGAGGCAGTTGAAATTCGTAAAAATCCCAATAATTTTAACAGAGACACTGGATATCAGCTAAGTGACACTTGGCTACCAGTTATTAAGGATCTAGGGAGATAGTTCCTCTCAGTCTCTCTGTTCTTCACATATTAACATTTTCCCTCTAGGGCTCAGAGCCTGGATTTGATCTCCTTTGTTCGTCACTGGAGGAGTTTCCATCTGTTTATTCGCCGTTGACTGTATGACGTAAGGTATCGTTCAGCTATTTCCATTGAAAAAGGAGGCAAGGTTTCTCCGAAACGTATGGTTTTAAATTAAAAATACACACGGCATTAGCCCAAAAGCATGAATTATTTATATAATAATCCGGGCCGTGAAAGCCTTAATATGCAAAATATATTGTCCTGATTGACGGATTTCCTCGATATATTTGTCTTAGTAATTTTACTGTCAATACGGACCTAACACGATTCCAATATGGAGTCTAACAACATTGAAAGAAGGATATGGAAAGGTTCAACATCTCAGAGGTCGAAGGAGGCAGCCTTGGCCTTAAGGTAGGAACCATTTGCCTGGGGTAGAAATGGGAAAACTACGGAAAACCACTTCCATGATGGTTGAGGTGGGAATCGAACCCTCCTCTTGTCAGTTTTCCCTCACGAGGCTGAGTGTACCCTGTTCCAGTCCTCACACCAGAATTACAATTACTTGGGAGAGCCGGGACATACGGGGGCAGCCAAGAACTTTAGCCACTACTCTACACAGGAGGATGCAGAGGTGATTCCTCCATGTAGGACGTGAGGATCATTCTACAGTCAGCTCTCAGTAGTAAACAAGAAGTTCCGTGATCAACTAAAGAGCCTACTTTTCTCGAAATGTAACATTTATTTCAATGGACCTAATTAGAATAATGACAAAATTGAGTTGGTAATATCGAAATTTCTAATTAGTTTGAAATATAACTGACATAATGTAGCCTAATAGAGCACTACAGTTGGCAGCCCTGGTTGCTATTAAGAATATGCATAGTCATATCTGTTATACAGCCTCTGTGGCTTAGGCGGCAGCACGCCGGCCTCTCACCGCTGGGTCCGTGGTTCAAATCCCGGTCACTCCATGTGAGATCTGTGCTGGACAAAACGGAGGCAGACAGGTTTTTCTACGGGTACTCCGGTTTTCCCTGTCAAAATTTCATTCCAGCAACACTCTCCACTATCATTTTATTTCATCTGTCATTCATTTACTCATTGCCCCAGAGGTGTGCGTCAGGTCTCGGCAGCCGGCACAGTTAATATCCTCGTCGCTAGATGGGGGCTTCATTCATTCCATTCCTGACCCGGTCGGAGACTGGAAGCAGGCTGTGGATTTTCATTTTCATATCTGTTATAGTACACATAGCACATAAGAAATTTGGTTGAAATCCAATTGATAATATAGAAGTTAAATGTATTTACAATTGGTCCTATCAGCAGGCTTAGAATCATGTTGGTAGTACTGAGGTCCATTAGTTACTCCAAATTAACCTAGAATGTCAGTTACTATACGTGTGCGTAGTTTAAAGCTGTCGGCTTGCATAATTTCTGATATATTGGTATTTGGTTAAAAACAATAGAGAGTGCATTTATTAACAGTTGGCAGCCCTGATGGTTCTTAAGATTACGCTCAGTCATATCTGTCTATCTACACATAGTACTTACGAAATTTGGTTGGAATCCAATTGATAGTGTAGAAGTTACATGCATTTAAACAATGGACCTATCAGCAGGCTTAGAATCGTTTTGGAAACACTGTCATGTATGGCCTCCTGGAAATTAAACTGAAATATTATTATCCATACGTGTACCAATTTTGGTATAGCTCCCATGCATGCCTTCCAAGATATACAACATGGAGCTGAAATTTCAATTGCCATTTTTCAGCGGTTGGTAGCACTGACATCATTTTCAAAGATGGCATTGAGATATTCAAATCGAGATCTTGAATCATACCTAATTTGGGTTCGATTGCTACAGCCGTTTAGGAGTTGATAGGGGGGGACACACACACAGCCAGACAGACAGAAGGACAGCCAGACAGACAAGACATTTTTCCGGATCGATCTCATAAGTCTACTTTCTCCTCATTTTTACAAAATGCGAAAAGTAGGCTAAAAATTAAATTGATTGTAAAATAGTCTTTGGGGGCTGACTTGCGCGCCCTCTCGATAAGCTCTGTCTCACTGTCACTGTCAGTACTTGTAACTAGTTCTACATTTCACCCCTAGATGGGGGAAGTGTGACCTGCACCGCCCGGAGTAGAAAGCTGAGGAAGGAAGCCTTGCATCCTCACAGCAAGTGTTTATAGCTTTAGATATGTATGGGAGCCCTTGAGGGGGAAGGGGCAGGTTTGGTCTGTTTGATGACGCTCTGAGGACGTCTACTGAGATCCTCAAGTCTCGCTATTGGTTGAATTTAAACCAACACTACGGGCTTATTGGTTACAATTTCGCGCAGTCAGAATGGATGGTCTGTTTCCAGCGTGTGCACATCTTAGGAGTGGTATTCGATTGTATTGTATTGTGTAATGTGTTCGTAATAGTGCTGTGTGACTGAATAATTAATATTAGACTGAGTCTAATATCTCAATTTAGCCCAGCTATAATACTGTAACTAAGATAAGCCTATCTTATTACGTCCTCACATTATAAAAATCAGAAGTCTCCACTGGAAGAATATAAACTGACCTGCAGTGCGGCCATATCCAGTGTGGCAGGACCTGGCTCCTCGGAGATCAGCCAGACTCTTGTAGCTCGAGGACTTCTTGACCACAGCCACTGAGTAGTAGAGAGCATCGTGTTCGCCGTACACTTCCGTCACGATGGGCTTCAAGTCGTATTGTCTGTGCAGAGAAACACAATGACATGTCGACGCAGACGAACCAACCATCCATTACTTCAAAAAGGCATAGCATTTCCAGGATTGGGAAACTTTTCTTGGAACAAGAAGAACAATTTCGAATTTTTAGTTGAGTTTTTCTTAATGAGGACATTTCCAAAAATTAGGGTGACCAGATTTTAAAAACCAAACCGCACACCTAATGAAATTTTAAATATGGCCTTTTATCTAGAATATACCACTAATATGATGAATGTTTTCGCTTACTATAAACCTTTAGATATCAAGAAACGTTATACATGGCCTAATAACCCAAAGACCTGTTCTGAGGAATACTCAAGCAGCTGTGAAAGTAAAATTAGTCTCTTGATTGTTCTATATCATTATTTGAGGCGACTAGAATCAAAATCCACCAATTCCATCGAACATGAAAAATGAGATAAAGTTGCCTTTATATGAATTTGCACGCGGACAACTCAATGGTGACATTATTTTCCCTCAAAAGATGCCATTTCCCTATGAAAATGGCGGACAAAACTTAGGGTTAATTTCAAAATCCACTAAGTTGTTTTCAGCCAATCAGCACATAGAATTGCATTACCCAGGATCCCTTCATACTGCCATAAGCTATGTTGTGTTTTTTTTTAATATGTGGTTAAGTGTTTGTTAAATTTTAAATATATGCATAATCATAATTCAGGTCTGGTTTTCATTTCAGGCATAATTTGGATGATTCACGTTCACATGCTTTCCTTCTTCGCTTGTTTTTATTCTTAGAACTGCTTTTCTTACTTTTGAAACCCGTTAACTCCTAATTAATATTAAGAATTGTGTTACTTTCCATTAAGGGACAATCCAGTAAATTTTTGGAATGCATCGTTTGATGACAATGTAATTAATAAACGAAATGTTCATATTCCAGGAATGTTTTTTCATATGTTAACAGTATTCCTCATTTTCCCACAAATTTTGTTTTGTGGACTTGGCGGGTTTTGATTCTAGGCGCCTCAATTCGCAACAAAGTGAATGACCTGTAGGGACTTACGTCTGAGCAGTGTACACCTCTCCAGCATCCAAGCTGATGATATCTGCTCGGTCTTCCTTGATGGCTTGCATGCAAGAGTGAAGATCCGGCTGCTCGACACAGTCATACTCTGGCCTGATGTCTCGCGAGAAGGCAGCACGGTGCAGGTTTTGACATTTGGCCAATTCTTCGTCCGAAGTGACACAGATGCGTATTTTCTTGTATCCTGAGCCAGAACTACGCTCGATCACAGCTGTGTAGTTAGCTTGAACACAGAAAGAAAAGAGTTATAATGGAAAGAAACATTTCATACTCATTATGTCACCAAAAACTTTTTGGTTTTGATAGGATATTGTCCATTAGGAATCACTGGACAGGAATAGGACAATCTCCACAGTTGGACACACTGCTGTCTTCAAAGGAAGACATAACACAACATTTTACTTAATACCTACAAGAGTTATATTCCTCGTTCGGAATAGAACCCGCAACCACCAATATTAATGGATTCAGCTTCTAAAAGCTATATTTTATTATTATCATTAATATGGGTGTCAACCAAGTTACAACAGGCAGTATGTATATTACTTTCTCAATATTAGTGACTCGAGCTGTGTATAATCTGATAACAACTCAAAGTCCAGATGACGCACAAACTCGTGCCTTGCCACCTATGAATAAATTCCCAGTATAATATTTAATAACAACTCGAGGTCCAAATGACACATACTCTTGTGCCTAGCAAGCTATGAGTAATTACAAAACAGCTCAGGGTTCAGATGAGACACAGTCTCGTGCTTGACAGAGTCCATCCAGATATTTCCGTGACGTATGTTTCCTACTCCAAACCTCCAGCAGTCCCTTCCACGTGTGTCCCCCTCTACTCTGGTAACTAGCCAGTAAGATTGTACTGTATCCCACCTAGAGGTATTGACATGTGACTTGTTTAATTCTAATAAAACCCTGGACTTACAGAGCTCCAGCCTCTAGTAACTTAGTTATCTTAAGACTAACCAACTGAACTGGTTGGCAGTCGGGCTCCATGCCTCGGCACTTGTAAATAACTTCAAATGTATTAGTGACTAGTCGAAACAATAAATAACAAAGTTGAACTCTTCGCTTCATTTGAAATAGATATCACTCAGACTCGTGAGAACCTGTGAGGACCTAGCTTAGCATGCTAGCCACGAACAATTGTTAAGCTATACTCTGCTGGAATCCTGTCTAGGGATTCGAGTAACTTAACTCAAGCACACTTAACACATTTAACCCGCGAGGACTGGCGCATGGGTATTTTTGACCCGAGGCATGAATATTGCTCTATATTTTCGTTATGGTCAGCCCTCATTTCCTGTCGCTTACTGTGCCTTCCTTCCTAGCTTTTCACTTATTAGCACATAACAAGACAATATTTACATTTAAATCAATATGCTAGATCTTTCAGTTTATTGCATTTTTGTTCTGTATTACTTCAACGGGGAAGAACCTGTGAGCTATCTAATCTTCACACAGAGCGTATGTCAGCTTGCAACTGTGTTATTCTTAACTTGTCGCCCCGTGCCACTCACTGTGGCTGCCGGGGATTTCCATATTGCACTACGTGCTAGACATCCCCCTCCCCCAACTACCTGGAACCAGTGTCACTCACATGCAGTTCATTTCTGGCACTGTGACGTGTAAGGCAGTTCTACGATGCCTAAAGTAAAAAACAACTACAAGTTATCGTCTGCAGCAGTATGGTGCAGGATTTAAAGATAATTTTACTTTTGATGGGGGCGTTCTGTTCTGCCAACCATGAGGGAAAGCAATAATGGCTGAACAGCGATCTCAATTTACCCAACACCTCAAGGGCAAGAAACATATTGCCGCAGTTTCGCGCCTTCAGAATAAGTGTTTCGCGATAATCGAAGTTCATTTGTGATGGACAACCTGAAGATGTATCTCGTTGTGTATTGTAATGCTTCAGCAGTCAGTGAGACATAGCATTCGTGAGTACTGCATAATGTTTATAATCACATTATTAAACTAAATTACAGTTAAATATTTTTACTTTTTGGTCACATATTTCAGGTATTTTTAATACATAAAAAATAAATATTTTCACAATTTTTAGCACCTAAAAATCCGAGCCCTAGTCATAAGATACATTTAGCCTAAGCAGTGCCGTATGACATTTACAAACACACCTTTCTAAAATTAGGGGTTCCAAAGATATCAGGGGGGGGGAAACATCAATGACCTTGTAATTTTTTCTTTGGGGAAATTAATGGTTCATGGGAAAGGGGGTTCGTCGCGAGTAATTCAACACCTTACACAAGTCTCTACGATAAGGGGTTCGCGAGATATGAGGTTGCCTACCTCCAGGGGCCCACCACTATTCACGTGTGTGCAGCGGCCATGACACTTGTTAGGACCTTTGGCAAAATAAAATAAAACTAAAACTAAAAACAAACATTAATAAAATTAAAAAGTCAACAAAACAAAATTTTCAAAATATGCAGTTTGGTAAAATTTGGAAAAATTCCATGGGGAAGGGGGCTTCATCACACGACCCTCTCCGATAATTGGTTCACGAAATATCGGGAAAACCGAGTGCGTTAGTTGTGTGGGGTGGTCTAGAACCGCCAGTCGGCTTCGGTGGCTAGGTTGGCATGCGGAGTTTCTATGCCCAAGGTCACTGGTTCAAACCCGGCCGAAGTCGTCGGAGTTTTATGAGCGTTAAAATTCCCTCAGTACACCTTCCTTTGGAGGGGAAGTAAAGCCAGCAGGCCCATGTCATAGGTTTATGGCATCATAAAGAACCTTCCACTAATTACACTTGTGTGTAGATTTGACTAACGCTCCTAAGTTTCAACGTTCGTCGCCAGGAGCTGACTGCGGTGGCATCTAGTAACCAAGTTCAGAACTAGTTGGTCGTTGACGATGGTGTTTGGCAGCAAAAGTTGGAACTACTTGAAAATCGAATGTCTACAGTCCTTACTTGAATTAAAAACAGATAACACACAGTAATACAGTCATCACAATTAACACCAGTTATCAGACAGATTCTACACACACCCAAAGTACACGGCTACATGACCGCATTGTCGCAGCCCATAAACTGAGGAACCAACCAACCTAGAACCGCCATCATCTCTAACATAGAGACTGTTAATAACTCAGCAGATGGAAAATTTGAAAAACAAGGTCTTTGCATGGAAAGAAGACCCATATTTAATGTACCAAGTGTGCTTAGAAGTAGTGTTTTATGTCAAGTGTTTTTACTAGATGCTTTGTTATAATGATTAATGTTGCTGAAGAAGAACAAAGAGTGTTTGAAACTTGTACAGGGTCATTATCTATGCGCTCCCCCGATAAACACGGCAAGCTAAGCTGGCTGTGACTGGTGTAGATCGCGAGCGTGCGTACCTTGTTCAGCCGGTGGTTGGCGCGCACTTTCACACTTTTACCAAACATGTTGGAGAATGTGTACTTACAGTGCTCATAGTCAATGCTGTAAATGTCCTCCCTCTCTTGTAACACACACCTGACATCTTCTGATGAAAGAATGCACAATGATCTCATATAATTTTTGTTGTCTGTTAACTTTTTTATGATTTACGAAGCCTGTTTCCTTGAATCGTTTAGCGAGCCTCCTAATTTTACCGGCATTAGGCAAAGGTCTTCCTAGAAACATGATTCGAAATTTTCGTCTTGTTTCAGATAACTCACTAAACGATATGAGTCAGTGGAGTGGGGTATTGCGAGGTCCGCACCTGGCCAGCCAAATGACGCAACAGTTTGCCGCGGTCCACTCATTTGGCTGACCAGGTGCGCAGCGAGTGGACCTCGCAATACCCCACTCCACTGAATCATATCGTTAGTTCACATGTGTTTTGTCATTCATAAGGACGTGTATCAGTAAAGCTTAGACGTTAAGTGTTGCAAGTTTAGTGAGTATTGTGATTCCTGTGAACTGAACTTAAACAGTACATAAGAGATGAAATCGAAGCCATCACTGCTGTGGAACTTCAGATTGTTGTCCAACCACCGACTGAACCGGGTACGCGCGCCCGTGATCTGCGCCAGTCAAAGCCGGCTTAGCTTGCCGTGTTTATCAGGGCGCACATAGATAATGCCCTTGTTCAAGACTGCGGGTAAAAGACTCTGATATTACATTCCATACAGATCATGAAATGTGAAAGTCGAGGAGGATACTTACCCTTGTTGAGGTACTCCAAGGGAGCAATGGGAGGGTTGGGGGCGTCTACCACAGTGGTTTTGCCTTTGAGCTGTAGCAGCACATCCTTGAGCCAGACTGCATCGCTCTCCTCACCGTCCCTGGAGACTTTGCTCAATTCCGAGCGCAGGTCGTTCAGTTCTTCAACGTCACTGCAACAACCAACACAGCATCACGATCCACTCGAGCCATTGGCTACGACAACAATGCTCAAAGCACTCGCTCTTTCCTTCCATACCCTCTCTGCCTCTTGGCCATGAATACCATCTGTTAGGCCGGTATTACACTACCGGTACCAGTATCAAAGAAATTTGTCTAAGATCTTTTATAAAAGATATGACAGTGTAATGGGTAAATCTTTTATAAGAGGTGGTTTTATAATAGTACATTATGCAACGAGCCTATAATGGCAATAATTTAGACACGAGTATGTTTATAAAACGAGTGTATGTGAATTTTATAATGTCCATACGAGTGGCATAAGACAGTTTATGTTCGACGATAATTATTATAACTATTTTATGTTCGAACATAAATATTCATAAATATCTGTCGAGATTTCGCCAGTTTTATGTACTGAACAGAGAGCATGGGACGCAGAGAATGCCTTGTATTTGACCATGGCCTCCTCGATTACCCTACTATGACACTAGGCCAGACAGTGAAATTTAAATTAGAAGGCCGTGGAACTCAGCGCATCTAATTATCTAATTGGTCAAACAACTGTTTCTTGAGCTCTGATTGGTGGGTGAAACTGTTTCATAATGAAAAATAGTGTTATAATGAGCATCATTATAGTGCAGTTTTCTGACATATAATAGTCAGGGTAGAACATTAAATTTCTTTTATAAAAGGTATGATCACCATGCTATCTTTGATAAAAGATTCAAACCAAAATGGCGGATCATAACAGCTGGAATATTACCACAGCAAATATGCTCATATCAGAGTGTGAAATGAATGAAATGTTACAAAATATGTTACATAATGAATGGTATACAATGTAAAACATAAATAACAGATAGAATGTGTAGGTAAAAATAGCTAAGGCTATAAGCACTGTACATAAGGGACGCGCGTTTCAAGATATAAAGAAGAACTAAATAGTTAAATAGGCTGAAATAAGCCGTGAATAGTAGTGCATTTTATGTTATAATATTTAGGTGTATCTCGCGACTAGGTGTTTCAAGCTCCAGGACACTGCCCTGGCGGTGGTAACGGTGGGATGCTTCGCTGAGTCCGAGGGAAAAACCAACCTGGGGAGTAAACCGACTCCAAAAAAAAATATTCAGGCCAATATTTTTCGCACCAATACCATTTCATTTCTAATAATATACATCTGTACTTTGATGGTTTCCCTGGATTATCGGGGGATGAGGGAGGTGGGAGCCGTTAGCATAAGAGAGAGTGGATAGCAAGAGAAGCAGAGGTAGTTCTAGCGCATATTGTTAAGCCCAATATTGAACAATTTCTGGACAAGAGGCATAGAAGCGATGCTATAATGCGTGAGTACCTGATGCAGAGCCTCTGAAAATAACCAGTCCAGCAGATCCTGTTGAGAGAAGAGAAACATGTTAAACCTGTTATTATTCATAAAGTTGAATTTTGGGCTTATGCCGTGTTTTATTATACTAAAATTCGACGCGTTTCGAAAGAAACCATGTCTTTCATCGTCAGGAATAATCTGGAATACGACAATGTTGCTAAGAGAAAGCAACGAAGAACATATAGAAGGTGCCCAAAGATGGACGCCATTATAGCCCCATGTTAGGGACAACGGAAAGCAGTAGTGAATTACATTCTCAGGGTTCTGATAATAGGTAGCCAGGATTCACTGAGATTGTAGCCGGTGTCGCGGTTGAAATTATCAGGGTGTTTACGTATTTCAACCGCCTCCCTGATGATTCTGGGACGATATTGCTTTATACGGGCAAGAACATCCACTCCTTGGAACATGACATCATGGCCAGGTGTTAAAGCATGATCGGCAACAGCTGATTTATCAGGTTGAATGAGCCTGATACATCTATTATGTTCCTTAATGCGAGTGCATATTGTTCTCGAAGTCTGCCCGATGTAAACCTTGCCACAAGTACAGGGAACTCTGTAGATACCCGGTTGTTGCAATTTAGGCAAACTGTCCTTAGTTGGTCGCAGGAGTTGCCTAATCTTAACGGAAGTTCCAAATACAGTCCGTATGTTGTACCGACGTAGGATTTTAGCAATACGATCCGTTGTGTTATGTATGTACGGAAGGTAAGCAGTTCCTCTTACATCTCTTTTCTCAACTGACGTCCTATTATTATTTGTTGGTTTCAGAACCGTAGAAATCAAAGCCTTGCTATAACCGTTGCTCTCAAAGGTGGTTCGCAGGGTGTTAATTTCTTCTTGTAAAGAAGACACTTCACAAATCCTCCTAGCCCTGGTAGTTAGAGTTGTAAGGATACCATGTTTCTGGGCAGGGTGATGGTGAGAACTTGCGTGGAGATATCTATTGGTGTGTGTTGGCTTACGGAAAACGCTGTGTCCTAAAGATCCATCCTCTTTCTTGGTGACGAGAACATCTAAAAAAGGTATTTTGCCGTCAGATTCCTTTTCCATGGTGAAACAAATAGAAGGGTGCTGGAGATTAAGGTGATCCAGGAAATGGATAAGATTTTCCTCACCTTCCGTCCAAACAACGAACGTGTCATCCACATAACGCCACCAGATCTTCGGTTTGAAAGAAGCCGACGACAAAGCTTTCTCTTCAAAGTTCTCCATGAAGAAATTAGCCACAACAGGAGAGAGAGGACTACCCATGGCCACACCATCAGTCTGCTCATAAAAATTCCCATTCCATAGAAAGTAGGAGGAGGTCATGCAGTGATAAAAAAGTCTTGTGATGTCTTCAGGAAAAAGGCCATTAATGAGAGACATAACACCATCAATAGGTACTCTCGTAAACAGAGACACCACGTCGAGACTCACTAGAATATCACCCGGCTGAAGTGTTATAGCTTTTAACTTTTCCACGAAGTGTGTGGAATCCTTAATGTACGAAGGCGTGTTACCCAGAAGCGGCTGAAGTAGTCTACCTAAGTATTTGGAAAGGGCATATGTAGGAGAACCAATCGTACTAACAATAGGTCTAAGAGGAACATCTTCCTTATGTATTTTAGGAAGACCATAGAGTCTCGGAGGAATAGCATCCCCTGGAAGGAGAGTCTTCGCTGCATCCGCTGGAATAGATGATTGCTTGATCAATTTGACGGTGACATTTGAGTAGCGAGTAGTAGGATCACGACTATTAATCCTATATACAGGATCTGATAACAAAGACGAGATCTTGGAATCATAATCAACCTTATCCAATACCACTGTCGCGTTACCCTTGTCAGCGGGGAGAACGATAATATCAGAATTGTCCCTTAGATCTTTAAGTGCCCGGCTTTCGCCTTGTTTTAAGTTGGTGTTAGGTGGCTTAGCGGTCTTGAGAACTCGGGAACATTCTTGCCTGGCTTCCTCGGCCTCTTCAGGTGTGAGGTGATGTACCGAGGATTCTACGGATGTTATAAGTTCTTCAATAGGAATTCTTCTAGGCGCTACCGCAAAATTGAGACCTTTAGCGAGAACTGCCTGTTGGGTATCACTTAGGGGCTTGCTGGACAAATTTACGACAACCTTGTTAGCATCAAGTCTAATGGCTTGAGATTTCTGCAACTGACATAACCTATCATATTTGGAAATATGTCTGTCCCTCGCCTGATCTAGAACGCTGTTAGCTTGCACTGAAGAAATACGATCAAAGATCTTCCATAATTCCTCACTTACGAAATTTGAGAGGCGTAGATGTAGCTGTAGTAACTCCCTCGAAATAAAATCCAACTGCTTACGAGTATGCTGTATCCTCTCTATCAATAACGCCTTGCTTGCACGACGAAAGATTCTAGTTGCCTTAGGTGTTCTGAAGGAATGCTTCAACATAACAAAACTCGGTAGAATATCATGATGCCGGCATCTTAGGAGAAAAGCGAGTGAAGAGATTAGACACACCTTCTTGCGTCGTAACCTACTAAATCTAGACATCAGTCGGAAAATATCCTCCCCATAGAGGTTTCTAATATTGTCATTTAGACTTTCACGGCCCGTGTTATTATTCATAATGTTGAATTTTGGGCTTATGCCGTGTTTTATTATACTAAAATTCGACGCGTTTCGAAAGAAACCATGTCTTTCATCGTCAGGAATAATCTGGAATACGACAATGTTGCTAAGAGAAAGCAACGAAGAACATATAGAAGGTGCCCAAAGATGGACGCCATTATAGCCCCATGTTAGGGACAACGGAAAGCAGTAGTGAATTACATTCTCAGGGTTCTGATAATAGGTAGCCAGGATTCACTGAGATTGTAGCCGGTGTCGCGGTTGAAATTATCAGGGTATAAAGCAATATCGTCCCAGAATCATCAGGGAGGCGGTTGAAATACGTATACACCCTGATAATTTCAACCGCGACACCGGCTACAATCTCAGTGAATCCTGGCTACCTATTATCAGAACCCTGAGAAAGTAATTCACTACTGCTTTCCGTTGTCCCTAACATGGGGCTATAATGGCGTCCATCTTTGGGCACCTTCTATATGTTCTTCGTTGCTTTCTCTTAGCAACATTGTCGTATTCCAGATTATTCCTGACGATGAAAGACATGGTTTCTTTCGACACGCGTCGAATTTTAGTATAATAAAACACGGCATAAGCCCAAAATTCAACATTATGAATAATAACACGGGCCGTGAAAGTCTAAATGACAATATTAGAAACCTCTATGGGGAGGATATTTTCCGACTGATGTCTAGATTTAGTAGGTTACGACGCAAGAAGGTGTGTCTAATCTCTTCACTCGCTTTTCTCCTAAGATGCCGGGATCATGATATTCTACCGAGTTTTGTTATGTTGAAGCATTCCTTCAGAACACCTAAGGCAACTAGAATCTATCGTCGTGCAAGCAAGGCGTTATTGATAGAGAGGATACAGCATACTCGTAAGCAGTTGGATTTTATTTCGAGGGAGTTACTACAGCTACATCTACGCCTCTCAAATTTCGTAAGTGAGGAATTATGGAAGATCTTTGATCGTATTTCTTCAGTGCAAGCTAACAGCGTTCTAGATCAGGTGAGGGACAGACATATTTCCAAATATGATAGGTTATGTCAGTTGCAGAAATCTCAAGCCATTAGACTTGATGCTAACAAGGTTGTCGTAAATTTGTCCAGCAAGCCCCTAAGTGATACCCAACAGGCAGTTCTCGCTAAAGGTCTCAATTTTGCGGTAGCGCCTAGAAGAATTCCTATTGAAGAACTTATAACATCCGTAGAATCCTCGGTACATCACCTCACACCTGAAGAGGCCGAGGAAGCCAGGCAAGAATGTTCCCGAGTTCTCAAGACCGCTAAGCCACCTAACACCAACTTAAAACAAGGCGAAAGCCGGGCACTTAAAGATCTAAGGGACAATTCTGATATTATCGTTCTCCCCGCTGACAAGGGTAACGTGACAGTGGTATTGGATAAGGTTGATTATGATTCCAAGATCTCGTCTTTGTTATCAGATCCTGTATATAGGATTAATAGTCGTGATCCTACTACTCGCTACTCAAATGTCACCGTCAAATTGATCAAGCAATCATCTATTCCAGCGGATGCAGCGAAGACTCTCCTTCCAGGGGATGCTATTCCTCCGAGACTCTATGGTCTTCCTAAAATACATAAGGAAGATGTTCCTCTTAGACCTATTGTTAGTACGATTGGTTCTCCTACATATGCCCTTTCCAAATACTTAGGTAGACTACTTCAGCCGCTTCTGGGTAACACGCCTTCGTACATTAAGGATTCCACACACTTCGTGGAAAAGTTAAAAGCTATAACACTTCAGCCGGGTGATATTCTAGTGAGTCTCGACGTGGTGTCTCTGTTTACGAGAGTACCTATTGATGGTGTTATGTCTCTCATTAATGGCCTTTTTCCTGAAGACATCACAAGACTTTTTTTTATCACTGCATGACCTCCTCCTACTTTCTATGGAATGGGAATTTTTATGAGCAGACTGATGGTGTGGCCATGGGTAGTCCTCTCTCTCCTGTTGTGGCTAATTTCTTCATGGAGAACTTTGAAGAGAAAGCTTTGTCGTCGGCTCCTTTCAAACCGAAGATCTGGTGGCGTTATGTGGATGACACGTTCGTTGTTTGGACGGAAGGTGAGGAAAATCTTATCCATTTCCTGGATCACCTTAATCTCCAGCACCCTTCTATTTGTTTCACCATGGAAAAGGAATCTGACGGCAAAATACCTTTTTTAGATGTTCTCGTCACCAAGAAAGAGGATGGATCTTTAGGACACAGCGTTTTCCGTAAGCCAACACACACCAATAGATATCTCCACGCAAGTTCTCACCATCACCCTGCCCAGAAACATGGTATCCTTACAACTCTAACTACCAGGGCTAGGAGGATTTGTGAAGTGTCTTCTTTACAAGAAGAAATTAACACCCTGCGAACCACCTTTGAGAGCAACGGTTATAGCAAGGCTTTGATTTCTACGGTTCTGAAACCAACAAATAATAATAGGACGTCAGTTGAGAAAAGAGATGTAAGAGGAACTGCTTACCTTCCGTACATACATAACACAACGGATCGTATTGCTAAAATCCTACGTCGGTACAACATACGGACTGTATTTGGAACTTCCGTTAAGATTAGGCAACTCCTCCGACCAACTAAGGACAGTTTGCCTAAATTGCAACAACCGGGTATCTACAGAGTTCCCTGTACTTGTGTCAAGGTTTACATCGGGCAGACTTCGAGAACAATATGCACTCGCATTAAGGAACATAATAGATGTATCAGGCTCATTCAACCTGATAAATCAGCTGTTGCCGATCATGCTTTAACACCTGGCCATGATGTCATGTTCCAAGGAGTGGATGTTCTTGCCCGTATAAAGCAATATCGTCCCAGAATCATCAGGGAGGCGGTTGAAATACGTAAACACCCTGATAATTTCAACCGCGACACCGGCTACAATCTCAGTGAATCCTGGCTACCTATTATCAGAACCCTGAGAAAGTAATTCACTACTGCTTTCCGTTGTCCCTAACATGGGGCTATAATGGCGTCCATCTTTGGGCACCTTCTATATGTTCTTCGTTGCTTTCTCTTAGCAACATTGTCGTATTCCAGATTATTCCTGACGATGAAAGACATGGTTTCTTTCGAAACGCGTCGAATTTTAGTATAATAAAACACGGCATAAGCCCAAAATTCAACATTATGAATAATAACACGGGCCGTGAAAATCTAAATGACAATATGTTAAACCTGCTTTCGGTCACGATTTTTGTTTTAAACAGCGAGGTCTATAAGAAACTTCAAAATTCATTCATTCATTCATTCGTTTATTTGCAATTGGGGGTGTGTCCCCCGGTGGCAAATTAGATATTCATAACAAATAAATAATTGTACATAACAATTCACTAACAATTAAACTGGCATAGGGTCGTCTTTAGTGATGAATCGCGCTTCTGTCTTGCCCGCAGTGATCGCCGGAATCGTGTGCGCCGACGTACCGGGGAGAGGGGCCGCCCAGACCTTATTGTCGAGAGGCACACAGGGCCAACACCAAGCATTATGGTCTGGGGAGGTATTGGCTTTAATGTGAAATCACAATTAGTGCTTGCTGAGGGCACTATGACTGCTCGACAGTACGTTGATATGGTACTCAATCCAGTGGTTGTCCCTATGATGGCGAACATTGATAATGAGATGTTTCAGCAGGACAATGCCCGGGTTCACACTGCACGCATCTCCAGAGAAGCTCTCCACGACATCACATCCTTAGAATGGCCCACCAGATTCCCGGACCTCAGTCCTATTGAGCATATGTGGGACATGATGGGTCGACAACTGGCCAACCGTCCTCAGCCACCCACAACCCTGGAACAACTGACCCGTGCAGTGCAGCAAGCATGGGCCACAATTCCTCAGGAAGCGATACAGGGCCTTATTGACTCCATGCCTCGATGAATTCATCAATGTATTGCGCTCGTGGTGGGCACATCCTGTATTGATTGTTGTTCAAACTTGCGGTCAGAGGGACCTGAAAGAGTAATCATCGGTCACAACCAAACACTCGTCCTACATGTTCAATTGCAGCAATGTAGCACCACTCCTTCTGGGTGTTGCAATTTCCATTTTCTTCAGTGTATATGCCCCCGATGTGAAGAAGAAGAAGTGACACACCAAAGGCATCAAGCGTTCATTCACAGGCAAATACCTCCGCCTAATAAGTTTCCATATCAACATATTTTCCTTCTTCTAATATCATACAGTATATCTTTCACGTTACTTTTTTACCATTTCAATTGTTCCATTTTGCCTCCATCTTCCTGTGATTGCTTTCCGATTTCAATGGATACAGATTATGATGATTAAGATGATTGTTCCAAAACCGGGTGTGATGTAGAGAAACAGGCATTAGATTCGTGACCAGCGCAATAGATTTAATCACAAAAACATACTTCCATGCAAACCCCAGAAAAAAAAAAATGTCGACCTGTGTAATGGATAATAACTGCTTCAAAAATACAAAATCAAACATAAATATTTAAATTCTATGGACTTTTGTGTTTGGAGATGAGGGTGGTATAAACTTCCAGAATATGTACACTCGTATATATAACGTGTTCTGCCCTTAGGCAGGTCTTCACACAGCAGCTCTCCATGCAGTCCTGTCTTCAGCCGTTCTCTTTGTTTGGTGGTAATGTCCTGCTATCTTGACACTGTCCACCAGCTGGTACCTTCTCCGTCCTCTTCCTCTCTTGCCGTTTACTGATCCTTCGAGAGCAAACACTCTCTTCGCAGCCAGTTCCTCCTCCTTGTATGGATGGTATGTAACAGCCTCCTATCTTCTCCAACTCACTCCAATACCTCCTCATTCCAGACCCTTTCACCCAGGATATCCCTTCCATCCTCCTCCATAACAACATTTCAAACGCTTCTAGTCTGCTTTCATCATCCTTCCTTAGCGTCCAGGTCTCAGCTCCGTATAGTGCCACACTCCAAACAAAGCATTTTGTCAGCCTCTTCCTTAACCTCAAGTCCAAGCGTCCACACAATAGTCTCTTCTTTCTGTTAAAGACTTCTTTAGCAACAGCAATGAGAGTTCTTACCTCTTCACTGCTTCTCATATCATCCGTTAGTATGCTTCCTAGATATTTAAAAACTGATGCGTCTTGTTCAATATCGTCCTGGCCTATCCTGATGTTTATGACTTTGTTCCCTCTTGCGCTTATCGCCATACTCTTTATCTTGCTCTTATTAATGCGCATTCCACATTGCTCACAGGTTGCCCTGATAAGTAATTGCGATGCTATTCATTTGTAGACACCATACACAGTATTTAGCTTTAAACAAAACAAATGTGCACTTCATCTTCCATGGTGGTAAGATTACCATTCATTCCCTCGCTATGATTTAAAGCAGTGCTTCTCAAACGGGGTGTCGCGACACCCCGGGGTGTCACGTGCTACCATCAAGGGTGTCATGAGATATTTCCAACACTAAATGTAAACCAATGTGACTGGATACGAAATCCTTTTGCACCCTCCAGTTCTTGTGGACTTCAACTTATCGAAGAGGAGGAACTGGCGGAACTTGAATACAATCACACTTTTGAACTTGCCAAGAGTCAGAATTAGACAGCTTCTGGGTTTCTATTCAACAAGATTTTCTTCACCTGAGTAAAAGAGCCCTCAACGTTTTGTTGCCGTTATCTACGATATATTCCTGTGAAAGTACGTTTTCTGTTATAGCTAATCCAAAAACAGTTAAACGTGGAAGTTTGAGAAATTGCGTGTGAATTTGTCCTGCATGCGACCCCCATATAAAGTAGATTTGTAATGATCGCCAAGCCCATAGCAGTCATTGAATTGGAACATCATGGTGCAAGTTTTGTATCTATGAGAGAGCTGTTTATTGGAAAGATCTGACCAGTGTTAACTTATGGCTCAGCAACATGGAATATGTCGCTTCAGGATTGCAATAAACTTAGGGTGTTTGAGAGGAAAATAATACGGAGTATTTATGGTGCTGTATTGGATAGAGGAGAATGGAGGATACGAACTAATAGGGAAATAGATGACATCCTCAAAAGCGAAGACATTGTTCGACATACAAAGTCACAAAGACTACGATGGCTGGGCCACATTGAAAGGATGGAAGACAAAAGAACACCAAAGATTATATATAAAGCCAGAATGGTAAGAAGACGACGCCCTGGGAGACCAAGGAATCGATGGAAAAATAAAGTGGAGGTGGACTTGCAAACAATGAACGTACGACCCTGGAGAACAGCTGTTCAAGATCGAGATCGATGGAATCTGTGGTTGGCAAGGCCAAAGCTCACAGTGGACTGTAGTGCCAGATACAGAAAAAGAAGAAAGATTATAATTGGAAAATCATTTGTATACCTTCAGGGTGATTACAAATTATTCATCGGGTTTTGACGTCTTAGGCGTCTTATAGCTTCCAATATATAATGCTCACCCATCTGTACTAATAACCAATCGAAGGAGCATACTTTTAAGTTTTGGTTATGTCACTGCAGGTTTCATCGTGACTCACCAGGTGGCAGGGTGATAACAGTTTGCAAAATGGTGAATTATCAACAGAAAGCATTTTGTGTGTTGCAATATGAGAAGAAGAAGAATTCGTCACTATCGTGCTGTGTGCGTTCCGAAGACAGTACCCTAACATACGGTCACCAACCCACTAAAGCATTCTGCGATGGTATCCACAATTCAAGGACACAGGCTGCCTCTGTAAAGAAAAGAGATTGAAGGAGAGTTTGCAAAGGTGAATGTCTTCTGTGCTGTGTCACGTAGCAACGTTTACCGGACCTACTTTTTTCCTGGGAAAACTTTGACGGGTATGACGCACCTACACATGTTAAAAGACTTTGCTGTTTGAGACTGTTAGCTGTTACCCCACACTTTATATTCCAACAAAACGGAGCTCCACCTCATTGGTATCGATAAGTGTGCCACTCTCTGAAAGAGGAACTTCCAAACAGGAGAATTGGGCGATGTGCTCAGGAAGAGTTAGCACTCTTCAGGTGGCTCCCAAGGTCTCCTGACCTTAATTTTTTTCTTTTTTCTTTGGGGATACGTGAAAGACAATCTGTACGTACCACCTTTGCCAACAACATTCGCTGAACTCCAGGAACACGTCACTGCTGTGCTGGTGGACATTGACAAGGGCATGCTCAAACGTGTATGGGCTGAGCTTGACTACCGCATGGATATGTATCATGTCACACGAGGAGAGCACACAGAACATTTGTAATCATGTGTTAGGAACTTGAAAATGTGCTTTTTCATACAATGTATCATTTACTATTTTGTATATAATACTTTCTGAAATACATTCATCCAAAACTCGATGAATCATTTGTAATCACCTTGTACTGTGAAAAATGTATATTTCTTTAAAATGAACCTCTTTTGTTACAATACGCTATGTTATAATAAATTAAATGGGTGCCATGAGCGCTACTAGGGTGTCACCATGAGAAGAAGTTTGGAAAGCTCTGGTTTATAGACTGCACTTTACCTGGTGAGGTCAGCATTGGCGAGGAATCCCTGCCAGGGACGTGCGGCCCAGCGACATGGTTTCTCTAAGATGGACTTCTTGGTGCCATCAGGGCACAGGTAAGCATAGTCTGCAGGGTTGTGGATTGTACTGTTGGTAGCCGTGTATGGTGGCTCAGTTCCAATAGGGATCTGTGGAAGGAGAGAGTTCGTTTACAAACAAAGCACTGCACTTCCTCAACCACTCAGCCAGTTTGGAGACACTTTCCCACAAACATAATGAAACCAGGATCATTTTCAAAAAAATAGGAAAAAATGGAGATTGTTTTTCGTGTGCTTACAATAAAAAAATCTTTGTTTTTCGTGTGCCTACAATAAAAAATCGTTAAGTACAAAAGGTTAATCATATATATTATTTCAGTATTATAGATTCCTCCTGCGGCGCTCACAATCGACCAATCGTAAAACATGAGCATTCAAATGAAAGAGAATAGACATTACCAGTGACGCATTGTATTCTAATTTCATAAATATCTATAATTTCTTTTAAAAATTACTTAAGAAAACTCTATGAAGTGTGCGATTTGCAGATACTCATGCTGCAGGAAGATACGCTCCATAATTGCTGTCCACTTCACATTTTGGTCGCGGTGACGATTGTTTCATGTCATTTTAACATTCTGAGTTCTTTCCTTTATAATTTTGCATGGATTTCAGAAACAGTAATTTAAAGGAATGAGTACTCAAATCGTTTAATTTCATAAATATCAAATAACCGGTGAGTGTTACAGCTAAGCTGTCAATCAATGGACTCAGCACACAAATGACATTAGCAGTGACGATTTGCATTCTAATTTCATAAATATCAATTTTTGTAAGAAGTGTGCGATTTGCAAATACTGTTGCTGTAGGAAAATACGCGACATCATTGCTGTTCAGTTCGCATTTTGGTCGTAGGGACGCCTGAAATGTAAACAGTGTTCTATAATCATTTGGTTCAAATAAAAACGTAACAACCTTTCTCCTTAAGTCTCTCATTATAAACCTATTGGGGAAAGTGTGGTTTATGGACATTCGAGATTTCTCGCCCGGGTCCGCTAGTATATACAAATATAATAAAGCTGAAGAGTTAGTTTATTTGTTTGTTTAAACGCGCTAATCTCTGAGACTTCCAGTCGGATTTGAAAACTTATTTTTGTATATGATAGCCAGATTCAAGAGGAATAGTTTAGGCTACAACTCTTAGGTAACCTTAAAGATTGATTTTTGTTCAGTAAGTCAAAACAACAAGCGCTCCTCAACAGCTTCAATAATACTTAAGTCTATTGTTACCTGGCAATGCGGGCCGCATCACGCCTCCCCTACCAGTGTTCTGGTGCAGAATTGCGAGCTGCTTATAAAATGCAGTCACGGGGAGTAATTAGTGCAAAAAGATTTCTTAGGTCCCTTAAAACAGTTATTATCATGACAATAGTATGGCTCTGTATAAGGGCGATGGTGTTGGTGCAGTATACTGAGGTTATCAGCTGCAATAAGCGTTGGTGCTTTCCGATCCTTATCCTTGAGCGCTCCAGTTCAGTAGTAGTATTCATTATCATCCATAAAACAAATAAATCCACCGGGCGAAGCCGGGCACTACTGCTAGTTTTCGGTAAAATGGATTTGAATGATAAATAGAATGTATGAGAAAAATCTGGTTTTGTGTTAAACCCAATTTTCTAAATTTAATTCAAATTCAGCTACAGTTTAACGTTGTTGTTGTTATTAAATTAAGGGGATAACTTGAATGATATTTTGTTCCCCAGACAAAAATATGTGTCTTTATTCCTAAGTTGCGGTGAAAATTACAGTTGAATTACATTCTTGAGGTGTGACATGGGAGTTACAATATGGATTCAGTTGTGTAGGACTCTGTATTTCTGGTTGGTTGGTTCTTAAGTTTAGGGGCTGCGACAACGCGGTCATGTAGCCCCGTGTACTTTGGGTGTGTGTAGAATCTGTCTGATTTCTTTTTTTATTTTTTTAATTTTTTTTTTTAGCGTATGGCTTGTAGTGCCGGGAGTGTCCGAGGACATGTTCGGCTCGCCAGTTTTGTAGCTACTTCGAGACGGACACCCAATGGGTGAGCTACAAGTACCGTTGGGGAGGGAAGGAGGGAAGTTGGAATGTAAGGACGAGGAGTTGGGAGGTAGCGGCTGTGGCCTATAGTTAGGGACCAATCCCAGCATTTGCCTGGAAGGAAGATGGGAAACCACAGAAGACCATCTTCAAGGTTGCCGGCGGAGGGATTCGAACCTCCTCGCCTCCCGGATGTGAGCGACTGCCATCAGTCATGCCGTAACCACCACGGCTAACTCACCCGGTATCTGTCTGATAACCGGTGTTAATTGTGATGACTGTATTAGTGTGTGTTATCTGTTTTTTAATTTAAGTACTGCAACTTGGAATTTTTCAAATAGTTCCTACTTTTGCCGCCAAGCGCCACCGTCAACGACTACTAGGCCAAGTTCAGAACTTAGCTACTAGACGCCAACGCAGTCGGCTCTTGGCAACGAACGTAGAAACCTAAGAGCGTTGTTTACATTCTTAACCTATCCAATTTAGCTTCACACAGGTGCAATTAGTGGAAGGTTCTTTAACATGCCATAAATCTATGACATGGGACCGCCGGCTTTACTTCCCCTCCGAAGGAAGGCATTCTGAGGGATTTTTAACGCTCTTAAAAAATCCGACGGCTTCGGCCGGGTTTGAACCTGCGATCTTGGGCATAGAAGCTCAGCATGCTACCCACTGCGCCACCGAAGCCGCCTCTCTGTATTTCTGTCAGTGGCTTATTTAAGGCTGGAAGACGGGTTGAGGCCAGTGAGAGTGGGTGGGTAACAACAGTAGCAACAGTTCACTATTTATGATAATAGAACCCTGTGTTTCATGTATTTCTAAATCTCGAATTTTCGATAACTCGAAGTACAGTATGCGCCAAAATATACAGTACTGGAGAATTATGTTACTGTTATTGTTATTGTTTAGTTATCGGGATGATAATGTAAATGTTCAAAATCTGCTCCATTGCGCTGAAAATCAGCTCCAGGAGAAAAGATTCGTCCTGGAAAGATTCTTTGCAGCATAGCCATAGACTGTCGAGCGGTGTGGCAGGTTGGAACCACTGTCTATTCATCTGAATATTCCTGGCACGACAAAACCTTCTTAGATCCTGAATAAATGGCCTGCCCACCATGTTCCTATAACGTTACTGGTTAACAGTAAGAGGTGCACCATCATCATCCTCAATTTCAGGGCTGTTCGCCGAAGACTTCGGTTTGGTGACTGCAATACCTGATGAGGACACGTCCATGATTTTCATTTATGGACACAGTTACTGGCCTACCAGACCTTCCCTTCCGTTGACACAATACACTACCCGTACGGCGAAACTTTGTAGCTATAGACAGCGTTACTGTGTTGCTTGGTGCCGGCTTAAAAAAGTGTTCACCATATTGCTCCGCCACTAACTTTAAACTCAGCCCTCCATGATAACCATTACAATCAAATGTTCTCGAAAGAAAATCAAAATGAGCATTGTCCGTTGAGCCATTATAATTAACACAAAAAGTGATAAAAATGTCCAGCATAACTCAACACATTGCTAGCGTTTCTCCCCAGTGTACCAATTGGGCTCTTCAGTTCGAGAACATGATTATAGTCAATGCCAAAACAAGGTTTATTGTTTTGGAGTGGAGGTTTTGACTCCCGTGGTGCACTGGCATGCTCGTGTGCTCGTGACGTGGCTGCATATGTAGCAAAGCGTCCTGCATGGCCTTCTCAGTGTGTGCCTGCTACGCGTCTTGGTAGGTGTGCCTTTATCAACTGAAGAGCCCAATTGGTACACTGGGGCGAAACGCTAGCAATGTGTTGAGTTATGATGGACATTTTTATAACTTTTTGTATTAATGATAACCATTTCCGTACGAGCGAAAATAATACTCCACTATGAACCCTTTTTCCTCCGTTGCGAGACCCTTCGTCACTTCCAAGCACAGAGCCGTTCGTTATACAACTGACAATACATCATGGTGATGCAACGACACGTAGACCCTCAGGCATGCGAATGCGCACTGCGTGAAAACGAGTACTGTATATTTTGGCGTATACTGTAATTTCTATCGAAGGCACTGTTTGACCGTATATCGAAGTACTCACTCCAAAGAATTTCTTAAGTGCGTAGGTCTTGGTCCACGCCACCTGACCTCCGTTCTCCGACAGACAGCGTAGAGCTCCATCATAGCCAGAGAACTTGTCAGGATAGTCGCACTTTTCCGGGTCCTCGCACAACTTGCACAGGTTTGAGTAGTCGTGTTCTGGAATCAAACAATCACATACTTTAGCAGCCAAACTCTCTGTGCCAGCCGTCACATCACACAGACTGGTTGCTGAAAGCTGAATATTAGGCTACTCGAAATATTAAATGATGAAGAAACATTAATTCAGTAACTGATGTAGAACAAACTTTACTGACTCCTCGGGGTGAAAGAATTCAATACTTAAATTAGCCAAAATAGCTGCGGTAATGGTCGGAAAATATCTGGAGATGATGTAGAAATAGATTGGAAATATCTGTTCCCGAAAGAAAAAGGATGTTAATTGTCCGATTGAGTTATGTATATTAACAAATTCACAATTAAATTTGGTAAAATGGTCCGGTTAAGTCAAAACAGTTGCCAGCGTTTCGCCCCAGCCCACAGTGTACCATTGGGCTCTTCAGTTGGAATTGGTACACCTCTCCAAGACACTGGGGTGAAATGCTGGCAACTGTTTTGACTTAACCGGACCATTTTATCAAATTTCATTGTGAATTTGTTAATGTAGTAATAGATGTTTACTCCTCCGCTGTCTATAACCAGCCATCTCCGTTTTTATTATGACTTATGTAGATAATATTTCAGTGAGTCCGCCATTTTACGCCAGATTTAGTAACAAGTACAGCATTGCCAACCCCATGCATTCGGTACTATTTCACATCCGGTATCGTAGAAATTATTTATTTAATGATTGATTGATCATTGATTTATTTCAATATTTATTGATTGCTTTATTTCTTTATGTTTTTATTTTTATACCTATTTACGTGTTTTCTTCTTCTTTCTCCGTTGTGGTCTTCTGAGGACCACGAACCAATTTCAATGTTTAGTCCTTTGTTGTTCTTTCTTCTTCCTCCAGTGCTCCTTCATCTTTTCGCTATGAGTCTTCTTTCTCTCTTCCGACCATATTGAGCCCGTTTTCTTATATTGCCTTCCTTGGAGTCTTTCCATTCCCAATACTTTTTTAAAAAAATTGCTCTCTCTTCTCTTACATTGTTTCTTTCTAAATCTTTCTTTACTTCTTGAAACCAGGCTGTTGTCGATTTCTTTTTCCAAAGATATTTAAAAATCTGTTTGGTTATCCTGCTATCATTCATTCTATATAAATGTCCGAAAAATAACAATCGCCTCTTCTTCATTGTCTCTGTTATGTTTTCATTGTTACGATATATTTCTTTGTTACTTCTTAATTTCCAAACCTCTGTACTCCTTAATGGACCGTGAATTTTGAGTATAATTTTTCTTTCTGATACTTCTAATTTACCCAATTTATAATTTAATATTAGGCATTCACTGGCATATAAGCATTCTGGTTTAATTACTGTTCTAAAGTGCTGTATTTTCAAGCTGACCCGGCAGACGTTGTCCTGCCAATCAAAGAAAGTGTTGTAACTTTGTTTCTTGAAGTGCTTTTGGATACACAATATTTTTTTCAATTTCTGTTAACTGCCCTTAAACTATCGTGAATTGAATTAACTAATTTTGAAACATTCGTTGGAGCGTGCACAGCAACTCTCCAAAGTTTCATCGCAAACGGATAAATGGCATTTAACGCATACGGGAATTGGTTTAAATGATTCGTGCGCTGTCACTCATTTGTTGAATCTACTCGTGCTCTACCAACTGTGAAATAGATTTATTAAGTTAGAAAACTTAACGTAAGTGTACACAACAACTCATCAAAGTTTCATCGCAATTGATGAATAGAATAGGATTTTGTTGGAACGCTTCGTGCGTCGTCACTAATTACCTATATTATAAAATGGATTTACCAAGTTGAACACCTTCCCTGGCGTGTACACAACAACTCATCGAAGTTTCATCGGAATCGGATGAATGACATATGAAATATTTGAACTTATCTACCCTCTTAATTTGGCCAATTTTTGTTATTAGGTTTTCTGGAGCATTTTAATGTGTTTTCTATTTACTAATTGATTTATGTATTTATTGAATGATCGATTTCTTAATGTCCTTATTTATATTTTGAGTTAGTTATTTACCTATTTATTTATTGATTTGCTGTATTTATTATATCGTATGGCATTAAGGTGATAGTGATGATGATGATAATTGTTGTTTTAAGGGGCCTAACATCTAGGCTATCGGCCCCTGATGGATTGGGTGATCGTGAAGATGAAAATGAAATGCAAACTTAAAACTAAAACTAACTAATAACCTACATACTAGAAGAGGAAATGGTAAACTAAAGGAGAATAAGGCAAATAAAGGACAGGAGGAAAAGAAATGCCCTCAACCCTCGAAGAAGGCGGATTGAGGGACTTGGAAGGAAGGAGAGCCATGAAAGGCAGATAGGAAAGTGAAAGAGGAGAGGGTCCGCCCCAAAGGTAAGGGACAAAAGGGGAAAACGGACCCAGCTCAGGAATCCCTCGGGGTCGCCAACTCCCGAACTCACCAGCCGTGAGCCCCTGAGGGTGTAGCATTATCTAGGGTGCACCAGAAGTGGTGGGGCTACATACACCCTGCCTCCTTAAGGGCCTTGAGCACAAGGCAGGAGGTAAAAGGAAAAGAAAAAGAAGGCTGACCCCTCACAGAAGGAGGGTGTCAGGAAAGATGAGACAAGGGCCAATTAAGGCGGGAAAGGAAGAGACTCCCTAGGCCTCGGATACCCTAATACCGTCGGGGTCGGAAGAGAACAAGAGTTGACCAAGTGAGGTCGACAGGAAAGAAGACAGAGAGGAGCCCGGCACAAGTAAGTGGAAGCAATGCCGGACTCAGCTGGGGCCCCGTGGTCGCCAACCCACGCCCACTAGATGTGAGCCCCTGGGGGTAAGGTGATAGTAGGCTACTCACTGAGACGTTGGTTGATGGCCGGATCGTCGGACCACTCGCCCACCAAACAGGCCTCGCTGAACAACTCAGAGAGGGCTTTGAGTTCGTTCTCTCGGGCACTCAAGGTCGCGTCAGGTGTCAGTCCTAGAACTCCTATATGAGTGAGCTGAAACACGGTACAAGTATGTTATTGCTAACATCTAGCTTACAGAACACACACTAAAACATATCTTCATCAAGTACTCTACGTACGTTGATATGAAAAGTTACCAGTTCATAGGTTCTAATAAAGAGCATAAAATACTGGAAACAACTATTAGCTACAGGTAAAGCAGCACTTATGTAGTTTAGGTGGTACGGATATTTTTTCTCGAAATGTTATGTTTTTTACATCAATTATGGGTAAATCGAGGGTGCTGATCACGAATATACTATTAGTTTTGCACCTACACCTAACGCCCTTGAGGGACGAGGGTTCGATTCCCCTCCCAGGTACTAAGTCATAAATTCGAATTTGCTATGAATGACCCGGATTATCTACACAATACCGTTCCGATCCAGGCCAGAGATTGCGAATTCGATTATTCCACTTAGTACTTGGGAGGGAAATCGAACTCCGACATTCAAGGGCACTACGGATGACTTTTCGCATATCCGAAGTAAGAAACTTTTCATACAATTTATATCTACGCAATGCCGTACAGATCCGGGTTATACATAGCAAATTCGAATTTATGACTTAGTACCTGTGAGGGAAATCGAACCCTCGACCCTCAAGGGCGTTAGGTGTGACTTTTCGCACGTTAGGTGTGACTTTTCGCACAGGCAGTGTAAGAAACGTCTCCATACTATCATTATGAACACAATACCGTAACTTTCCGGGTTACACACCGCAAATTCGAATTTATGACTCAGTACCTGGGAGGGGAATCGAACCCTCGTCCTTCAAGAGAGTTAGGTTTGAGTGCAAAACTAATAGTATATTCGTGATCAGCACCCTCGATTTACCCATAATTGATGTAAAAAATTACATTTCGAGAAAAAATATCCGTATCACCTAAACTCCATAAGTGCCGATAAGGGGCAGATGACCTCGTAGTTCCGCCCCTTAAAACAACAATAACTAACTAACTAAATAACTAACTAACTAACTAACTAAGTGCTGGTAAAGCCCTGCGCGGATGCGGATATCCGCAAAATATTTTCATGGATAGCTAATCTACATTTTGTATTTTTGTTTAAACCGTGGGGGCGAAATAATATAATACTATTGCTGGGTACAAGCTTTGTTATTTGCCGCCCCGAGGGCAGCTTTCATGTCGAATTTTATTGCTCCTTGGAACGCTATGAAAGTCAAGGAGGTTAGATATCTAAGCTCCTTGATACTACAGCGCTTTCTAGTAGAGAAATGAGAAACTTTTTGTTGGCGAAAAATCCCGAGATTAATTTTGGCATTATGAACACGACCTACTGAATTCAAATGGGTTCTTTAACATGCCAACAACGTATGACACGATAACCATTCACCCACCGTGGCAAACTGTGGGGGTGGATGGCCTAGCTGATGGAACCCTTACCTTGGCGATGGGGATCCTGTACCCCACGTTGCGCCCCACCCCAGTGTGACAGGACTTGAGGCCCCGCAGACCAGAGGCACTGCTGATGTTCAGATCCTTGTGCACCACCGCCACGGCTTCATAACGGAACTCCTCTGCAATACAAATATACAACACGACGATTAAGGCGATGATCGTCCTTCAAAGAGTACACAATATAAGCATATTTTATTTCTCTGCTCTTTTCTCCATGGTATAATTGTGTATGGTAGTTACAAAGGAGAATAAAGAAGAAGCGATGGGGGCACTAGAGATAAGAATCTTGCTGTTTAAAAGAAGACTGGATCCTTCAAATATCTAGGAAGCATCGTAAATTGTAATAACAACATGGAGGAAGAGATAATGAACGGTATAAAATCAGCAGAGAGGTGCATGTTTGCAATGAATAAACTATTCAGCAGTAAACTGTTATCAAGGACATCAAAACTCCGTGTTTATAAGACAATTGTACGTTGTTGTTTGAGTCTTCAGTCTTTTGACTGGTTTGATGCAGCACTCCATGCCTCCCTGTCCTGAGCTAATCGTTTCATCTCTACATAGCTACCACACCCTACATCCGAGGCAATCTGTTTAACATATTCTAACCTTGGTCTACCCCTACAGTTCTTGTCCTCGACCCTTCCTTCCATAACTAAGCTTGCTATTCCTGGGTGTCTTAGTATGTGTCCTACCAACCTACCTCTTCTCTTCATTAGCAGTCGCCAGAAACATCTCTCCTCTCCCACTCGCCTTAATACCTCTTCGTTTGTAACCCTATCTACCCATCTGATCTTCATCATTCTCCTGTAACACCACATTTCAAATGCCTCAATTCTCCTCTTTTCTGCTGCACCAATAGTCCAAGTTTCACTTCCATAGAGCGCCACGATCCAGACAATGGCTTTCAAAAATGACTTCCTAATACCTAAATCTATATTCGATGTCAGAAGATTCCTTTTTTGTAGAAAGGCTTTCCTTGCCTGAGCCAACCTACTTTTTATATCCTCTTTGCTTCGTCCATCACTGGTTATTCTGCTTCCTAAGTAACAGAAGTCTCCTACTTCCTTCAGCTTTTCACCTGCCAATTTGATCTCCATAGAGGTTTCTGATTTATTTCGGCTGCATTCCAGTATTTTTGTTTTAAATTTATTAATTTTCATCATGTATTCATTCCGTAAGACGGAATCCATACCATTCAAAACCTCATTCAAATCCTCAGGCTAGTCGGTCAAGATGACGATGTCATTAGCAAATCTCAGAGTTGAAATTATTTCTCCTTGAATCTTCACTCCCACTTTAAATTGTTCTCCAATTTCCTTCATTGCTTGTTCAATGTAAAGATTAAAAAGTATGGGTGATAAGTTGCAGCCTTGCCTTACGCCTTTCTGAATACCAGCTTCTCTCTCATGTCCTTCAGCTCGAATGACTGCTGTCTGGTTTCTGTATAGATTGTAGATCACCCTCCTATCCCTGTACTTTATTCCAATAGATTGTACGACCAGTATTAATATATGGGGCGGAGACATGGACACTGAGCAAGGAGATGAAGAGGAGAATATTGACCTTTGAAAACAAAGTGTTCAGAAAAATCTTCGGGTTGGTATTAGAGCAAGGAAACTTCAGAAGAAGAAAAAACACATAATTCACGCACTGTATAATGAACCGGATGTGATAGCAGTGATAAGGAGCAGAAGAATAGAATGGCTGGGACATGCACTGAGAAGGGAAGAAGGGATGGTAAAAAGAGTGCTAGAAGGAAAACCACAAGGATAAAGAACCCTCGGTAGAGCAAAGTTGAGATGGCAGGATGGAGTCAGGAAAGACCTGGAGGCCCTGGGAGCCAACGAGAATATGGCCGGAGACAGAAGAGGCTAAAGAGTGAGGCAATGGTTCGTGTGGCCAAGTAAGTAAGTAGTGTCGTCTTGTGTCGCATAGCGCCGTAGGAAGATAATCAGAGTACTTTTGAAAGCTTCGGCAGTCCCGAGCTCTTGAGGTAGCAATAGTGTCATTTATCGCCACATAGCGCCTTGGCTAATTATTCCTAATTCCAAATTAATACGAACTTGATGAACATGTTATAGCACCAAGTGTGATCGTGGAGAAGAGCAGGTTTCCTTCAGTGTCGTCTGCACGGAGAATTATGTTCATCAGGCCTCTGAGAAAGCAATTTGATGTTTGTAACAGACTGACCCGTCTCGAGAATACTGTAGTAATAAGTCCCTGTGGCCTCGACATGACCTTGTAGGCGAATAAAACGCGGGATGGGCGAGGCCCTTGATTGTGATATCCGCTGAATAGCGGGCGCTTGCCAAGAGAGAACCGAGATTCCTTACTGACACTCTTCGAGAGCGTGCGCCAAGTTAACAATGCTCATACAATACTACGCTGATCAATACAAATTATGAAAACATCTGTTCATTTATCAACGAATATGTGGGTGATACACTATTTTAATCACTGAAGTTTCAGATACCTTCAGACAATATTATTATTATTATTATTATTATTATTACTATTAGTGTTGTAAATAAGTGGACAGAAGAAGGAAGACTTGACTCATAGTCAGAAAATGAGGGACTATTGGAAGAAGAGAGATTAGTGTTCTAAAGAACCGGGTTCAGTCACATTATGACCTTTATCATCAATGCATAATGAAAATGAGAATCCACAGCCTGCTTCCAGTCTCCGAGCGGGTCAGGAATAGAATGAATGAAGCCCCCATCTAGCGGCGAGGATATGAACTGTGCCGGTTGCCGAAGCCTGTCGCACTCCTCTGGGGCAATGATTAAAAGAATGACAGAGGAAATGAAATGAAAGTGGGGAGTGTTGCTGGAATGAAATATTGACGGGGAAAACCAGAGTATCCGGAGAAAAACCTGTCTGCCTCCACTTTGTCCAGCACAAATCTCACATGGAGTGGCCGGTATTTAAATCAGGGACCCAGAGGTGAGAGGCCGGCGTGTTGCCGCCTAAGCCACGGAGGAAACAAGTGAGGAGTTGCAAGTCAATGAAATTACATTGTAGTTAGAAGGAAAGATACAATACGGTAATGTTCTTAGTGCTGTTGAGAGAAATACTTCAACACGTAAAAATTAAACTTATAATAAAGGAGGTGAGATTCAATATTTCTAAATATGGTTTCTGTCAAAAATATTTTACAATAATAAGGATCATTCAATGTCCATTTGGGCAGAGAGCTTCAGTGACGAAGAAGAGCGATTATGCTTATGGATTTTGTGGGATATAAATACACCCTCTGTCTGAAAAGTTCGGTGAATGGGTCTATATTACGAACGGATTGTTGGTTTACCCGAAACAGCCGTTACTATCATTCGAAGTTATCCCCGTGGATGGTTATGCTCTTCTGAAAACGGCTGTACAAGTCCTGGCATAGTCATCGTGAGGGATAGCCTTCAGTTGGGTCGTCACATGACGTTGGATGTCCGCGAAATGTCCGAAAACCTCTGGCCCTTCAGAGCTTTTCGGCGCCCCAGACCCCGATATTCCATACTTTGACGCTTGCCTTCGGGGTCGTACCTCAGGTGCCAGGTCTTGTCACCCATGACACTAGTTTTCAGGACCTTTCCTTTCCACGAAACATTCACCCTTCTCACTGCCACCCGTTGAACAGCTGTGCACGTTAGGTTGCATAAATCCACCCTACTCACTGCCGCCCGTCTATCAGGTGTGCGAGGCAGGTTGCATAAATTCACGCTTCTCTTTTGCTTTCAATTTAGAGTTTTGACAACCCAAACTGAAGGCTATTCATAAAGAAGACTATGCCAGGAGTTTCCAGGACTTGTTCAGTCGTTCTCAGAAGTGCATAACCATCCACGGGGATTAATTCGAAGGACAGTAACGGCTGTTTTAGGTAAGCCAACAATCCGTTCGTAATATAGACTCATTCACCGAACTTTTCAGTCAGAAGGTGTAGTAACTAAAAGGGCAAAATTAAAGTAAATATTAGAAAATTGTATGAGATAATACTGAATTTGTTCATACTAAGTGCTGATTTTCTACGGATATCAATTAACCTTGTAGTTTATATTCTTTATTTCCAATTCATTGTTAATATTAATATTTACAGCAAAATCAATTTAACAGCTCCAATTCCAAAAAGATGGTATATTGGCTTTCACGGCCAGTGAATTAAAACTCAGCAATTTTTATAGGTTTGTGCCGTGTCTTGTGTGGGGTTCCGCCTCGGACACCAAGCTGGCTCATCAGTGAGCTCTTGGTGTCTGCCCCTGGACCCCCACAGGAGTAACGAACTGCGCGCTATCTCCTGTTTTATGAATCGCACCTGCACCTCTTTACTGTGAGACGTAAAAGCAGTCATAACCTCCCTACGAAGGCCGTCAAAAGCCAATATAGGCCTACTATCTTTTTGGAGGCCTTCATAGGGAGCTTTTAGTTCTCACAGTGAAGAGGCGCAGGTGCGCTTCATAAAAAGGGAGGTAGCGCGCAGTTCGTTACTCCTGTCAGGGTCCAGGCGGGGACACCAAGAGCCCGCTGATGAACCAGCTTGGTGTCCTGGACGAAACGCCACAAAAGACACGGCACAAACCTAGAAGAATTGCTGAGTTTTAGCTCTAATTCTATTCACTTTCTATTGTAGATTTCCCGAGGACTTACGATAAAATTAAATTTTCTTCTTAGGTCTGTATTTTCTCTCCACGTGGAAAGGAAAGGCAACTTAAAATCTTCAGATTTAGCTTAGAATAAGTGTACGATATACTAGCCTACTGTTTATCATATTATGAAAAGTGAACACACACAAAAAAAAAAAAAAAAAAAAAAAAAAAACATGTGCAAGCCCATCAGAACGAATTATTGTTTGGGCTAGCCCGTGCGAGTACCACTTCTAGCGCGAATGGTCGCGGGAACAAGAGTTCCTGGGTTCACAGGAGGTTCCTACAATAGCATTAACGGCCTTGACCCTGTTGCGCTATTAAAGATAACACCCTACTCTACAATTATAGTTGTCACTTTCCTCGTCGATAAGAACCACATAATTGTGGCGATAAGGCCGCGATACCACAAACCGTAGACTGTACAATAGTATAATTAGTAGTTAAATCTAATCATGTGCTATAACACCAGCACCACCTTTATAATCTAATGGTGACTTTGACACGAAATGCAGTTCTTTTGGAGACGGCAATTTTTATGTAATACCATAACAAAAAGAGCATATTCAAGTGCTTATTGTTTGAGACCTACAACAATCAATGCATCCGTACTAAATATCAGATAGCGTATTCTCACTTCCCACGCTATTCCCTCCATCTCCTACCAATAGGGTAGGCAGACGTGAACATACTGACACTACCATACTGCGTGTTCTCTCAAAGGCTAACTTGGCTTTCCCATGCGTAGTCTGCCGTTACTATGTGAAGGGTGTCCTCACCAGGACACTGGGATTGATGGCGAGTGATGTCAGTGTTCTACCTATCTCATATCAACGCCAAGAGGATTTACCTGCCGGTTCCTCCTGCGAGCGGATCTCCTTGAAGACGGTGAAGTGTTGTTGTGGAATGTGAGCCGCTATGTACATGTCCTCAGGATCTGCTGGCACGAAGTCTGCCTTGTGCTCCTGGACTTTCTCGATACACTCCACTCTGTTAACAACACATGACAACTGGATTATTACAAGAAGAGCTACCCTTCCAGGGCAGGGCTGCACACACCCTGTCGCCCTTAGAACCTCTTGCAGAATGTAGGAGATACTGTGAGCTCTTGGGGGTGTAGCAATATCCAGGGCAGGGCTACATACACCCTGTCTTCATACATGCTGACTAAAGTGTAAGTAAGAGATTGCGGCCGCCGCGTACATTACTCCAGACATCCTGACTAAAGTGTAAGTAAGAGATCGCAGCTATCGTGTACATTAATCCAGACATCCTAACTATAGTGTAAGTAGTGTAAGTAAGAGATCGCAGCTATCGTGTACATTACTCCAGACATCCTGCCTGAAGTGTAAGTAAGAGATCGCAGCTATCGTGTACATTACTCCAGACATCCTGACTAAAGTGTAAGTAAGAGATCGCAGCTATCGTGTACATTAATCCAGACATCCTAACTATAGTGTAAGTAGTGTAAGTAAGAGATCGCAGCTATCGTGTACATTACTCCAGACATCCTGCCTGAAGTGTAAGTAAGAGATTGCAGCTATCGTGTACATTACTCCAGACATCCTGACTAAAGTGTAAGTATGAGATTGCAGCTGTCGCGTACATTGCTCCAGACATCCTAACTATAGTGTAAGTAGTGTAAGTAAGAGATTGCAGCTATCGTGTACAATACTCCAGACACGCTGACTAAAGTGTAAGTAAGAGATTGGAGTTGTCGCGTGCATTACTCCAGACATGCTGACTAAAGTGTAAGTAAGAGATTGCAGCTGTCGCGTACATTACTCCAGACATGCTGACTAAAGAGTAAGTAAGAGATTGCAGCTGTCGCGTACATTACTCCAGACATCCTAACTATAGTGTAAGTAGTGTAAGAGATTGCAGCTATCGTGTACAATACTCCAGACACGCTGATTAAAGTGTAAGTAAGAGATTGCAGCTGTCGCGTACATTACTCCAGACATGCTGACTAAAGTGTAAGTAAGAGATTGCAGCTGTCGCGTACATTAATCCAGCCATGCTGACTAAAGAGTAAGTAAGAGATTGCAGCTATCGTGTACAATACTCCAGACACGCTGATTAAAGTGTAAGTAAGAGATTGCAGCTGTCGCGTACATTACTCCAGACATGCTGACTAAAGTGTAAGTAAGAGATTGCAGCTGTCGCGTACATTACTCCAGACATGCTGACTAAAGAGTAAGTAAGAGATTGCAGCTGTCGCGTACATTACTCCAGACATCCTAACTATAGTGTAAGTAGTGTAAGAGATTGCAGCTGTCGCGTACATTACTCCAGACATGCTGACTAAAGTGTAAGTAAGAGATTGCAGTTGTCGCGTACATTACTCCAGACATGCTGACTAAAGTGTAAGTAAGAGATTGCAGCTGTCACGTACATTACTCCAGACATCCTAACTATAGTGTAAGTAGTGTAAGAGATTGCAGCTGTCGCGTACATTACTCCAGACATGCTGACTAAAGAGTAAGTAACAGATTGCAGCTGTCGCGTACATTACTCCAGACAACCTAACTATAGTGTAAGTAGTGTAGGCCTAAGTAAGAGATTGCAGCTGTCGCGTACATTACTCCAGACATGCTGACTAAACTGTAAGTAAGAGATTGCAGCTGTCACGTACATTACTCCAGACATGCTGACTAAAGTGTAAGTAAGAGATTGCAGCTGTCGCGTACATTACTCCAGACATCCTAACTATAGTGTAAGTAGTGTAGGCCTAAGTAAGAGATTGCAGCTGTCGCATACATTACTCCAGACATGCTGACTGAAGTGTAAGTAAGAGATTGCAGCTGTCGCGTACATTACTCCAGACATCCTAATTATAGTGTAAGTAGTGTAAGAGATTGCAGCTGTCGCGTACATTACTCCAGACATCCTAACTATGGTGTAAGTAGTGTAAGAGATTGCAGCTGTCGCGTACATTACTCCAGACATGCTGACTGAAGTGTAAGTAAGAGATTGCAGCTGTCGCGTACATTACTCCATACATCCTAACTATGGTGTAAGTAGTGTAAGAGATTGCAGCTGTCGCGTACATTACTCCAGACATCCTAACTATGGTGTAAGTAGTGTAAGAGATTGCAGCTGTCGCGTACATTACTCCAGACATGCTGACTAAAGAGTAAGTAAGAGATTGGGGTTGTCGCGTACATTACTCCAGACATGCTGACTAAAGTGTAAGTAAGAGATTGCAGCTGTCGCGTACATTACTCCAGACATGCTGCATAAGAGTAAGTAAGAGATTGCAGCTGTCGCGTACATTACTCCAGACATCCTAACTATAGTGTAAGTAGTGTAAGAGATTGCAGCTGTCGCGTACATTACTCCAGACATGCTGACTGAAGTGTAAGTAAGAGATTGCAGCTGTCGCGTACATTACTCCAGACATGCTGCATAAGAGTAAGTAAGAGATTGGAGCTGTCGCGTACATTACTCCAGACATGCTGACTAATGTGTAAGTAAGAGATTGCAGCTGTCGCGTACATTACTCCAGACATGCTGACTAAAGTGTAAGTAAGAGATTGCAGCTGTCGCGTACATTACTCCAGACATGCTGCATAAGAGTAAGTAAGAGATTGCAGCTGTCGCGTACATTACTCCAGACATGCTGACTAAAGTGTAAGTAAGAGATTGCAGCTGTCGCGTACATTACTCCAGACATGCTGCATAAGAGTAAGTAAGAGATTGGAGCTGTCGCGTACATTACTCCAGACATGCTGACTAATGTGTAAGTAAGAGATTGGAGTTGTCGCGTACATTACTCCAGACATGCTGACTAATGTGTAAGTAAGAGATTGGAGCTGTCGCGTACATTACTCCAGACATGCTGACTAAAGAGTAAGTAAGAGATTGCAGCTGTCGCGTACATTACTCCAGACATCCTAACTAAAGTGTAAGTAGTGTAAGAGATTGCAGCTGTCGCGTACATTACTCCAGACATGCTGACTAAAGAGTAAGTAAGAGAATGGGGTTGTCGCGTACATTACTCCAGACATGCTGACTAATGTGTAAGTAAGAGATTGGAGTTGTCGCGTACATTACTCCAGACATGCTGACTAATGTGTAAGTAAGAGATTGGAGCTGTCGCGTACATTACTCCAGACATGCTGACTAAAGTGTAAGTAAGAGATTGCAGCTGTCGCGTACATTACTCCAGACATCCTAACTATAGTGTAAGTAGTGTAGGCCTAAGTAAGAGATTGCAGCTGTCGCGTACATTACTCCAGACAACCTAACTATAGTGTAAGTAGTGTAGGCCTAAGTAAGAGATTGCAGCTGTCGCGTACATTACTCCAGACATGCTGACTAAACTGTAAGTAAGAGATTGCAGCTGTCACGTACATTACTACAGACATGCTGACTAAAGTGTAAGTAAGAGATTGCAGCTGTCGCGTACATTACTCCAGACATCCTAACTATAGTGTAAGTAGTGTAGGCCTAAGTAAGAGATTGCAGCTGTCGCATACATTACTCCAGACATGCTGACTGAAGTGTAAGTAAGAGATTGCAGCTGTCGTGTACATTACTCCAGACATCCTAATTATAGTGTAAGTAGTGTAAGAGATTGCAGCTGTCGCGTACATTACTCCAGACATCCTAACTATGGTGTAAGTAGTGTAAGAGATTGCAGCTGTCGCGTACATTACTCCAGACATGCTGACTGAAGTGTAAGTAAGAGATTGCAGCTGTCGCGTACATTACTCCAGACATCCTAACTATGGTGTAAGTAGTGTAAGAGATTGCAGCTGTCGCGTACATTACTCCAGACATCCTAACTATGGTGTAAGTAGTGTAAGAGATTGCAGCTGTCGCGTACATTACACCAGACATGCTGACTAAAGAGTAAGTAAGAGATTGGGGTTGCCGCGTACATTACTCCAGACATGCTGACTAAAGTGTAAGTAAGAGATTGCAGCTGTCGCGTACATTACTCCAGACATGCTGCATAAGAGTAAGTAAGAGATTGCAGCTGTCGCGTACATTACTCCAGACATCCTAACTATAGTGTAAGTAGTGTAAGAGATTGCAGCTGTCGCGTACATTACTCCAGACATGCTGACTAAAGTGTAAGTAAGAGATTGCAGCTGTCGCGAACATTACTCCAGACATGCTGCATAAGAGTAAGTAAGAGATTGGAGCTGTCGCGTACATTACTCCAGACATGCTGACTAATGTGTAAGTAAGAGATTGGAGTTGTCGCGTACATTACTCCAGACATGCTGACTAATGTGTAAGTAAGAGATTGGAGCTGTCGCGTACATTACTCCAGACATGCTGACTAAAGAGTAAGTAAGAGATTGCAGCTGTCGCGTACATTACTCCAGACATCCTAACTATAGTGTAAGTAGTGTAAGAGATTGCAGCTGTCGCGTACATTACTCCAGACATGCTGACTAAAGAGTAAGTAAGAGAATGGGGTTGTCACGTACATTACTCCAGACGTGCTGACTAATGTGTAAGTAAGAGATTGGAGTTGTCGCGTACATTACTCCAGACATGCTGACTAATGTGTAAGTAAGAGATTGGAGCTGTCGCGTACATTACTCCAGACATGCTGACTAAAGTGTAAGTAAGAGATTGCAGCTGTCGCGTACATTACTCCAGACATCCTAACTATAGTGTAAGTAGTGTAGGCCTAAGTAAGAGATTGCAGCTGTCGCGTACATTACTCCAGACATGCTGACTGAAGTGTAAGTAAGAGATTGCAGCTGTCGCGTACATTACTCCAGACATCCTAACTATAGTGTAAGTAGTGTAAGAGATTGCAGCTGTCGCGTACATTACTCCAGACATCCTAACTATAGTGTAAGTAGTGTAAGAGATTGCAGCTGTCGCGTACATTACTCCAGACATCCTAACTATGGTGTAAGTAGTGTAAGAGATTGCAGCTGTCGCGTACATTACTCCAGACATCCTAACTATGGTGTAAGTAGTGTAAGAGATTGCAGCTGTCGCGTACATTACTCCAGACATGCTGACTAAAGAGTAAGTAAGAGATTGGGGTTGTCGCGTACATTACTCCAGACATGCTGACTAAAGTGTAAGTAAGAGATTGCAGCTGTCGCGTACATTACTCCAGACATGCTGCATAAGAGTAAGTAAGAGATTGCAGCTGTCGCGTACATTACTCCAGACATCCTAACTATAGTGTAAGTAGTGTAAGAGATTGCAGCTGTCGCGTACATTACTCCAGACATGCTGACTGAAGTGTAAGTAAGAGATTGCAGCTGTCGCGTACATTACTCCAGACATGCTGCATAAGAGTAAGTAAGAGATTGGAGCTGTCGCGTACATTACTCCAGACATGCTGACTAATGTGTAAGTAAGAGATTGCAGCTGTTGCGTACATTACTCCAGACATGCTGACTAAAGTGTAAGTAAGAGATTGCAGCTGTCGCGTACATTACTCCAGACATGCTGCATAAGAGTAAGTAAGAGATTGCAGCTGTCGCGTATATTACTCCAGACATGCTGACTAAAGTGTAAGTAAGAGATTGCAGCTGTCGCGTACATTACTCCAGACATGCTGCATAAGAGTAAGTAAGAGATTGGAGCTGTCGCGTACATTACTCCAGACATGCTGACTAATGTGTAAGTAAGAGATTGGAGTTGTCGCGTACATTACTCCAGACATGCTGACTAATGTGTAAGTAAGAGATTGGAGCTGTCGCGTACATTACTCCAGACATGCTGACTAAAGAGTAAGTAAGAGATTGCAGCTGTCGCGTACATTACTCCAGACATCCTAACTATAGTGTAAGTAGTGTAAGAGATTGCAGCTGTCGCGTACATTACTCCAGACATGCTGACTAAAGAGTAAGTAAGAGAATGGGGTTGTCACGTACATTACTCCAGACATGCTGACTAATGTGTAAGTAAGAGATTGGAGTTGTCGCGTACATTACTCCAGACATGCTGACTAATGTGTAAGTAAGAGATTGGAGCTGTCGCGTACATTACTCCAGACATGCTGACTAAAGTGTAAGTAAGAGATTGCAGCTGTCGCGTACATTACTCCAGACATCCTAACTATAGTGTAAGTAGTGTAGGCCTAAGTAAGAGATTGCAGCTGTCGCGTACATTACTCCAGACATGCTGACTGAAGTGTAAGTAAGAGATTGCAGCTGTCGCGTACATTACTCCAGACATCCTAACTATGGTGTAAGTAGTGTAAGAGATTGCAGCTGTCGCGTACATTACTCCAGGCATGCTGACTGAAGTGTAAGTAAGAGATTGCAGCTGTCGCGTACATTACTCCAGACATGCTGACTAAAATGCAGGTGGAGACATAGCCTACTATCGGTTGGACGTGTATCGTGTGACATTGAGAACTTGTAGAGAGTGTGATCTATGCTAAGAAGGATCGTACATTTACACTTGCAGTCGAAGTATGAATTATTATTGCTTACATAAGGGAAATGACACACATTAAAAACCGCGATATTCTTTTGAGTATACTTTTTATATTACTGTAGTTGATGTTAGGTGAAATATCTAAAATATGGGACTTGCCCATTTAAAGCTCCTCTGAGTCGTCACTGGCGGAGCTCGTGAGCGAGGATGTCTCTGCCAAGCAAAAATAAAGACCCTGTGCAGGGTGATCACAAAGTCCCATTACCCCCTATCGCGTGTCCACATATTCATAGATGGTCACATTGTATTCATGTGGAATCATGACAACTTTGAGTGAGTGTGACTATTCTTTATTATTTTTTTCAGAGTCTTTGTGTGTACACCATCGTCTTCATAAGAGCATGATTCTCCTCCATGTACAATGTAACTTTTTTGCAAGTCTTTATCACTGAATTCGTTTACAAACGAAGATTTAAAAGCTTTAACTTCTAATCCTTCCTCATATGTTTTTGTAACGTCGAGTATGGAACTCCCAATTCCTGTGACCACCTACGAATGGACTTCCCTGGCGAATGTTTGACAGACGCTGTAGCCTCAACACACATTTCCAGGAGTTTTGTTGGTCGTCATGAGCGGGGCTTATCCTCTATGCAGCCAGTTACAAAGAGCTTTTTCTCCCACCGTAAAATTGTTGATTTTAGTGGGGACGGTTTCTTAAACCTTGTTGTGAAATCAGGCTGATTATCTCGCATTGATTTTCCTGTATGCGGTCGTTCGTGAGCCCACGTGCTCATTACGATCCGTTCCTCCATGGTGTACAGTAAGTGGACTCATCCACCATGATTTGGATCCACAAACATAAGAAACAACAATTCATTAACATCTATGTAATGCATAGTGGGTAATGGGACTTTGTGATCACTCTGTATAAATCAAAAGTATCACTTTGCGTGATTCGGGATTTCAAGCTACAGTAAATTTGTCCAGGAGTGTTGGAATAATATCCTGTCCTGGCGGACACTGGTGTGTGGAAGGCGAGGTTATGACACTCACCTGTCTCTGGCGGCCAAGCAGCTGAGACGGGGATGTCGTTTTGCGAGCTCCTCGCATGCTGGGAAGTTCACCTCAGCCACACAGATCGTATCTGCAACACACAAGTATAGCTTACTAGGCTAGTAATATGAACATGCAGAATTTGTACATATTTACGTAATAATATTAGCTGAAATCTCTACTTAGTATAAAACAAAGTTCCCGACTCTTGGATGTTATGGGTAAACTCGAGAGCCACTGATGGATTTTGATGTGGTTTTCACCATTCTGTAAAGGATATCGCGAGGATGATTTCTGTAGAAAATAATTTATTTATAATCAAAGGAAGCAGAGCAGTAACGATTTCAGTGATAAAGTCGAAAAAAAAAACACTGGCATCCGAGCGCTTTGTAAGCATACGCTGGGCAAACCGTTAAAAATATCTAAATACTATGAGTGTAAGAATTGTTCAGCATGAAAAGTTCTACAAAAAAGTCCGCGAGAGCATATCTCTATCTTGAATACATCGCCCACTATAAGTGTTTTTACGTTTTCATTTCTCCCAACCATGTCCATTCAAATACGCAGGCGACAGTTGCGAGCTAGCTAAGTGCGAGTCTATCACCCCTGTTACAGGATAGCTAGCGGGCGAACCTATTACCCCAGATACAGCCTGCAGCAGACGACTGTCGAGACGTGTCGAGTTAAGACTTCAAAGAAGAGTGGTTGTGTTTGGAGTTTCCCTGGAAGTGCAACTCGGCTTTTCTTCATTTCGCCTGTGAACATTTCGTTCCGCAAAATACACAGTCAAGTTAAGATTGGATGAAAGGGAGATTTGTGTTTCATGCACCTCGCCATTCTTAAATTACGTCTGACAAGAATTCGTTGCACATGGATCTCCATGATAATATAATTAATAGTCCAGTCAGTGATTTTAACCCATCATGCCGAGACGTAATACGGATCTAGGTCGTAGTTCATTGACATCGAAAAAAAAAAAGCGCTTCCAACGTAATGCATTCATAACTGTTCCCGGGCGAAGACAGGGCGGGTTGCTAGTTATTACAATATTACATTTAAAATATGGTGAAACCATTCAACAGAGCAGTCAGTTCTGCTACTTAGGAAGCATTGTCACTGACGATAATAGGTGCACCACAGAAATCAAAAGGAGAATTGCCCTCGCTAAACAGACAGCTTCTGACAAGCAGGCACATTAGCATTAAAACTAGAAAATCGTTTATCAAAACATTTGTCTGGAGTGTTTTGTTATATGGATGCAAAACTTGGGTTCTAAGGAAACAGAACATACAACGCCTGGAAGCAGTGGAAATGTTGATGTGGAGAAGGATGTTGAAATTAAGCTGGACGGAGTAAAAGACCAACGAATGAGTCCTCAAGGAAGTAGACGAAACAAGAAAATTGATCACTACTATAGAAAAGAGGAAAGCAAAATTCGTTGGCCACACCCTACGTCATAATGAGCCCCTGACCTCCATACTGGAAGGAAAGTTCTGGGAAAGGAAGGAAGAGGAAGACCGCGGAAGGCTCATCTGGATTCTGTGATGCATGGACTTCAATTTAAACAGTGTGCTGCCTTAAAACGTCCAGCAAGTGAGAGACAAATGTCGTTGCAGCGACACCTTTTGATGATGATGAATATTATTTTAATTTAATTTGTATATAAATGATATATCACACAGTGGAATAAGACTGGGTTGCAAAATGAAGAACTATAAAATGAATTGTATTGGTTTTGCAGACGATATGGCCTTGTTTGCTGAAATAATGGAGGAAGCAAGGGAGCAAAGCCTTCGACTAGAGAAACAAGCAGCTGAAATAGGTCTTCACATCTCCTTCGAAAAAAAAAAAAAACATGACAAACAACAAACACCCATGTAAATACTTAAAATCCCAAGAACAAAAGATTGAAATAGTAAAAGGATTCAAATATCTCTGAGAATGAATTAGTAGGGATGCTGTAGAATGGAGTCAAGGAAAGTAAAACTTGAAATGGCCTTCCAACTAACAAAAGATACGAACAACAAGAAATCCCTTTCATGGTGGTCCAAAATTAAACATTATAAGACAGTGAATATACCAAAAGCATTGTACGCTGCAGAAACCCTAAAACATGAATTTCAGAGGCCACATGGAGAAACTCGAATTAAAGGAAAGGACAATTCTAAGAAAAATCATAGGACCAAAATTTCAGGACAATAAAATAGCCTTCATCAAGAATGAGACTCTCTACAAGACAATTAAAAACTCTCAGATATTATGCGGAAAAAGAGGATACATTTTTACGGTCATCTTCTCAGAATGGTCTCATACACAGTAAAACCTGCCTAAACCGGACCCTCTATATACCGGAAACCTGGACAAACGGAAAACAACATTCGGAACGGAGGTGTTTCCTATGTAAAATGGCACTGTAATCCAGAAAACTGCCTATCGCGGAAACGGAAAGAAATTCCGGAACTGTAGGCGCAAATAACCTAACTAAGACGGATTATCTTATCCATAATACAAAGCTATGTACTAAATTTTGAGCGCGCCTGTCCTTGCACCAAAGTTCTAGGAAACATTAGCTCCAATTTTTCCTCAACGATGCAGCCGGTATGCTACATTTCACAACATCTGTAAGTAAATGTAATGTGCTGTTACTTCCTCCAACCCTCTTGTAATACGGTGTCCGGACAGTTCCCCCCCACACACTGACACTTCCCCACAGCCCTTGGACGTGGCTACCTGTTTAGCGACTCAGAAATAATCTTGACTGACAGTTCCACACACATCCCCCCTAAGGCTGAAGGCAGTTGCTTATTCACAGAAAATGGAGTAGGTTAATATTATGGTTGAACAAATATGACAAAAAACAAAACAAAAAACAAAACAACTGATGAAGCCTAGAAAGCTGATTTTAAACACACCAAAATGATGTTATTATTTTGCCGGTCCACAGCCTGGATAAAGTGTGATGGAAATCAGACCTGCATTTATTTTATTTTGATGGTAATTACACTACATCACAATTATATTTTCGAGACCGTGTTAGTAATGAAGTACATAGACCGAGCGCTTTTCTTCACACCAAAGGAGTATTATGTTAAGGCGCATTGTCCCTGGCGCGGCTGTAACGCTGATCGCTGAAGCCTATAGCCTTAGGGGGTGGGGGGTGGAACTGTCATGTAATCTGTGATACACACAGTTTCCTTCTGACAAATGTGAGTAGAAGAAAACAGTTAACTTGAGTGATCTTTAAAGGTAGGCTTGCCATATTTTTGGTGAGTGAAACCGGGACACATTAATATGGGATGGCCTTACTGGGAAATAAGGTAATTTTTTTAAAAGAAGCAGTTTTAGAGTTTTAAGCCTTTTTTAAAGCCTCGCAAGTGACGGGAGGGGGGAATCTGGCACCCTAAATTGTTAGTTCTACACACCTTTTAAAAATAAAACAGGAATTTTGCTACATAAAAATATATAATTTTTCCTTTTTAATGATAATTTTTTCTGGTCTACCATCTAGAAAGAAGTGTTAATAAAATAAATTTAAATACTTCATAAAATTGTTTAATTGAACAATTACTAAGTCTTATTATTTTTTGAAAATCTACAACTTTTTGAACTTGTTGAAAAGTAACCGATTAATAATAGTACCTTATTCAACGAGCCTATAATTGCAATAATTAATTACCATTATAGGCGAGTTGTATACGACTGTTTATGTTCGACATTAATTATAACTTTATTATATGTTTTAACATAAATATTCATAAATATCTGTTGAGATTCAGTCACTCGAATTTTGTGATCGGAATGCAGCGCTGGGTAGGATGGATATCTCTGTTTTCCAGACTCTCTGACCGACCGACGCATGCGCTCTGTGTGCTTCAATGCCATATGTGCAGATTGTGCACCAGTATTCAGTAAAACTGTCACCGAAGTCGTTTGAAAGCAATGTGCTGTGTAGAAATTGGATTTGGGGATATTAAGGTACCGTGCTATTTCTTCTCTCATATTTGGCAGTTTATTTACGCGAACATATGGACGGTGCACTTTCGGTAATTTATAATATAGACATGTTGGATTTTGAGCGCATGTGCGAAGGTATCCTTACCTAATTGGTCACACAACTGTTTCTTGAGCTCTGATTGGTGGGAGAAACTGTTTCATAATGAAAAATAGTGTTATAATGAGCCTCATTAAGATACAGTTTTCTGACACATAAGGTTTATATTGCGACGTCGTCGAACGTAAAAGATTCTTAAACACGTAAATTCATTACTTTTTACATCTTATAACCGTTTTCCGGGACATTGATAAAACCGGGCGGGACAAGAGCAAAATACCGGGACGTATGGCAAGCCTATTTAAAGGTGTACTTTTTACTGTGTAATGCATTTGTTTACGTACTGTAATTCAGTGACACAAGACATAAGATACTTATACTGTAGGAGAAAATTAAAGTCATTGAAGAACACAAGAAAAACAAACGTCCGACTGAAGAATTAACTGTGTTGTTTAGAGAGGGAAAAACTCAAATTATTTCATTGTAATCCTCTGCGATAAAGCAGTATTTCTTTGTAGTGTATTGTGTCTTATTAACACTCAACCCTTTGCGAAAACAGAAAAATAAATCCGGAACGATTGTGTTCCTCTTACGAATGTTTTACTGTATATTAATCAAACAAATCTTTCATTTCTTCCGTCACCGCAAAACAAAACCCACAGAAACTGATAAAGACCTAGTAGAATTAAAAATTACAGAAAATGCACTACTCAATCAAAGAGCTGAATTAATTACTAAAGACGAAAATATAATGATCCAAGACAAATCTCCACTAAAATGCAAACCCATCATCTCAGAGCAGAGAGGAGGAGAAGATCAGAAAGAATGAAGAGATACTGGCCACTAAGGTAAGAACAACACACAGAGGAATGATTGATTCAACGAGGATGAAACGAAAGGAGAAGAAGAAGGAGAAGATAATTATAATACACATGATACTAGGGAATTTGAAGATTACTCATTTTATTCATTACTAGCTTCGCCCGGCAACATTTATGCATCCATTACGTGATAAGCGCTTTTGTTTTAGATGTCAATGAACAACGACCTATATCCGTTTTACGTCCGGCATGATGGGTTAAAATCACTGACTGAACTATTAATTATATTATCATGGAGATGCATGTGCAACACATTCTTGCCAAAAAATTCACAGGCGAAATGAATAAAATCCGAGTTGGACTCCAGGGAAACTCTAAACACAACTACTCTTTTCTTAAGTCTCAACCCAACACGGCTCGACAGTTCGCTGCTGGCTCGCCCGCTAGCTAGGCTGTTACTGGGGTCATGGGCTCGCCCCTAGCTAGCTCGTAAACTGTCCCCTCAGTAAGTGAATTGAGATTGTTGGAAGAAATGAAAACTCAAAAACACTTATAGTGGGCGATGTATTGAAGATAGAGATATGCTTTCACGGACGTTTTTGTAGAACTTTTCATGCTGAACCAGAAACAATAAAGAGATCAGATAACTATGTGGAAAACCAGATTTAGTAGGCTAAATTAAAAGCAATAGACTGAGATGGCTAGGGCATGTTGAAAGAATGACAGAGAACAGGATGGCAAAGAAAGTCTTTGAAGGTAAACCTGGAGGGCGTCATATGAGCGGTAGACCAAGGATAAGATGGTTGGATGACCTGAGGTAAAGTAAAGTAAAGCTAATGGATTTGCCAATAAATGCTCTTTCCCATAATAACAATAGTACGTGTGTACAGAATTGTCGCAATGTGTGTGTGTGTGTGTGCCTTCGTTGAATGAGCAAGATATAAAAACGTAACATAACAAATATTTCCGGTGCAGCGGTGATAATTGACAGCAATTTCCATTCCTAATCACTCCCACAAAGGTGTGTGAATCATATACTTTCAATAATCTGCCAGGTAGGAGTGTAAAAGCCACGATTTGGTCTCCTCCAGAATTCAGTCATTTTCCATTTCAGGCGAACAGAGAATAAGTGTGTAATCGTCATCATATTCTAAAGGCTATTCCTTGCCGATGCAACGACACTCTTCTGTTGTTGGCGGTTCGTTTCAGTTCCATGTAATTGTCACATCCCATTCTATTCTTGATGTCTTCCAAATACTTCGTCCTAAGCCGTCCTCTTCCTTTCTTTCCCAGCATTTCCCTTCAAGAATGTTAGCGATGAAAGTGTTGTGTCTGATGACATGTCCAATAAATTGTATTTTTCTCTTTCCCATTTCCTTCATTAATCTACTCTCTTCTTTGACTTCCCTTAAGACTTCCAGGTTGGTTCTTCTTTCCATCCAGCTCGTTCTTGTCATTTTCCGCCATATCTACATTTCAGCAGCTTCAAATCGATTCCTTTCCAATCTACCCAGAGTCCAACTTTCACTTCCACAGAGCAGTGTACTCCATACAAATGATTTTGCAAAGGATTTTCTTACATCTATATTCATATGTTTGCTGGATAAAACGTTTTTCTTAGTCATAAATGCTTATTGTTTTGCCAATGCAATCCTTCTCTTCACTTCCATTAAGCATTCTGTGATTATACTACCGTACCGAGATAGCAAAATTGTTTCACTTGTTCAATTCTCAAGTCATCAATTATTATATTGGTTTTAACTTCTTCCATATTTTTCCGAACTACCATAATTTTCGTTTTCCGTTTGTTCACTTTTAATTTCCATTGTTTAAGTACTTGCAGCATTTTATTCATTTCTTTTGGGAGTCTGTAACTATTACGATGTCATCAGAAAATCTGATATAATGCATCCTTTCACCATTTGCTTTTATTCCCTTTGTCTTCTGCTTCATGATCTGAATAGCTTCTTCAATGAACAAATTTCCGGTGGTCTCCTCCAGAATTGAATCATTTTCCATTTCAGGCGAGGAAAAGCAAACAGAGAATAAGTGTGTAATGTCTGCTTAAAATGAAGAACATTCTAACCCCGTCCCTCCCGTATCGAATCAATTGGCAGTGGCCATCGCCCTGAGCCCAGTAAGAGAAACTGAACAACACCGGGTCTTCCCCGGAGGTAAGGTAGTCCACCTTGCAGACATCTTCCAAGGTGAGTAATGAACTCTTCCAAGGTTAAAGGCACGATGAGCTACATCAACTGTTTTGTCTTCAGCTGGCATCATATTCCCTGTCACACACCAGTACAAGGGGACCGCGGATACTCGTCACCGCCGATACATACAAAATTTCAGTTCGATTGCTATGATAGATTCGTAGATATTGAGAGCCGTCTAAATATTTCGGTTGGTCACCATGTTGGATTTTTATATATAGGCCTTAGAGTTATGTACTAGTGCATGGATATTATTGTGTAGGTGTTTTATTCAAACTTCAATCGCATGATTAGAACACAAGGAATAAAAACGAGATTTTAAAATTTCGCTCAGCCGTCATCTTGAGGTTATGTAAACAATTGAACTAAATTAGTTGTTAGTATATTGTAATTTATATAGTCATTTGCTATACCGAGATTCACTGTGGTCGGTTGGTTAAATCGCGAGAAAAGTCTATGTAGATGTTTCAACTTCCCTTGGCCACCATGTTCGTTTTGTAGTTAACATGTTTTTGAAAATCTCGTAGGAGAACTTCTAGTAATGCCCTATATCACCGTACAAAATTTCAGGGTGATATCTGTAATAGTTTCGGAGATACAGAATGCCGGTGAAATATTTCGCACAGCCGACATGTTTGATTGGTGAGATGTAATAAAAGTCGAAGAGCACGGTCGGGGTCGGCCGTAATATTACTATGACCTTACGGAGTTTCATTGAAATCGCTCCAGCCGTTTAGAAGTTATTAGAGACACACACACACAAATAAACACGCATACGCACACACACACACACACACACACACACACACACACACACAGACGGACAAAAGATGATCTCATAAGCCTTTTTCTTTTTCATAAAATGAAAATGCTAAAAGTGGCTTCCAACACGTTAATCGAGTTAATGAGTTAAATGTAAATTTAACAGTTTGCAAGAAGATAAAGACAATGGATTGTTTTCTCATTTCGTAAACAAATGCAGAGTCCATTAACAAAAGCTATTTAAAAAATTAATAGTCTGTCGGTGTCTATCCTTTGGACATCCTCGGTGCTACTGCGAGGTCGTACAATACTCACAGCACATCGCCTCTAAAAGTGTTGCTGAATACAAAGATACTGGTTTGTCTTCCTGCCACAACAACCTGTCAGACAGGTTTAGCATTGACTTTCACCCACCAGGAACATCTGAGATACAATTACCGTATACTCGAGGTCAATTTTGAGTTGTTGTGCGGGAAATATTGAGCAATCACGGGGAACCACAACCAAATATAGCCGTGCAAACATAATTGGGTGTTGGCGAATTGAGCCAGCTAATCTTCTGAGTGGATCTTTCTTATCTTGTCATTCCATCGCACAGTCCTTTCTGGCCAATTGCCCCAGGCCAAGTTCTGGTTCTTCCGCTGAAACCCTTCCCCCTTCGGTCCCCCACCACTACCCTTGTGAAAACCCAAAGGTAAGATAACTTACTTGATCTTGCAGAATGACCCACTGGCTCTGGAATTTCCCGTAAACACACTTCCATGTAGGGTTATACAAAATTGGATCTAACACAATTTCAGTGAAACAAACATTATGCCTTTATTCTTTTAAAAGGCTACAACAGTTAAAAGGTACCTTAAACCCCTTACATTATTATTATTATTATTATTATTATTATTATTGTCCCTCGTGGTGTATGGATAGCACGCTTTTCTCTTACCGAGGAGGCTCTGGATTAGATTCCAGCCAGAAACTTAAGATCTATATAATGTTATTGGTTTTACGACCCTTTTAACTACTGTGGCCGGGGTGCCGGAATTTTGTCCTGAAGATCTTTAACGTGCCAGTAAACCCACAAATGCCAAGCGACTGCACCAGGATTCAATCCTGCAGCCTTGGGATCAGTAGGCAAGAACGTTACCGCTGAGCAACGCAGCCAGTCATACTTACCATCTGATTTGAGGGCTGGAAACAATAATTGTCGTTTATTCATTTTGAAGGCTTGGCGATCATGTAGTGCTGTGTACTTTGGTGTGTGTGGAATCTGTCTGATAATCTGTGTTATTGTAACTGCTGTAGCGTACTATTGTGTACTTGTAATTTGGCTAGGATATGGTTAGAAGGGCGCCATGACCTTAATTTAGGTACAATCTAGACATCTGCCTGGAATACAAATGAGAAACCATGAAAAACCACTTCCAGCATGGCTGAGGTAGGAATCAAACCCGCCTATTCTCAATTCTGCATCAGGAGAAGGAAAGCCTCGTGAGGACAATTAAGTACCTGCTTGATATGAGTAGTGGTCCATGATCTAAAATCAAAGTGATGTGGCTAAGGGTGTCGGTGCGCAGGTTATTCGTCCCCCACAATTTGTAGCCTATGAACTGGGTTGCAGTCGGCTTGTTGTTTGGGTGCTCCCAACCACGGGTTTGTTAGACCATTATTGTTGATTCATTGAGGGGCTTTGCGACATCGTTGTCATGTAACCCCGTGTACTTGGTTGTGTGTGTGGAATTTGTCTGATAACTTGTCTTATTGTGATGGCTGTATTATTGCGTGTAGTTGTAATTAAGATGAGGATTGGGAAGGAGGCAGCCGTGGCCTTCAGTCAGGACTCAATCCGGCATTTGCCTGGAGAAGAAGTGAGAAACCACGGAAAACTACTTCCAGGGTGGCGGAGGTGGGACGAACCCTCCTCCTCCTCTCAGTTTTACCTCACGAGGCTGAGTGTAACCCGTTCCAGCCCTCAAATCAGAATTAAATTTCTTGGCAGAGCCGGTAATCGAGCCCGGGCCTCCGCGGTGATAGCCACTACGTAACGAGGCGGACATATAATGCTCAATGAAATGTCATCTAAAAAAAACCTACTAAAATGAATGAAAATGACTTTTAAAAAACTATTCCATCAAACTGAAATATGGCGACAGTTTTACAGAGGATTCATAGAAGGAATCCTGTTTTATTCACTACACAATTACCTACTCTCATTAAAATATACTTGAATTTAACAAGGAAATGGCAGTTAAAATGTTATTCTTAATCTTAGTGTTTTTTGAACCATATTATTTAAAATCTCAATAAAACAAACTTTCCGGATAGACAATAAAGAAAAAAAAACTACTAACTTTCATTAAAATATACTTGAACTTAACAAGGAAATGGCAGTTAAAATGTCATTCGAATTAATGAACTAAAGAAGGAAGCAGCCGTGGCCTATTCGAAGGGACAGTTCCTGGATTTGTATAGAGTTGAAAATAGAAAAAAAAAACGGAAAACCATTTCAGGCTGGCTGCATGGTCGAAATATAATTGCTAAATAATATTGTGACCCTTGGTTAGTATATAAATATAATTTACACCAATTAAAAATTCAGTCCACCGGGCTGATTGCCAAGCTACCCCAGCCCTTAAAATGAATCTCCAACTATTAATTATGGTACTGGTATTAAGTATGTTTCAATTTCATCTAATAGGTTAGGGTACTCAATGAAAATTGTTCACTTGGTTTATTAAAATTTAATTTTGTTCATTTATTAGTGTATGCAAAGAAGATCGGGTAAAATGTTAGAGCTTGCACTTACAGTAGGTTATATTAACGCTGTCAGTTTATCGAACACTATCTCATAGATGTCCATATTTGTGAAACTATTGAGGACATATCGTATTCTTTGTATAAAGCTCCTCCACAGACAGTAGTTGTCACCATATCCAGAAAGCTAGGTCACACATGTGTGAATTTATAGTAATTGACACCCCTGGGACCGTCAAACTGAGAGTTACCTCCCCTCCATCAGTTTAATGACAAAATGTTGGAAAATGTGAACAGTATGGTATGTGTTGACTGCAGAGTGGGGGAAGGTAGGGGAGGTTGCTAATGAGCTATCGCTGGCCGAATTGGACTATCAATTATCAAAGGGGAAGATCATGGTGGCCAGAAAGGTCTGTCCGATTTTATCAGTGTAATTAACTGGCCGAATTGGACTGCGCCCACATAATTAACTGGTTCAATGCTGGCGACGATATTAAGCTCCATACAACTATAGCGGATGTCTCGTCAGTAGAGCCTGGATATGTGGTTAACTTTTCAGAAATATCTGTTTATTTATGAGCTTAAAAGTGGAAAATATCTGATTAAGTTTCCAAATAATGTTCTTAAATTTGTATCATATTTTTGTCCCCGAGGTACTCGAAATATAGTTGAAAGGTCCAGCTGCTTGAATAATCCATAATCCTGTCTACAGTACATAATGTTCCCGCTTAACAGGCCGGAGTTTGCCTCAGTTTCCGAATACTACAACACTTGCTGCAGATGCGCGATACGAAATCATGTAGCCTATGTGCTGTTTTAGAATTTTATTCTAAAGAGCAGAAGATAAGGTCACTTCAAAAACTTTCATAGCACTCTGTCAATAATCACAAGTTTCGCTGACAACTACTGTAATTTCAAGTAAAATTTCATGTCAAGGTAAGGAATATTGGAGGCTTTAATGAGACTGTTGACCCCAACCCCTCTGCTATATTTAATGACCAGGGAATTCCTGTCTTGAAATACATTACAGAGACAAGGGTGCATTGACGAAATAGAGAAGCAAATTACTGGAATTGCCAAGGGTCGAAAATGTGGACAGCAGTCATCTAAGGTGTACAACATACCACCAAATATAGGAAATATGTACTTAAGAATTAATACGCCATAATATATATTTATCTAAAAATGGCAAAAATATGTAAAAAATTCGAAAATATTTAGTTAAATAATAGTACATTATCCAACGAGCCTATAATGGCAATAATAAAGACACGAGTATGTTTATAAAACGAGCGTAAGCGAGTTTTATAATTTCCATACGAGTGTCGTAATTACCATTATATGCGAGTTGCATACGACTGTTTATGTTGGACGATAATTATAACTTGATTATATGTTTTAACATAAATATTCATAATATCTGTTGAGATTCAGTCGCTCGAATTTTGTGATCGGAGTGCAGGGCTGGGTAGGATATCTCTGGTTTCCAAGCTCTCTGACCGACCGACGCATGCGCTCTGTGTGCTTCAATGCCATATGTGCAGATTGTGCACCAGTAGTCAGTATAACTGTCACCGAAGTCGTTTGAAAGCAATGTGCTGTGTAGAAATTGGATTTGGGGATATTAAGGTACAGTGCTATTTCTTCTCTCATATTTGCCAGTTTATTTACGCGAACATATGGTGCACTTTCGGTAATTTATAATATAGACATGTTGGATTTTGAGCGCATGTGCGATGCTATCCTTATCTAATTGGTCAAACAACCGTTTCTTGAGCTCTGATTGGTGGGAGAAACGGTTTCATAATGAAAAATAGTGTTATAATGAGCCTCGTATGATACAGTTTTCTGACATATAGTGTTTACATTTCGACGTCGTCGAACATAACAAATATTTTAACATAACTATCCGGGCCTTAGTTTTGTGCGTTCGTTCGGACCGTTTAGTTAGTTATTGTTGTTTTAAAGGACGGAACTACGAGGTCATGTACCCCTTCGGACCAGTTTGTAGTTATTGTTCATAGTAATAAGAACATTTAATTCTGGTGTGAGGGCTGGAGACTGAAGCTCAGAAGAGGACTACAGTATTCAATTCCCACCTGAGCCATCTTGGAAGTGGTTTCCCGTGATTTTCCTCCTAGTCCTACAGTCCAGGCAAATGCTGGGATGAGTGTCTCCTTCCCAATCATATCTCCAATTTACAAATACACACACTAGTATCTAGCAGAGTTAATAACAAACAACTTAAATGAGAAAGCATCCATTCAAATAAGAACAAACAAGTTATCTAGGGCACAAAAATTAACATCGGAAACTTACAAAAAGAAATGCTTATCAATTAATTCAAAAATTAAACATTACAATACAGTCATAAAACCGGAAGCCACATACACAGCAGAAATATTATTCAATCTAAATGAACATTCTAAAACCGACAGATTACAGAACATCGAAAGGTGAATTGGGAGAACTTGTATCAATAAAGGATATAAAAAAAGATGGGCAATGGCGAATAATACCTAACAATATTGCCTATAACAACCTAGAACCCATTACTGATGCCATGCGAAAGAAAAGACTAGGATTCTTTGGGCACATTATGAGAATGCCAGATTCACGTCTTCTAAAACAACTAGTGCAGTACAATCTTGCTTCAAAAAACACAACAACTGGATGCCGATGGTTAAAAGAAATCAGAGAGGACTTAAAAGAAACTGGCCTAACAACAGAAGATGCTGCAAATAAGAAAAGTTTAACTACAGCACTTAAAAATATGACGTTTCATTTTCCACTCATAAAAAAGAAAATTCCAACAAGAATATTTTCCGCCCAAGAAAGGGCAAGACGATCAATACGAATGAAGAAGTACTGGGAAGACCTCAAGGCTCGTACAGTTCCTACAAGTCGACGATCCTTTGTGGTCTCAAAAGGCGAAGAAGACGAGGTACAGCTATCACACACACCCAAATACACGGGGCCATATGACCACGATGTTACAGCCCCTAAAATAAGCGACAATAACATTACTTTAGTGTGTAGCACAATCTGCGAGGAATGTGCAAGCATGTGACGTCACAGTAGGACAAAGGAACGGGGTCACCTTACATGACGTCTTCCATACAAATAGTGCGAGGTGTCTGGCACCGCAGGTGTCTGAAGTGAGGCCTAGCCGGCAGGCGCAGCTCACAGCTTGGCCAAGTTTCCGCTTCGCATCAGTAAGGCATTTCTGATGGCGAATGGCTTTTACGGCCAGATGTCCTTTATGAAATTAGTTAATGAGAAATGAAATGAATGCAGTGAGAGGAGTTGGAAGCAGTGGTGACTCGCGGATAAATGTTCTGGGTGTTGCACTATTTTCAGTAAGAGGGGAGTTAGGGTAAAAGACGGCTTGATATCCGAGAAAACTGTATTCAATTGCGCTGTAAAACGGATGTACCTCATTCATCAGGAATATCGCATTTCAGTGAACATCACATTGTCATCGGATTAAATAGAGTATAAGTTAACCTAAATGAAAACCTTCACGAGAAAGAAACAAGTAATTCCCTGAAGAACTATACAGCCTATTTTCATATATTCTACTCATGCTAATTGCCTCTATCTTCATACAAATTTTCCGTTTGATGGTTGTGATAGATTCGTAGATATTGAGAACCGTCTAAATATTTCAGATGGCCGCCAGGTTGGATTTGTATTTATCTACCTACTATTACAGTACATGAAGATTATTGTGTACGTGTGGTATTCTGACTTCAATCGCATGATTAGGACACAAGAAGTAAAAACGAGTTTTTAAAATTTTGCACAGCTTCCATCTTGTGGTTATGAAAACAATTGAAATAAATTAGATGCCAGTGGATTAACATTTGTATAAGCATTTAACGAGCAAAGTTTCACTGCACTCGGATGGTAAAATCACGAGACACGTCCATTCAAATATTTATACTTCGCGACGCCGCCATGATGGAGTTATGCTCACCAGGTTACTGAAAGTCATATAGGTGAACTTATGTTCATAGCCCCTATGAACATTAAAAAATCAGTTTGATTACTGTAAAAGATTCGTAGATATTGAGAACCGTCAAAATATTTCGGATGCTCGCCGTTTTGGATTGCTATATGTATAAGCCATAGAGTTATGTACCATTAAAGGAAAATTATTGCATAGCTTCATTATTCAAACTTTCACTTCGATCGCATGATTACGACACAAGAAATAAAAACTTATTTTTTATTTCGCACAGCCGCCATCTTGAGGTTATGTAAACAATTGAACTAAATTAGATGCCAGTGCATTACAATATGTATAATCATTTACTGTACCACATTTCACTGAGCTCAGATGGTTAAATCACGAGAAAAGTCTATTAAAATGTTTCAACTTCGCTTGGCCGCCATGTTCGTTTTGTACTTACAAGGGTTTTGAAAGTTACATAGATAAACTTGTAGCAGTGCCCTTTATCACCGTATAAAATGTCAGGGTAATATCGGTAATAGTTTCGGAGATATTGAATGCCAGTGAAATATTTCGCACAGCCACCATTTTGAGGTTATGTAAACAATTGAACTAAATTAGACGCCAGTGCATTACAATGTGTATAGACATTTGCCGTACCAAGTTTCATTGCGTTTGGATTGTTAAATTGCGAGAAAAGTCTATTTAAAAGTCTCAAATTCGCTTGGCCGCCATGTTAGTTTTGTACTTACAAGGGTTTTGAAAGTCTCATAGGTGAACTTTTAGTAGTTCCCTTTATCACCGTACAAAATTTCAGAGTAATATCGGTAATAGTTTCGGAGATACTGAATGCTGGTGAAATATTTCGCACAGCCGCCATGTTGGATTGGTGAGACACAATAAAATTTGAAGGGCACGGTCGGGGTCGGCCAGAATGGTGCTATGATCTTCCCGAGGTTCATTGAAATCGCTCCAGCCGTTTAGAATTTATTAGGACACACACACACACAGACAGACAGACAGACACACAGACAAAAGGTGATCTCATAAGGCTTTTTTTTTTTCATAAAATGAAAATAGGCTAACGACGTATGTTATATACTGTACGAGGACGAGAAAAAACTGTGAGTAACCCAAATACCCGCAAATTACATTGCAAGACATCGGCAGTTGACGGAGCATCTCGGATGTCTCCGTCCGCGCCTCGACTCCCTTGTTGCAATCAGCGGGCAACGACCAGCCGAGTTATCTGTTAACTTACTCTGCCATACACTTCACTATTGAGATCTGGTCGGTGCTCGGGGCTGGCAACACTGCAACCTTATTACCGGTCGCCACTGGCTGGAAATGACCCAGCTTAGGGTTGAAACTGGGAATATCATTTCAAGGACGGCTGACGGTCGATTTCGAACCCACACGTCTTCCGAGTCCCGAGATAGCCATTCCCCATGGCATAACACCCCGATAGAGTACCAGTTTATTATTATAACTGCTCGCCCCGTGGTGTTTTGCCTCTCACCTGGAGGCCCTGAGTTCGATCCTCGGCTACGATAGGGATTTTAGAAACTGCCGTGAGGACTCGACACGGGTGCACTCAGCCTCATGAGGACAATTGAGTAGCTGAGGCAGCAACAGCCGGTCAAGAGGAAGCAAGATTAACAACCGAAGGGACCACATTTCACACCACAATCTATAGGCCTGTAGGGTCGCTTGCTAAGTGAAGAAGCTCACGGGTTATTATCATATCCCACCGCTAAAAGAATTTTAGTGGCAAACTCGGTTAGTTGGCAACAAGTATAATTTGTAGCATTTCCGATAGAAGCGACATTATTTTTGTCAAAACCTCACCACGTGATGTTATCAAGTTCTATAAACTTAGTCGATGGATTTTAGAGTAATTTAATTCACATACAGTACAGGTAAAACCTGCGTAAAGCGGAACGTAATCTTTCCGGATTTATTTTTCCATTTCCGCAGGTTTCTGTTTTATAAAGGGTTGAGTTTTAATAAGACAAAATACTCTACAAAGAAATACTGTATCATCGCAGAGGATTACTATGAAATATTTTCAGTTTTTCCCAGTTTAAACAACACAATTCTTTAGCCGGACGTTTAATTTTCTCGTGTTCTTCAATAACTTTAATTTTCTCCTCCAGTGTTAAGTGCAGGGCCGTCGCGAGGGGGCGTTAGGTGCGGTCGCGCCAGGCCCCGCGCTCAGAAAGGACCCGCGCTTCATGCCATTTTTTTTAAATGAAAAAATAAAGATAGTGTACTTGATTCAGTCCAGCCTAAATTAAAATAAGCCAACAATGTAAAATATGCTTACTTTTGGGTGACATGGTTAAATGCAATAAGGACTCTATGCCATTATTTTTGGTATAGTTCAGCGTCTGTACACTTTGTTTCTAGCTTCCACGGAAAGGTGGGACATCTTGTGCGAACTATGTCCTGGCCTCCTCACACTAATTTTTTATCTAGCACGAGATGGGAATGTAGAATTGACAGTGTCAAGCCCACCAGTTAGGCAAAGTAAACGAAGCTCTAGGAAAAGTGGCAGGAACTACCAAAGATCCTGTTACCCGATCAGAGGCCCAATCTTTGTTGCTTCATACAAGTTCGTATGAATTTGTTATAAGCCTCGTTATCTGGTACGATATTTTATTTTCTGTAAACTCAACAAGTAAAACTCTCCAATCTGAGAAGACGTGGTTAGATACGGCTTTAACCGAACTTCAGGGCCTAAAGTTTTTTTTTTTCAAAATTATCGCAACACTGGCTTTAACAATGCAATGTTCTCCGCTAGAGAAATAATGGAAAATGTGGGCTATGCAAAGAAGTTTTCTATTCGCCGCCAAGGCAATCGCAAAAGGTTATTTGATGAAATAAATCAGCAAAATGATCAACAGGTGGAAAAAACTGAAGAAAAACTTCAAAAAGTAGCTGAAAATAAATTTCGGGTAAATACATTTTTGTCTGTCATAGATACTGCACTGAGCTGCGTAGAAAATAGATTTAACGAAAGTATTTTTTTTTTCGGAATACTTTGGATTTCTTTTCGATCCTTCCAAGCTTTCCAATTTTGAGGAACAGCAATTAAAAGACCATTGCCAAACACACTCTAATTTTATAAAAGACGGGAAGCTTGAAGATTTGGATGCAGAAGATCTTTTTCTGGACCTACAATTATTTAGGTACGCTGTTCCGTCATCTGCAAAAAGTGCTTTAGGTGCACTACAGTACTTATCTCCGATAAAGGAGTCCTATTCTAATTTAACGACGGCCTATCGAATTATGCTTACAATTCCTATAACGGTTGCGTCGGGGAAAGGAGGTTTTCCATTTTGAAACTAATCAAAAACTATTTGCGATCAACGATGGCGCAGGAGCGTCTGAACGGTTTGGCTACTCTGTCAATCGAATGTGAAACGGCCAAAAATTAGAAATGAACGATTTAATCAACACTTTTGTTAATCCATTTTATTTCTCGAACAAAAGTAGGAACTACTTGAAATTACTGTCTGCAGTCCTTACTTGAATTAAAACAGATACACACACTAATACAGTCACCACAATTAACACCGGTTATCAGACAGATTCTACACACACCCAAAGTACACGGGGCTACATGACTACGTTGTCGCAGCCCCTAAACTGAGGAACCAACCAGCTTTAGATTTTACCGCAGTAGGCCAAATGCATATTACGTAGAGAGACTGGAAAATAGCCATGTCTTGAAAATGCCCCTTATTGACAAAGTTCTCAAGGGTTAATGTGAAAAATAATGTCCAAAAGCACATCGATGGAGGAATGTGTGTGCACCGTGTGAAGGTTGGGAAAACGTAGGCTATATTTTATTGTGTTATATGATCTTTAAGTGGTAAGATCACTTTGTATATTCACCTTGCTGGGGAATTGCGTGTCAAAATACAAATTATGGTAGGCCCATTATTGATTAATAACACAAGTCAACAAATAAAAACATTTTGTGGTGAGTCTATTATTGAATGCATATATTCTGACTGTCCACATCGAACAGTAACCAAAACGCTATTTACAATATTAATAAAGTTTGTTTTTGTATTTTATGCAATGATAAGTAACGTTGCGTATAAAATAAAGCCTCATGAAGCAGTTTGTAAAGGCTCTTCGTCGAGTGTCAGAAGCTTTTCAATATTTAGAAACTTTCCTTTCCTGAATCGTAAGAAGCTAAAATGAAAGCTGGTATTTTCGTAAGTCCTCAAATAAGGAAACTGAAGGCCAGTGAAGATTTTCCACAATTACTCAACACCCACAAAAGACAAACATGGTGCAGCCTTAAAGCAATGATCCATGCCTTCCTTGCAAATAAGGAAGCTGAGAACTATGCTAGAGAACTTTAAACTCTTGGGTTGCAGAATGTCCCTTAAAGTACACATGTTACATGCACATTTGGGGGCTAACACGAGGAAGTTCGTACCCACATAGAAGAAGTAGCAAAAATATTCATTTTAACCCTTGAGAACGGGCGTGAAAAAATATAGCACGAGGACTGACGCCGGGCCATTTTGACCCATAGTGTGTCGCTCCCTTTTTGTCGTAGTCGTACGGATTTTCATGAAGTAATTTTACACCTGGTGTCTTCCTATGAACTATTCCCAATATAAAATAAGGTTTATTTATATTTTTGAAATTTAACATGCAGACAAATGACAATAATTTCCGTAACAGTCATCTCAATTATTTTGAAAAAAAAAAGGAGCTGATGACCAAGGTGTCCCTAGACCCTAAACATGGATCAACAAGAACATGAGCTTTGTGATTGTGCTGCACCAAAATAGGTCAAGTTTCCCCCTTATTTTTACAGATTGTTCCGACTAACGTAAGTCGAAAATTGTCATGCGAGGACTGGCGCCATGGGTAAATCTGACCCGACAGTAAATAATATAGAAATAACTTGAGTGTTCCAAAAGCTATGGACATGTTTTTTTTTTCAGGGTGAAGTTCAAGGCTAGGAAGGAAGGTACAGTAAGCGACAGGAAATAATAAGGGATGACCAAAACGAAAATATAGAGCATTAGGCTATTTAAGCTTCTTTGTATTTTTTTTTGTAAATATATATTGTAAATAAACGTGATTTAAACATATAAATTAACGTTCGTTTTCGTTTGAACTTATAAAAATAGAGAATTTCCTACAAATTTGAACTTTCGTTGTGGTGGCTACAAAAACAAACTTTATTAGGAAGAACTATTTTTTCTTTCATCAATTAGGCATGGCCCAGACTCAAAACTCGTGTTGACTTGAGTAATTGATCTTTGAAGGTGTTACTTATTGTAATATTTATCTCTATCATGATGAACATCAATAAATGTAAAACAAAAATATTGGAATGCAGCCGAAATAAATCAGAAACCTCTATGGATAACAAATTGGCAGGTCAAAAGCTACTTACAAAGCAAAATAACCAGTGCTGGACGAAGCAAAGAGAATATAAGAAGTAGGTTGGCTCAGGCAAGGAAAGCATTTCTACACAAAAGGAATCTGTTGACATCGAATATAGATTCAGGTATTAGGAAGTCATTCTTTAAAGTCTTTGTCTGGAGCGTGGGGCTCTATGGAAGTGAAACTTGGGAATATTGGTGCAGCAGAAAAGAGGAGAATTGAAGCGTTTGAAATATGGTGTTACAGGGGAATGATGAAGATCAGATGGGTAGATAGGGTTACAAACGAAGATGTATCAAGACGAGTGGGAGGGGAGAGATGTTTCTGGCGACTGCTAATGAAGACAAGAGATAGGTTGGTAAGACACCTACTAAGACACCCAAGAATAGCAAGCTTAGTTATAGAAGGAAGGTTCGAGGACGAGAACTGTAGGGGTAGACCAAGGTTAGAATATGTTAAACAGATTGCCTCGGATGTAGGGTGTGGTAGCTATGTAGAGATGAAATGATTAGTCCAGGACAGGGTGGCATGGAGGGCTGCATCAAACCAGTCAAAAGACTCAAACAAACAACCTCGTTCATATAATTTCAAGAACTTGCAACTTCATACTTGAAACCGGTTCTTTAACAATAATAATGTTACTGACTGAGGGTATATTATCGTTGTCTCTCAGTTCTGCAGGTGGTACTTACACTTGTTGACGCGTTCAGCAGGCCCGCCATGGCAGACACCCAGGACCAGCGCGGCGCACAGGACACTCAGTGGTAACATGTTCAACTGAGTAGACTGAGGCCGAGGCGCGTTCTCTTATATAGCGACCAGTCACCAGTGGGGACATCCCGGCCTCGCCACTTCCATGAACACCTCGTCCTCACTTCCACTCGGCGAGAGACAATAAGATAAGATAGCATAGCTCGCAGAATAGTCGCTTTATAGCAGACACCCCCCAGCGGCTCAGATCTAGTGGGACGTGGGTTGGCGACCACGGGGCCCCAGCTGAGTCCGGCATTGCTTCCACATACTTGTGCCGGGCTCCTCACCGTCTTCTTTCCTGTCGACCTCACTTGGTCAACTCTTGTTCTCTTCCGACCCCGACGGTATTAGGGTATCGAAGGCCTTAATTGGCCCTTGTCTCATCTTTTCTGATACCCTCCTTCTGCGAGGGGTCAGGCTTCTTTTTGTTTCCAAGTTATCTCCTGCCTTCTGCTCAAGGCCCTCAACGAGGCAGGGTGTATGTAGCCCCACCACTTCTGGTGCACCCTGGATATTGCTACACCCTCAGCAGCTCACGGCTGGTGAGTTGGGAGTTGGCGACCCCGAGGGATTCCTGAGCTGGGTCCAGTTTTCTCCCTTTTTTCCATTACCTCTGGGGCGGACCCTCTCCCCTTTCACTTTCATATCTGCCTTTCATGGCTCGACTTCCTTCCAAGTCCCTCAATCCGCATTCATCGAGGTTTGAGGATATTTCTTTTCCTCCTGTCCTTTATTTGCCTTATTCCCCTTGTGTTTTCCATTTCTTCTTCTAGTATATAAGTTAGTAGTTAGGATTAGTTATAGTTTACCTTTCATTATCATCTTCACGATCACCCAAACCATTAGGAGCCGATAACCTAGATGTTAGGTCCCTTAAAACAACAATATCATCATCATCATCTAATAGCAGACATGGACAAACGTTTTAGAGGCAGGGCCAGATTCAATACAAAATAATCTAGGTGGTCCGAAAAAAAGTACAACACATGTTTATTGATAGATTATAAACTTTTTATTTCTCAATATTAAATCTAACAAAACTTTTAGGCTACAAATGGTAGAAAACTTAGCTCTATGAACACACCTTCATTATTTGTTAGAAGAGGAGGGAGTATGTGACAAGTGAAACTGTGACTGTGCTTCTAAAAGTTTGTCATAATCTGGTTGAAACTGCGATGAGCTGATTCTTAGTAGCGCAGCTAAATGGTGGTCTGTCAATCTATTTCTGACGCTATTTTTGCGAAGCTTCATTGTAGAAAACACCTGTTCACAGATATAGTAAGATGCGAACATGGCAGTTATCTTTTGTGCATGAGATTTCAAGTTTGGGAAGCTTGATTTCGGTAGGGCCTTGTAGAACTCAATTTTCGAATCGATGAGGAATAGTTGCTTTAATTCGTTGTTACATTGTACTCAGTCAGTTCTAGCTGCGGCTCTGATTTTACTGATTAATAGTCAACATTAAATGGCATGTTGAAAACGTCCAAGTCTCGTTCAATAACTGTGAAAATCCCCATTCAAACTCGTCGTGGAGAATTTTCGCACAAAAAATATTACACACACCGCATAAACACAAAGGGATTGAAACAGTTTTTCACTTCTAGGTATACAGAAGCTATGAGTAATTGTAGGTAGTATAATTCGAAACAATGTCACGGTCCAGATTAGACTAGCTCAAGGGCCGCACTTTACCCATGACTGCTTTACAGTTGCCAAGATAAGATTGATCCAGTTTATATTTTGATAATACTGTTTAGCCCCAGTATTCAATTCCGAATTACTGTTGTTTACCCCGCAGAATAGTCTTGAGTACCAAGTTGCGAAGCACGATTGCAAGGGTAAGTTAGAAATCCGGAAAACAAAGGTTCGAATCTTGGATCCGACATCGGTCGATATTGTTTTCCCCCGAATGTTTCCTGGCCCACCACCAAATCACTGGATGTTGCCTTGGATATCTACCCTAGTCCTATAACCTACCGCATCCTAATAATTAGTTTTACGAAAGGAACACAGGTTATCAGACACCAGCCAAGCTTGAAACAAGCTGCCTCAGCCCCCTAAAGTGACCCAGTTCTTCAAAACTTTAATTATTTCTTTTGTTTTTCTTCATAACTCAAACATTCTTTGAGATGAAATTTTGTATTCACATTTATCCTTCTTTGCGACTTCGGTGGGGAAGTAAAGCCGGCGGTCCCATGTCATAGATTTATGGCATGTTAAAGAACCTTCCACTAATTACACTTGTGTGAAGCTAAATTCGATTTGACTAACGCTCTTAGGTTTCAACGTTCGTCGCCAGGAGCCGACTGCCGTGGTATCTAGAAACCAAGTTCAGAACTAGTTTGTCGTTGACGGTGGCGTTTGGTAGCAAAAGTGGAACTAATTGAAAATCGACTGTCTGCAGTCCTTACTTGAATTAAAAAATATAAAAAACAGATAACACACACTAATACAGCCATCACAATTAACACCGCTGCTTGCCACGGCGGGTGAGTGGTCAACGTGTCCCAAGCTTGCAGGTTCGCTCCTGGCCGTGGTAAGTGATTTTTTTTGAAGGGCGGCAAAAATTACGAGACCATGTCATACGATGTTGGCATGTCAAAGAACCCATTTGAATTCATTAGGCCGTGTTCATAATGGAAAAATTAATCTCGGGAGTTTCCGCCTACACAAAGTTCCTCATTTCTCTACTAGAAAGCGCTATAGTGTTCAAGGAGCTTAGATATCTAACCTCCTTGACATTCATAGTGCTTCAAGGAACGACGAAATTTGACATGCAAGCTACCCTCTGGGTGTCAAATAACAAAGTTTGCACCCGCCACCCGAGGCCATACGATATTATTATTATTATTATTTATTTGTTTACAGTGTATTTTCCCAATATTGGAAAGCGTTAAGCAATTTGACTCAATTCTTGACGTTCTTCTTATCTTGCCAATATTGTTTCATTCTGTTGGAGAATGCCAATTTTCTTTCGTCAGACCATTGAGGTCTGTAAGGTGTAGGTTTTGGTTGCTCTGGTTGAACTTCCCAGTTGTTCACTTTGTTACGGAAGGAGTCTCTGTCTGATGTGTCGGTTATGTTAGCAGTGCGCATGTCTTTTTGTACTTCTTTCATCCATTGTGTTGTACTTTTGAGTGATGATATGTAATCTAGTATTCTTTTGGTTAGTCGGGTATTCGGCAGTCTACTTATGTGCCCGAAGAATTTCAGTCGTCTTTTTCTGAAGTCGACTTCGATGTTTGAGTATTTTTCAGTTGTCTTGATTCACTGTAGTCGGTACCCGTCAGGAGTGAGTCTTGCTCCTAGTGTTTTCCGAATATGTTTTCTTTCTTTCTTTCTTTCTTTCTTTCTTTCTTTCTTTCTTTCTTCTTCTTCTTATTATTATTAAGACCGGTTACCAGACAGATTCAATACACACCCAAAGTACACGGGGCTACATGATCGCGTTGTCTCAGCCCCTAAACTGAGGAACCAACCAACATTTATCCTTTGTGTCTTAAGAATGTGAACTAGAACCATAGCTGTAACATTTGTTTTTTGTATTTTGTGTGAGAATATACCTCACTAAAGTGCCAAAAAATAAATCTACTCCTATAAAAAAGAGAGAAAATATTATTATTTCAAAAGCTACGCAAAATATGTTAACTTAGTTCACATTCTAAAACAGAAATGTGAAGTGTTGTAGAAATTATCAAGGGAAAGCATGATTATTAAGGCCCGGAAGTTCATGCAAAATCATATTTTTGCATATTTATGCATATTGTTACAACCCCTACCCCAATACAGGGGTTGTAACTACCTAAACCCTTAATCCCTCCCTATATTATTCTGCTAAGGTCCCATTCCAGTTTTGTACCGAAAATAAGGTCCCATTAACACCAACCTACACATATGGGGTACCTACAGGTTCAGCATAACCCAATGCGTAAGCGAAACGCACTCACTAAGTCTTTAAATGCCTCACAATTAAATAAATACCTTAAAACATGTATATTTGCAATGAAATAATGAAAGAATGCAACACGGTAACCATGGTAACAGAATCTCACAGATCCATCTATTTCTGTAAGACACAATGCAATTCCAAATATTACAATACTGTGAAAGTTTCCAGACGGTTATAAGGTTATCACTGAACCAGATTAAGCTGTAAAATTCATCAATACATACAGTATAATGCGCTTAAGGGGGTCAAGGGGCACTCTAGATTTTTTTTCACGCAATTTTCACGTGTGAGTGTGGTACGAAAGGTATTTTTTACCCGACTATAAAGGGTCTCCGAAAACCACATTTAAAGGCCCTTAAATTAACATTGTCTGTGATATTCTCAGAAAACTAACTTCGCTCTGACATACCTATGAAGGAATGACAAACCCCTAACCACTGCACCAGTAGCTGAATTGATAAAGTCTGATAATTCATACCAATGATAAATCGGTCATAGCATTCATGATTGAGATTAAGCCCTCAAATACTCAAGACACGTTCGCGCTCAGGGACATTCGGACATTCAGATAGTCAGACGGTTCCACGAAGATGAGAGCAACGGATCCTGGAAGGCTCTACGGGAGCAGGATCCCACCCCAGCATGGACGACGCCTAAGCTACGAGACCACGAGTCTAGACTTCCGATGGTGAGTATGTGGGATAATCCTTTTTGATGTGTTCCACTCGGTAGCTGGACATTTTTGTGGGAGTGATTTTGGAAAAGAGACGGAAGTGGATGGGACGGAAACAATGAGCGCGCGTGATGGCGGAGATCGATACAACGACGTACTGTAAGCCATGTGACTATATGGAATGTAAATCGCATACGGTTTACCTCAAAGTTACCGACAGCAGTGGCTCAGCTGGCTAAAGCGCAGCGTTAGGTCATGGGGCCAAGCTCTCTGCTGACTCGGTAGACGCGTGGGTTCGAGCCCCAACCGTCGGCCGTCCTTGAAATGGTTTTCCGTGGTTTCCCATTTTCAACAGCAGGCAAATGCTGGGACGGTACCTTCTGATAGGCCACGGCCGATTCCTTCCACATCCTTGCCCACTTTCATTCATCTTCATCCATTCCATCTCATCCCGACGCGCAGGTCGCCCACGGGCGTCGAATAGAAAGACCTGCACTCGGCCTCTGAGGAGGCCACACGACAAAAAAAAAACTCAAAGTTTGGAGGCCCCATTAAAGAAATTCCTACAATAAATCAACTTCAAGTTGTCGTTCTTTGGTGTGAAAATATTCATTATATCATATTTGCTGAAAACAATTACGATTTATTAAATCTTCATACTTTTGCTGTATTCTTATTTAATGTAATCACTCGGTACCTCGAGTGCTATATCGCATCAACCAACACTCCAAACAACGTAGGAATTCAGTATATTAACACCGACTACTAACATTAATTGAAACTTCGTTGGTCTAAACGTATCACTGGGAGAAACGCATTTAATATACCTACTGCACACTTAATTTTTAATCGCGCCTATACTTGGCAGTGCGCTATATCGGTAATAAGAGGCCATTTTCAATAACACTGCTGGCATGGGTTCACTAACTGGCCGGTATAGAGCGCAGCTCGCATCAAGTAGGCAGTGGATTGCTCCCGCATACAGTTGCAGGTATATGTCACTATTGCAGATGCATTGGAGAATCCTTTTATGTTTGCTGGCACAAGGTAGCACTATGAGTTCATTCTTTAAAAAATGCGAGTAAGTAATATGGGATTATTCGAATAACATGTCAGATGTTACACATCATATATGCGACTACTGTAAGGCTCGTAAATTTTTTTCTTCATTCTCTGTCCCTTAACTACCCTATGCAAATACTTCGAAAAAGGTGCTTGAAGTCCAGCTCTAGTAAAACGGAAACCTGCTTCTTCCATTTAAGCAATCAGCAAGCGAACTCTACCCTGAAAGTGTCTCTTAATGGAGGCCCTCTCCCTCATAATGCCAACCCCAAATATCTTGGAGTTACTCTTGACCGAACGTTATCGTACAGGAAGCATCTCACCAACCTAGCAGCCAAATTAAGGACACGTAACAATATCATCCACAAACTTGCTGGCTCCACATGAGGAGCGTTTGCAACTACATTGCGTGCTTCGGCGATGGCACTGGTACTTTCAACAGCTGAGTACTGTTCCTCAGTTTGGGTCAACAGCTCTCATGTTAAAAAGGTGGACACAGTCCTGAATGAGACAATGCGTATTATTAGTGGCACAATAAAATCTACACCTCTTTTCTGGTTGTCTGTGCTTAGTCACATAGAACCGCCTAGAATTAGAAGACTGAACAACTTGGTCAGGGAATACAACAAGATATTGGCCAATCCTGAACTCCCCATTCATGAAGATGCTAGCACCAGATATAGCCGTCTCAAGTCAAGATCTCCACCTATTCAAACAGCACAGGAACTGGTTAGGCAGGTTTATGATCCAAAAGCTGATTGGCAAAAAGAGTGGAACAGCATAGCTCCAATGCAATGGCAGGCATTGTTCAACATTCAAAATCTGCCAGCTAGATTTGATTTGACCAGCAAGACATGGGTAACTCTCAACAGAGTCCGCACTAACCACGGGAGATGCGGATCAATGATGTTTAAATGGGGTATGCGATCTTCCCCAACCTGTGATTGTGGTGCCGTTAGACAGACTATGAACCATATCGTCACTGAGTGTATTAGTAGGGCATTCACTGGATCAACACAGGACTTAGTAATAGCCTCTACTGAAGGCATAAGATGGCTAGAAAATTTAGACATTAATCTTTGAACACCCTTTCCCTTGCATGATTGTAACAGTTGTAATGTGTTACCTATTGTATGTATGTATGTTGTTTATGTTGTTTGTTTTGTGTTGTACGATACGCTAATAATAATAATGACTACCCTTTCGTCCCTTTACTTTATTATAATAAACCGCAAGGTACAAATGAGGAACTTCTCTTTCTTTAGCCCCGGCATTGCTATCCCAATTCCTCTCTACATAATTACGGTATGGCTTGCGACAGCTTGGCTGACGCTACATGTAACCAGCTGTCGGCTCGAGCCTTCGCTTGCATGCCATTGCCCCCGCAAATGCACGCTGACCGGTAACAAGTGCCCATCCTGAAGTACTTCAAAACCCCCTACACTCACTCACTCCTAGCTCCACAACGTGTTCACACTTCCCTCCCTCACACACCCAGTTAAGCGCGTCATCCCCTTGTGCGGCTACCCCACCAATTGGATCGCCGCCCCTTTGTCAAACATCACCAACCTAACCGAGGGGATGACAACCTTAACAATATTTTGATTATTTTGGCACAACGCATCATATGTTTCTGTTTAAGTGCATATCTCTGCTTGAGAAGGGCGTATATTGTAATTTCCTATTGTTTTGAAGCGCTTTTTGTCACGTCATGTTCTTAAAGTCGTATATTTCGATTCGGACTCCGAGAGTCTATCACAGAATGGTAATGAAATTATTTTAATACCCAGTACGTTTCAGTCCTTTTTGCAAGTTAATATCAATTATGTTTATTCAGAATTCACTATGTAAATATTATAAAATTACTTTCATTTTTAACAAGTAGTTCCGTGAAGAACTATACAGCCTATTTTCATATATCCTACTTATGGTAATTGCCTCTATCTACATACAAAATTTCAGTTTGATTGCTGTAATAGATTCGTAGATATTGAGAACCGACTAAATATTTCGGATGGTCGCCATGTTGGATTTTATATATGTAGGTCCTAGAGTTATGTACTGTTACATGAAGATTATTGTGTACGTGTAGCATTCAAACTTCAATCGCATGATTAGGGCACAAGAAGTAACAAAGAGATTTTAAAATTTCGCACAGCCGCTATCTTGTGGTTATGGAAACAATTGAAATAAATTAGATGCCAGTGGATTAACATTCGTATAAGGATTTACTGTACCAAGTTTCACTGCTCTCGGATGGTTAAATTGCGAGAAATGACCATGTGAATATTTATACTTGAACTTTATATTTGAACTTAAGTTCATAGCCCCTATGAACATAAAAAAATCAGTTTGATTACTATATAGATTCGTAGATATTCAGAGCCGTCTACATATTTCGGATGGTCGCCGTGTTGGATTGTTAAATTATTGAAACTTTCACATCGATCGCATGATTACGACACAAGAAATACTTACTTTTCTTCGGCTTTTCCCAATTAATAGGGGTCGCCGGAGCCAACCAGGCTCATTTTGGTTTTGGCCGGGGATTTAAGGCCGGATGCCCTTCCTGACGCCACGTGATTTTTCAGGTGAAAATTCCACCCCGCCGTCACCGGGATTCGAACCCCGGCCGTCCGGGTGAAAGACGAGCAGTTAAGCCACGGCGCCATCACGCTCCCCGATTACGACACAAGAAATAAAAACTTAATTTTAAAATTCGCAAAGCCACCATCATGAGGTTATGTAAACAATTGAACTAAATTAGATATCAGTGTATTACAATGTTTATAAACATTTCCTGCACCACATTTCATTGCGGTTGAAACATTAAATCGCGAGAAAGGTGTGTTTGAAATTTTCAAATTCGCTTGGCCGCCATGTTCGTTTTGTAGTTAACCGGTTTGTGAAAGTCTTATAGATGAACTTCCAGTAGTGCCCTTTATCTTCGTACAAAGTTTCAGGGTGATACCGCTAATAGTTTCAGAGATATAGAATGCCAGTGAAATATTTCGCACATCCGCCATCTTGTGGTTATGTAGACAATTGAATCAAGTTAGATGTCGGTGCATTACAATGTGTATAGACATGTACTGTACCAAGTTTTATTGCGTTTGGTTGGTAAAATCGCGAGAAACGTCTATTTAAAAGTCGCAAATTCGCGTGGCCGCCATGTTGGTTTTGTAGTTATCAGGTTTTCAGAAGTCACATAAGTGAATTTCTAGTAGTTCCCTTTATCACCGTAAAAAAAATCCAGGGTGACATCGGGAATAGTTTCGGAGATATTGAATGTTGGTGAAATATTTCGCACAGCATCCATGTTGGATTGGTGAGACGTAACAAAATTTGAAGGGCACGGTCGGGGTCGACCGGAATAGTGCTATGAACTTACCGAGTTTCATTGAAATCACTCCAGCCGTTTAGAAATGATTAGGGGGGACACACACACTCATCACACACACACGGACAAAAGGTGATCTAGTAAGCCTATTTTTTCAAAATTGAAAATAGGCTAAAAATCCAATGGCTAATAAAATTGCATATCAGTTATACTTAAAAATTAACATAATACAATAATTATTGATGGTCAACATTTCCTGCTTTTTACCTAGTGTCTTTCTGATTTTTAGCCTACTTTTCACATTTTGCAAAAATGAGGAAAAAGTAGTCTTATGAGATCGGGCAAATGTGTGTCTGTCTGTCTGTCTGTCTGTCTGTCCTTCTGTCTGTCTGGCTGTGTGTGTGTCCCCCCCTATCAACTCCTAAACGGCTGCAGCAATCAAAACCAAATTTAGTATGAGTAAAGATGTGCACCGGAATAGCTCACGTCCATATTTGAAAATGATGTCAGTGCTACCAACTGCTGAAAAAACGCACTAGAAATTTGAGCTCCATGTTGGATATCCTGCAAGGTATGCATAGGAACTATTCCAAAATTGGCACACATGTAGATAATACTATTTCAGTTTAATTTCCAGGAGGCCAACCATGACAGTGTTGCCAAAATAATTTTAAGCCTTCTGATAGGTCCAATGTTTAAATGCATATAACTTCTACACTATCAACTGGATTTCAACCAAATTTTGTATGTAATATCTGTACATAAACAGATATGACTGAGCGTATTCTTAAGAGCCACCAGGGCTGCCAACTGTTAATAATTGCTCTCTCTATTTTTTTTATCCAAATACCAATATATCAGAATGTGTGCAAGCCGACAGCTTTAAACTATGCACACGTATAGTACCTGACATGTTTGATTAATTTTGGAGTAACTTATATACGTCAGTTCTACCAACATGATTCTAAGAGTGCTGATAGGGCCAATTTTTAAATACATGTAACTTCTATACTATCAGTAGGATTTCATCCAAATTTCGCATGTGCTATGTGTAACATATCAGATATGACTATAAGTATTCTTCAGTGCAATCAGGGCTGCCAACTGTTAATAAATGCTGTCTATATTTTTTACCCTAATATCAATATATCAGAAAGTATGCAAGCCAACAGCTCTATACTTTGCACACGTATAGCACCTGACATTCTAGATTAATTTGGAGTAATTAATACAAGGCAGTGCTGACAACATGATTCTATGCCTGCTGGTATGTCCAATTTTAAAATACATGTAACTTCTATACTAACAAATGGATTTCATCCAAAATTGGCACAACAAGATATCATAATATTTCAGATTATTTCTGACCAGCACACGCATGGTATTGTTGGCAACATGCTTTTACGCGTGCTGATAGATCCAGAGTCTAACTGCAAGTAACGTCCATTGGACTTCCACCAAATTTTGTATTCTGTACCTTAAGAGATGGAACTAAGAATATATTCAGCCACCAGGGCTGCCAACTGTAGTGCTCTATTAGGCTACATTATACCAGGTATATTTTGAACTAATTAGATATTTCGATATTACCAACTTAATTTCGTCATTATTCTAGATAGGTTCATATTCTGTAGAATAATCATTGGCATGAAAAGTAGGCTGTATAGTTCTTAACGGAACTTCTTGTTGGTTTGTGTTTTGGGATTTTTGTTTGTTTTCTGCGTTTGATTTTGAATTACACCTTTTGCTTTCTATTTTGCTCATGTGCTTGTCTTTTGCTTTTTGCTTTGTGTGGGAGCAAACTAAGACAATGAAAGCAAATCTCGATCTCCATTGCACCTCTCAATGTGCATATACGGTAATGACCGGGTCAGGAATGGAATGACTGAAGCCCCCATCTAGCGGCGAGGATATGAACTGTGCCGGCTGCCGGCTCTGGGGCAGTGATTAAATGACAGATGAAATGAAATGATAGTGGAGAGTGTTGCTGGAATGAAATTTTGACAGGGAAAACCGGAGTACCCGGAGAAAAACCTGTCGGCCTCCGTTTTGTCCAGCACAGATCTCACATGGAGTGACCGGGATTTAAACCACGGACCCAGCGGTGAGAGGCCGGCGTGCTGCCGCCTAAGCCACGGAGGCTTTATGTGCATATACAGTAATGTTCTCAAATTAGTAGACTAAGCATAAGCGTTACATATTCTAGTCATCAATACGAAAGTTAGCTTTCTTTCTCAAAATAAAAGTGTCATCATACAGTCGAACCTGCCCTAACAGATACCCTTCTTCAGCGGACACCTGCCTATTGGCAACTCCAGCTATCTGATATGACATCTACCGGTAAAAATGAGAAACTTACCAAGTAGGGTACATTTGTCACGTGGTGACTGTTTGTATACGGTTTCTTGTATTGGTGAGCAGATCGTGGTAAATTCTTCGTGTTTATACATAAGTTATAAGTTTTACTCGTTGATAAGAGTGCAAAATGAGTAAAAGCAAAGTATATTGCTCAGTTTACGGCTGTAAGTCGATGTATAAGAGGGCTGCGTATATACGTTTTCATCACATTCCAAAAGATGCAAATAGCAATAGCCGAAAGGTGAATATACCAAATAAATACGGGCAACAAGAGCGGGTTGGACCACTCACCACTACACTCACTGACGACAGGACGGGTTGTTCACTTACGCCGAGCCAAGTCGCACCTAGACAGCCAAGCACAGTCTCGCCGAGCCAAGCCGTACCAAGACAGCCAAGCCTACACCAGCCGAGGGAAGACTGCCAAGCTTCATCAGTCAGGTATCCTCCACTCCCTAGTTCGTTTCCAAATAACCCTACCAACTGCCATCACCTCGCTCTGCGATATCCGAGCCATTCCATTACGAGTCATATAGGCCTAATTTTGACTTCGCAGGGTTAATAGCTACCATCCAAATCAAGCAATTCCTGTCTACCCCGAATTTTAATACAAGTTAAACTCATCCCTTCGCCCTACGAAGCAGCAAATAATTTCTAGAGTCTATGGCACAGTGAGCAAACTCAAATATAGCTTTTAAACGTAACAGCGCCATGACCCGAACTGCACAAAAACAAATACCAGTAGACAACCGATGCTTGATAATATGCAATTGACACATAAAATCCAGTGGAACACACAAATTAGATCACGTGTATCGCACAGTTATACATATATACAATTGAAAATAACACTGTCATTATTTTAGGGACAACATTTACTGATTATAACCGAAAAATAAAAAGTGTTCCATATCAAACGCATGTTATTGAGTATTTTTACCCTACTTATCCAGACCGACCGCAGCGCCCCAAGTGTTAGTTTGAGTTCCCAATACGGATATTTTTCCTTGGAACCGATTTTATTTTACATACGACAAGTGTTAAATTAGCCTCATTTCAGCGGACACCTTGAAGTTAGGACAGCGGACATCGCCATCTGTCCCGTCTACTTGACTTAAGCGGACACCTCACACTCTGCAGGACATTTCTTACACCGGACCATGTCATCCTTTCTTTTAAAACCATTCTGCAGACATACGGAAATCCCTCTTGAATGTCTGTACTACACCTATTTCGAGTCAAAGGAGAGAGAGAGTGAAATGCAGGCTACATGGCAACGCTGTAGTAGCCGTAAAGTTAATTCTTCAATACATTCCTCTTTCCAAACCTTTTGTTATGGTGTTCTGCCTACTGGTGTACATTCCCAGAATTCTAATTGTCCAGGATTGCTGCCAGTGACTGTTTACTCACGAGTTACCAGAGGATTTTCCTCCATGCTTGCATCATTCTATTCATAACTCAGATTGCCACCGATAAGGTCGAGCTCAGGTAGTCAACCTGAGAAGGAAAAGACTTGCAGTACAAGCGCTAATTAGTGAGACAGAAATACCGTAGCATTTCAGTCGTCGAGTAAACATGAGTAACAAGGGACGAACGTGTGTAGACCTCGAAACAAGAAGAAATGTGATTGTAGAAAGCGAGAAAGCTTGCCGAAAAATTCAAATGCGGGAAAACTCAAATAAACAAATAATCAAAATAAAGATGTGTATGTTTATTTTTAAGGTGGATGTACTTTGCCGTTAAAATGTTCGATTATTTTTACAAACTTGTTTCAGCGGACACCTCGCATAACGGACATTTTCCCTCGGAACCGACGGTGTCCGCAGAAGGGAGGTTCGACTGTATTACGTTTTAGCCTATTTTCATTTTATGAAAAAATATGCTTATTATTTAAGAAAAGTGCACAATGTGCATACTGATACATAAATTATTCTTGACCTGGGCAGTTTTGAGCATTATATCGCACAATTTGCACACGCAGGATTCTTCTGGTTGATGAAATCTTAGCTTGTGGTGAAAGCCGTGCGTTGCAAATCTTGTCAGTATGTGTCGAAGTTCATAATATGGCTGCTTCCATTCCTATGTTGTCTTAACGTTTGTTGTGTAAAATTCGGGCCATTTGGCATCAGTTTTCTCTTTTAGCAGGGGTAGTGTCTTTTCATAAGCCTTAGTACTTGGTAGCCAGAATTGTGCTCTTATGTCCTCAACGAAGAAGGTTTCTTTTGTTAACACATATGTTAGCCTCGATGGTGCTGACTTCCCTACTCCTAGAATCCGTTTTAGGTAACGGGCGTTGAATTCCTCAATTGTTGATAGATTTGTGATTGTTAGCTTGTCCCAGCTGATGTTGCTATTGGTGCTATAGCCGTCTTGAACAGTGTTAATGCAGATTCGCTGTGGTTGTTGGATATGATACATTGAAGTTGAAGGATGATAATGTTGTTTGTCAAGTACTCCGGGGTATTTAAATTTTGAGACTACTTCTAAAGGTTTATTGTGTAGTGTTATTGTGTTTCTTGAAGCATGTTTCCCTCCTCTCCTAAAGATCATTTGTTTGGTTTTACTTTGGTTGATTTGTAGTTCATTTCTGTCTGCCCATGCGATGAGCCTGTTTAGGACATCTTGAAGCACTTGTTTATCACTTGATCCACTTGCCACGGTGGGTGAGTGGTTAAAGTGTCGGACTACCAACCCCAAGCTTGCAGGTTCGCTCCTGGCCGTGGTAAGATTTTTGAAAGGCGACAGAAATCACGATACTCATGTCATACGTTGTTGGCATGTTAAAGAACCCATTTGAATTCAGTAGGCCGTGTTCATAATGGCACAATTAATCTCGGGATTTTCTGCCAACACAAAGTTCCTCCATTCTCCACTAGAAAGCGCTATAGTGTCAAGGAGCTTAGATATCTAACCTCCTTGACTTTCATAGCGTTCAAAGGAACGACGAAATCCGACATGCAAGCTGCCCTCTGGGTGTCAATTAACAAAGCTTGCACCCGGCCCTCGAGACCAAACGATAGTATTATTACCGTATTATTATCAATTGAGCCAATTGCCATGTCGTCCGCATATAGTATAAGTGACGCTGGAGTGTCTCTGATTATATCCGTGACGTCTGCAGTCATGATATTGAACATTATTGGGCTCACTGGGTCGTCTTGTAGGACTCCATGTGTCTGTATAATGCTCTTGGATACAGTTGCACCATCTGATATTTGGATGTGATTGTACATTAGGATGTTGGAGAGAATAATTGTGAGTGGATGATTTTATCCTATCATGTGTGTAAGTTTCCGAATGAGTATCTCTCTGTTGATAAGATCAAAGGCCTTACTATAATCTCTAAAAAGTACTACAAAGTATTTCTTCCCCATGTGTCTAAGCGAATCTTGAGCTTGGTCTATTAGGTAATTGACGGCCTGCAAAGTGCCTCTCCCTTTTCTGAAACCAAATTGATTTTCTGGTATTTGGGAGTCTGTTAATGAGGTAAGCCTGTTCGTTATGATTTTCATGAAGATCTTGAATGTGGTGTTTTCTAATGCTATGCCGCGGTATGAATCGGGATTGTCAATGTCACCTTTGTCTTGGTACATCTTTTATAGTCGGAAGTCCGCCACTGTTCTGAAATTTGCGCTGTGCTTATGCATTCATTGAAGAGTCATGTCCAGTAATCTTGTAGGATATGCACGGAGTCTTTAAGATGCTCTATGAAGATGTTGTCTGGTCCTGATGCCTTGCCGTTTCTTGCTTCTAGTATTGCATTGTTTATTTCGTCTCTTGTTAGGAGGGAGTGTTATGAGATCGCCTTTTGTCCGTGTGTGTCTTCCCCCCCCCCCCCCCGCCTAATAACCTCTAAACGGCTGGAGCGATTTCAATGAAACCCCGACAGTGCCCTTCAAATTGTATTACGTCTCACCAATCCAACATGGCGGCTGTGCGAATATTTCACTGGCATTCAATATCTCCGAAACTATTACTGATATCACCCTGATATTTTGTACGATGATAAAGGCCACTCCTAGAAATTCATCTATCAGACTTCCAAAAACCTGTAAAATACAAAACGAACATGGCGGCCAAGCGAAGGTGAAACATTTTAATAGAATTTTCTCGCGATTTAACCACCTGAACGCAGTGAAATTTGGTACAGTAAATATGTTTACATATTGTAATGCACAGGCATCTAATTTAGTTCAATTATTCACAAAACCTTAAGATGGCGGCTGTGCGCAATTTTAAAATTAAGTTTTTACTTCTTGTCTATTAATCATGCGATCGAATGAACCTACGCAAAAATCGTCATCTATTAGTAAATAACTCTATGGTCTACATATATAAAAATCCAACATGGCGACCAACCGAAATATTTAGACGGTTCTCCATATCTACGAATCTATTACAGCAATCAAACTGAAATTTTGTATGTTTATAGAGGCAATTAACATAAGTAGGATATATGAAAATAGGCTGCATAGTTCTCCACGGAACTACTAGTATTTAAACATTATTTGGCTTTGTGGGGGAGGGGTTGATACCACTAATCACCCCCAAGTTACCCCACAGCATAGCAATCATTTAGCTTTTGCTGAATACTGAATACCAACGGACAGTGTTTCTTTTATCAGCAAGCTGATAGGTGCTTCACATCAGTATTTAGATAACTACTGCATATCAAAGGGTTTGAACCGCAGTGCTATCAGCGAGCTGTCGCGGTGGTGTGTCACGGGAACTGGGTTTTCCAGTAATCACATAAGTGTCTCGCACCAGTATCAAGGTATTTGCATGAATGCTCCAACACTGACGAAACAACATTTAACTCTTTATGGGACAGTTCATCATAAGGACAGTTTATGTTTCAAAGATGCTGATAGTTGAATCTTTAAGCCAAATTTCGGAGAATTTTCATGCCGAAGTGTGAGTATTTCTAATGATCATACGTGGTTAGCTGCCGCCCCGGAGGTCGTGGGTTCGATTCCCGGCTCTGCCACGAAATTTGGAAAGTGGTATGAGGACTGGAACGGGGTCTATTCAGCCTCAGGTGGTCCAAATCATTAGAGGGGGTTTGACTCCCACCTCAGCCATCCTCGAAGTGGTTTTCCGTGGTTTCCCACTTCGTCTTCGGACAAATGCCTAGATGGTCGCTACTGTAAGGCCACGGTCGCCTCCTTCCCTCTTACTTGCCTATCCATCCCAATCGGTGTCCGAACATAACGTAGCACGGACATAACGTACCACTTGATGTCAGACGGGCAATCCAGTTACAGGTTCATTACCACATAAACATCAGTGGCGATCACACTGTGCGGCTTTAAACATTTTGGTATTGTAACATGGAGTTGTGTACAACGAATAAGGGCGGTTTATGTGCGCACTTCGGCGGATGAAGTACGAATTGTACATTGAAAGTTCAAAGAGAAAGAAGAAATATGTCAAGTATGATGAACGGCTTAAGAGAATAATGAAGCGGTATGAAGAGAATGGAAACTTGAAATCTTGCTTGAGAGCTCCCTCATAATCGCAGATCTTGGAATGAAACTTCACATGGCGAACTTGCTATTCGCTAGGATATAAAACCCAAATAAAATATTTCAAAACTAAAAATAAAAAAATAAAAAAGTAAAGAAAACGAAAAATGACCAGAGCTTAACCACAGCTGATATTAAACACACCAAAATGTTTATAAACATTTTGCCAGTCCAAAGCCGGGATAAAGTGTGATGGGAATCCAAAATCTTATCATATTTTATATTAGTTTATGTTATTTATTTATTTATTTATTTATCAATATGAAGGAACACAGGCACCAGCCCAAATACATTCCTTCTTGACATTATCTGATTAAATAACAACATGTATCAGTGGAAAATAGAGAAAACAGATTACACAAATTGCACAAATGAAGAACAGAACATAAATACTACAAAGGAGATCGTGAAAATATAAACCACAAAATGAAAACAAAACTTTACAAAGTAGAAAAAAAGAATATACAAAAATAAAGGAGAAAAGAGTACCCAGTATTCAAGGAACAGCTGCTTTTACTTGTTTATTGAATAAGTTAGTGCCAGCGAATAAATCTACTTGAACATCAATTGAATTATAAAATTATAATATTTTAACTAAAGGCGAATTAGAATGGTGAACACTTTTAGATCTTGGGATGTGAAAGAGTGCTTGCTGTCGAGATCTTATTTGTGGTACATGAAAAGTGATGAATTGAAATAATTCTTGGCAGTCAACTTTTCCAGTTAAAATTTTCCTCAGCAGTTGCAAAGAACTTAACGACCTTCTACTTTTCAAGGACTTGAAATTGAACAAATTTCGTAAAAACTGAGTCGAAGTATCAAATGGACAAAATACATTGAACGTCTTATAATACATGTATCTTAGAAATTTATTTTGCACAATCTCAATGTGATGAATTTGTTCTTTATAAAAGGGATCCCAGATTACTGCTGAATATTCTAACTTGCTTCGAACTAAACTTTCATACAACTTAACAATTACTCCAGTTTTAGTAAATAATTTGGAGTTTCTAATGACAAAACCAAGCATCTTGTTGGCCGAAATAACTATATTTGCAATATGGTTATTAAAGGTTAATTTGCTGTCATAAATAATTCCTAAATCATTTATCGACGGTACAATTTCGAGTGCTGTTTCTCCAATACAATATTTAGGATTTATATACTCCTTCTTCCTTGTAAATACCATGACTTTACATTTTTTTACATTAAGGACTAAATTATTACTAACACACCAAGCTACAATATTATTAACGTCCCTCTGAAGGTCATTCTCGTCTCTCAAGTTGTATATGGTCTTATATAGCTTTACATCGTCAGCAAACAATAAGCAGTCAGAGTAACATAGAATATTAGGCAAATCATTAACCAAAATTAGAAATAGAAGAGGCCCAAGATTAGAACCTTGTGGGACACCAGAAGAACTAACAATATTACCTGAAATTTCACTTCTGAAACAAACAAATTGCTGTCTACATTTTAAGTAGAAGCATAACAATTGAAGTAATGGTTTAGCAACTCCAAACTGGTACAGCTTTGTCACCAGAATTTTATGGTCTACTTTGTCGAAGGCCTTTTCTAAATCCATGTATATCACGTCAGTTCTTCTATTGGTATCTAATGCATTGTAAACCTTTTGAGTAAAACCCAGCAAAATTGTAATAACTGATCTGCCGGGCATAAAGCCATGCTGATATTGTGAGAGCTCAACCTTAATATGATTGTAAATCTTAGAATATAAAATGTGCTCATATACTTTTGCTATAGCATTTATCATTTCAGAGTTGCCTCCCTTTAGGATTGGAATAATTCTAGACATTTTCCACTTTCCAGGAAAGCTTGACGTCTTTAAAGAAAGATTAAAGATGAAGGCCAATTGAGAAACCAATAAGTCCACACAGCCCTTGATTATGTAAGGTGGTATGCCATCAGGCCCACAGGATTTCTTAGACTTTAATTTTCTATTTATAGTTGTTCTTACTTCATCCACCGTTATGTGAGTCACGTTCAGCATATCAACACTGGGCAAAACAGGAAATTCATTCAAAGACAAATGAGCCACGTTATAAGTAAAATTCGTTTTGATATATACTGAAGAGAAATACTCAGCAAACCCATCTGTAATACTTCCAGCTGTATAATGATTTCCGTTTAGTATAAATGTGTAGTCGCGTGTACGTGATTCCCGCTTGCTTTTAACATACGTCCAAAACTGATTAATGTTATTCTTAACTCCATTTTCCAGACTATGAATGTAAACAGCATAAGCCATTCGTAATTTTGTTTTTAGTTCCGATCTAAGCTGTCTAAATCTTTCATCATAATATTTCGAAAAACGTCTTTTTGCAGCACACTTTTTCTTAATTTTTATGGGTTGGATAATATCTCGTGAGAACCATACTGGATATTTGGATTTTCGAATGAATTTCTGCTTAGGTACACAATTTTCAAAACATTTGTAGAATGAAGAATAAAAGAAATCAACAGCATGATCAACATCCTTAAATGTGTACAGTAAACTCTTGTCTAAATCTCGTATGTTGCAATAGAGTCTAAAGAAATCAGCCTTTTTGAAGTTGTAATATTCACGATTAATTCTAGGAAGCAATGGAACCTTTTTAATGGGTGGTATTGCTAAATAAAGTGCAGGGTGATGTAAGTCTTCAGGTACCAACGGGAATTCTTCGTGCTTTAAATCAATTTGAATATTACCTAAAACCAAATCCAATGTCTTGAAATTAGAATTTTGAATATTGTTGTGCGATGTTAATCCAAGATACGAGATGAACTGGAATAAACGACGACAGACCATTGCCCACGTATTTATTACCAGGATTAATTGAGCAATACTGAGGAAGTGGCCGTGCGGTTGGGGTTTCATGCACCCTAAATACTTCCCACTCTTTCAAGTGGTACGTTTTGTCCTCTCCTAAATATTTTAAGGTCATTAGCTGATTCTTCGCAGGTAATCAGCCGGCCAAGTGGTACGTTATGTCCTATAATCATCCCAATCTTCCCTTCCCTTTCCATCCCTCACGAGGCCTCTGTTCACTTTGCAGGTGAGGCCGCCTGGGCGAAGTGCTGATCACATCTCCCCAGTTGTATCCAATCCGACCAAGTGTTCCCAGCTCTAGGACACTGCCTGTAAGGCAGTAGTGGTGAGTTCCCTCGCTGAGTCCGCGGGAACCAACAACCTGGAGGGTAAAAATGACTAAAAATAAATAAAATTCAACAATAAAAGAAATATAAAATTAGAACTATAAACATAAATATAAAAACTATGAAAATAATAAGAACAATTCGAAATTACAAGCGTTGTTGTTTGAGTCTTCAGTCTTTTGACTGGTTTGATGCAGCTCCTCATGTCTCCCTGTCCTGAGCTAATCGTTTCATCTCTACATAGCTACCACACCCTACATCCGAGGCAATCTAGTCCATCCCTACAGTTCTTGTCCTCGACCCTTCCTTCCATAACTAAGCTTGCTATTCCTGGGTGTCTTAGTATGTGTCCTACCAACCTATCTCTTCTCTTCATTAGCAGTCACCAGAAACATCTCTCCTCTCCCACTCGTCTTAATACCTCTTCGTTTCTAAACTTATCTACCCACCTGATCTTCATAATTCTCCTGTAACACCATTTTTCAAACGCTTCAATTCACCTCTTTTCTGCTGCACCAACAGTCCAAGTTTCACTTCCATAGAGCGCCATACCCCAGACAAAGGCTTTCAAAAATGACTTCCTAATACCTAAATCTATATTCGATGTCAACAGATTCCTTTTCTGTATAAATGCTTTCCTTGCCTGAGCCAATCTACTTTTTTATATCCTCTTTGCTTCGTCCGTCACTGGTTATTTTGCTTCCCAAGTAACAGAAGTCTCCTACTTACAAGCTTTATAAAAATATTTTATATACAGTAAAACCTGCCTAAACCGGACTCTTTATATACCGGAATCCTCGACAAAATTCGGAACGGAGGTATTTCTTACGTAAAATGACACTGTAAACCGGAAAACTGCCTAATGCGAAAACGGAAAGAAATTCCGGAACTGTAGGCGTAAATAACCTGACTAAGACAAAGCTATCTACTTAATTTTGAGCGTAACTGTACTTGCACCAAAGTTCTAGGAAACATAAACTCTAATTTTTCCTCAAGGATGCAGCAAATATGCTACATTTCACAACATCTGTAAGTAACTGGAATGTGCTGTTACTTCCTTCAACCCTCTTGTAATAATATAGCGGCTTAGGTGGCTAGTTGGTAGCATGGTGAGCTTCTATGCACAAGGTCGCGGGTTCAAACCGGCCTAAGTCGTCAGATTTTTTAAGAGCTTTAAAAATCCCTCTGTATGCCTTCTTTCGGAGGGGAAGTAAAGTCGGCGGTCCCGCGTTATAGATTTATGGCATGAAAAAGAACCTTCCACTAATTACAGTTGTGTGAAGCTAAATTATATGTTAGATTTGACTGACGCTCTTAGGTTCCTACGTTCATCACCAGGAGCGGACTTTTGTGGCATCTAGTAACCAAGTTCAGAAGTAGTTGGTGGTTGACGGTGGCGTTTGGTAGCAAAAGTTGGAACTACTTGATAATGAATGTCTGCAGTCCTTACTTGAATTAAAAACAGATAACACACACTAATACAGTCATCACAATTAACACCGGTTATCAGACAGATTCTACACACACCCAAAGTACACGGGGCTACATGACCGCGCTGTCGCAGCCCCTAAACTGAGGAACCAACCAACGTCCGGCTAAAGAATTAACTGTGTTGTTTAAAGTGGGGGAAACCTCAAATTATTTCATAGTAATCCTCTGCGATAATACAGTACCTTTGTGTTGGTAATACTCAACCCTTTGTAAAGCGGAAGCCTGTCAAAACGGAAAAATGAATCCGCTTAAGGCAGGTTTTAAGCGAATGGGTTGTGATGATGTTGGCCTCACGTGAGGGTAGCTGCAGGAAATCTGGATATCGGAGGTTCGATTTCGGGCTCTGAGTGGGGTTTATCATCGGGTTTTTCTACACTCCCTCCAGGCAAATACCGGCCGGAATAATACCTAACATAAGGTCACGGCGGCTTCCCATCCATATCCTACCCACAGTGAAACGTCTATTAAGAGGCCATTGACGGTTCCGTGGTCTTTTAGAGGGGTGGTCCCTTAATAGGGGTAGGCATTAAAAATAATGTTATACTACATTATTAGCAAAGTACAGTTGCAACACATACTTGATCACAATTATCTGCATTGGTTCACATTTAGTACAAATTAATTACAATTTGTTATTTTCTGTGCTCTGTCATTTAAAAAACTCACAAATTGATCTCTGTTTCAGATTAGTACATCTTTTTTTTTACATTTTCACTTTCTAGAATATCTCTGAGTGAGTTCGAAAGTCCATTGATTTGTTCTAGGTTCGAACAATCTTCTAGGAGAGCTGTTTTTGTTTATACGTTACATAACATGACATTGTATGCTGATGCAGTTCTGTGCCAACAGAACCATTCTTTACATCATCACCCTCATCACCATCTCCAATGGGAAAGCAGACGAGAATTGGTCTTTTGAAAGAGGTCGGACTGAGGAAATGCCTGGTCTTTGGTCGGGGAGAGGGGTGGTTCTTAAATAGAGGTAGCAAATACATTGACCTTATGAGGTTTTAAATCGGTTCCAAGAAAAATCGGTCTTTAAGAGGGGTGGTCTTTTTGAGAGGTTTCACTGTACATTACAAACAAACTAGATCAGACAATACAGTGACACAAATAATCAGACAAATCCTACGCACCACCAAGTACACGGGGCTACATGGCCACGATGTCGCAAAGCCCCTAAAACAGTCATGGGCAAAGCACGGCCCTTGAGCCAGTCTAATCCGGCCCGCGACATGGTTTCCAATTATAGTCTACTACCTACAATTACACATAGGTCATACTTCCTGTTCTGTGTACCTAGAAGTGAAAAACTATTTCAATCTCATTGTGTTGATGCGATTTGTGCAATATCTTTTTTTGTGCGAAAAATCTCCACGACGAATTTGAATGAAGATTTCAGGACTTCAAAGTTATTGAACAGGACTTGGACTTCTTCAGCATGCCATTTAATGTTGACTGTGAAACAGTAAAATCAGAGTTGCAGTTAGAACTGATTGAGTTACAATGTAACAGTGAATTAAAGCAACTATTCCTCAACGTTTCGAAAATTGAGTTCTACAAGGCCCTACCAAAATCAAACTCCCGAAACTTGAAATCTCATGCACAGAAGATAACTGCTATGTTCGCATCTTCCTTTATCTGTGAACAGATGTTTTCTAAAATGAAGCTTCGCAAAAATAGCGTCGGAAATAGATTGACAGACCACCATTTAGCTGCGCTACTAAGAATCAGCTCATCCCAGTTTCAACCAGATTATGAAAAACTTTTAGAAGCACACTCACAGTTTCACTTGTCACATACTCCTTCCCCTTCTAACAAATAATTAAGGTGTGTTCATTTTTCCTAAGTTTTCCACCATTTGTAGTCTATAAGTTAAGTTTTGTTTGATTTAAAAGTCAGAAACAATAAGTTTATAATCTATGTATAAACATGTGTTGTTCTTATTTTCGGCTCGTCAAGAATATTTTGTATTGTATCTGGCCCTGCCCCTAAAAAGTTTGCTCATGTCTGCTCTAAAAGAAAATAATAATAATAATAATAATAATAATAATAATAATAATAATAATAATAATAATAATAATAATAATAAAATAATAATATCGTATGGCCTCGGGTGCCGGGTGCAAGCTTTGTTATTTGACACCCAGAGGGTAGCTTCCATGTCGAATTTCGTTGTTCTTCGAAGCACTATGAAAGTCAAGGAGGTTAGATATCTAAGCTCTTTGAACACTATAGCGCTTTCTAGTAGAGAAATGAGGAACTTTGTGTTGCCGAAAACTCCCGAGATTAATTTTGCCATTATGAACACGGCCTACTGATTTCAAATGGGTTCTTTGACATGCCAACATCGTATGACATTTTTGCCGTCTTTCAAAGATCACTTACTACGGCCAGGAGCGAACCTGCAAGCTTGGAGTTAGTAGACCGACACGATAACCACTTACCCACCGTGCCAAGCAAGGAATCGATAACAAGAACTCTTTATGTGGGGATGCCAACCTCACCCAACCAGTTAATGATCGCCTTCTCTAAAATGAAATTCATCTTGAAATACATTAGGATGATTCAAGGTCTAGGAACTCGACGTTCTTGGGCAGAAGTAAGATAGGGCAGTAGCTTGACCTTAGCCTTCAACTCTTTCAATAATGTGGACTTCCCCATTGCAGACACTTGTCACAACATGATGACTTCATACGATTGTTTCCTTGATAAGTCATTTGTCGACCAGGAAGGTGTAGGCTACTCATAGAATGATTACTGCGTGTGCAGGATATCTCAACAAGCACCCGCGGAGGTGTTGCGTACTGGTGTACTATTATTAGGCTATCACTCGTGATACAAGTAATAGGCTGTCAACCAATATTACAGGGGCGTATATAATAGGGGTGCCGAGGGAGCTCCACCCCACCCCCGAAAAAATCCAATAAAAATCAAGAAAGTGTTGCTTTGGTAAGACCATAAAATAATTGTAAATTTTGTTGTACACTAATCGTAACTTATTGGCTAAGTTATAAGCAATATTAAGATTGAAATTAGACTAACACGTGGTGTAGTGGCTAGCATTCTTGGCTGCCACCTCGAAAGTCCGAATTCGATTCCCGGCTCTGCCAAGAAATTTTAATTCTGGTCTGAGGGCTGGAACGGGGTACACTCAGCCTTGTGACTCAAAACTGTGAATTCCACAGTACGGTACGTTTGATAAATAAATTATCAACTTGTAAAAAAAAAGGAAAAAAAAAGTTTACCTTTCTGCTTAGTAAATTGAAAAATATTTCGATATTTGGCATTCATACTCCAAAGATCATAATAGAAAATTCATTAGGTATAAAATTGAATTTTGTGCTGTGTTGTATTTATATTGCGAGTAATAATTGTAGGCTATATAAACTTTGAATCTTATCTAAAATAATTACACAAAGTTATATGATCTAAGATGGTCGATATTTCTGGGTATTTTGCGGTGACAATCCCCTGAGAATACTCACAATTTTCCAGGATAGCCAGCCCCCCCCCCCTCTCCCCGAAAAATGGATAAATCAGTCATAGCATTCATGATTGAGATTTTGCCAAGTGTACTCTTTACAACTAGAATATTCGCGGGCGAAGCCACGACGGGTAATACTGGTGTGTTGTATTTGACGAAAATTTCGCTAATCACAATTACTTCGGATTAGTGGGACTCTACTGTAGAACCATTAAAAATCTCGGTCGAGTTCGTTAATGGGCAAAATCGGAGCAAGCGGATGGGAATGGAGGGAGGGCTTTTTCGAAAAAGTTAAATATCGCTATAACTTACTTAGTGACTGACTGCGATGGCATTTAGAGCCACGTCCGCAGCTAGGTGTCGTGGACCGTAGCATTTGGTAGCAAAAGTAGGAATTACTTGAAAAAATTGATCGTCTGCAGTCCTTCTACCTAAATCACAGATAACACACACTAATACAGCCATCACAATTAACACGGGTTATCAGACAGATTCTACACACACCCAAAGTACATGGGGCTACATAACCACGTTGTCGCAGCCCCTAAACTAAGGAACCAACCAACCTAAGTTTTTTTATATTAATTTTCGTTTTTTTTTTTTCATATTTGGATGTCCACCTCCAAATTATTGATTTCATTCCAAATTTGTATACTTTAATCTGTGTTAAGAGGGGCATGTGACCTCGTAGTTCCGCCCCTTAACCTCAATAACTAACTAATGTTCAGAATACATAAGCTTGTGTACAGATGTTATTGCTCACTTCTATGGTTGTTGCAATAGGTTAAGTATGTTGGTCGAACATCAATTCCCCTCGATTTTCCTTAATTCCACTCGGTCCTCCAAGGGACCCAAAAATGAGTTCCTCAACTCCTCTCAGGCTTTGGCACGGGGTAGGCAAAGGGGTTATCCCCAATGACGTAAACAAATGTCACAACCCTCCTGTTCGCATACCAAGGGCGGGGTAAAACACCTTCAGCAGCGCAAGATATTGTTGTGCCATTGGTCAACCGCTCTGATGTCAAGTCCGCTCATTCGTTAAATCAGGTATAAAGTGTTTGGCACATTATAACTTAAATGGCAGAAAATACAAGTGATTTTAAATTAATCATAATATTCTTTTAAATAAGTCTGCCAAGTTTTCTATTTTTTCTACAAATTGTATGCATTGTTTTTAACATGTGCATAATTAAATGTTTGTTTGTTTTTTAACCGAGTCAGACATTATAACATTAAATTTAGATAATAATAGGTGTATAATTTGTACCTAAAAATACTTTCGATATCAGCTGGATGCTGAAAATACTGTTTTCCAGCCTAGAACGGAAAAATCAGCTGCATTCCCATACAACAAATTAGTTATTAATTCTAACTCTTATAGAGCTAGGCTTGTTTACCGTAACAGCTATTTGGATTTAAGATATCGTCTGCACACCACTTTTTCTATGCAATCATCTCGTCTGTTCTTATTAGTTAGCAAGTGATAAGAAATTGTAAATGAGGAGTAGACTAAGCAACAACAAAAAGTTAAACAATTCTACTCTATGTTTTGAAATTAATTGTTCCACTTATTTTATTAAACTTAAAATGTAAACACTGAAATATAACTGACCACGGTAGGTTATTTTGAGAAGTTATACTTAATTTGTTATCATTATTAGAAGTTATATTAGTTATATTAGAAGCATTGATTATAATCAATGTTAGAAGTGAGCATGGAAGACTTGTGTCGTTCTAAGAATGCATAAGGATAAAGAGACCGCGACCGAGCGGAGTTGAGGGACTCCTCTGGAGACTACCTGGAGTGTCGAGTGGAATTAACGCCCATCCAGTATGTAAACCTGTCATCTATTGAGTTATTATTGTGTTGTCTACACTATTCTACTACTTAGGTTCTAAACCAGGGGTTCCCAACATTTCAGGTGGTACGCGTGGGTGATACGATTGGTTCACAAATACAGGAGTAGAATTCATCTTCGTTTCATACTCTATCATCATTATTTGAAGAAGATGAAATATCTCCAATGCCAGATGTGGTTGCTGATATCATTGTTCAACTGGAAGCCCATCTAGAAAGTTTCAATAAATATTTATCCGAAGATTATTCCAAATTTGACTGCAGCAGAAATCCTTCTTCAGGAACCACACCAAACGAGTTGGAATTAAAAGAAAGTTTTATCGATCTAACAGAAGATATTACCATGAAACACAGTTTTAAAGAGAAATATTTAATTAACTTCTGGTTCGGATGTAAAACCGAGTAACCAAAGATCTTCCGGCAAACTCTGCTATTTTTTATGCCATTTCTTACAAGTTACTTGTGTGAGAGTGGATTTTATAAACTTGTGTACACCAAAAATAAACTTAGAAGCAGAATAAGGGTTGAAGAGGACTTAAGAGTGAAGTAAAGTTCAATTACTCCTGATATTGTTACGGCTGCGCGGTTGCTTCATCACCTCGCTGCGTGATTCACAACCCGCCTCGGGTACCCCCTGCCTCTGTGTTAACCAGCGATTTGCGCAACAAGAAGACAGGCAGTAACAAAGAGACCGTCTCGAACCTTCGCGGCCCACCCGGTAATGGAATTCTCGAGTAACCATGAATCCTGGTCTGCTCTGGAAACATCTATTGAGTCACCAGCCCCGTTATATAAAGCGACCTGGCTAGTGAGGGATGGACTCTGTTTTTGGAGCGAGTGTGTTTCACTGTGCCTCAGAGGTTAATGTAGTGAAATGCTGTGTGAATTGTGAAACACAGTGGACTGTTACCTAGCCCGCGGATAGCGAAGCAGTGTGCGGTATTCAAGCATTTAGTGGTGAGTGCCAGACTATCGTAAATAAATGTGGCTTGTGTACACAAGGAAGTGTTGCAGGTATTTCTACCGAGGACACCGGTCTCATTAGTGAGGGAATAACTGCGTGGGCGAGTGGAAGAGGCGAGAGTGCTCCATAAGGAAGAAACTTGAGGAAGACAGTTAATTGTTTCTATATGCTTATTGTGTGGTGTAACTTTCTGACCTGCAATAAAGCTAATATTTCTTTAAAGGACTATTTGTGTTGTGCTTTACCTACTTTGGTCCATATTACGAACTTGCTACTAGGGGTAGCACGTACCAATATTGATATTTTAATCACAGACAAACAACAACAAATTTCGTACTAAAAGTAGATTTTGGATGATGTTGATGTTTATTTGCTTAGTGTGTAATTATGTAAAATTCTATGTTTTTAGACCTTTGAGTAAGAAATAAGACTGTAATTTGCAATAATCGTTTTATTTTTTCCTTAATTATAAAAATGTTATAAATATACATATATATTAAATATGAAGTTTTCTCAGTATTTATTTTATTTATCGTATGGCTTTTAGTTCCGGGAGTGTCCGAGGACATGTTCGGCTCGCCAGAGTCTGTAGCTGCTTCCAGCGGATACTCTAAAGGGTAAGCTACAAGTTCCGTTCAATTTCAAGTAGTTCCAACTTTCGCTACCAGATATCAATGATACCTAGTGGAGAACGTTGGAACTTTGATAGAGCGTTCCGACGAAATCTAACCTAACAATTTAGCTGCACACAAGTTTATTCTGTGGAAGGATCTTTTACATGCCATAAATCTATGACATGGGACCGCCGGCTTTACTTCCCCTCCGAAGGAAGGCGTACTGAGGGATTTTTAACGCTCTTAAAAATTCCGACGACTTCGGCCGGGTTTGAACCCGTTATCTTGGGCACAGCATTTCAGCATGCTACCAACTACGCCACCGAAGCCGTTTTCTCAGTACAGTAGTCTCGATTATCCGACCTAAAGTGGACCTGGAGTACATCGGATCACCGAAAATGTCGGATAATACAGAATAACTATGAAAATGAACTAAAACATAGGTACTAAAACAATGACCTGATTTACGGTACTCTATTTACTGAATTATCAATTCATTGTACATACAGTTACAGTTACATAAAGAAGTTATGTACAAAGCATATTATGTTCCTATAGCCTAATGACAAATGCAGCAGAAACTTGGACAATGACTAAGAGGGATGAGAGCAGCTGAGATGAGATTCCTGAGAAGTATGATCCAGAAAACGAGGAGAGACAGAGTGAGAAATAAAGATATACGGAAAGAACTGGGAGTACAGAAACTATATGACAAACTGGAGCAAAACAGATTGAGATGGTTGGACGAATGAATGAAGTAAGGCTACCAAAACGAGCACTGGAACGACGGATGACAGGGAAGAGAGGACGAGGAAGACCAAGAATGCGTTGGATGGACTCGGTGAAGTATAGCATTAGAAAACGGAACCTGGATTGGAACATCTTGTCGGAAGAGGAATGGTGGAACGACAGAACAAAGTGGAGAGGGACCATATTTGCCCCCACCCAGTGTCAGCTGGAAAAGGGGAAATGAAGATGATGATGATGATGATGATGATGTACATACAGTATTGAACCAAGACATTCCACATGCCTTAAGAAAAGAGACTTCTCAACAATGTCTGCTTGTCTGATGATTCACGTTTTCTTGCTGCGAGATCTCGCCATCGACGAGAAATCAACACCTCCGTTGCCATTGCCTCCGGCTGGTGATCCATTTAGGTTACGTTAACGCCATATCCAACGCACTTAACCCTTCACTGTGATACATCGTTTTGTCCTTTTGTTCTGCTATACCTGGTCCTTCTTCTACACCATCCTCATTTTCGTTAGCATTCACGAAATCAATAAAGGGTCAGTTAGTTCAAACAGCTCATCTTGTGCACACCACTTAAATGTCGGTTGAGCGGGACTCTGCTGTAATTTAACTAAGATAAAACAAGCCATTGGGCACCTTTCCAAAAGTAAATAATTATATGTTTCTAAAAAAGTGTAGGACTGTTGGTATGCCAAAATTTCTAAACATATCAAGTGGTACGCAGTTGGTAAAAGTTGGGAACCCCTGTTTTAAACCAACCGTTGCTACTTAAACTGGTGGCCTAATATATGATACACTGCACAAGGTTATGTCAACTTATCTGGTATTAGAAACTTGAGGCCTATGAAGTGTCCGTTCCCGTTCAATGCTCCCCATTCTAAGTGTAAAGGAACTGATGATAATCGCTCGACCCAAGTGAATGTATTAAACTCTTGCATTTTGTTTTCAACATTACGAAAACTCCCATTACAATTGGGTGCAATCGTATTGATCGACTGAAAAGCATGAAGTTTCTACAAACCTTTGTGAAAAATTTCTTCGGAAAAAATAAAAAATAGAGTACAATCTTCCTCAATATTCACATTTAAAAAATATTGTTATTTCAGTGTAAGCAAAATGTCTGTAAATAGTTGTTGGTTGGTTCCTCAGTTTAGGGGCTGCGACAACGTGGTCATGTATCCCCGTGTACTTTGGGTGTGTGTAGAATCTGTCTGATAACCGGTGTTAATTGTGATGGCTGTAATAGTGTGTGTTATCTGTTTCTTAATTCAAGTAAGGACTGCAGACATTAATTTCAAGTAGTTCCTACTTTTTCTACAAAATGCTACCGTCCATGACACCTAGCTTGCAGACTTTGGCTACAAGATGGCACCGCAGTCAGCATCTGGTGGCGAACGTTGGAATTAACAGAGCGTTATCAATTCTAACCTACATATTTTGGCTTCACACAAGTAGTCTATAGTTAGTGGAAGGTTCTTTTCCATGGCATAAATCTATGACATGGGACTGCCGGTTTTACTTCCCCTCCGAAGGAAGGCATACTGAGGGATTTTTAACGCTCTTAAAAAATCCGACGGCTTTGGCCTGGCATGCTATCAACTACGCCACCGAAGCCGCCGTAAATAGTTCAGTTACACAACCATTGTGGTTCCTAAGATTGCGACATCTTGGTCATGTAGCCCCGTGTACTTGGGTGTGTGTGGAATTTGTCTGTTGACCTATGTTATTGTGATGACTGTATGGGCGGGCATCAATTCCACTCGGGTACCTAAGTCAGGTAGCCAGGGTTACCTCAATTCCCCTCGACACTCCAGGTAGTCTCCAGAGGAGTCCCTCAACTCCCTCGGTCGCTGTCTCTTTATCCCCATGCATTCTTAGAACGACACAAGTCTTCTATGCTCACTTCTACCATTGATTATAATAAATGCTTCTACTATAACTAATATACTGTAACTTCTAATAATGATAACACATTAAGTATAACTTCTCAAAATAACCTACCGTGGTCAGTTATATTTCAGTAGTACAATAACCACTGCTTCAGTGTTTACATTTTTAAGCGGAGCAGCTAATTTCAAAACATAGAGTAGAATTGTTTAACTTTTTGTTGTTACTTACTCTACTCCCCATTTAACAATTTCTTATCACTTGTAGACTGATAAGAACAGACGAAATGATTGCATAGAAAAAGTGGTGTGCAGACGATATCTTAAACCCAAATAGCTGTTACGGTAAACACGCCTAGCTCTATAAGAGTTAGAATTCATAACTAATTTGTTGTGTGGGAAAGCAGCTGATTTTTTTCGTTCTAGGCTTGAAAACAGTATTTTCAGCTTCCGCAGCTGATATAGAAAGTATTTTTAGGTACAAATTATACACCTATTATTATCTAAATTTAATTTTATAATGTCTGACCAGGTTCAAAAACATACAAACATTTAATTAGGCACATGTTAAAAACAATGCATAAAATTTGTAGAAAAAAAAAATAGAAAACTTGGCAGACTTATTTAAAGGAATATTACGATTAATTTTAAATCACTTGCATTTTCTGCCAAACACTTTATAACTGATTTAACGAATGAGCGATTCACCAATGGCACAGCAATGTCTTGCGAACACCACCACGCCATCGGTCAAGCGCTCTGAAGTCAAGTCCGCTCATTCGTTCAATTAGATATAAACATAATACATAAAGAACTAGATATCAATCACTGTTGTTAAATAAAAATATGGAGAGGAAATGTAATAAAATAAGAACAATCAGAAGGTGTTTGACCGGTCCTTGGTATGCGAGCAGGACATTGGGGATAACCCCTTGCCAAAGCCTGAGCAGAGTTGAGGAGCTCATTTTTGGGTCCCTTGGACGACCGAGTGGAATTAAGGAAAATCGAGGGGAATTGATGTTCGACCGACTGTATTAGTGTGTGTAGTTGTAATTTAGATTAGGATTGGCAAGGAGACGGCCTTAGCAATGGGGGAAACCACTTCTAGGATGACTGAAGATGGAATCGAACCCACCTCTTCTCAGTATTTGCCTCACGAGGCTCAGTAAACCCCGTTCCAAACCTCAGGCCAGCATTGAATTTCTTGGCAGAGCCGGGAATAGAACTCGGACCCCCACGGGTGAACAAATCCCTAAACACGGCGCTGGTTCCGAGCCACGAAGACTTATCGTACCTCATAGCAACAAAGGCTATGTAAATTGCACTCCTGCCTTGCACACAATAATCTCCAAGGTTAACGACACATGATAGGAAAACCCCTGTTTAGGAAACATATTGTCCACTTCAACTATCTATTTTATTTAAAACACTAAGCTGATTTTTGTTACCGCAAGATTGAGATAACGTGGGTGAGTGGTCAACGTGTCGGTCTACCAACCCCAAGCTTGCAGGTTCGCTCCTGGTAAGTGATTTTTTTTAAAAGGAGGCAAAAATTACGACACCATGTCATACAATTCCTCATTTCTCTACTAGAAAGCGCTATAGTGTTCAAGGAGCTTAGATATCTAACCTCCTTGACTTTCATAGTGCTTCAAGGAACAACGAAATTCGACATGCAAACTACCCTTTGGGTGTCAAATAGCAAAGCTTGCACCCGGCATCCGAGGCCATACGATATTATTATTATTACTTCGTAATACATTCTAACGAGAGCTCTTGGCATGCAGATTTGCAGAGTGTCTTCAAAATATATGTTAGGGTATATTTTTAAATTATTAAATATGGCTCTATGAGAGTTAAAACACTGATAGTCAGTCTGAAAGACTAGGCTTTATATCATTTCAAATGCTACAAATGCTGCGTGAACTCAAAGTCCGTTAGCAAAAGAAAAAAGGAAAAATATTAAACAACAAAAAAATTAAACAAAAAAAAGCAAGTGCAAACCAAGGTCAAAGGAGGTAGCTGGCTGGATGACATCACCGCTCACCGGAGCGCGCTGGGAAATGAGGAAGCTCAAGCAGTACTATGACCTCACACACCTCAGTGCATTCCCGGTACATTTCGTCCCGTCACCGTAACGTAACGGCAGACCCCAGCAAAGTCGACATAATAATTTATAATGATAAAAAGAGGGGAAATATTGTTGTGGCTCAGACATTTAGAGTAAGTATATGTGGAGGCAAATCACTTAATGGGCCTAGAGCTAACTTCGACTTGATTTAAAATCTTCCGATAAAACACTTCAATTCTCCAATTTCCAATTCGCTTGGCGTACTTTTATCACATTAAATAAAGCTCAAGGGGAAACTCTGGAACTTGTAGGTCTCTATTTGCCTCATCAAGGTTTCAGTCATGGTCAGTTATTTGTTGCGAAGTCGATCAGTGCCAAAAAGTAATCGTTCAAAAAATGCATACTGTATAAGAGAATCCTTCAGTAAATATTTTCCCAATGACCGTCAAGTTTTGACGGGTAACAACTATCAACTAGTCATATATACTATTTCAGTAGTATAGATCCCTCCTGCGACCGATCGTGACAAATGAGCATTCAAATGAAAGAGAATAGACATTAGCAGTGACGAATTGCACTCTAATTTCATAAATAACTATAATTTCTCTAAAGAATGATTTTAAAAAAATTGTACGAAGTGTGCGATTTGCAGATACTGTTGCTGTAAGAAAATACGCTCCATAATTGCTGTCCACTTCACATTTGGGCCGCTGTGACGCCTGTTTCATGTCCTTTTAACATTCTGAGGTCTTTCATTTCTCATTTTGCATGGATTTCAGAAACAGTAAATCAAAGGAATGAGTACTCAAATCGTATAATTTCATAAATATCGAATTTGGTAGAAATAAAAACATAACAACCTTTCTCCTTAAGTCTCTCATAAACCTATTGGGGAAAGTGTGGTTTATGAACATACGAGACTTTTCGCATGGTTCTGCTAGTAATAGTAATAATAATAATAATAATAATAATAATAGTAATGATAATAATAATAATAATAATCATCATCATAATAAAATATATATGAAACACTGGAAGAACATAAGCTATCACCAATAACAATATGAAGAAAGAACAGAGGTATTGAAATAAACTGCATAGCATTTGCTGATGATTTTGCCATACTTTCTGAATATCTGGCAAACGAAGCAATACAGATTAGAAGAGGTAGCCAACAAATCAGGTTTAAGAATTTCTGTAAAAAAAATAAAAAAAATTATGACAAACAAACGAATTGCACTCTAATTTCATAAATACCGTAACTATAATTTATTTAAAAAATAACTTAAAATGTAAGAAGTGTGCGATTTGCAGATACTGTTGCTGTAGGAAAATACGCCCCATAAATACTGTCCACTTCACATTTTGGCCGCTGTGACGCCGGTTTCATGTGATAAATCCTAGTAACAGAAATTGGTCAAATAAAGAGGGTAAGGAAGTTCAAATATTTGGGGGATTTATTCAAGAAAATGGTTTGGAAAAATCCGCCGTAGAAGAAGGAATACGAAAGATAACCCTCCACGCTCACCTCTTCAGTTTGCCAGCTGAAAGAACTTGTAATCTTTTGTTATCCTACTTCAGAAGTCTCCTTGGCTGGAGGACATCGATAAGGACCTTTTATGTTCGACCATGGCGAAATGTAAATATTATATGTCAGAAAACTGTATCATAATGAGGGTCATTATAACACTATTTTTCATTATAAAACAGTTTCTCCCACCAATCAGAGCTCAAGAAACAGTTGTGTGACCAATTAGGTAAGGATAACATCGCACCTGCGCTGAGTTCCACGGCCTCCTAATTTGAATTTCACTGCGTGACTAGTGTCATAGTGGAGTAATCGAGGAGGCCATGGTCAAATACAAGGTATTCTCTGCTTCCCATGCGCTCTGTTCAATACATAAAACTGGCGTATTCTCCACAGATATTTACGAATATTTATGTTCGAACATAAAATAGTTATAATTAATTATCGTCGAACATGAACAGTCGTATGCAACTCGCCTATAATGGTAATTAAGACACTCGTATGGAAATTCTGAGAAGGATGTTGGTTAGCCTGTGCACACTACAACTCTGAGTAGGATGTTGGTTAGCCTGTACACACCACAACTCTGAGTAGGATGTGGGTTAGCCTGTGCACATCACAACTCTGAGTAGGATGTGGGTTAGCCTGTGCACATCACAACTCTGAGTAGGATGTTGGTTAGCCTGTACACACCACAACTCTGAGTAGGATGTGGGTTAGCCTGTTCACACCACAACTCTGAGTAGAATGTGGGTTAGCCTGTGCACATCACAACTCTGAGTAGGATGTTGCTTAGTCTGTGCACACCACAACTCTGAGTAGGATGTGGGTTAGCCTGTGCACATCACAACTCTGAGTAGGATGTGGGTTAGCCTGTGCACACCACAACTCTGAGTAGGATGTTGGTTAGCCTGTACACACCACAACTCTGAGTAGGATGTGGGTTAGCCTGTTCACACCACAACTCTGAGTAGGATGTTGGTTAGCCTGTACACACCACAACTCTGAGTAGGATGTTGGTTAGCCTGTTCACACCACAACTCTGAGTAGGATGTGGGTTAGCCTGTACACACCACAACTCTGAGTAGGATGTTGGTTAGCCTGTACACACCACAACTCTGAGTAGGATGTGGGTTAGCCTGTTCACACCACAACTCTGAGTAGGATGTTGGTTAGCCTGTACACACCACAACTCTGAGTAGGATGTGGATTAGCCTGTACACACCACAACTCTGAGTAGGATGTGGGTTAGCCTGTTCACACCACAACTCTGAGTAGGATGTGGGTTAGCCTGTACACACCACAACTCTGAGTATGATGTGGGTTAGCCTGTGCACACCACAACTCTGAGTAGGATGTGGGTTAGCCTGTGCACATCACAACTCTGAGTAGGATGTTGCTTAGTCTGTGCACACCACAACTCTGAGAAGGATGTTGGTTAGTCTGTGCACATCACAACTCTGAGAAGGATGTTGGTTCGGAAATTTTGGTTAGCCTTGTTCTAGTCAAGATGTCTCAAGCCTGTCTCTTCATTTCCATTCTTCATATCGTTTTACGACGCCATTAAACGGACTTCATTTTCACAGTCAGACATAACATTACGGCCCCTCCCCCGTCAAGGTTTCTCACTTTCCTTGTTCGATACACTGAGGTAGAACACACCATGTCTTTTATCTATAACCGAACCAAACCCTCGGTCTTATGCTAATCGTTAAAATTCACCTTCTTGTAGTTTCACACACTTAACTGGCTCGCGGGCCTGAGCGTCCATAATTATGGTAGCCTATAGGATAATTCTGCCTGTTAGCCATCTCTTGATGAATGCAGCACATTTGCATTTGTCTGTTGGCACAGGCTAGAGTATCACCGATGTCTCAGTCTCACTCATGGCTGTGATTATATGGAAGCTACTGAGATATGAGTGGTGCTGAGTAATGGCCTCAGGGCACAGTAAGGGCCTGTGGATGCTGTGAAAGGTTCTGCTCGTAGGGTGAGGAAAGCAATGGTAAACTACCTCATTCCTTACCTTGCCTTGTATTTATGCATTATTTATTGATTGATGTCATTATTGTGGCAAAGTTAAGGTTCTAGGCCCTCTCTTACACTTAAAACACACACAATGCAACTTACATCAATACTCATATATGTTACACTTAACCTACCAAACTTAAATACTAGGAAAACTTAAATACTAGAATTAAATTTGTCAACTGCGTGATATTAACTAAGCTATATAAATTAAATGAAGCCTCCGTGGCTTAGGCGACTGCACGCCAGCCTCTCACCGCTGGGTCCGTGGTTCAAATCCCGGTCACTCCATGTGAGATCTGTGCTGGACAAAACGAAGGCAGACAAGTTTTTCTCCGGGTACTCCGGTTTTCCCTGTCACAATCTCATTCCAGCACCACTATCCACTATCATTTCATTTCATCTGGCATTCATTTAATCAATGCCCCAGAGGAGTGCATCAGGCTTCGGCAGCCGGAACAGTTCATATCCTCGCCGCTAGATGGGGGCTTCATTCATTCCATTCCTGACCCGGTCGGAGACTGGAAGCAGGCTGTGGATTTTTCTTATAAATTACATACAGTAATAACAATATATATTGAAGCCTCCGTGGCTTAGGCGGCAGCACGCCGGCCTCTCACCACTGGGTCCGTGGTTCAAATCCCGGTCACTCCATGTGAGATCTGTGCTGGACAAAACGGAGGCAGACAGGTTTTTCTCCGGGTACTCCGGTTTTCCCTGTCAAAATTTCATTCCAGCAACACTCTCCACTATCATTTCATTACATCTGTCATTCATTTAATCATTGCCCCAGAGGAGTGCGTCAGGCCTCGGAAGCCGGCACAGTTCATATCCTCGCCGCTAGATGGGGGCTTCATTCATTCCATTCCTGACCCGGTCGGAGACTGGAAGCAGGCTGTGGATTTTCATTTTCAATAACAATACATTGAGTTTTACTATGGTCATTCACTCACACATTCATACACAAATTGTTCTGTATCGTGTTGTATCGACAACTAGTTACCATGGCAACAAAGGCAAGCAGACCTACATCCCAGTTGAAGCGTATTGTATCGACAACTAGTTAACATGGCAACAAGGCAAGCAGACTTAGATCCCAGTTGAAGCGTGTTGTATCGACAACTAGTTACCATGGCAACAAGGGCAAGCAGACTTACATCCCAGTTGAAGCGTATTGTATCGACAACTAGTTAACATGGCAACAAGGCAAGCAGACTTAGATCCCAGTTGAAGCGTGTTGTATCGACAACTAGTTACCATGGCAACAAGGCAAGCAGACTTAGATCCCAGTTGTTGAAGCGTGTTAAATCGACAACTAGTTACCATGGCAACAAGGCAAGCAGACTTGGATCCCAGTTGTTGAAGCGTGTTGTATCGACAACTAGTTAACATGGCAACAGGGGCAAGCAGACTTACATCCCAGTTGTTGAAGCGTGTTGTATCGACAACTAGTTAACATGGCAACAAGGCAAGCATACTTGGATCCCAGTTGTTGAAGCGTGTTGTATCGACAACTAGTTAACATGGCAACAAGGCAAGCAGACTTACATCCCAGTTGAAGCGTATTGTATCGACAACTAGTTACCATGGCAACAAGGGCAAGCAGACTTAGATCCCAGTTCTTGAAGCGTGTTGTATCGACAACTAGTTACCATGGCAACAAGGCAAGCAGACTTGGATCCCAGTAGTTGAAGCGTGTTACATCGACAACTAGTTACCATGGCAACAAGGCAAGCAGACTTGGATCCCAGTTGTTGAAGCGTGTTACATCGACAACTAGTTACCATGGCAACAAGGCAAGCAGACTTGGATCCCAGTTGTTGAAGCGTGTTACATCGACAACTAGTTACAATGGCAACAAGGCAAGCAGACTTGGATCCCAGTTGTTGAAGCGTGTTACATCGACAACTAGTTAACATGGCAACAGGGTCAAGCAGACTTAGATCCCAGTTGTTGAAGCGTGTTGTATCCACAACTAGTTAACATGGCAACAAGGCAAGCAGACTTGGATCCCAGTTGTTGAAGCGTGTTGTATCGACAACTAGTTACCATGGCAACAAGGCAAGCAGACTTACATCCCAGTTGAAGCGTGTTGTATCGACAACTAGTTAACATGACAACAAGGCAAGCAGACTTACATCCCAGTTGAAGCGTGTTGTATCGACAACTAGTTACCATGGCAACAAGGCAAGCAGACTTACATCCCAGTTGTTGAATCGTGTTGTATCGACAACTAGTTACCATGGCAACAGGGGCAAGCAGACTTAGATCCCAGTCGTTGAAGCGTGTTGTATCGACAACTAGTTACCATGGCACCAAGGCAAGCAGACTTAGATCCCAGTTGTTGAAGCGTGTTACATCGACAACTAGTTACCATGGCAACAAGGCAAGCAGACTTGGATCCCAGTTGTTAAAGCGTGTTGTATCTACAACTAGTTAACATGGCAACAGGGGCAAGCAGACTTACATCCCAGTTGTTGAAGCGTGTTCTATCGACAACTAGTTAACATGGCAACAAGGCAAGCAGACTTGGATCCCAGTTGTTGAAGCGTGTTGTATCGACAATTAGTTAACATGGCAACAAGACAAGCAGACTTACATCCCAGTTGAAGCGTATTGTATCGACAACTAGTTACCATGGCAACAAGGGCAAGCAGACTAAGATCCCAGTTGTTGAAGCGTGTTGTATCGACAACTAGTTACCATGGCAACAAGGCAAGCAGACTTGGATCCCAGTTGTTGAAGCGTGTTACATCGACAACTAGTTGCCATGGCAACAAGGCAAGCAGACTTGGATCCCAGTTGTTGAAGCGTGTTACATCGTCAACTAGTTAACATGGCAACAGGGTCAAGCAGACTTAGATCCCAGTTGTTGAAGCGTGTTGTATCCACAACTAGTTAACATGGCAACAAGGCAAGCAGACTTGGATCCCAGTTGTTGAAGCGTGTTGTATTGACAACTAGTTACCATGGCAACAAGGCAAGCAGACTTACATCCCAGTTGAAGCGTGTTGTATCGACAACTAGTTACCATGGCAACAAGGCAAGCAGACTTACATCCCAGTTGTTGAATCGTGTTGTATCGACAACTAGTTACCATGGCAACAGGGGCAAGCAGACTTAGATCCCAGTTGTTGAAGCGTGTTGTATCGACAACTAGTTACCATGGCAACAAGGCAAGCAGACTTACATCCCAGTTGTTGAATCGTGTTGTATCGACAACTAGTTACCATGGCAACAAGGCAAGCAGACTTGGATACCAGTTGAAGCGTGTTGTATCGACAACTAGTTAACATGGCAACAAGGCAAGCAGACTTACATCCCAGTTGAAGCGTGTTGTATCTACAACTAGTTACCATGGCAACAAGGGCAAGCAGACTTAGATCCCAGTTGTTGAAGCGTGTTGTATCCACAACTAGTTAACATGGCAACAAGGCAAGCAGACTTGGATCCCAGTTGTTGAAGCGTGTTGTATCGACAACTAGTTACCATGGCAACAAGGCAAGCAGACTTAGATCCCAGTTGTTGAAGCGTGTTGTATCGACAACTAGTTACCATGGCAACAAGGCAAGCAGACTTACATCCCAGTTGTTGAATCGTGTTGTATCGACAACTAGTTACCATGGCAACAAGGGCAAGCAGACTTACATCCCAGTTGAAGCGTGTTGTATCGACAACTAGTTATCATGGCAACAAGGGCAAGCAGACTTGGATCCCAGTTGTTGAAGCGTGTTGTTTCGACAACTAGTTAACATGGCAACAAGGCAAGCAGACGTGGATCCCAGTTGTTGAAGCGTGTTGTATCGACAACTAGTTAACATGGCAACAAGGCAAGCGGACTTGGATCCCAGTTGTTGAAGCGTGTTGTTTCGACAACTAGTTAACATGGCAACAAGGCAAGCAGACTTGGATCCCAGTTGTTGAAGCGTGTTGTATCGACAACTAGTTAACATGGCAACATGGCAAACGGACTTGGATCCCAGTTGTTGAAGCGTGTTGTATCGACAACTAGTTACCATGGCAACAAGGCAAGCAGACTTGCATCCCAGTTGAAGCGTGTTGTATCGACAACTAGTTACCATGGCAACAAGGGCAAGCGGACTTAGATCCCAGTTGAAGCGTGTTGTATCGACAACTAGTTACCATGGCAACAAGGACAAGCAGACTTAGATCCCAGTTAAAGCGTGTTGTATCGACAACTAGTTAACATGACAACAAGGCAAGCAGACTTACATCCCAGTTGAAGCGTGTTGTATCGACAACTAGTTACCATGGCAACAAGGCAAGCAGACTTACATCCCAGTTGAAGCGTGTTGTATCGACAACTAGTTAACATGACAACAAGGCAAGCAGACTTACATCCCAGTTGAAGCGTGTTGTATCGACAACTAGTTACCATGGCAACAAGGCAAGCAGACTTAGATCCCAGTTGAAGCGTGTTGTACCGACAACTTGTTAACATGGCAACAAGGCAAGCAGACTTACATCCCAGTTGAAGCGTGTTGTATCGACAACTAGTTAACATGGCAACAAGGGCAAGCAGACTTACATCCCAGTTGAAGCGTGTTGTATCGACAACTAGTTACCATGGCAACAAGGGCAAGCAGACTTAGATCCCAGTTGTTGAAGCGTGTTGTATCGACAACTAGTTAACATGGCAACAAGGCAAGCAGACTTGGTTCCCAGTTGAAGCGTGTTGTATCGACAACTAGTTACCATGGCAACAAGGGCAAGCAGACTTAGATCCCAGTTGTTGAAGCGTGTTGTTTCGACAACTAGTTACCATGGCAACAAGGGCAAGCAGACTTACATCCCAGTTGAAGCGTGTTGTATCGACAACTAGTTAACATGACAACAAGGCAAGCAGACTTACATCCCAGTTGAAGCGTGTTGTATCGACAACTAGTTACCATGGCAACAAGGCAAGCAGACTTAGATCCCATTTGAAGCGTGTTGTATCGACAACTAGTTAACATGGCAACAAGGCAAGCAGACTTACATCCCAGTTGAAGCGTGTTGTATCGACAACTAGTTAACATGGCAACAAGGGCAAGCAGACTTACATCCTAGTTGAAGCGTGTTGTATCGACAACTAGTTACCATGGCAACAAGGGCAAGCAGACTTAGATCCCAGTTGTTGAAGCGTGTTGTATCGACAACTAGTTAACATGGCAACAAGGCAAGCAGACTTGGTTCCCAGTTGAAGCGTGTTGTATCGACAACTAGTTACCATGGCAACAAGGGCAAGCAGACTTAGATCCCAGTTGAAGCGTGTTGTATCGACAACTAGTTACCATGGCAACAAGGGCAAGCAGACTTAGATCCCAGTTAAAGCGTGTTGTATCGACAACTAGTTAACATGACAACAAGGCAAGCAGACTTACATCCCAGTTGAAGCGTGTTGTATCGACAACTAGTTACCATGGCTACAAGGCAAGCAGACTTACATCCCAGTTGAAGCGTGTTGTATCGACAACTAGTTAACATGACAACAAGGCAAGCAGACTTACATCCCAGTTGAAGCGTGTTGTATCGACAACTAGTTACCATGGCAACAAGGCAAGCAGACTTAGATCCCAGTTGAAGCGTGTTGTATCGACAACTAGTTAACATGGCAACAAGGCAAGCAGACTTACATCCCAGTTGAAGCGTGTTGTATCGACAACTAGTTACCATGGCAACAAGGGCAAGCAGACTTAGATCCCAGTTGAAGCGTGTTGTATCGACAACTAGTTACCATGGCAACAAGGGCAAGCAGACTTAGATCCCAGTTAAAGCGTGTTGTATCGACAACTAGTTAACATGGCAACAAGGCAAGCAGACTTGGTTCCCAGTTGAAGCGTGTTGTATCGACAACTAGTTACCATGGCAACAAGGGCAAGCAGACTTAGATCCCAGTTGTTGAAGCGTGTTGTTTCGACAACTAGTTACCATGGCAACAAGGGCAAGCAGACTTACATCCCAGTTGAAGCGTGTTGTATCGACAACTAGTTAACATGACAACAAGGCAAGCAGACTTACATCCCAGTTGAAGCGTGTTGTATCGACAACTAGTTACCATGGCAACAAGGCAAGCAGACTTAGATCCCATTTGAAGCGTGTTGTATCGACAACTAGTTAACATGGCAACAAGGCAAGCAGACTTACATCCCAGTTGTTGAAGCGTGTTGTATCGACAACTAGTTACCATGGCAACAAGGGCAAGCAGACTTACATCCCAGTTGAAGCGTGTTGTATCGACAACTAGTTACCATGGCAACAAGGCAAGCAGACTTACATCCCAGTTGAAGCGTGTTTTATCGACAACTAGTTAACATGACAACAAGGCAAGCAGACTTACATCCCAGTTGAAGCGTGTTGTATCGACAACTAGTTACCATGGCAACAAGGCAAGCAGACTTAGATCCCATTTGAAGCGTGTTGTGTCGACAACTAGTTAACATGGCAACAAGGCAAGCAGACTTACATCCCAGTTGAAGCGTGTTGTATCGACAACTAGTTAACATGGCAACAAGGGCAAGCAGACTTAGATCCCATTTGAAGCGTGTTGTATCGACAACTAGTTAACATGACAACAAGGCAAGCAGACTTACATCCCAGTTGAAGCGTGTTGTATCGACAACTAGTTACCATGGCAACAAGGCAAGCAGACTTAGATCCCATTTGAAGCGTGTTGTATCGACAACTAGTTAACATGGCAACAAGGCAAGCAGACTTACATCCCAGTTGAAGCGTGTTGTATCGACAACTAGTTAACATGGCAACAAGGCAAGCAGACTTAGATCCCAGTTGAAGCGTGTTGTATCGACAACTAGTTACCATGGCAACAAGGCAAGCAGACTTAGATCCCAGTTGTTGAAGCGTGTTAAATCGACAACTAGTTACCATGGCAACAAGGCAAGCAGACTTGGATCCCAGTTGTTGAAGCGTGTTGTATCGACAACTAGTTAACATGGCAACAGGGGCAAGCAGACTTACATCCCAGTTGTTGAAGCGTGTTGTATCGACAACTAGTTAACATGGCAACAAGGCAAGCAGACTTGGATCCCAGTTGTTGAAGCGTGTTGTATCGACAACTAGTTAACATGGCAACAAGGCAAGCAGACTTACATCCCAGTTGAAGCGTATTGTATCGACAACTAGTTACCATGGCAACAAGGGCAAGCAGACTTAGATCCCAGTTCTTGAAGCGTGTTGTATCGACAACTAGTTACCATGGCAACAAGGCAAGCAGACTTGGATCCCAGTAGTTGAAGCGTGTTACATCGACAACTAGTTACCATGGCAACAAGGCAAGCAGACTTGGATCCCAGTTGTTGAAGCGTGTTACATCGACAACTAGTTACCATGGCAACAAGGCAAGCAGACTTGGATCCCAGTTGTTGAAGCGTGTTACATCGACAACTAGTTACCATGGCAACAAGGCAAGCAGACTTGGATCCCAGTTGTTGAAGCGTGTTACATCGACAACTAGTTAACATGGCAACAGGGTCAAGCAGACTTAGATCCCAGTTGTTGAAGCGTGTTGTATCCACAACTAGTTAACATGGCAACAAGGCAAGCAGACTTGGATCCCAGTTGTTGAAGCGTGTTGCATCGACAACTAGTTACCATGGCAACAAGGCAAGCAGACTTACATCCCAGTTGAAGCGTGTTGTATCGACAACTAGTTAACATGACAACAAGGCAAGCAGACTTACATCCCAGTTGAAGCGTGTTGTATCGACAACTAGTTACCATGGCAACAAGGCAAGCAGACTTACATCCCAGTTGTTGAATCGTGTTGTATCGACAACTAGTTACCATGGGAACAGGGGCAAGCAGACTTAGATCCCAGTCGTTGAAGCGTGTTGTATCGACAACTAGTTACCATGGCACCAAGGCAAGCAGACTTAGATCCCAGTTGTTGAAGCGTGTTACATCGACAACTAGTTACCATGGCAACAAGGCAAGCAGACTTGGATCCCAGTTGTTGAAGCGTGTTGTATCTACAACTAGTTAACATGGCAACAGGGGCAAGCAGACTTACATCCCAGTTGTTGAAGCGTGTTCTATCGACAACTAGTTAACATGGCAACAAGGCAAGCAGACTTGGATCCCAGTTGTTGAAGCGTGTTGTATCGACAATTAGTTAACATGGCAACAAGACAAGCAGACTTACATCCCAGTTGAAGCGTATTGTATCGACAACTAGTTACCATGGCAACAAGGGCAAGCAGACTAAGATCCCAGTTGTTGAAGCGTGTTGTATCGACAACTAGTTACCATGGCAACAAGGCAAGCAGACTTGGATCCCAGTTGTTGAAGCGTGTTACATCGACAACTAGTTGCCATGGCAACAAGGCAAGCAGACTTGGATTCCAGTTGTTGAAGCGTGTTACATCGTCAACTAGTTAACATGGCAACAGGGTCAAGCAGACTTAGATCCCAGTTGTTGAAGCGTGTTGTATCCACAACTAGTTAACATGGCAACAAGGCAAGCAGACTTGGATCCCAGTTGTTGAAGCGTGTTGTATTGACAACTAGTTACCATGGCAACAAGGCAAGCAGACTTACATCCCAGTTGAAGCGTGTTGTATCGACAACTAGTTACCATGGCAACAAGGCAAGCAGACTTACATCCCAGTTGTTGAATCGTGTTGTATCGACAACTAGTTACCATGGCAACAGGGGCAAGCAGACTTAGATCCCAGTTGTTGAAGCGTGTTGTATCGACAACTAGTTACCATGGCAACAAGGCAAGCAGACTTACATCCCAGTTGTTGAATCGTGTTGTATCGACAACTAGTTACCATGGCAACAAGGCAAGCAGACTTGGATACCAGTTGAAGCGTGTTGTATCGACAACTAGTTAACATGGCAACAAGGCAAGCAGACTTACATCCCAGTTGAAGCGTGTTGTATCTACAACTAGTTACCATGGCAACAAGGGCAAGCAGACTTAGATCCCAGTTGTTGAAGCGTGTTGTATCCACAACTAGTTAACATGGCAACAAGGCAAGCAAACTTGGATCCCAGTTGTTGAAGCGTGTTGTATCGACAACTAGTTACCATGGCAACAAGGCAAGCAGACTTAGATCCCAGTTGTTGAAGCGTGTTGTATCGACAACTAGTTACCATGGCAACAAGGCAAGCAGACTTACATCCCAGTTGTTGAATCGTGTTGTATCGACAACTAGTTACCATGGCAACAAGGGCAAGCAGACTTACATCCCAGTTGAAGCGTGTTGTATCGACAACTAGTTATCATGGCAACAAGGGCAAGCAGACTTGGATCCCAGTTGTTGAAGCGTGTTGTTTCGACAACTAGTTAACATGGCAACAAGGCAAGCAGACGTGGATCCCAGTTGTTGAAGCGTGTTGTATCGACAACTAGTTAACATGGCAACAAGGCAAGCGGACTTGGATCCCAGTTGTTGAAGCGTGTTGTTTCGACAACTAGTTAACATGGCAACAAGGCAAGCAGACTTGGATCCCAGTTGAAGCGTGTTGTATCGACAACTAGTTATCATGGCAACAAGGGCAAGCAGACTTGGATCCCAGTTGTTGAAGCGTGTTGTTTCGACAACTAGTTAACATGGCAACAAGGCAAGCAGACGTGGATCCCAGTTGTTGAAGCGTGTTGTATCGACAACTAGTTAACATGACAACAAGGCAAGCAGACTTACATCCCAGTTGATGCGTGTTGTATCGACAACTAGTTACCATGGCAACAAGGCAAGCAGACTTAGATCCCATTTGAAGCGTGTTGTATCGACAACTAGTTAACATGGCAACAAGGCAAGCAGACTTACATCCCAGTTGAAGCGTGTTGTATCGACAACTAGTTAACATGGCAACAAGGGCAAGCAGACTTACATCCTAGTTGAAGCGTGTTGTATCGACAACTAGTTACCATGGCAACAAGGGCAAGCAGACTTAGATCCCAGTTGTTGAAGCGTGTTGTATCGACAACTAGTTAACATGGCAACAAGGCAAGCAGACTTGGTTCCCAGTTGAAGCGTGTTGTATCGACAACTAGTTACCATGGCAACAAGGGCCAGCAGACTTAGATCCCAGTTGAAGCGTGTTGTATCGACAACTAGTTACCATGGCAACAAGGGCAAGCAGACTTAGATCCCAGTTAAAGCGTGTTGTATCGACAACTAGTTAACATGACAACAAGGCAAGCAGACTTACATCCCAGTTGAAGCGTGTTGTATCGACAACTAGTTACCATGGCAACAAGGCAAGCAGACTTACATCCCAGTTGAAGCGTGTTGTATCGACAACTAGTTAACATGACAACAAGGCAAAGAGACTTACATCCCAGTTGAAGCGTGTTGTATCGACAACTAGTTACCATGGCAACAAGGCAAGCAGACTTAGATCCCAGTTGAAGCGTGTTGTATCGACAACTAGTTAACATGGCAACAAGGCAAGCAGACTTACATCCCAGTTGAAGCGTGTTGTATCGACAACTAGTTACCATGGCAACAAGGGCAAGCAGACTTAGATCCCAGTTGAAGCGTGTTGTATCGACAACTAGTTACCATGGCAACAAGGGCAAGCAGACTTAGATCCCAGTTAAAGCGTGTTGTATCGACAACTAGTTAACATGGCAACAAGGCAAGCAGACTTGGTTCCCAGTTGAAGCGTGTTGTATCGACAACTAGTTACCATGGCAACAAGGGCAAGCAGACTTAGATCCCAGTTGTTGAAGCGTGTTGTTTCGACAACTAGTTACCATGGCAACAAGGGCAAGCAGACTTACATCCCAGTTGAAGCGTGTTGTATCGACAACTAGTTAACATGACAACAAGGCAAGCAGACTTACATCCCAGTTGAAGCGTGTTGTATCGACAACTAGTTACCATGGCAACAAGGCAAGCAGACTTAGATCCCATTTGAAGCGTGTTGTATCGACAACTAGTTAACATGGCAACAAGGCAAGCAGACTTACATCCCAGTTGTTGAAGCGTGTTGTATCGACAACTAGTTACCATGGCAACAAGGGCAAGCAGACTTACATCCCAGTTGAAGCGTGTTGTATCGACAACTAGTTACCATGGCAACAAGGCAAGCAGACTTACATCCCAGTTGAAGCGTGTTTTATCGACAACTAGTTAACATGACAACAAGGCAAGCAGACTTACATCCCAGTTGAAGCGTGTTGTATCGACAACTAGTTACCATGGCAACAAGGCAAGCAGACTTAGATCCCATTTGAAGCGTGTTGTATCGACAACTAGTTAACATGGCAACAAGGCAAGCAGACTTACATCCCAGTTGAAGCGTGTTGTATCGACAACTAGTTAACATGGCAACAAGGGCAAGCAGACTTAGATCCCATTTGAAGCGTGTTGTATCGACAACTAGTTAACATGACAACAAGGCAAGCAGACTTACATCCCAGTTGAAGCGTGTTGTATCGACAACTAGTTACCATGGCAACAAGGCAAGCAGACTTAGATCCCATTTGAAGCGTGTTGTATCGACAACTAGTTAACATGGCAACAAGGCAAGCAGACTTACATCCCAGTTGAAGCGTGTTGTATCGACAACTAGTTAACATGGCAACAAGGGCAAGCAGACTTACATCCTAGTTGAAGCGTGTTGTATCGACAACTAGTTACCATGGAAACAAGGGCAAGCAGACTTAGATCCCAGTTGTTCAAGCGTGTTGTATCGACAACTAGTTAGCATGGCAACAAGGCAAGCAGACTTAGATCCCAGTTGTGGGCGATATTTATAATTGAATAAACACATACGGTATCCCGCAGGGCCGGTCTTAGGGGGTTTTAGCGCCCTGTGCGAAATTCGATTTTGCGCTCCTCTGTGCGAGGCGGGTTGCCTAACTCTGACAAAAATTATGAGGTATCATAAAGAGGAATCAGGAAAATATAAAGTAGAAAATGCAGGCTAAGGCAAGACACGGAGTTATGAACCTAAAGCACATTTACCTATTTACTATATTACTTGAACATGCTTTACTTGAGTTGTAGTAAGGGGATAGTCAAGGTAATATACAAAATATCGCCTGTACGCTCGCATGATGCAAAAATACTGGACTTTATTATCTAATAGGTGATGCGTAACATATTACAATATGAAATTTTTTCAGTTGTGATGCAAAATGTCAACATAACAAAATCACTGGAAAATACACTTACAGGAATTAAGCTTTACTAATTCAAACAACTACGACACACAAGAAAAAGAAACCCTAAAACCCAAAACCTTATGAGAAGGGAGCTTTCCGTGTTTTGACTGAAGCAAACTGTTTTACTAACTGGGCTAAATCGAGTGAACGCGCAACATCGTTCTCTATTGAATTTAAAGCAAGTTTTGACAGTCTCTCTTGGCCCATTGTAGCACGCAGGTAGGTTTTAATCAACTTCAATTTTGAAAAGCTACGTTCACCCGAAGCGACAGTTACCGGCAAGGTTGAGAGAATTCGCAAAGCTACATCGACGTTTGGAAAAACTTCAATCATATTCGTGCTGCAAATGAACTGCAACACAGCGCGAGGGTTTTTTGCGTTTGGTGGTAGGCATGGGCTCAAATGTTGCAGCTCAGAACATAGACCGTCCCACTTATGTCAGACTCATTATTTCTACTGGAAAGCTGCTTTTGCAAGTTCAAGCAACGATCCATGAGTTGACTACTATCTTTAATAGACCCAGGCAGTGCCTTAGATCGTACAAAAATCCCCGTGTATCGGAATGCTCTTAAAAAAAAGAATATATTCCTTACAGACTTTAAAGCTACGGTTAGGAGTTAGTCAAAGAAACTTTTTTTTTGAAGAGTCGTTGTTGCTTCACTTGTTTGCGCGTAACCTTAGCCTGAGCTCCAGCCTCTGTCAGCTCCGGCTCCGACTCAGAACTGCCACTCTTAGTGCCTGACTCGATGACTCGGTCCGGGTCATCTTTCTCAATCAACCGTTTAGGGGGTCTAGTCTTCTTTTTCCGTCTACCTTCTTCGACCTCAAGAGACACAGACGCAATGATTTCTTTAGCCGAAGTTATAGCGCTTTCATAGCTTTCTTAGGAATATTTTTCAAGGTACGCGATACAACCTTCCGCGAAAGAAGACGCCTTTTGTATATCAATTGATTCTGCTTGCATGGCTTTGCTAACTTTGTTTACTTGAAACAAAATGTCCTGCCATACTACAACATAACGACAAATTCGAATGTCACAATTTTTTTCGCCAAGTATTCAGCTTCCTGGCGTAGCCCCGATCAAAAGCAGGATTCTCCTTAATGGCCTTTAAGGCTGCCACTACCCGATTCGTATTGTATCTAAGAGGCCTCACTGCATCTATGCAACACTCCCAGCGAGTGACGCTCAAATATTTTGGAGTCAAATTACAAATGTGAGCCAACAAAATAGACCACCGGCCAGGAGACGACGAAAATAAAACATATACTGTATGCGTTGAATAATGCCAAATAGAGTAACGCAGTAAGGACAGCATTCGGCTGAGTCAGATAAAACTAGGTTAAAGGAATGGCTACCACATGGAACATATTTTTGCATGCGGGAACTGTTTTACAATGCAAGCTTGAACTCCTTTATGTTTACCTTTCCTATTCGCGCCGTTGTCAAAGCCTTGACCTCTAAGGTCTTCTAGCTTTAACCCTATTTCTGTCAAAGTATTAATGATCAGATCGGCACATTATTGGACTGGTCAGTAGGATTTGTTTGAGAAGATCTCTCATCTATTGACGTTGAAGGTCGGACGAATTTTTTAAAAGCTTCTGCTGCCTTCTTGTCTTCTTTTGCATGCTGCAACCTTCGTTTTTTGTTTGCAGCTCCACTAGCTTTACCGGAGGAGGCCATTGTTGTAGGGTTTCTCGTTCTCCGTCCCGACTTTACCCCATCCGCACCACGCACTCTAATGAACGACAATTATCAAGGGCCATAACACTCCCGTGTATTGTGCTAATACGTCTCGTCATCTACGAGCGGGTCGACGCCGATTCGCCCAGCCACACGTGCCGTTTGTTATGATTTCCTTCTCTTTGCCTCTGTCTCCAGCTCGTGTGACACCCGCACCCCTTTCTCCAACCTCACTCCCTGCCTTCCTCACTTTCTTTCTTATTCTCTCATTCGCCTTGCTACAGCTCTGCTACAACAGCGAACCGAACCGAAATATCACGGAAATGCCCAAGCGCTGCCGAAGGGTGATTTGGTTGGTCCCGGGCCCGGGAGTCGAGCCGGGTTGCGTTTCCGCGATAGTGAAAAGGCAAGCAAGGCAAGGGAGAGAAAGATATAGTGTTTGCTAATCACTATTTCACTGAGTTTAACTTCGGTCCGTCACGGTCTAAGGTGCGCTTAGGGTTTTCAGTCGTGAGAGATAACACCGGTTGAACTTTATTTAAATGCTGATTCCCTTATTTGTTTGACGAACTCGCATTTACCTATCTTGCCATTTGTTCAATAGGAAATATATCGAAATTTGCCTATCTTTGGACCGTTGGCGCCCTGTGCGACCGCACATGTCGCACACCCTTAAGACCGGCCCTGGGTATCCGTAATCCGGTGTTACTCAGTGTTGCGGAAGTACTTCAATTGGTTATTTACTTTCCATGACGATGCCGAAAAGTTGAAAATAAAATTTAAATTTAAGTGGAACAACGGATATTTATTTGTATCTTCATTAGTATTTACTAATTTCACCAGTTTGTTATGAGCCATTATGAGTTATTTCCCACGTTATTACTGACATTTTATGTAGGGCGAGGCTCGAGGCTGGACTCAAGCTAACAGCGGACAATGGTGATGAGTGACGTGTGTCTATATGATCTGTAGCTGGAGGATTGGCGCTTGACCTTGGCAACTCGAGAAGGCAAGTCGCCAATTAATCCAGTTATTGAACAGATTTTCCTTGTTGATTATCCTTGTTGATGCCAAGGCCTCTGTCTAATCCAAGATACCCAGGGCGACCAGAATGTTTTGAGCTGAAAACGGGACGCCCAAAACTTCCCAAGATTTTGCTACCCAACAACAGATTGTCAAACCCCCGTAGTCTGGAGTAGAGCAACAATTGCTATTACGTTTTTATGCCGAATTCAAATCGATTTCATTTCGATTCCATATTCAGTATGATGTCGGTTTACAAGGGTAAGTTCATGTTGAAATGGATTTCACTGTTGTTGTTTCAATTAAGGGGCTTTACATCGTGAAAAACTGTACTTGGGTGAGTGAGGAATTTTGTCTGATAGCCTGTGCTATTGTAATTGCTGTTTGTGTGTTTGTAATTGAGACCGGGATTGGGAAAGAGGCGGTGTGGCCTTAAGGTAGGAGCCATCCCGTCATGTGCCTGGATTAGAAATGAGTAACCATGGAAAACCACTTCTAGGATGGCTGAGGGGGGAATCGAATCCACGCTCTCCCGATGTCAGTGTTCCTAGCCACCGTGGCTGATCGGTAGATTGGTACAAAAATAACACTTTAGAGAGTGCATGATCGCTTTCAATACGGCACATATTTACATAAAATATATAATATAAAATTTAAAAAAATGCATCTCCACGGCTGCGAAATTAAGACATTATAAAACTGTAGTCTTGCCGGATGCATTATTCGCATTAGAAACCACAAGCACCAAGGGAATGTCCAACATTATAGACATTGAAAATCAAGAAAGGAAAATTCTGAGAAAAATTTACGGCGCCGTTTTCAGAGATAATTTCTAGCAAAAGAGACCCACAGAAGAATTATACAGAAATACTGAATCTATAACGACACTCGTCAGAAAACGCAGAGTAAAGTTCTTTACACATATCGCCAGAATGAACGACACCAGACTGACTAAAATACTATTCAACATAATGTCTATGTCGAAATTGGATACTCCCTGGTACAAAGAAACTATGGAAGACTTACAACAATTACATATCACCATAGAAGACATCCACGACCGCACCATTTGTAGACAAAAAATCAAAAACCAGAAATTTGAATTTAGATCACAACCCAAAAGAAATAGGCGTAAATGGACAGATGAAGAGAACGTAGAAGAGGAATTATTATTTTACATGGACATGGTGACAGACATTCTGAGTTTCGATATAGTTGTATAAGTTTATACATATGTGTATTTTTAGTATAACTTAGTGTTTTTTAAGATTTTTTTAAATTGTTTTCAATGTTTGTTTGTGTGAGCATCTTTTATAATGAGATATCTTTGAGAACGCACGATGACATTGAGGAGATGAAGTGGCTGAAGAAGGGAGCAGCATGGCTCCGAAACATGTCCCACGAATGTGAGTGTTAATACAGTTTAACATAATTTGTTTGGTATTGATTGACGGAAATGTATTGTACTATATTGGCTTATAATCTCTTGTCAATACGGACCACGGTGGAACCTAAACTAGAAGGATTAATTTATTAACTCATTAATTCATTAACTTTCAGCTTTTTCGATGCCTGGGTGGATGTAAAATAGTTCGTAATTTTCTTCATCCTTCAAAACTAACCACACACACAAACTAACAACCTGCCCCCCCCCCCCCCCCCCACCACCACCACCACCACCACCACCACCAAACACTAGCCTGCGGGCTGATAAGAACGCAACTTCCTTTTCACTGTTGTTAGAGTATGTTACTTATTTTTGCCTAAACAAGTAAATTTCTTCGAATAAGGCAGGAATTTCACAAAGCCTTTGTCGCGCAGAAAATAATATGGCCTATTGTTTCGATTATACTGCTGAGTGCCGAGTTTCCGACCAAGACAATCTGATTCAATAGATCGATTTAAATCGAGGATTACTCGAAATCTCCTCCAGCTGTTGTGATCAGCGCGTTGACGCCCGCTGATTGATGATCTTTCAAGTCAGAAGTTATATTTGCCGGACTAATTTATTTATTATTATTTATTAAATCATTAGAGCCTCCATGGCTTAGGCGGCAGCACGCCGGCCTCTCACCGCTGGGTCCGTGGTTCAAATCCCGGTCACTCCATGTGAGATCTGTGCTGGACAAAACGGAGGCAGACAGGTTTTTCTCCGGGTACTCCGGTTTTCCCTGTCACAATTTCATTCCAGCAACACTCTCCACTATCATTTCATTTCATCTGTCATTCACTTAATCATTGCCCCAGAGGAGTGCGACAGGCTTCGGCAGCCGGCACACTTCATATCCTCGCCGCTAGATGGGGGCTTCATTCATTCCATTCCTGACCCGGTCGGAGACTGGAAGCAGGCAGTGGATTTTCATTTTCATTAAATCATTACAAATACACACATTTTACAAAATTCAGAATAACTGTACACATTTTATGAATTTCCTTACACTTCCTACTCATTGTTTACAATTATTAAATTAAATTGTTACAATATGATAAAGACAGGTCGAAATAGGATATCACATTCATACAGAACAGGAAGATATATCACATATGCCACTAAAAGGTGCAACCTTGTGTGTGGCAAGCATATCATTGATTACTATTTCAAAATATTGTATAATGGCTTAGCCGAATAACACGTTCTATGTAAATGATGTATACACTAAAAAATAATGAATAAGATGGAAAATTGAATTTGTGTTTGTATATATTTGTAGGGTAGCCTCCGTGGCTTAGGCGGCAGCACGCCGGCCTCTCACCGCTGGGTCCGTGGTTCAAATCCCGGTCACTCCATGTGAGATCTGTGCTGGACCAAACGGAGGCAGACAGGTTTTTCTCCGGGTACTCCGGTTTTCCCTGTCAAAATTTCATTCCAGCAACACTCTCCACTATTATTTCATTTCATCTGTCATTCATTTAATCATTGCCCCAGAGGAGTGCGTCAGGCCTCGGCAGCCGGCACAGTTCATATCCTCGCCGCTAGGTGGGGGCTTCATTCATTCCATTCCTGACCCGGTCGGAGACTGGAAGCAGGCTGTGGATTTTCATTCACATATTTGTAGGCTCAACTAATTATATTTTCAATTTTAATTTTGTTTTCTCTAAAAATGTTTTATATGCATCTTCAGGTTTGCATGATTTCCTTGAAATTCTTTTAATTTAATTGGGAGAATGTTATATAATTTTGGTGAGAAATACAGAAAGTTACGTTTGGCTATACTTAACTTAGGTTGATATAAAATAGAGTGATTCTCTGTAATACTTCTGGTTTCATACCCGTGACTAACAAATTGAATTCTATTTCTATCTTTAGAAATGTATTTATATATTTCGAAAGCATACAATTGTTTAATGTTGAAGTCCCTTGTCTCAGCATACAGTCTCATAGTCGGATATAATCTATCTTTCTTCAACATTATTCGCAGTATGAGAATCTGCACTATCTGAACACTTTTTAGTACATTTTTATAGGCGCCTCCCCAGGCAAGAATACCATATGTAAGAACTGACTCCACTAGGGCATGGAAGATGGTAGATACAAATGTACCAATTTTTTTTCCTAAACAGTTTTCAAATGTTAAAAGGGTTCGCGTACCCCCCGGGGTTTCCCTCTGAAAAAAAAAAAAATAAAAAAAAATAAGAAGTTCCGTGACGAACTAAAGAGCCTACTTATCTTAAAATTTAAGATTCATGCCAATGATTAATCTGTATGGATCTATCTAGAATAATGACGAAATTAAGTTGGTAATATCGAAATTTCTAATTAGTTCGAAATACTGTATACCTTGCATAATGCAGCCTAATAGAGAACTACAGTTGGCAGCCCTGGTGACTGAATATATTCTTAGTTCCTTCTCTTAAGGTACAGAATACAAAATTTGGTTGAAGTCCAATGGATAGCATGGACGTTACATGCAGTTAAACATTGGATCTAACAGCGCGCGTAAAATCATGTTGGCAACAATGACATACATGTTTTGGTCAGAAATAATCTGAAATAATATCATCTATTGTTGTGTCAATTTTGAATGAAATCCATTAGTTAGTATAGAAGTTACATGCATTTTAAAATTGGACCTATCAGCAGGCTTAGAATCGTGTTGGCAGCACTGGCGTAGGCCTATATTAGTTACTCCAAATTAATCTAGAATGCCAGGTACTATACGTGTGCAAAGCTTAGAGCTATTGGCTTGCATACTTTCTGATATATTGATATTAGGGTAACAAAAATAGAGACAGTATTTATTAACAGTTGGCAGCCCTGGTTACTCTTAAGAATCGGCATAGTCATATGTGTTATGGTACACATAGCACACACGAAATTTGCTTCAAATCCAAATGATAGTATAGAAGTTACATGTATTTAAAGTTGGACCTCTCAGCAGGCTTAGAATCATGTTGGTAGCACTGACGCATATAAGTTACTCCTAATTAATATAGAAGGTCAGGTACTATACGTGTGCATAGTTTAAAGCTGTCGGCTTGCATACTTTACGATATATGTGTATTTGGATTTAAAAAAATGAGAGTATTTATTAACAGTTGGCAGCCCTGGTGGCTCTTAAGAATACGCTCAGTCATATCTGTTTATGTACACATAGCACATACGAAATTTGGTTGAAATCCAATTGATAGTGTAGAAGTTATATTCATTTAAAATTTGGACCTATCAGAAGGCTCATAATCATTTTGGCAACACTGCCATATATGGCCTCCTGGAAATTAAATTACAATATTATTATCTATAGGCCTACGTGTGCCAATTTTGAAATAGCTCCCATTCATATCTTCCGAGATATCCAACATGGAGCTCAAATTTCAATTGCGATTTTTCAGCAGTTGGTAGCACTGATATCATTTTCAAATAAGGCCGTGAGATATTCAGGTATAGATCTTTACTCCTACCAAATTTTGTTTCGATTGCTGCAGCCGTTTAGGAGTTCATAGGGGGGGGGGGGGGGACACACACACCGCCAGACGGACAGACAGACAGACAGACAGAAGGACAGACAGACAGTCAGACAGACACACATTTGCGCGATCTCATAAGTCTACTTTTTCCTCATTTTTGCAAAATGTGAAAAGTATGCTAAAAATGCCCTGCGACCGGAACCGTGAGCCTGGTGTTGCTGGGAAACTTCGCTTTAGCCGCATGGCGCGTTCATTGCGTACCGGTACACAAGTTTACTTACGCTTATCAACACGCTAAGTCTGGAAGGAAATTAGCATAATGACTTAATATGAATTGAAAAGAAGACACTGGGTGCATGCTGTCATTCTACTACGATCGTACCATAGAGCTGAGTATGAGAGTTATTGCAACGTGTACGGTCTTCCTCCACTGAGCAGTCGGCGCACAGTGGGTGACGTGAGATTCCTGTCGAAGCTGGTAAATGGCGGAATTGACTCTGATCAGTTGCTAGCTGACTTGGGTTTGCTCGTCCCTCAGAGAACCACCAGACGGAAGCACACGTTCGATGAGGGCAGATCGAGAATTAATGTGCACAAAAATTCATGTCAGATCCGCTTGCAGTCAACATACAGCTTGATGGAGAGTTAAAGTGCTACTGATATTCACTTCGACTCGCTATCAACTGTTATGAGAAACATCTCAAGTGGCTGTGTGCATTTTGTGTAATTTTATATTTGCATTTATTCATTGATTGATAAACATGTGGTCGAATGAATGGTTGATAGATTTTATGATTGAATGTACGAACGACTGAAGTAATTTATTTTTTGTTTGTTGTTACCTAGATCCGCGAATGTCACTCTTGTATTACTTTTTTCCCAGTTTCTGAACTTTTTCTTTTTATCTTTTATTTTATGTTTTTGCGTTTTTCCGTTTACTGTAGATAGTTTTGTTTTTTCTGTAATAATTATTTCAATGTTTCTTGTACAAAGGGATTGTATGAATGAATGCTTGAGATAGGATGTTTGATTGCGTGTCTGTATGGTTGTGGTTGGTGATTTATAATAGACTAGTGTATTTCTATTTTTTGTTCGTGTTTGCTATTTTTGTTTTGTTTATACTTGTAAATTTTATTGTTAATTATTATTTTGTAACTAGTGGATTCTATTTGTCTGACAATAAAGAGGAATAGTAAATATTTTACGAGATAGATAGTATAGATGAATTACAATAAAAACAAGAAGTTCCGTGAAGAACTATACAGCCTACTTTTCAGGCCAATGATTATTCTACAGTATATGAACCTATCTAGAATATTGACGAAATTAAGTTGGTAATATCGAAATATCTAATTAGTTCAAAATATACCTGGTATAATGTAGCCTAATAGAGCACTACAGTTGGCAGCCCTGTTGACTGAATATATTCTTAGTTCCATCTCTTAAGGTACAGAATACAATATTTGGTTGAAGTCCAATGGACGTTACATGCAGTTAGACACTGGATCTATCAGCACGCATAAAAGCATGTTGCCAACAATACCATGCGTGAGCTGGTCAGAAATAATCTGAATTATTATGATATCTTGTTGTGCCAATTTTCAATGAAATCCATTAGTTAGTATAGAAGTTACATGCATTTTAAAATTGGACCTATCAGCAGGCTTAGAATCATGTTGGCAGCACTAGCGTAGGCCTATATTAGTTACTCCAAATTAATCTAGAATGCCAGGTACTATACGTGTGCAAAGTTTAGAGCTATTGTCTTGCATACTTTCTGATATATTGATATTAGGGTAACAAAAATAGAGACAGTATTTATTAACAGTTGGCAGCCCTGGTTACTCTTAAGAATCGACATAGTCGTATCTGTTATGGTACACATAGCACACACGAAATTTGGTTGAAATCCAAATGATAGTATAGAAGTTACATGTATTTAAAGTTGGACCTCTCAGCAGGCTTAGAATCATGTTGGTAGCACTGACGTATATAAGTTACCCCTAACTAATATATAATGTCAGGTACTATACGTGTGCGTAGTTTAAAGCTGTCGGGTTGCATACTTTCTGATATATTGGTATTTGGATAAAATAAATTGAGAACATTTATTAACAGTTGGCAGCCCTGGTGGATCTGAAGAATACATTCAGCCATATCTGTTTATGTACACATAGCACATACGAAATTTGGTTAAAATCCAATTGATAGTGTAGAAGTTATATTCATTTAAAATTTGGACCTATCAGCAAGCTTATAATAATTTTGGCAACACTGCCATGTGTGGCCTCCTGGAAATTAAACTGCAATATTATTATCTATACGTGTGCCAATTTTGAAATAGCTCCCATTCATACCTTCCAAGATATCCAACATGGAGCTCAAATTTCAATTGCGATTTTTCAGCAGTTGGTAGCACTGACATCATTTTCAAATATGGCCGTGAGATATTCAGGTATAGATCTTTACTCCTACCAAATTTTGTTTCGATTGCTGCAGCCGTTTAGGAGTTGATAGGGGGGGACACACACACAGCCAGACATACAGACAGACAGACACACATTTGCCCGATCTCATAAGTCTACTTTTTCCTCATTTTTGCAAAATGTGAAAAGTAGGCTAAAAATCCATATACCATGTGTCCCAATTGCATTGCGTACCGAGATACAGCTGGTAGTATTTAACCCAAACAAACGTAAATCCAATGCTAATGAGGACGCTCAAAGTCGATTTTCAAAACTTCCCACACCAATTTCAATGCATTTTTCACTTCTCTTGATAACACTCCGAGTAGCTCTTCGGAGGGCGTCTTGGCGTTCTTTGATTAGGGCTGCTCTATGCATAATACGAACGACCAACTCGGCTCTTGTGTTAAACTTTTCCTTGTAGACTTCGCCCTTCAACCATCGCCACAGGCAAAAATCAAAAATCCAAAGAGGTAAGGTCCGGAGAACTTGGTGGCCAAAAATCGGGCCCATATCTCCCGAGGAATGTTAGGTTTAGATGATGTCTCACCATATCGACAGCTGGGTACTGCACCAGAGTCACGCAGTGTATTGTAAACACTCTTGAATCTGGTCGTCTGCGGTTAGGAAATCGTATTCCGTATTCTCTACAAGCAGCAGCAGCATTTCCATCACAAAACTCATACACAAATACCATATCGGCATTCTCAGTATGTGTAAAAACGTGCGGCGTGTATAAACGATACACTACAGACAACTTGGTCAACAAAGTACACTGACAGGTGAACACATTCAATGGAAACTAAAGCACAACTTCACAACAACACCCTGTATATGGTATGTCTATAGGAAAAGAAATGTGATGCATATCGGGATTAAGAGCTCAAGCAGCCATAACCTCCCTATGAAGGCTTCCAAAAAGATGGTATATTGGCTTTCACGGCCAGTGAATTAAAACTCAGCAATATTGTGCCGTGTCTTGTGTGGGGTTTCACCTAGGACACCAAGCCGGCTCATCAGCGGGCTCATGATGTCCCCACCCGGACCCCCACAGGAGTAGTGAACTGCGCGCTACCTCCCTTTTTTATGAAGCGCACCTATGCCTCTTTACTGCAAGAACAAAAGCCCAAGCAGCCTCAACCTCCCTATGAAGGCTTCCAAAAAGATGGTATATTGGCTTTCACGGCCAGTGAATTAAAACTCAACAATATTGTGCCGTGTCTTGTGTGGGGTTTCGCCTAAGACACCAAGCTGGCTCATCGCGAGTCTCTTTGTGTCCCCGCCCTGACCCCCACAATCGAAACCCCACACAAGACACGGCACAAACCTAGAAAAATCACTGTGTTTTAATTTGTGTAACTTTTTGCATAATTTTGTTCAATCCGAAAACTTATCTAACTCGGAAAAGAACTCGCACTCATTATGAGCAAGTTTTACTGTCTGTCTGTCTGTCTGTTAGGTAGTCAGCGCGAAGGCTGGTTGGATCCTCAAAAAGCACCGTCGTTAGGTTATGTGGGTAGATACCCACAAAAACCCAAGGCAGCGCTATATTGAGGCGTACTAGGCAAGAAGAGGAGTGAGGTAGTTTGCCATTGCTTTCCTCAGTGAGTCAGTACAGCAGTACTAACCCTATGAGTAGAACCTTTCACAGCATCCACAGGCACTGACTGTGCCCCGAATGTCATTACTACGACCAGGATGTTGATGCGGTAAGAAGGTTTAATAAATGGACTGAAAATGTTTAAAAATTACTGTAATAAATGACCAAAAATTCGAAAAATGCACCATAAAATGGAGAAATGATCTTATAATAATAAACTCACCAATATTTCAAAGTCAAACTGAAAAGTCAATCAAAATAGATTTCTAGCACTAACAAAAGGTTTATGTTCACTTTACTCTGAGTTGCACTGCACTACGAATGTCATTCTGATGTCAAATGTAAATGATCTGCGGTTATCAGCCAACAAGTTTTTATATCTCGAAAAGCTGCGTTCAACATCAACTGATGTGATCGGAGTGTACTTGAAGTGACAAAAGTCGTTTGCTGCTAAATCCTCCTCAATCCCATCCATGCAGTAATTTTTCACCAGAAAGAATGTCTGAGATTTGGCAGAATGTTTTATACCCGATGTTTTTGTCCCGCACTTTTTTCAGTTTTGATGAAATATCCGCATAAATTTCGCCACGATTGTTGCTAAGACTAGTTTCCACCCGTTTGATTAAGGAAATGGAATCAGTATTTCAATATTTTAAATTATCAGCTACTAGCTTCTTCTTAGCTCTGAGAGACGTAACTCCCTCATATAAAGCTGTGACATGCCTAAATTGGAAAAAGACTAGCGGACTCGTGCGAGAAATCTCGCATGTTCATAAACCACACTTTCCCCAATAGGTTTATAATGAGACACTTAAGGAGAAAGGTTATGTTTTTATTTCAACCAAATGGTTATAGAACACTATTTACATTTCAGGATAAAGGAAAGGCCTCAGGATGTTAATATGACATGCAACAGGCATCACAGCGGCCCGTGGACAGCAATTATGGAGCGTATTTTCCTACATCAACGGTCTTTGCAAATCGCACACTTCGTACAATTTTTTGAGGTCATTTTTTTAAGAAATTATAGATATTTATGAAATTATAGTGCAATAAGTCACTGCTAATGTCTATTCTCTTTCATTTGAATGCTCATTTGTCACGATCGGTCACTTGTGAGCGCCGCAGGAGGGTTGCATACTACTGAAATAATATATATATATGATGATGATGACCTTAAAAGGCCGATTTCTCTAAAAATAAGACCAAAATAATCTTCCAAACTTAAGAAAATGCTCTTAAATTGAAAAAATAGCAAAAAAATGCAAAATTAAAATTACATATTTGAAGACGGGGTGACCCGTTCGGAGTTTCTATTTACTTCAGCATTGTTTTAGACAGCTCAGTAAAAAGATGACATGTCATCAACATCCAGGCCCTACTCGTTACAAGCACCACCCATACCTCAGTAGCTTCCATATATACTCTGTGAGCTGCCTGAACAGGATTGACATTTGACCGGGAATTCAACGTCAGTCATCACCCCTCTGCCTCTTGACCAATCCATGTTCGTATAGTTGATGTCATAATACTCTGCGTTGCAATATTACAGCCCACGTGCTTCAGTGCCTGGTCAGCTGTATGTCTGGTTTGCACTGTTTGGCAACCTCGTTCTCAGACCACATGGCAAGGCGAGAACTGTCAATCCCATTCTGGCAGCTCACAGAGTTTAATCACAGCCATGAGTGAGACTGAGACATCGGTGAAAAGCCACATTTTACTCCAGCCTGTGCAGCAAATGTACTGCATTCATCAAGAGATGGCAAACAGACTAGTGTTGTAATGAAAGAGTGACAGGTAGTGCCAATCACAAACACTAGACTGACTCATCCTCATAAGGCTCTGGCAGGAAGTACTGCAGAGGACCTTGAACAGTGCGTGAAATATAAGCTCTCAATGAGTCAATGCGTGTGTCATTTCAATTTCCACACTTGATGGTAAAATCTGGTGTTAAACAATGTGACAAGCTTCCTGGTTGCCGAGAGCATTGTCTTCCTTGTGCAATAGGCAGGAGGGTAGGAACTAGAGGAGCTGGTATGCGGGGTGTAGTGGCTGCCATATCTTAAGTCCGGGTTTGAGGGCTGGAATAAGGTACACTCAGCCTTGTGAGGTAGAACTGAGAAGAGATGGGTTCGATTTCTACCTCAGCCATCCGAAAAGTAGTTTCCTGTCGCTTTCCACTTTTAGTCCAGACAAATGGCGGGATCGGGATGATGGTTCCTACGTTAAGGCCACAGCCACCTCCTTCCCAATACACATTACTACAGACAAAAATATATTTTGTTACTAAAATAATAATAATATCGTATGGCCTCGGGTACCTGGTGCAAAGCTTTGTTAATTGACACCCAGAGGGTAGCTTGCATGTCGAATTTCGTCGTTCCTTTGTACGCTATGAAATCAAGGAGGTTAGATATCTGACCTTGATACTACAGCGCTTTCAAGTGGAGAATGGAGGAACTTTGTGTTGGAGGAAAATCCCGAGATTAAGTTTGCCATAGAACACGGCCTACTGAATTCAAATGGGTTCTTTAACATGCCAACAACGTATGACATGAGTGTCGTGATTTTTGTCGCCTTCAAAAACCACTTACCATGGTCAGGAGTGAACCTGCAATCTTGGGGTTGGTAGTCCGACACTATAACCACTCACCCACCGTGGCAAGCATTTTGTTACTGAAGCCTTCATAGAGAGGTTATGGCTGCTTGAGCTTTTAGTTCTCGCAGTAAAGTGCCGCAGGTACGCTTCATAAATAGGGAGAAGATTTGATTGCGCTAAGCGTGGCTGCGCCAGTATCTGTTGTTTATTGTAGCAGCTGCCAGCACAGTGAAGCGGGGAACACAGCGATGACAGAGGGCATTCTGCACATAAGTCAAGCAGCATTGCGCATGTCACCACGGACAGTTAAACGATGAGTCATATCCCACTCGCGCAACTGTACCTGTCATCGAAGCAGGCTGACGTGTGGCACAAGTAAACAGAGAAGAGTTCCCATCTCGACCGCCGGCAATCAATTCGTGAAAGGTAATACCGTGCAGTTCGCTACTCCTGTGGGGGTCCAGGCGGGGACACCAAGAGCCCGCCGATGAGCCAGCTTGGTGTCCTAGGAGAAACCCCACACAAGACACGGCACAAACCTAGAAGAATTGCTGAGTTTTAATTCACTGGCCGTGAAAGCCAATATACGAGGCTCGTTTTTTAAGTAATACCCGTTGTGATATTACGCCGTTGCAGCGCTGCGGTCGGCATTCCGTGCAGGTGCGCTGTGTACCTGCATCTATTGGCAAGGCAGAGACGCCATTACGGCAACAGTCGCCAATGTGTGGGTGTATTGACAAGCTTTTGAAATGGCATCGCCGATCACGGGTTCCGCCGACTCGTAGACAAGGGAGAGAACTCCCCTGTAAGATATGCTGTCATTTGGCCACCACTGTCAAGCAAATTGCGTGCTTAGCAGGAGAACTTCGTATGTTTAGGAGTTCTCCTGACCACATACGCAATTTGCTTGACAGTGGTGGCCAAATGGCCTTACAGGGGAGTTCTCACTCTTGTCTACGAGTTTGCGGGACTCGCGATCGGCGGTGCGATTTCAAAAGCATGTCAACACACCCACACATGGGCGACTGTTGCCATAATGGTGTCTCAGCCTTGCCAATAGATGCAGGTACACAGCGCACCTGCACGGAATGCCGACTGCAGCGCTGCAACGGCGTAATATCACAACGGGTATTACTTAAAAAACGAGCCTCGTACCATCTTCTTGGAAGCCTTCATAGGGAGGTTAAGGCTGCTTGAGCTTTTAGTTCTCGCAGTCAAGTGGTGCAGTTGCAACTAATATAAAGGGAGGTGGCGCGCAGTTCGCTACTCGTGTGGGGGTCCAGGCGGGGACACCAAGAGCCCGCCGATGAGCCAGCTTGGTGTCCTAGGCGAAACCCCACACAAGACACGGCACGAACCTAGAAGAAATGCTGAGTTTTAATTCACTGGCCGTGAAAGCCAATATACCATCTTTTTGGAAGCCTTCATAGGGAGGTTAAGGCTGCTTGAGCTTTTAGTTCTCGCAGTCAAGTGGTGCAGTTGCATCTAATATAACGGGAGGTGGCGCGCAGTTCGCTACTCCTGTGGAGGTCCGGGCGGAGACACCAAGAGCCCGCCGATGAGCCAGCTTGGTGTCCTAGGCGAAACCCCACACAAGACACGGCACAAACCTAGAAGAATTGCTGAGTTTAAATTTTGTATTCATTTATCCCTCAACATTGGGTTTTTGGTGGATCAATTTTTGTGGAACTTCTTAAAATTAAAACTCAGCAATTTTCCTAGGTTTGTGCCATGTCTTTTCTAGAAAAATTGCTGGATTTTAATTCACTGGCCGAGAAAGCCGATATACCATCTTCTTAAAATTAAATTTTGTAAAAGGCCATAACTTAAAGAAACTCTATATGTTAGAGTCCCTCAGTAAGCCTTCCTTCGGAGGGGAAGTAAAGCCGGCGGTCCCATGTCATAGATTTATGGCATGTTAAAGAACCTTCCTCCAATCACACCTGTTTGAAGCTAAATTGTATAGGTTAGGAATGTAAACAACGCTCTTAGGTTTCTACGTTCGTTGCCAAGAGCCGACTGCGGTGGCGTCTAGTAGCTAAGTTCTGAACTAGACCTAGTAGTCGTTGACGGTGGCGTTTTGCGGCAAAAGTAGGAACTATTTGAAAAATTCAACGTTGCAGTCCTTACTTGAATTAAAAAACAGATACACACACTAATACAGCCGTCACAATTAACACCGGTTATCAGACGGATTCTACACACACCCAAAGTATACGGGGCTACATAACCGCGTTGTCGCAGCCCCTAAACTGAGGAACCAACCAACCAATCAAACTATTATTTCTCTATCCTCCAACAAGGCTGTCCCGATGTTGACTGTCAAATATGGTCACGGCAACAATGGGAGTTGTGGGGAGACATATTTCCTTACGGTCATCAGCCACGTGTCCTTTGCCAAAAGAACCCATCGTTACTTTTCCAGAGCTTTTGTATAAAATGCCTGTCTGTTAGGTAATCAGATCAGAGGCTGGTTGGATCCTCAAATAGTATCGCCATAGAATAGTATAGAATAGATTACCCTCTGCTCCAAATCTCGGATAACCAGAGATTGCGACGAGAGTATTCTTTATTCAAACCATCACCTCGTGGAAGGAGTACGATATAATGTAATAAGGATATCAGTATACAATACAAATTTTATAGAATAGGCCAACGTTTGATGGGCTTGATTCTTGTTTATTTAACAACAACAGAGAAGAACAAAGAGGGAAAGCCAAAGAATATAACATGATACACACTATGTACCTAGGTGGCACTATTAACTGTCACCTACCTAGGTGGCGCTGGTGTCCGTGGAACTAGTACCCACCACATACTTAGGTGGCGCAAACATCTGCCACAACCTGATACATGTGGTTATTACAATGTTTACAGCGATTCCCCAACAGCCTAATACAAAAATCCTTCTCCGCAAGATTAATACATCGCAACATAACATTTACAAATAAGTCACAAACCTACAACTAATTTACATTGTATTAAATGTGTCACAGTACAATCTCTATGACTTTTTTTGGGTATGATCATGGCTACTCTTTGCTGGTGAGCCATTGCAGGCCTCAGCGTAAAGCTTAGAGATTCCTTGCAATGGTGAGCCAGTCAAGGAGAAGAGGGCCATGCTAAATTGAGTGACACATCTATATTTTATATTTCCATTTACGATGCTGTTTTGTCTTTTATATATGTCTTTGGTTTTATTAGTTATCTATGACTATTCTTGTGAGGAGTCCATACTGGAAGATTTGATATTTGTTTTGTTTATCTATGGAGATTATTGTGGTGCTTGTGAAGATGGGATTATTGCAATGATAAATGAAGAAAAAAGATGGGCTTGGAAAGTGCTGCTAATTAGGAAGATTGGATAGGGTTAGTGGTGAGGTCTTATTCTGTGTTTGGCAAGAGATTATAAGAGTGGATGTTTGTGGTAATGTGAGAGGTGTGAAGCGAAGATATTAAATATTAATAGTAAAATCCCTTATGGTATAATTACCCCCCCCCCCGAACAAGAGAGTGTACGGTTACAATTATGGCGCCCAACGTGGGGGTCGATAAAGGGAAGTTAGAAAAATTACATTATGACGCACCAACGTGAGGATCGAAAGAGGGACATGAGAACGAACAAAGAAATGAAGAAATATAGTGACTTAAGATGAAATATGAGTAACATAACGTGAGTACAATGAAAGTAGAAAAAGAAATGGTTGAAGATCTGAATCGGGATATGCTACTAATGTTGCTAAGTAAATTCACTGATATGGAAGAGTCTTTAAGTACGGAAATAGGATCAGTGAAAGAGTGTATGAGTAAGGAGATAAGAGAAGTTCGGCAGCAAAGAGAGTCTATGAAAGCGCAAATAGAATCTATAGGTAAGCAGGTAGAGTCTGTGAAGGTGTACGTAAACGAAGAAATAAAGAAGCAGGCTGAAGCAACTAATGTTAAGATTGAGGAGGAAATGTGTGAAGTACGTGATGCTGGAGGGCGTGTGGAAGATGGTAATGATGGAGAGGAAGAAGGAATGAAAAATGGTCAAGA